>CM035593.1:52162194-52811198 GCA_020423425.1 Chrysopa pallens | reverse complement strand
TTGTATATACATATATAAATTTGAATCTTCGCGCGTTGGTCTAGTGAGGGATTAGTTAACCCACTAGACCAGAGACGTCGCACTGGATCTCGAGATTAGATGAACCACGTGGAAGTGTGGATAGTATTAAAATTGAGTTAAGAACTATTAATCAATTACTTAGGTAATTCAATTAATATTGTTTTAGTTATTAATATTATTAATATTGTTTTTATCATAAATAAATTGTTTACTTAGTTTCAGCATACTATTAATCGTTTAATGTTCAATCATAACCTCAAATCCACATTACAAATTGATTAATTGTTCAATGGATACAATGACTGAACAAAAGAAGTTACACCTTCACGTTGTGAAGAGAGATGAAGAAGAATATGAACTAGTAGCTTTATCATTGGATAAAAGTGTATGGTTTTTGGTTCCACGAGAGTTCAGTGATATTGATATACATGAGGAACTACTGGCATGTAAGTCAGTTGTTAGTAGTATGAACTCGATAAACAATATTGGGGGCTATAGAAAAATTGCTATAGCTTTAAAACCAGAACTTCAAAGGAAATACTTGGACGATGACGGTACTATTTGGAAGAATTAGCACCAGAAGATTGTAACAAAGCTAATTCTAATGAAATTGTTTTAATGAATCGGATCAGAGAATTAGAACAACGAGCAATCAACGAAAAAAAAGTTAATTTAAGTGAAATTGAACATAAATTCTTAATAAGAAAATTTGAGGGAAAACAAAATGCAGTCACATGGATGGATCAGTTTGAAAAAGAATGTAATAGACATAACGTTAATGAAGCAACATTGAAAGTGGAAGTTTTAAAATTATTTTTAGATAAAAAGGTTAAGGAATGGTATGATGCTAACCTAATAAAATTATCGTGTTCGGACTGGGAAGTTTGGAAATTGTCTTTTATATTGTTTTATGGAAAAAAGGGTTGGTCTCCCATTCGAATAGCATTTAGTTACAAGTATATTTCTGGGTCTTTACTTGAGTTTGTGGTTACAAAGGAACGACTTCTTCTGGAAGCTGATCAGAACATGCCAGAAATTTTCAGAATATACGAAATAGTATACAATTTACCATTAGAGGTCCAAGATAAATTAGACAGAGATAAAATTACAAATATTAATGAGCTAATTCAAGAGCTGAAAAATATTAACGATGTATATGTCATCAAGCAGAAAATTGAAGAAAAGGGGCGAATAGAAACTACTAAGAAAAGCTTTGGAAAATCTGTGGAATTGGGAAAGAAACCCTGCGCTATATGTACTTCACTCGGTTTCAAAAATCGTTTTCATCCAATTCAAATTTGTAGAAACAAAGATTCACCTAAGAATCAAATTAACTTAACAGAACAGGTTGAGGATATTGGAAATGAAATGTATAACATTGAATTGAGTAAAATTAATGAAGAAGAAAAAAACTAAGAAACCCGGGAAAATTTACACCTTGTTCTCTCATAAAAATAAAAGTAATTATTGATAAAAAAAAAATTGATCAAAGCGGTTTATGACAATGGCTCAACATGCTCAATTATTAATGAGAAGCTGGTAAATATCTTGAAATCAAAATTACAAATTAACAAAAGTGCTTTGAGAACTATTAGCGGTGTAAATTTTAGTGAAACCCGGGCAACAATACAATTAAAAATCGGCGAAATAGAAGATAAATTGGACCTAATAGTTGTAAAAAATAGCGATTTTAATTATGATTTATTGTTGGGATTAGATGCAATAAAGAAATTTCGACTGATTCAAGATGAAAATCTGAAAATTAAGCAAAAACTGTTGAACAAAACTATAGATATTAAACTTGAATCAGAGGATACAAGTACACAACAACATAACTTCCATGTACATGCCAATTCAGATTTTTATGATTTCCGGACGAATTTAGAACATTTAAGAGAAGATAAAAAGAAAGCGATTTTAAAAATAATTCAAGAATATAAGTCATGCTTTGCTTCGAATAAGTTTGATGTAGGTTCCATCAAATCTAGAGAAGCTAGCATTAAACTAAAAGAAGAAAAATATGTCTCAAAGAAACCTTACAGATGTTCGTTGACTGATCAGACAGAAATAGAATATCAGATTTCTAAATTATTAAAAGAAGGGCTTATCGAAGAATCGGATTCCCCTTTTGCATCGCCGGTAACATTGGCATTTAAAAAAGAAGATGGTAGAAGGACTCGTCTTTGTGTTGATTTCAGAGAACTGAACAAGATAGTAATTCCTGAATCACAACCATTTCCCAGAATAGAGGACTTAATTGTGAATGTGGGTAGTTGCAAATGGTTTACAGTATTGGATATTAACTCAGCATTTTGGTCTATACCTATAAGAATGAAAGATAGGAAGAAAACTGCATTCATAACTCAGAAGGGTCACTGGCAATGGAAGGTGTTACCTTTCGGATTCAAGAATTCGCCAGCCGTTTTTCAACGAATTTTAGCTAATGTTATAAGAAGATATAATATGGATCAGTACTGCGTAAACTACATCGACGATATCTTAATTGCTTCAAAGACATTCGAAGAACATCTCAGTCACATACAAGTATTTTTCGAAGCAATTAAAAAGGAAGGTTTCAAATTAAAGTTAAAAAAATGCGCTTTCGCTAAGCATTCCGTGCAATTTTTGGGCCATATTATATCAAATGGAACAGTAAGTCCAATAAATGATAATCTTATAGCTATAAGAGAATTTCAACGTCCTACTAATAAAAAAATGGTTCGTCAATTACTGGGTAAAATTAATTTTTATCATAAATTTATCGATCATTGCACACAGAAATTGGCTCCGTTACACGGATTATTAAAAAAAGATTTGAAATTTAAATGGACTAAGGATTGTGAAAATTGTTTTGAAGAAATAAAAAAATTATTTGTGTTCGGCTCCGATTCTAGCAATTTTTGACAAAGATAAGGATATTGTGATAGAAGTCGACGCAAGTCGTTTAGGAGTTGGTGCAGTTTTAAAACAAAAACAAGAAGACGGTATATTACATCCAGTTGGATATTTTTCAAAGAAACTCACTCCGGCTCAAACAAAAAAAGAAATTATGTTTCTAGAATGCTTAGCAATAAAGGAAGCAATTTTATATTGGCAGTATTATTTGATCGATAAATCATTCAAAGTAACATCTGACCACAAACCTCTAGTTAATTTGCGCTCAAAATCCAGGACAGATGAAGCGTTGGGAGATATGATTTTATACTTATCTCAATTTAACTTTCAAATAGTTTATAAAAAAGGAAAAGAGAATATAGAAGCTGACACTCTATCTAGAAATCCCGTTCTTGAAAGTTTTAAAAGTAGTGAAAATTGTTTGAAGATGGTCAATATAATTGAATTAAAGGAAATCATAAATGATCAACAAGCTATTAAACAAGAAATAGCAAAAGAAAAACATATTTCAAGAGAAGGAGACATTAGTTATAAATATGTACGCAATAGGAAGAGAATATATGTATCCTCAGAATTTGGTTTGAAATTAATTCTTAAAGTTCATCAATATTATGGTCATATTGGTGGAAATAAATTGGCCGAAAAATTAAGACCGTTGTACTACTTCAAAGATATGGACAAGAGGATTCAAAAGTTTTGCAGAGAATGCGAAGTTTGTGTGAAAAACAAAACAAGATCTTCAAGAACGATAGGACTAATGTCCAAATTAGGTCCAGCAACATATCCATATGAGATAATGTCTATTGATACTATTGGTGGTTTTGGTGGTAACCGATCATCCAAGAAATATTTACATCTGCTAGTGGATCATTTCACCCGCTACGCATGGATTCTAACATCAAGTACACAAACTGCAAATGATTTCATCAAGTTAATTAAACCTATATTAAAAAATAATGAGATCAAAATGTTAATGGTTGATCAATATAGTGGGGTGAATTCTGCAAAATTTAAGGAATACTTAAAACTCCAAAATGTTCGAGTGATTTTTACAGCAGTGGATAATCCTCAGTCAAACGGCTTAAATGAGCGTTTGAACCAAACGTTGGTAAACAGGATCCGCTGTAAAATTAATGAAAATACAAATGTGAACAGACCATGGACTGTTATTGCTGAATTATGTATTGAAGAATATAATAACACCATTCACAACTCAACAAAATTTTCACCTGCCTTTTTGCTCTTGGGAAAAACATCTGAAATCGTTCCTGTGTCATTACAGTCAACAGACTATGATATAAATGAAGCGAGAAAGGAAGCATTAATAAATACGAAAAAAAACTTTCATTATAACAAAATGAGAATAGATCGTAACAGAAAAGACCATGAGTTTGGAGAAGGAGATTTAGTATATGTCTCCAGTGGGAATAAATTAAACCGAAATAAACTAGATGAAGTACGAAAGGGTCCTTTCAAAATTCTGAAGAGAATATCGAAATCTATCTACGAGGTGGAGTGTAAAAAAAGACGCAAAGAATCAAATTTATTCCACGCAAACAAGTTGGTACCTTACTCTTTTTCTGGAGAAAAAGAGTCAGCGGCGGAGGAAGATATAAATTTGAATCTTCGCGCGTTGGTCTAGTGAGGGATTAGTTAACCCACTAGACCAGAGACGTCGCACTGGATCTCGAGATTAGATGAACCACGTGGAAGTGTGGATAGTATTAAAATTGAGTTAAGAACTATTAATCAATTACTTAGGTAATTCAATTAATATTGTTTTAGTTATTAATATTATTAATATTGTTTTTATCATAAATAAATTGTTTACTTAGTTTCAGCATACTATTAATCGTTTAATGTTCAATCATAACCTCAAATCCACATTACACATATTCCACGACTGCTAAGTTTGCTCGAAATTATTTAATCGATTAACAAAAGTTAACGATTCAAATTCTTATGTCATGATTCGCGCTATGCTATTTAAATTTTAACCTCTGTCTAGCTAGTAGAGAGAGCAATGTATTCAATATTGAATTAAAATATGCTCAAAATTAAGTGCTTTTAATGTTCTAGTTGGGTGTTGCAAAATTAAATTAAGTACACAAATTTTAATTAATAAAATGGAATCATTATGATGCTCTGCCACCTTGATATTGATGACTGTGACGCTAATTTTGATTAAATTGATTTATTTAATGTATACCGTAAAATCACCTAATCCACGGCAGCAGTGCATCAGCAAGACTTTTCTCATTTGAAATTTGAGCACCTAATTTTGTTTTTCAGCACCTAAAATGTAATTTTGAGTGTATTTAAATTCAATTTTAAATACTTTGTTCTGCTAGCTGAGAGTAAATTTTAGACTTAGCCACTCCTGAAACTTAGACAGAAAATTAATTGTTAATAGTAATATCATATAAATTTTACTTTGTCGCCAATCCTGACTTACAAGACTAATAATTTTTCCAAATTCTGATTAGTGTCGCGTCCCATGTACATTGGTAGTACAATTTATACGTACAAGCTTGCGGTTGATGGAAATGTTATTTTTTGTGCGAAATTAGACCATTCCAAAAGAAATTCAATTCATTTTTCAATTTTCACGTTGTAGAACAATGGACATCTGGGTTTTTTTACATAGAAGATAAAATGATTTTCACTTGTTTTTGAATGGTCGATGTACCTATAATAATTTTAAAAAATCGAACTTGGAAGCTCATTATAATTTAGTTTATCAATAATTTCGTACCAAATTCAGCCTCACACAAATGTTAATAGCGATATTTAAGAATAACATTATGTTATTATGGAAACCAATATTTTTTTAACAGTTAAATTATGGATAAAATATAACAAAATATTGATTCAATAATAAATATTACCATTTTTTTCTATAAAAACACACATTTTTTAAGGACGGCCTTTCAGTATTTTATTTCTAATTTGTATCAACATTGACGTTATTTCATATTTAATGAATAATTTTTACATATTCATGAATGCATTTTGCATAGAAAATCGATTATTTATTACATGATAGTTTCATGTTAGGTGAGTAGCCCGTGATATTGTAAACGCAGCATTACATTATTTTCAAAATTTGTATCTAAATCGATAGTGGATATTTTTTCTAAATTTAATTCTTATATAAAAATACGTGTTTATGAAAAATTTGAAAATTCGTGCGCTTTTAGTGGTAGAAGCTCTCGAAATATCTGTAAATATAACACGTTTCTACAATCAAATTAAAAAATAATAAATTCACATTTATTAGATATTTTTTAATTTATTTAATACAGAATGATTTCAGTATACTGTCAAAATATCTTATACTGTCCTTACTGTCGATTAAAGTTATTAAAAAAATGTTCCAATTCAGTTTCATTAAATCAGTAAATTACAAAATTATTATTATTTTTTTTTGTTTTCAACGCCGTTTTAAGAGAATTTATCAATATGTTTAAATCTTTTATAAAAAAACTGTAGTCTCAGAATTGGACACTGTAAATCCAGTTAACACAGAAAAATATATTCGAATTTTTAAGCTGTAACTTGCGGTTTAATATATTTTAGAATACATAACGAATATGGAGGGGTATGTAATTTAAGCGAATTAAAACGATTTCAAAATGAGTTGAACACTTTCTAGCCACTATAGGTCTCAGCTGACGACATTGATTCTCTTGCACTGATCAATTTATGCTCAATTCGTCCTCCGGAGTACAAGGACTAACTTATTATAAAATTTTGATATTCCTGATAGCTTTTTTCAGTTAATTAAAATAAAGCATGTTCCGTTCGACTAATGAATCTCCAATAGATTACATGTAAAATAACAGTTTTTTTTTTTTTTTTTTTTTAAATTGCAATAATTTTTTAACAGTTTAGTGAATCAGTGTGTAACTAAAGATAGTTAAGAATGAAATGGTGAACGTTCTATTAAATTTTCATTCGTTTCGTAGCATTTGTATATACCTTCCAAACATCCTGATAGTACTCCTTATGTTCATTTATTATTGAAAATTTAATTTATAAATAACATTACAATATATAGAAGGTATATGTTATTTTATTGTATATAAATGCTCAATTTATCCATACAAATTCAGTTTAAAATTTCGTCATTGGAATAGAGTAATAAATTTTTATTGCAAATGAATTTCAATAAACGCCTAAAATTTGTTATTTGGTTAAATATAAAATTGTGTTATACAGTATAAATGAAAATATTGATTGTATTTTGGAGAATCTAAAACCTGAACTAAGGCGACACTACGCTATAACTATATTAACTCTTTGGTAAAATGTAAAATTTTTTCTGTGGAAATAAAGAAAGATGCTTTGTCTTTGACCAATCTTGTGTTTTAAAGTATCGCAAATAACTCGACTGAAATTAAGATCGCTAGATACATTTATAATCAGAAGTTTGTTTATTAACTGCTGTATGATGGTTAATTTTTTCATTAAAAATAAAACTGATTCTAGAAAGCTTTAGATTGCTTTTAAAGTTTCCACACTTTTTGTCGATTTCAACATTTTGGTTTAGCAATTAAGACTCAAATTTATAAATTTCGACATTAATTAACAATTGAATTTCTGGGGCAAAATTACAGGAAAATTTATATCCATAAGACTTGGAATCTAATTTCATCAAAACATCAGAGTAAATTAACAATTTTCATACTAGTTTATTGATCGATTCATAGCAATCGCTCTCAAAACCATAATTTTTACTATAAAATAAAATGTTTAAATGTCTATTATTTTCTATTAGGTAATAATAGATTTACTATCCCTTTAAACCAGAAACTTTTGAAGCTACGGCTAATATAACTTGTAGTTGTTTAGTTTTCGCTATAAATTTGTACGTGGCAATCTCCATTGTAAATCTTCCTTGCTTGTCAAATTGTTCGCATGAAATCAACTCCTCACCACAAAAACGTTTTAATAGAATCATTTTTGCTTCAAATGTGCTGAAAAATGTTTTCACATATCATTGTCAATCAAGTTGTTTGTATATAAAATAAAATCAGATCCATATTTGATGACATCAAAAAGTTATTACAACCCAAAAGTCTTATTACTCTTATTTTGAAACGTTTTTAATAATAATAAAAGATCTTGATGGATCAGTATACGTTAAAATATTTAAATACAAAACGTGTATTATTAAATAATATGTTTTACTTAATAATGTTTGTTACTAATTGAAAGATTTTTCTGTGCGACATCAACATACATTGTGGTCAGTTACACGTATTGTTTTATTATTGAAGGTGATATGTTACGTACAGTACATATTCTAGTTGAAACTTCAGGAAATAAATACATGCATTCGTAAATGGTTTACCAATGTAAACAACCAACGGTAATTGTGGTTTTATATAAAACATAAGTATCCTAAATATGATTATTATAATCTATTCTCATAACAAATAAAATCTGTATTAGAAAATATAAGTAAAGACCGATTCATTTTTGACACTGAAAGGCGGCTGTATAAATTCCCTTGGATCAGATACATGAACAATTTGTTATATTGCTTTTGTAAACCTGAAGGTCAACACAACACCACTGAAACCGTTTCATTTTTCGGAGAAACAAGTTACTTTCGATTTGTGCCTTCGAACACCATCTTGTTTCATAAGAAACGTGAACAAATCTACCAAAATCGAGACATAATATCGGGACACAACGCTAGATACATTTATTCTACTCGTCGAAACTCTACTTTTAATATAAATTTTGTTCATGTTTCGTCTAAAAGCACCAGCTACTAAACTAGACAATTATAGAGATATCGTTCCTTAAGTCTATAAGACGTCCCTTACGTCAATACTACGCACGTGGCAAAATGTTTTCATGTACCTTAGTTATAGAACTTTTATGCGACACTAAGATGCCCAACAAGTTCAAAAGAATGTTCTACTGAAATATAACCAAATTTAGCAGGGTTTTTTTTTTTATAGACGAATATAAAATAAAAGTTTAAAATCAGCGTTGTTATACTTTCGGTAGATTCATAAAATAAATAAAAAAAAGTCAATTTTTTTAAAGAGTATTATGCTTGGTTAAACAATTTAATAGCACTTACATGTCGTGGAAAACCACTAGAGATATTATGTTAAAACACAGTGGTATTATATTATAAAATTTATTTAAATTGAAGATAGGATAAGATTCTAGCCTATTTATACCTCGTAATATACGGAGTGTCACGTTAGTAACGGAATAATTAAATAATGTAAGCATTGAGCATATTCGAGCGAGCACATTTTTTGTTGTTACTATTATTTTAATGGGCCATAAAAATAATAAAAACAATATTCGAAACAAACTCGAATGTTAACCCTATAATTTGTTATCCATTTAAAACACGGTTTAGTAAATTGGTAGACTAAAAGTGAAAATTTAATTATTTACTTCGGTCATAAGTCTAATAGTATATATAATAAAAATTAAAGATTAAATTTGGCCATTAATTAATTGACCTGAAATGTTTCAATCAATTAAAATCCGTATCAAATTGATTGTTCTAAACTATTTCTTGAACATAATTACAATTAAATACGTCTCTGTCTAGGACTAAGTAGCAACTTAAATAATATAGTGGTATTAGTAATTCAATGAGATTCAGACATTGAACACATGATTGGTGCATTTGATTCTAAGTATCGAGTACTGGCTATCCTACAAACAGTTTACTGTGGTTTTTATTGGGATACTTCTCAAAAAAGTTAGAATTAGCTCCATTCAACCCCATCCCATTCATATACCCTATCCTTTTATATTCACTAGTACATATAACCCTATCCTAGTTATATTGGATTTGAATGAAGTATTTGTCAATCTATATTCCATTTTAAAAATGGTATCAAAAACCAAAATTACATATTTTACTTTTCTAACATATGAAATGATCACAAAAAATTTATTCTGACGTGTTTTTTTATATACTCGTATCCCGTTATTTATGCGACATCCGATATTACTTAGATGTAAGATAAATTTAAATTACTCTTTACATTAAAGTTTTAATAATTTATTTTTCTTGAAAATCTATATAATGTCCGTACAGTTGTTGAGTTCAAATTACCTGCACGTGAAATTTATGGTAAAAAAAACCGTAAAAATAATTTTACTTTTTTTATCATTTTAATGAAACTGATACACCTTTTATAGACTATAGAAGAAACATTTTTTCATAGCGTCGTTCATATTTGGTTAAAAATTTATCGTATCCTGAAATTATTAATTTATCCTAATGCCGTAATCAAAAAAATGAATTAGGTTTCATTAAAAGCTATTCAAAATTTCCTGTATTTTTATAACACTCTGTTATTTACGTAAAACAAGTAAACTTTGTCATTCATAATAATAACAAAATTGCGTATGTGTTTTATTATATTCACTACAGACGGACTTGTTGTAAGATGAAAATTGAAAAAGTTAATTCACCCGTTAAAAATGCGGTTAACCAACAAATGGTTATAGCATAACAAAAACCCACAATGTTGTTTTAATTAAAGTGCAAATATAATATACCACACAAAATAGAATTATTACAACATTTCATGAGTACCTATGATATGTCGAAAAGTTTCGTTTACCACGAAAGTTTTCTTGATCAGATACTTTGTTATTCTAATAAACTGTTTATTTAACATAAGAATACAGTACAGGTGATTTTATAGCATGAAACTTGCCATTCAGGAGATTTACAAAATTTACAAAAAAAAATTAGATTGTGTCAACAGTATACGGGAATTTTTTTTTTTTAATTGCGTGTATTTGAGAAAACTGATGGACGCAATGTTACATTTAATTTTCTTAAAAAAAATAATTTTACACTGTTCATACGTTTTCTAAAGTTATTTTAAGTCCTAAAATGTACACTTATTTTACGACTGTATGGCTATTTTACAAATATCGCTTGAAATTTGTTCGAAATATTGACACCAAGATCGTAGACACCTGAAACTCTATGCATATTCTCATTAAAATAATTTTAGTTTTTAGACGACAGGTAAACTGCCCATATAAGCACAGTTATATATTCTAAAGGAACTTTTGGATAAAATTGTATCTATAAGTGTGGTTCGGTTGAAAATTTGTACCCATTTATTGATTCATCGGACAGTATTCCCAACAATTTTCAAGCAATACCTGGAAAAAAATCTTTCCAGTCGTAAAATTATTGTAAATTTCAGTTGTCAAGCCATAATCAAGACTAAAAAAACAGCAATAAACTATTTCGGGATTATTGAGCCATTTTAAAGATTTTCATTGAATCCAAAAAACCACGTAAATTTACTCGTAAAATGACGTTTTTGGCCTTACCTTATACAATTCAAGGCATTCAAAAATTTTGTGCATAATGTAACTAATCAAACGTATATCAAAGTTTTGAATACAAACCTTAACATATTGCAGAAAATCGTGAGGCTCTTCTTGTTTTTAGAGCACAGATTTTCAGTAAAATTTCTTGACACTGCATTAGTCAGCAGATTAAACCTACAATTTTTTTAATAATACAATTTTTGGTATTGCCGTTTTTTTATATTTATTAATTAACTAGTTTAAGAATTATTAAAGGAGTAATGGATGTATAATTCACTATGTTAATGGAGAGTCTCATATCTTGCCCGAGCAGCTATTTCAGCCTAGTCTAAAATGCATGAAGACATTGTAGAATTTGTGTGGAAATAAAAATAAAATATGTTTGTTTTGTGTAACTAGCTATATTTAATTTATGCATACCATTATTATAATGTAATGAAAAATTTACTTCAAAATTTTTTTTCTTGAGAATTATTTTTAAAACACCCTATGAAAAAAAAAACGAATAAAGCGAGAATATTAAAACAGAAACGAAGAGAGTACTTAATATTTACTCAAGAGGTTGTTTACATTATTAATAAAGTATATGTTAATCAGAAGTTTTTGTTGATATTTAAGATAAATATTAATACTCATGATATTTGCATGAATGAATCACCAAGCTCTTACATTATTTTACATGAATCATAATTTAAGATTTCATGTTTTTGCAGCCATTTTTTTAATTTATAACAAACAATGAAAACCGATTTATTATTATCACCATTATCTTTATTTTTGTGTTTAAAATAATAATATTGATTTTAAATATTGAACTGTTTAAATTTAAATTTTAGATTTCTTAATATTTAAATTTGGTTTTTTCGAATTAGAATTTGTGGTCATCATCAAGTATGAAATAACTGAATAAAATTTACGTTAGCTGGTATACATTACATTGGCAGCAGAACTCTTTGAGGGAGTGCTTCATAGCATCCCCACTGACATCTACTAAGTATTTTCCATATGTATGCGTCTTGAGTTGTGGGATTTAATATTTATAATATATGTAATATAGCATTTTTTATAAAAATATTAAATAATTTTTAGGCTTGGTAAAAAATAAACTTATTTTTATTAAAGATTTTACTTTTGCCGGAAAAATATTCATTTTATCTTTGTTTTTTTCTGTTTTACTACATAGCCACAAACCACAAACTAAGATATTCAATTATTAACTGAAGTGTTTCATAGATAAATATACGTACGCTATAATACTGTTATTTCTCTAATATTTTAAATAGGACTGAGCAATAGAGAAAAGTGGCAGGCTTCTGCATTTTATAATGAAATTAATCCCAAAGTGACTTTAAAAAAATCTCATAACATATACAATGATATTATGTCATAATTAGTCAGTCATTATTATTCTAACAAATGGTGAAACAGAGTTAATTACTTTGCATATGTGTGTAAAATTGTAAGGGGATGCGTGCAATTATATTTTTGTTCTACTATTTGAAAAATACAATATAAATTATAATGTCTATTAAAATATTATTTTAACTCTTAATTAAATATTTAAATTATTCATTTTTTTTTTTTTGCTATGTTTTCATTCACTTCCGTAACCCTCATATTTTTGTGGAAAAATTGTACATAGAAGGTAGCTTATCTGACGGAGATGACATAGAAATAAAATCATAAAGAAACTGTATCGATTATGCCACAAAAGCTTTTATATCCTTTTATAAGAATTACCGTTTCTATTTTTTTATATAAAACTTTAAATATTTTATTCAATATGAAATGACAGCGTCCGCTATGGCAATATTTTTGATATTTTTTAATTCTCGGGATAAAAGCTAATAATTCTTAATTTTGTATTTAAATATTTATCATTATCAAATATTCTATATATGTACACTACACTTGTCACGAATTAATTATTTATTTTTTTTGAGTGCCCGATAATCCCAAAAATAATCCCAAATGGATGTGGACGAGGATATAGAGTATAATGAATATTTGAAAAGGCTTTGAAAATGAAGAGAAATTATTATGTATCTATAAACGATATTTAATCATCCCCAGAAACGTGTCTTAAAGAATTGACATTGAAATACAATGAAAATTAATCTGACAGTTGCATGTTTATTTTTTTAGTAAACATTTTATTAATCAAAAAAGTTATTTGAACGTAAACTTATTGCAAAGTATTATTACTTTAAAGGAGGGCTACTTAATAGTCTTTCTTTTGAAATAAAAATATTCAAAACTATAATTCTTGAAAAGTTGACGTAAATTATATTGTAAAATAGTAAACAAATAATAAATAGAAAGTTGAAAATTATAAATATAAAATATTAAAGTAAGAAATTAAAATGTAAAAACTTATTTTGGCCATGTCAGAGATAGGAATATACTTCGTATAATAAATAAAATACAACCGTAAATTTTTTCTTATTAAAATGAATTACGTTCCTTTCTTTTATTTTTTTCGAATTAAACTCAATTTTATTTGGATTGATTTCAATGAAATTCAGTATACAAATATTTTGATTAGTACAGAAGAACTGTTATTTTTCTAAGAAAAATCGAAAATGGAATATGGCTTTTCTGACGTAGATGACACATCTACTTTTTGTAAGAAAAATTTCTTTTATATAATGAAAACGCGTAGCGATGTACATTGAGAAAAATATTAAATTGGTTTATTTATTTAAATTATATTTATAATAAACTATAGATATTAAATTCATTTAAATTCATCGTAATTTGTACG
Source organism: Chrysopa pallens (assembly GCA_020423425.1). Classification (NCBI taxonomy): domain Eukaryota; kingdom Metazoa; phylum Arthropoda; class Insecta; order Neuroptera; family Chrysopidae; genus Chrysopa; species Chrysopa pallens. The sequence goes on along the minus strand of CM035593.1, from coordinate 52,797,172 downwards.
TCGTTAAACAACAGAAGTGTGTAATACTTCATCTTTAAAACCTCTATACTAAAATCTATAATAGTCACTTTATTTTTAATTTTCGTTTTAAAATGTGAAAAAGAAGTGAAAATTTATCAAAACAATGGAAGTAATAAGATTATTACTATATATTTTACTTACTATAACATAAAATTTACATCCCTTTTATATTCCCTATTTTTATAAAATGAATAAAACATACACTTTTCTACGTTTGCTACCACTGACTCATATACTTCTGATTCTCTTGCATGTTATATAATATTTATAAAAAAAAAAAATACAATATATCTGACTCACTTCTAAGATGATTGACGTGTGTTGAAATGACGTTTAAAAAGAAAAGAAAACAAGCATTGTTGGAAATAAACTGTAGAAACTAAGCCATTTACTTAATAGAACCTGATGTCAATTAAACGTTTCTATAGCCTATTGATGTCAGATTTTTGTTGTTGAATGTTTGGCTGCTAAATACGAAACTCATTATGTCTGCTGAATCTGAATCTCGATTTTATTGCGATGTTAAAAGAAAACCATCATTTTGATTTTTGTATTATTTATCCATAAAAAATGCTTATTTTAAATTTATAAAAAAAATTAATCAAAATTATTTATAATTCTTACAAATAGGAATGTTATAAAAATAAATGTTTTAACCCTAAATATTTTGATAAGAAATTTTCTACTGAAATATCGGGATTAGAACAAAAACATGCTATCATAACGTTAAAAAAAAAAACGATCGTTTTATTTTTATAACATATTTTTTTCGGTAAAGAAGTTTTTATTTTTTTGTATAAATTTTAAATAACCATTTGTATGGATAAATAAGTTCTTATTTTCGAACACTTTTTCTCGGTATGTGGTTCTTATTTGTCCTTTCATGCTTTTCTAGTTTCACTTTTCGGCATCTCTTCAAATTCTTTACTTAAATGTAGTGAAATAATATTAGAATATATGAGGGTAAATAAAACACTAATGCATCATTATAATTCATACGTTCAATAAATATTTACTGAGTTACTAAAAATTACAATATAGTTACTAAAAATACTCCATGCAAGAATGTCATTCAATGGCCCATGGCTTAAGACATGGACCATATATAATTTCCACAAATTTAAATTTATTGGCAGCAAAATAATCTGGCTAATAAAGTATATTCAGTAGAAATAAAAAAAAAAGATAATATTTTATCATTATGCCCTCTATATCACTATCTAAATGCAAATGATAACTTTATACATTGTTGTACCTTCTTGAACAAAATTTATTTTTGAAATGACGATAAAAATAAGAAAGTTTTCAAGAAACGACTTTATTTTCATTATTAATATTAACAATATAAATTACCATTGACTTTATGTTCAGTTGCAATTTATTGTAAAGTCTTAAAATAAGACGACATAGACTAATATGAACATAAAGAAAAATGTCATCTTTCATTATTTTATAAAATGAGTAATTTTGTTATTTTAAAATATTTCTTATCAAATACAATTTATTGTTCTATATTTATATAGAAACATGTAATAAGCCTTAAACATTTATTTCGTTTTTCAGTGTACAAACTGCAGTAGTGTTTATATAAATATGTATGGCTTGTATGGAAAAAACGGTTTAACTATACAGTTGAAACATGCCTCAAATTGAAAAATATATCTGACGAAATCTACCCCATGGCTTTTCTATTGCAAAATCGGATTTGATACCAACCTCACCACAGATGCTTGGCAGTCAACTGTGGATCTCCCTTCATGTTTACTGGTTTCAGTCTATCCATTTAATACGTTTGTATGCATAGTGTGATTTATACACTACATTGTATCTCGTTTGTATATCAATTAATATTATACAAGCGCATTGTATGGTTTTTGAGTGGGATTGTCAGATAAAGCAGCTTAGATATTTTAAAAAGTTTTGAAAGCTTTAATATTTTTAAAGTTTAGCTAATACAACGTAAGTTTCGTGTTTGGTCGATACAACAGTTATTAAAATATCTAAGTTTAATCTGAAAATCGTACAAGAAATCAATTCGCGTGTGTTCACAATATCTATATGTTGATCACATTACACATTCAAGCATCCAAAAAGGATATACTGTAGATATTACTCATACAAAAAGATCTATAGTTGACGACGGTGTAGTTTTAGCACTTGCGGCAATTGGAAGGGTTCGATGTATTGTTTGAATCGATCTGACCCAAGCTTATACAAGAAATTTGAATTTTAATTGATATATTTAAAATTTCTATTATTTATAACATCCATTGTATGTTTAATACCATTCAAAAAAGCGAATTCCAAAATTAAAAAATTGCATCAATTTTTAAGACCACTCAATACTTTAAAGAATATAAAATATAAGTCCAAAACGTTGTATACTTCCAATCTACAGGAAAGAATGCCAATATATATTTAGCTATTACGTTGGGATAAACATATTCTTGTCGAGGTAGCTCTGAATGCACCATGATCACTATTGTACTGTTCACTATTGTACTATCAATGCATCCTCAAAACAAGAGAAAATAAAATAAAAAGTCGGAATGAAGCCTTGTAGAGCAATAAACAATGTGTTATTGTTATGTAACCAAATTTTCAATTTCATTTTTGTTGGCAAAAAATAAAGAGAATTTTTTTCATAATTTGGAATACATAAAAATATTAAGAAATTAAATGAATGGATTTAATTTTCGTCAAAACGTTTTCAAGAAAAAGCGTCATTTGAAAGACCACAATTACTCTCAAGTGCAATCATATTTTTAGAATGATGAGTACAAGTTTAAATCAGGATCAACTAATTTTTTTTAAATCGAACTATAACTGATATAAATTTTTTATATTGAATTGTTTTTAAGATATTTGCCACAATTAAAATCCATTTATAATTAATATATATAATTAGGTTCCCATATATTTCTTTCAACAAAACTTATGAAAATAGATAACAAATTTTTCTTTACATTTTAATTACACCATTATTTCAAAATCTCATTCGCATTTATTAATCACGAGTCAAAAATGCAACAAACAAATAATTAACGAAATAATATTTGGATAAAACGTAAATTTTATTGTCTGAATTTCCATTGTAATTTGGTATTTTCGTTGATCATTCAGAGATTGTTATATTACGGATACGTATACTGATTGTTATATTGAGAGCTATTGTATCGAATAATTATACTAGAAATATTTTTAGAAATTTATTTTTTGACAGTAGAAATCAAACGTACAACCAATGTACTTAAAAAATAACACAGTATATTAACAGCGTTGGCGTTTTAACCAAATGCGTAATCTGCCCAAACTTTGTTGAATTAAAAAAATTTTTCAAAGATATTTAACATATAGTAAACATTGTTTATATTTACGTTACTTTGCATTTTTTAACAAATAATTTATTACATGTAAAAATAATAAAACTTGAACGTGAAGCACGAATATGACTTACAATTTTATAATATTTATGATATTATATTATGGAACAAAAATATTATGGACTAAAAACTACCAACGCCATAGTTTTAATGAATTTATGACTGTCATCTTTAATCTATTGAAGCCGTGTAAAATTTTATACATAAACAATAGGATTTAGAACTATAAGTCGTGAGTCTATTCTCAACAAAAATAAATAAGGCATAGTTCTTCAGCATGTTGGATAGCTATTGCTTGTTAAATCCAAACTGATAACTTAATGATCTAGCAAGCTAGAGAATTTATGTTGATGGAGCGATATACGTGTGCATAACTTACAGAGAGTAAAGGCGAATCATTGGGAATTTTAGACTGTTCAGATTTATATGGGAGAAGATTAGACCGAATGAAGAAAAACAGCATATAAAGAAATTGTTAGTGATTGTTCCGGTAGGTAGGCTGGGGGCAGGAAGAACTCAAACTACCAGGGATTAATAATACTTTGTTTATTTATAATAAATATCGCAAAGAAAATTAACCAGCTGTACCCGCTCATAAGCTGATAAGTGTGTACACTCTCAGTAGTCAACCAAATTTCGCTCGGTTGATACGTCTAGTAATGAAATTTACAGTCTTGGTTTTTCATAAATATAACACTAGAAAAAACAAAAAAAATAAAAATCAATATTAGGTAAAAAATATTTGCATCATCGTTTGAAACGAAACACTATAAGGTAGCACTATAACCTACACTTGGTTGATCGTTAACAAATACATTATTTGCACCTATTTTTCGTTAAAACTATTACTAGTTAAACTGAGAGTGGTGTCTACTATATACAATATGGTCTAGCAGCTGGGGTGGAGTAAATATAAAAATACTAGATATCTGACCTTGGAAAATTTACTCGATACATTTTCGGCAATATAGACCATAAGAAACATTTCTCCTGTCAAACTCAAATTTTTTGTTCTTCATAGAATTTTTGCCTTAGAAAATATTGATGTCATCACTGCCGTGATGACTGTCGACTATCACCATCGCATTATTCATGTTATTCATTTCAGCTTCTCTTTAATCTCACGCGAAATCAAAATAAAGAATTAAAAATTATTTTGAACTTTTCAAAATAGGTTTCCGGCTTACAAAATTTGGAAGGTGGGAGACCGTTTCTTACCTTTAAACTCCATTAAATTTTTGTGCATCCTATTAAATTCTTGAACGAACGGAGAACAGAGAACTTATTTTTTGAACGTTAAAAACATTTTCTGAATTTGAACCCAATTACGCCTATTTTAAACAACAGGTAAAATTTTGCGTAGTGATGTATTCACTTTGTTCTTACTGACCCCCCCCCCCCCATGCCTGGTCTTTTAGTATCCATTCTACTGATAATTTTTATCATCCTAGTTCACCCCTTTTACACTGAAGCTATTTTGTAATTAGATCATTTCATTTGTCTCCTATCATAGATCGCTCCACTGCTCTTTGTCCAACATACAATTTTATTACTTTTGAATAAATTAATCATATTAAAACCTTCATAAATGGAAGTGGGCTGGTAACGGTACCACAGTTTCAGATGTGAGACAAGCAAAATTTAAACAACATGGTAATTAAACGTGTTATATGAAGTAGATAATATTGTTGGTTGTAATATGTGTAGTAATATTTTTCATTATTAATAGTTAAATTTTTATTAATTTTATTACGAGTTATATTTATTTGAGCTCTTGCTCCTAGAATATTAAAGACATATATAACTCTACAGTAAATGTATTATTATAAACTGAATATAATATAGTGGAGCTACTAGCTGTTCTACTGATTATATTATGTAACAAACTATTACTATAAACTAGCGAGCTATATTTAGAATTTATTACCACAACAATAATAATATATACAGACATACTTATGTTATAAAAATACTCGTATAGGTATTATTTATTTTAAGGATTCCGTATTTGTTCACAGCAAATTGCATTATTTGAAAAAGACAAATTATATATTTACTTTTTCAAAAATAAGTTTTTATTGATACAGATTGACTAGTTTTGTACTATATTACTTTGTTTATTTTGTATTATATTACTTCTCTAATACTATATATATATATATATATATATATATATAATATTACTTTAATTGTCCTAAAATTAAATGGTTTTTTAATTTATCAAAAATCCCTGTAAAAAATCAAAACATAAAAAACTGAAACAAAAAATAAAAATTTTACATTTAATGAGTTTTGACGATTCGAAGATTTTTTTAAAAATTAATTTTTTTACATTTTATAAGTAATAATTTGAAATTCCAATTAACACTCCGTTTTATCATGGTAGTTTGCTTCAGATAATCATTCAATTGAATATCCGGATTTGATCATGTATAGTTTAGAAAATCTTCAAATAAAAAAACTGCATCAGAATTGGTTAAAAATTAGTTTTGATTTAGGAATAATTTATGGCTTACCAATACCCCCCTCCCACTTTTATATTGAGTAAAAAAAGATAGTTACACGGTTAGCAAGATCACTGGTCGGTTATTTGCGTAGATTGATAATAAAGAAATAATGATTTTATGCTCGTTATAAAATTAAGTAAAGAAAAAAAAATTCTGTAAGGAAATCAATCATCAGTTTTTTGCTACAAATTAATGACCTGTTAGTAAATAACTCTATTCATAAAAATAGTAAAATTACATAAATCGACTACATGTAAATCTTATAGAATTGATTCTAAAACTTTTAATAATAGAATTGTATAGTTGAAATACCGTGTAACGGACATAATCACCGATACTATATTTATTTACATATTATAATAATAAGAATTAGTACAACATACTTTGCACATATAGAAAACGGATGAATTATTATGTCATTAATAATACCTATAGGTAAAAACCCGTACAATGTAATAATTTGTAATCAAGAAATTTAAATTTTATTTCCTTCCGCTTTTATACTTATATTTTTATTTTTAATTATACGATCATTATTATTACTTCTTTTGCTGTAATATGTTTTATATTTACATTTGTTCTGATTTATTTTTCAACTAAAATTATTAATGACCCTTCAGGTTTTTTGAAATTGTAATGTGTTATGAAACCTGTCAGGAATCCAGGAATCATATTGCCAATTGAATACATTCCCTTAGTTTAAAAGATGTTTGTGGCTTGTGCTTTTAAAAATAGAAATTCTTAATGTTATGGACAATGTGAACTTTAATAAGTAGAAGTATTAACTGTTTAAAATCGTCAAAAAAAACATTAAATAAAGATTTATAGCACACAGTTTATCCATCCGTGTTTATATTACATGTTATAGCTTAGCTTCTGTGATCAGGTAGGAAATAAATCATTAATAAAATTTATTATTGCAATTGTTGAATCGCAGTTTTTGAAATACCAAAATGCATAATAGAGTAAAAATATTCCAAAATAAAATCCAGCATTTTTTTCATGTTAAACAATTCTTTAAATTATATTAAAGTGAAAATTTTCTTTTAAATGACATTTTTGGGTTGAGCACGTGTAAAAAGTGGTGAAATCCAATACCCTCGAATATTCTATCCACGCATGCCATATCCCTACCTATTAAACATTTCTATTTATAATATTAATACAGATTTTTCACTTAATAATTGCATTTCTTAAAATAAAGATATAAGTTAAATAGATATTTAAAATAAATGTACCTAACTAATCTTGTCAGCAAAACGTGTTCTGAATATGATAAGAGAATAGTGCCTAACGGTATATTTTCATAAGTGTGTTATTCATATTCATTCGTAGATATAAATTAATTAGAAATTTTGTTGATATTTACATTGAATGTTTGACATTGTATTACTTACTCGCAACATACATAGAATGTCTGTCTGCCAGCTCTCATCACTAATTCAACTAATCAGATTAAACAGAATAATATTATTACGACAGGTAAATACGATTAAATTGTACTCAATTTGCCTTCAGTTGTAATAATTTATTACAATACTTAGAATACGATATAATTATTAAACGTATGATAAATTTTGTGTGTTGACAGTTTGTGTTGCGGTAAATGGTTGATGTAATTTTTGAAAACTTTACTTGGGCATTTTTTTTTTCACACAGCCACATTTACAGTAAGTCAAAATTTAAAATATAGGTTCTTATGGGTCGGTGAAAAGGGGCTTCATCTCACCATTAGCACATTTTTGAAATTTATATTGGAAAGGGGCGTTTATCATTTTTATTTTCGTTTATTTTAACAGAAAATAAAGGAAGGTATGAAATAACATTGTAAAAAGCCGTATACTATGTTCAAATACTGAGTGTTAAGGACATAAGAATAATTCGAAAGATAAAAATTTTAGAGAACAAAAAATTAATACAAAAACGATTTGAAACATCGTTCTGCTTATCTAGAAATTTACCACCAAGTTGGTTCAGGCTGGTTTTCAAATGGAATATCCCGTTTTGACTTCGAAAATTTAACGTTGAAAGTTATCACGGTAAATTGAGTATAAAGTTTATTTTGTAGTTTAAATAATAACGCCGTAAACTAAAAGTACGCTATTGAACTATTTCATGAACTAAAAGACACTAAAGAGATTTTAAAAGAAGGTTTAAGCAATAAAAAATGTATTGTAGGCTTCATATATGTACTTTCATATGTTTCATATAACAAATTTTTTTAAGAGCATAATAATGAAATCGCTGTAATCTTTAATTAGGTTGGATAAAAATACACAAACATTTATGGAGAAAACAGAAATTGCATAGCATATGCACATACAGAATCTACATTATAGGTCTATACTCTTATTCATTTTATATTGTCTACATAACAGTTTAAGGTGATGAAATCCTGAATATTACAAGATACACGCAGGATATGAAAGTTACAAAACGAAAATGTATAAAAATAATAAAGTGAAAGTAAATATGACCTGTTTTTTTTTTCAATATTTTTACACTTATAAATAATTCAACCATTTTTATTAAATCTTAAACCCCCGAAGACATCATTTCCTGGAATTTTCTTTTTCCATCTGATCTAGTATCCTAGTTGAATGTTATTTATTATAGTGACCTTCTGAAAATGGGAGTATAGTACATATAATACAAGTGAAATTAAGGAGACTCTTAAATATATATATATATATCTATTTAAATTGATGCTTTGTAACTATATGAAACTATGAAGAACTACATGTTGTTTTTAATTTTATTTATTATAAATTGATCGTAATTATTTTTATTCATTTACGATATCAATCGTAATATCTTTACCAAATAAATAAAAATTTTAAGTTGCATCATAAATAATTTATACAATAAAAAGTAATTATTTGTTTTTGTTGTACAATACAAACTCATATAGAAAATGTATTTACTAATAAGAAAGTTTTCAAAAATTATTTTTCCGTTTTACAACAAAACAAAATAAAAATAGTTAAAAAACAAATACAAAAACTTTATAAATTTGAAACTATTATTTGATTGTCTTTACATATTTTGAAGAAGAACTGCGTTGGAAGTGTATAATAGTGTTGTGATAGTGATTTGAGATCTTTCATTTGAACTGTTAAACATTCAAAGGGGGTTACATGGAGGAAAATAAGACTCGGTCATTCAACTTTTCATAAATTTTTTTTAATGAATAGATAAAAATTGTTTAGACGAAAAGATTCTGCTAGTACATTAAATGATATCTAAATATGCTTTTATTTAAGCATCGAAAAGTCAACTTTTTTTTATTGAAGCTGATAACGAGTTTAATAATCATTTATAACTGAATTCATACTTATGTAGCTTAAATTCTTTTTACTCTAATTCATATCATATTTGATAACCATCTTGGATTTTTACTTCTCTTTACCCACAATAACTATAGGTACAAAATAAAAAAAAAAAACTTGACACTCAAGCCTCCTTAATATAAAGTTAAAACATAGAGATGTACGTTTGCATTATAATTTCCTTACGATGTATATATATCGTGTCTAGTTTTCATTTCTCTCGACTTTTGTCTATTTTGTATACCAACTGTGATTTGGGAAAAACAATAAACGAATGTAATTTATTATATAGACAGTTTTTATTTAGTTTTCTTTATGCTTTTTATTTATTTGAAACTGCATCAAGATTACCTATGTGGAATAAATTACAAACATAAATTTAATAATAATAATGGTATTAATAATAATGATTTAAATTTTTTAACTATTGTTCAAAATTAAGTAAGTCATTTATTATAATTTTTATAATCGTAATTGAAAATTATAGACCATAAACATTACTTAAATACTTAAACTTAAAAAAATTATTCGCATAATCCTTAATTTATGATAAATAACTTTGTATTTTAAAAAGAAGCGTCAATAAGTAAACTAAATAGTGTAGGAACGTACAATTTTGAAAATGAAAAAAATGTGCGTAATACAATTTATTATTTTTATATTTAATTTTAACTTGATAATTTCAATAAGTAACAGTTGTATGGAAAGTGACACGAGTTAATGGCATGTACGAGTATATTGAAAATTTAATAAAATTACTGTCAAATGATAAGGATTCCAGGTAATGGAAAATATTCTGGTTCTTAGATGGGTTGTTTCCTGGGAATCGTCTTTTTAATCACCATATACCAATTTAATTACAAAAGCATACTTTTCGATAACCTTTTAGCGAAACGTCAAAAGATGATCGGGCTACTCGATGTGAATTGAATGGGGTTTTTAGCTAAAACCTTTTTCCCGAAAAATCTATATTTTGTAGAATTGGTTAAAAAAAAAACTTACAATTTACTTTTTTTACAATTCTAAATTGTGTACTGTTGAAATAACAATTTATGATATGTATTCACCCAAAAAATTATTTTTGAAACACGTATTTTCTGTAACAATATTGCCATTTTTTGCATTTTTGCAGTGTTATTGCGTGACACATAGTTTATCCTGACTCATCGGATAAACATACCAAAGTAACTACTAAAACAATATAAATTTAATGTTTTTGGTAAAGAATGTTGAAATGAAACAAATTTTCAAACATATATATATGTTAAATATTTACGAAAAAAATATTTGTATATACGAATATTACAGGGGTTTGGTTATACATATATTATATTCTCTGTCTGAAAATGAATATACACAAATATTATATTTTTATGCTATGTGTGATATTATTCAATTTTTGCTTCATTGAGTATATACTCAATAAAATTATTTCAAATTATACCAAATATGTGAGAGTATTAGGTAACAAATGGAAATAATCTAAAATTGAAATAAATAATATATATTCAATTTGAATGTAAAACTAAAAAGTGAATACAAAATAACATTTGAAACTTTTAATTTCGTCTAATTTTCACTTCCACTACATTGACCTTTGATCTACCGGACTAAGCGGTATATTATTTTTAACTAGCAAGTAACAAAAAATTAAATTGGCTATGAGCCCTTGAGAACTTAATAGAACTTACCTTCATAAAATTTGAAATTATAAATTTCGAAAAATATTTTTCAACTCCACTCACAGTTCCTTCATTGACAATAATCTTACCAAATGTCCCTTTATATTTACAAAATAAAGAAAAAATTATTCATTACTTGATAAATCAAAAGTGCACTCGTAATTTTAACGATTTTTAAAATGAAAATTAGACGAAGTTGAAAGTTTTCATTATAATTTTATAAAAATGAATTTTCCAAAAATTTAAGACATCGATTCATTTTTCCAAAATTAAATAATCTGTAGATACTGAATTTGATTTCCTCACACATCAATCTACATAGGAGTTAAATAAGAGTTGTAAAGATTACGCTGTCTGTATTACTTCACTAGTTCAGTGGTCAATATATTGTGGTGTTTTTCAATTTTCGTAATATCTCTTCTTATATTACTTGAAGTCAATTTTAATATACCTACTAAAACATTTGTACAATATAATAAATAATCTCTGTGAAAGTGTACAAAGTATAGTTTTATTAATGTGTAGATAACAGCTTATAGAAGCTTATTAATTTTTAACAGTTTAACAGTATCATCACACCTATGGGAATTTTTTATAGGATAATATGTATTATAATTATATATGTATTATTAATATCTAAATTATAGCTGAAACTCGCTAGCTTACTGGCCAGTGACTCAGGCGTTTTTCTGAAAAGCTTCCTATCAACAAATAAAATACAATTTCTTTTCATTATTTCAATTCGGTACAAATTACTCTCGGTCAAGGAACTAACTACATTATTGCACCATGATTCTACAATTTGTAGCTGTAAGTGCTTACATAAAATACACAATCAAAATAATATGAAGACAATATTAAAACCACAATTGTGAAACGATCGTATGCAATATTAGAACATATTGAATTGAAAATTGATATTGCAATGGATGGATTTATTCATGTCAAAAAATTGTAAAGAAGCTTCATATCTTATAGTGTTGGGCTAACGAAGAATGATAATATATTTGATTCATGTGTTTCGAATAAATATAATTTGTCGGAGAAAGTGTGCCAAGTCAACTTTACATATATTCACGAACGGGAAATATCTTGAAGTAAGAACCAAGATATGCGGCATAAAAATTAGCTTATGAATACTAAAAATAATTTTTAAGTGATAAACATCCTCCGAGATTGACTCAGTTGCTGAAACTTAGTAGATAACAGTTTATATTAAAACATTAACTTATTGTATTGCCAATCCTTTTGTTTACCATGCAAGTAATCATCTAATAGTCCATTTGCTAACAATTATATTTTCAATTTCGATAAAACTTTGTACATAATTACATATCCAAAAATTACAAAAATTACATCTCTTTGACGATTGGGCATGTAGTTTTTAGGATTTTGCTTTTAATCCTGATAATCTCAGACTGATATTTCGAAACAATTTTAAGCGATATTTCAGAAGCTGGCGTTCCAACTGGTTTTTTGACAATTATTACTATAGAACTTATTATAGAAAATTCAAAAATAGCCAAATAAAATTTGAAGAGTAATCTGAATTACTCTTCGGTATTTTGTTTAAGTATACTCGAAAAATTTTCTAATATTTATGTAAACCAAAAACCGGGTGACCTTTACACCGACATTTAAAACATTACAAACCGACATTATAATTTTCTTCATTCATCTATTTTATCAGAAAATATTTACTAGTTGCCACTGATTTCGGCTATTAAAATTTTGATACATAATATATTTGCTGGAGATATAGATCGTAATATACTATTGAATTACCTTGGCCTATTATTTTTGGCGTAGAATATTCGCTGATTCGTATTACAGTGAAAAATTATTCTCGTGAAAAATTGATTGAATTAAAAAAATCGAACATGAGTAATTTAACATCACTTTATGCCAACATAATAATATGTCTTTACATATAGATAGTACTACGAATATATGATAGAATTTAATCTTTGAAATAAGATGTTCATACTATATATTACTAGCAGATCACGTCACGGTCACGGTCACGATTTTTCATAAAATTTTGATAGTAGATTTTCTTATTTTATCGAAACATTTCACATTGAAGAAAGGGCATCATCCTAGTTTGCATAGGCAAAAAAGTTATATAGAAAAAAAATTATTATCTACATGTTAAAAGCACAACAAATTATTATATCAAAAGTAAATTAATTAAGTTTGTTTTTTAGGAACAAACAATTGTTGTTTGAAACATTTTTTCGTAAATTGTTTAGATTAGTGAGAATTTCGGCTCAAATTTAACCAACAAGAACATTGCTATTATTATATGTATGTATAACTCAGACTAAATGGATTACATATTTTGGCTTTTTAACGAATGCTTATGATCAAAAATAATCAAACCATTGATAGTTACCCGATGTCGAGTATCTAAACAATTAATTCTGTTAGTAGATGGTTTCGCTTGTTTATGTTTTTAAATCCAATATAATATATGACAATTATGAGTCTTATTCACAATCGAAAGAATTAAAACATACGTCTTATTCAAGAACAATTCACTAATTAAATAAAAATTCGTTAAGATCGTTGTAATGATAAATACTTTCGGAGTCTATCGAGAAACATATTCGTGGCACGTGACCTATATATTTATGAATAGATAAGAACATATTGCATATGTATGCATATAATTTTTCGCTTATATCAACACAATATATTTCAAGGATTTAATAATATATCACTTCGAAATATTATTGGAAAAGCTGACACTATTACACATTAAAGGAATGATGAGACTATGAAAAAAAATGCTGAATTGTTAAACTAATATATAAAAAAAAAATATTTTTACACGCTTGATATTAGCATGACCTATATTTTGGTAACAAAGTATTTCAAATTCATTTTAAGCCAACTCCACAACTCCAGGCTTCTGCAATTATGAAGACAACTAAAAGCTCGAAGAATACAATATTACGTTAATATCTACCTGATACCATGGCGAGTACAAGTAGGTATAACTGACTTTGGTTACTATAGATTTAGGTACTCTCAATATCATTGAATTGCATTCTTTGGACTTTTAATTAGCATTCCTAGAATACCATAAACAGCTATTATTCGTAGAATGATATCAATATGGCCACTCAGTTATATATGTATACATTGTAATAATAATATGTAATGTTATTAACAATAGGTACTTGTTTATAAGCCAAAATTAGACCATATAACTAAAAGTCATACAAGGAAGTACAAGGAAGAAGAAAACATTAATTTTTAAAACGGAACACAAAAAGCTGAAGTATTATCGATGGAAGATAAAGAAATTTCCTTAACATAATTCATAAATTGTAGTAATTAAAAAAAAAAAAAAAATTATATATAAGTGGAACCACAGTAGCAGATGTCATCTAAATGTAAAATATTCTTTACATGGACACAAATCTCATAACGGAGTGGGCTATTAACCCACTCATTTTAGCTTATGTGTCAAGATGACAAGGATCCATTCTTGTTCATTATAACAAAACATGTATTTTCGTTTTCATAATTGAAAAAAGTTATATGTATTAAGTGAAAAAATGAACTCAACCTCTTCTATTTTTCATATAAAAAGAAGAAAAAAAAAAAACGATTTCTATACATTTATACATCAATTTTTATAAAGGTATGAACAGGGTGAGTCATTTTAATTAATCAACTCAAACGTTTCTTTAACTAATTGTTTTTCGAGCATTGATACTAACTAGAATTATCAGTATCATTTATTTCATAAACGATTTTTGTTCAGAAATCTATATAAAATAGCATAATAATGTCATATTTTATTGAAATTCATTAAAAGTAACGCTTTTGTATATGAAGTTCCGACTTGTTATTTATCTGAAAACTATATTAAAAAATCTATTTCATATTTAAATAGTTTTTTTGGGAATTAATTGAGTCTATGATATATTCTATTCTAGTATGAATAATACTTGATGCTTCTACTAAGCCGCATAAGTAGCATCACCATCAAAAATACCCCCCAATCACTTTAGCTGCTTAGAGATTGTAAGAATTTATAAATTAAAAGAGAAAGTTATTTTTCATGAAAGAATCCATTTAGAAACATAGTTGTAGGTTACCTAAAAGAACATTTCATGTTGATTTGAAATGTTATTGTAATCGTCTATAATAAAACGAAATATGTATTATTTCATCATTCTGAAATTTCCCGTTTACACATGAAATTTAATAATTTTTATAAAACAATCCTATAAAAACTCTTAAATAGAATTATAATACAATCATAAAATTCAATAAAATTTTGTTTCAAATAGTTTTTCGTTTCTATACAGACAATTCATAAACTGAATTTAACATCAACAGGAAAATATTATTTTATATTTCGCTTTCCAAATCTTTTATCAGTATGGATTATTTTTATAAAGCTACAAAACAGCTACAAAGCTTGGAAAGATATATGTCAATATTAAAGAATACTAAGTTTTTGTTATAGCCATAATTGTAAGAATTGAATAACACACCCGGTATACTCTGTAAATCTGCTCAGTGTACATAATACACCCATTCAATTTCTTTTCAATATAATCCAACCAATTTTATCAATATAATAAATATTGTAAATGTATAAAAGTTGATTTATTTTGTTTGAATATAACATATTAAAACGTTTAAAATCATTCATAATTTGAAATTTAAATCTCAAAATTTAAATTTTTCGATATGGAAAAGCTCATAACTAGAATAATAGATACTATATTATTATATGTATTTATAACTGTATACACTGGATATTAAGAGTATTTTATGAATAAAAATCATTAAAAATAGTTCAAACTTTGATACTCAACCATATGTACAGAGTATCTAAGAAATTCACTTTGTAAGTTGTATATTTTTACTTATGGAAAGCTCTTATTCCATTTATACATATTACTCTCTCCAATTAGCTCACATTGATAACTAAGATAGATCATCCTATATTTCAACAAAAATAAAATCTTTTCCAATATAAAAAAAAAAAAAACAATTATTATGTAATGCTATACGTAAAGTAAACGACATACATCTGTTTACATCAGTCTATTGACGAATATCACATACTGCAAGTGAATTTCTATGAAATCCTAAATGTAAGCTAAAGTGATATTGAAACGTTTGTAAATCAATGTTTTTCATTTTTTTTTTTTTTTCAAAAATAAATAAGACCAATATATTTTATTGATCCATTGCAAATTTTGAATGAACACTTGCTGATTACATATTTCATTTCTAAGTTCCCCTTAAAGACATGCTTAAGGTGATATTTCGATTCTCTATCGTAACTTAATCACTGTCCTCAAGTTTAGACTAAATGAAGCGAAATTGATTATGTGTTAACAGTTGTATGAGATTGAACCTGTCTCAAAGTAAGGTTATATTTTCAAGTCATCTCCAAAGACTTGAAAAGACTCAAGACATGTTTTTATATTGATGATTTTTAAAATTGTGATAAAAATGAATTTGTATTTTTTTGGAAATTTTTTTTGTAAAAGCTGCCTTATACATCCCAAAATATTTACTTTAAATATGCATCTAGGTTTCGTAAGAGCATGTAAAATTGAGAGCTAAGGAGTCGACGAGTGACCAGTATAATTTTTGTTAGTAAAATTAGTTGCAAGTAAGTGACGAATTGAGTAAGGCATGAAAAAATTTGTTATCTTTACTTTTAACACATAATAATAATAAAATGACTTCTTCAATGCCTTTAAATACCAGAATTGATGTAAAAATACCAGAATGTTATATGCAGACAATACAAAGGTAGTAATAAAGAACACATTGAGGTCATACATAAAGTTTACATATTAAACTTTATGTTGGTGATTAAAAAATTATTATAAAATATTAAACAAAATAAGTATATAAAATTATTTAATTAAATTACCAAAATTGTTAAATATTTTTGTGTTAATCATTTAATGGAAGTTAGTAAACATAACAAATTAATTATGAATATTTAATCTACATTATGCATATACTGTGTGTGAAACATAATTAAGCAACACATATTTACACCATATAGGTGGCTATAATAGGTAATACAATTTTTTTAAATATTGAATGTACGTACGCACTGCGGGAATTCAAACATGCACTGAAAAAAATGTGATCAAAATTTCTAAAGTCATTTTAACAGTTATTTTAAGAACGTTTCCAAAGTTGAAAATAGAATGAAAATAGAAATTTAGAATGAAAAATTATGATATTCATAAATAATTCTTATTTACGTTAAATTATGGTTTTTAAGTTTTTTTTTTTTTTATTTTTTGTAAAGGTTAATCTTTGGGACGACTGAACTGATTCTAAAAGTTCTTTCAATGATAGAAAAATCATATTATCAGTGTTTATAATATTTTTGATTATTTTGAAGACTATATACAGAATTTATGACGTTCCCAAGCCTGGTTAAGGCTAAACTGACAAAAAAAATAATGAAATTCACTCAGCTTTTTATATTACTTATCTAAACGCAGATATATAAAAGTAATTTAATTACATCATTTTGCAGATTCGTTATCTTTTGCTTGTCAGGTAACGACAGAAATATTGAATACAATCAAATGTTACTGACTTTGTTTTATTTTTAAAACGAATACCGCTTGTCATATTTTTGTATAGACATATAATTGCTATACCATCCATCATTAAATGATTTGCAGTTTTTTAAGAAATAAGTAAAAAAATTGCTTTTGTTATCTAATAAAACGTTTGCTTCAAATTCGATAAAATTTTTTGAGAAGCCCTTTATTTTCATGTCAATATTTTACATATCAAATTTTATATTATTTGGATAATAATTTTTTTAGTTATTTGTTCGAGAAAATGAAAGATATTTTACCACAATGTGTTGTGCTTATTATAGAACTTACAATCTCCCTTAAATCATTTAAGCTACTTTTCTAGACATTCATTTTCATAGAAAGCCAATTTTAAAAGAAGTACTACTAGAATATACTACTAAAATATAAAAAAAACTGAGAAATATATTTTATATCATTATCATAGGATAATTGTAGAATTTTCTCAGTGGTATACAACAATTTTCTAAAGTCTTCAGCACTTCCATTTGATGTAAATAAATGGAAATAAAGCTGTATATGTGCAGTTTGAAACAATACTTTCATATATAAAAAATTGTTTATTTTATAACAAATTTTCATACATTGAAAAAATTAATAATTTTTTTTTTTGTTCTAGGTAAGTTCAGGTCTTCTTATGATTAAATATTAAGGTAAATTGCAAAAATGATGAATCAATTACTATATTGCTTATAATTTATTAGAGTAAATTTTTGATAGTTAAAAAAAATATTAACAATATAATAAAATAACCCCCACTGACGTAACAAAATTACTGATCATTAAATTTAAATAACATAATGCACAAATAGCACTTGGATGGGTGACCGCCTAGGAAATGTTTGCTGTTGTTGGATAGAATATATCTACTGTGGTCACTGTGTGATTTGAAATATTTTTTTTCGATACTAGGCAGCCATTTTTTTCATAGTAAGATTTCTTTTGAGTCCTGTCGTAATTCTTTGAACAAAGAAGCAATGACATCAACGTCATTACTAGTTTGTGTTACTGGTAATTCAGTAATGAAATATTAATAACTAGAGAGAAAAATTACAAATATAAAATTTAGTTTGACCGATACAAAGCAAAACAAATTGTATTTTGTTCGACAGACTGAAAATTACTATTCTCTGGCATAGTATTTAATTAAGATGTGCCTTAAAGAATTTCATGAGCAGTTTCCTTTTTATCAGGACTCATTTTATAGAAAGTTAAGTTTGTGAAGTAACTGGATTATGAAAATGAAAACTGACAATGGAAGTTGAAATAATAATTTGTATATAAAAAAAAAAACATTGTTTAAATAATCATATAAATTACACAGTACTAAACAAAGAAACCAGATAACATTACAATATAATGAAAGAAGATAAACATATTTTTACTCACAATAGTAAAATTAAACAAATTTTCAAATGTACATTTTACATTATTATTGCATGAGTATATATTTTCTCATATTCAATGCAGATGTAAATAGTAAAAGAACGCGATATTTATACTCTAAAGGAAAAACTAAAAAAACCAAAATAAAATAAGGTTTTGCTTCAAAACCATATCTACATATACATGGTATAGAAAATACAATGATTGTATAAGAAAAAGATTTGAAGGGCGGTGAAAAGGGGTTTTGTGTTGCGTCAATGAAGTTACTTGTGTGTGCTTTAGTTATATACACTGCTGCTATAAAACTTTTCAAATGTATTGTAAGTAACAACACTGCATTGTACCACCTAACAATTGTATATTAAAGAGCGTATCATGTACACTAACGTAAGCTTTGAGAAGCTAATGTAGAAAATATATTTTTTCAAAGAGTTGATTTTAAATTTCTATACGAACAATTGTACATTACAAAGCGTCATTATCTAGAATGCTCACTAGAATTTTTGATTAATTTTTTCCAAATATAAATTTTTTTTAAAATAAATAACATATGTTGATCTGGCAAGCTTTTCGCCTCCGATTGCAGTATAAATTGATACACAACACTCAAATAACGTGAAACTAGGTAAAGTATCATAATATTACCGTCTATGTAATTTACTTTTTAAGATTTGAGTTGTTCCTCGGAAACATTACGTAAAACGAAATATAAGGAAATGTAAATGTTATACTCGATATATTTTGAATATGTCTGAGTATTCAATATCAATTTTAGTGTAATTAGATTTAACGACAGCTAATTTTGACCAAAAATTTTTAATGTAAGTGTTCATAAAATCAATCCATTTTCACTTGTTTGTCATCATCAAGATAACAGTAAAACAAAAAAATATAGTGTGTTGAAATTATTTTGGTGTATTCTGGACTTTTACAAATTTAGCAGGACAAAAATACCTTTTTTATAATTTTTTTGTAAAAACGTGTTTTTATTATAAGAATGCTAATGATTAACAAGTAGCCAAAATTGATACCCAACAACCTAATGTAGGAAAGATCGAACACATTTCCTAGCAGCCACATTGAGTTCATTTCTACAAGAAATTATTTTCATATGAATCCGCCTATTCGAGACATTCATTGTTCACTAAACTTTGTATCCCTAAAGTTTATCTAACGAAATGGTAACGCATTATATTCTTATTGAGTGTATATACAAAACATTCCCGGATATTATTTTATGTCAGAACAGACTATGCGGTACGATGGAAAACAAGGAGAATGGAATGAGTGATAAATACTGATAAACAACGTTCTTCGTATTTATTGTGTTTATATATAGTGTTAGTATTTTCTAATTTTCATTAATTATTGCAATACAAATACATAAATACACACATACACACACACACACATACATAGACATAGAATGTAATTAAATAATTTAATCTTTTATATAATTAAACAAACAATCGTTTAATTTTATGAGCGTTGTCATATACTAAAATGTTTGTGAATTATTCTAATTTGTATACAATTTGATAAAATATATTGTTTAAGAAAAACCATATTCTACAAAGGACATGCTCTGCTTAATTTGTTCGAGAATAGTTTTATAGTTGAATTTTTACACGGGTTATTCATATCTTATTTTATCAAATTTAACACTAACGTTCATTAAACTATTTTAAAAATTTTTTAATCATTCAAATTAAGATTAATTTTTAAGTTCTCGCTAAGAAAATTAAAAATTTTCGGAAATCGGGAATTTATTGGTTTTACCCCGTTTTGAAAAAATCGTGTTTTGATCAGATCTTTAAGGTCCTAGAAAACTATTTTGACGGTTTCTGTGAGGGTGTCACCCTGTCTCTATGTATGTTTGTATGTATGTATGCAAGTATGTGACCCACTTATAACTTTTAAACGGCTTGACCAATTTGAACCAAAAATGTCGTTTCAAAACGAATCACGAAACTTGGATTTCCTGAAAATTTGAACCAATTCGGTCTAGTAGATTCCAAGAAATCTCCAAAAAACTACGAAAATAATGGTTTTTTTGGAATAACTTTTAAACACGGCTGTATCGATCAACTCCAAAAACTAATCAGATCTTAAACTTGATAAACCACGTCAATCACCAATCCGGTTAAAATCGGTTGATTCGTTCGAGAGATATCGTTAACGAAATATTCGGTAACAAGTGTTTTTTTAACTACAAAGCTCAAAAACCAAATTTATAGCTCAAAAACATTGTAATATGTAAAATTTTAAGTGCTTAGGTATGGAATTAGCGGGAAGTTGCAGGGATGGTCTTTAGGGTCAACCATTTTTCAAATATTTCGTTTTTGTGACGTCAATAGTATCAAAAATTTAATTTTCCCAATATCTTGGCGAAATATTGACCGATTTGAGGGAACTTTTTTTGAAACCAACTAATTCTAGGTCGTACTTTTCAATTTTAATATTACTAATTCGCTTATTTTAACCTAAATATGAAATATTATGAACAGGGTCTTCGTATCTGGTAACATATTATAGTCATGTTTAATTTAACCAAAAATTTGAAAACTTCGACCAAAATTTAGTGGGATAAGATACTTTGTTCGCCAAAATTGGATGAATATTGAGCCCTATATTGAAAAACTAATCTTTTTTGGTTTTTGTGACGTCACAAGAATCAAAAAATTAATTTTCCTAATATCTTGGCCAAATAATGACCGATTTGAGTGAACTTTTTTTTGAAACCAACTGATTATAGGCCGTTCTTTTCAATTTTAATATTACTAATTCGCTTATTTTAACCTAAATATGAAATATTATGAACAGGGTCTTCGTATCTGGTAACATATTATAGTCATGTTTAATTTAACCAAAAATTTGAAAACTGCGACCCAAATTTAGTAGGATTAGATACTTTGTTCGCCAAAATTGGATAAATATTGAGCCCTATATTGAAAAACTAATTTTTTTAGTTTTTCTGACGTCATAAGAATAAAAAAATTAATTTTCCCAATATTTTACCCAAATATTGACCGATTTGAATATACTTTTTTTTGAAACCAACTAAATATGGGTCGTTCTTTTCAATTTTAATATTTTTAATTCGCTATGTTTAACCTTTACATGAAATTTCATGAACAGGGTCTTCGTATCTGGTAACATATTATAGTCATGTTTAATTTAACCAAAAATTTGAAAACTTCGACCAAAATTTAGTGGGATTAGATACTTTGTTCGCCAAAATTGGATGAATATTGAGCCCTATATTGAAAAACTAATTTTTTTTGGTTTTTGTGACGTCACAAGAATCAAAAAATTAATTTTCCTAATATCTTGGCCAAATAATGACCGATTTGAGTGAACTTTTTTTTGAAACCAACTGATTATAGGTCGTTCTTTTCAATTTTAATATTACTAATTCGCTTATTTTAACCTAAATATGAAATATTATGAACAGGGTCTTCGTATCTGGTAACATATTATAGTCATGTTTAATTTAACCAAAAATTTGAAAACTGCAACCAAAATTTAGTGGGATTAGATACTTTGTTCGCCAAAATTGGATGAATATTGAGCCCTATATTGAAAAACTAATTTTTTTTGGTTTTTGTGACGTCACAAGAATCAAAAAATTAATTTTACTAATATCTTGGCCAAATAATGACCGATTTGAGTGAAATTTTTTTTGAAACCAACTGATTATAGGTCGTTCTTTTCAATTTTAATATTAATAATTCGCTTATTTTAACCTAAATATGAAATATTATGAACAGGGTCTTCGTATCTGGTAACATATTAGAGTCATGTTTAATTTAACCAAAAATTTGAAAACTGCGACCAAAATTTAGTGGGATAAGATACTTTGTTCGCCAAAATTGGATGAATATTGAGCCCTATATTGAAAAACTAATTTTTTTGGTTTTTGTGACGTCATAAGAATAAAAAAATTAATTTTCCCAATATCTTGGCCAAATATTGACCGATTTGAATGAACTTTTTTTTGAAACCAACTAAATATGGGTCGTTCTTTTCAATTTTAATATTTTTAATTCGCTATGTTTAACCTTTACATGAAATTTCATGAACAGGGTCTTCGTATCTGGTAACATATTATAGTCATGTTTAATTTAACCAAAAATTTGAAAACTGCGACCAAAATTTAGTGGGATAAGATACTTTGTTCGCCAAAATTGGATAAATATTGAGCCCTATATTGAAAAACTAATTTTTTTGGTTTTTGTGACGTCATAAGAATCAAAAAATCAATTTTCCCAATATCTTGGCCAAATATTGACCGATTTGAATATACTTTTTTTTGAAACCAACTAAATATGGGTCGTTCTTTTCAATTTTAATATTTTTAATTCGCTATGTTTAACCTTTACATGAAATTTCATGAACAGGGTCTTCGTATCTGGTAACATATTATAGTCATGTTTAATTTAAACAAAAATTTGAAAACTGCGACCAAAATTTAGTGGGATAAGATACTTTGTTCGCCAAAATTGAATAAATATTGAGCCCTATATTGAAAAACTAATTTTTTTGGTTTTTGTGACGTCATAAGAATAAAAAAATTAATTTTCCTAATATCTTGGCCAAATAATGACCGATTTGAGTGAAATTTTTTTTGAAACCAACTGATTATAGGTCGTTCTTTTCAATTTTAGTATTACTAATTCGCTTATTTTAACCTAAATATGAAATATTATGAACAGGGTCGTCGTATCTGGTAACATATTATAGTCATGTTTAATTTAACCAAAAATTTGAAAACTGCGACCAAAATTTAGTGGGATTAGATACTTTGTTCGCCAAAATTGGATGAATATTGAGCCTATATTGAAAAACTATTTTTTGTTTGTTTTTGTGACGTTATAAGAATCAACAAATTAATTTTCTCAATATTTTGGCGAAATAATGACCGATTTGAGTGAACTTTTTTTTGAAACCAACTGATTATAGGTCGTTCTTTTCAATTTTAATATTACTAATTCGCTTATTTTAACCTAAATATGAAATATTATGAACAGGGTCTTCGTATCTGGTAACATATTATAGTCATGTTTAATTTAACCAAAAATTTGAAAACTGCGACCCAATTTTAGTAGGATTAGATACTCTGTTCGATAAAATTGGATGAATATTGAGCCCTATATAGAAAAACTACGATAAACCACGTCGATCACCAACAATTCGGTTGATTCGTTTGAGAGATATCGTTAACGATAAATTTCATATAAAAGTGTTCTTTTTTACATAACTTCGACATTTATTTTCGGATCGTTTTTGATGAAATAGAATAATTATTAAAGCATATAAAAACCGCGTCGATTGCCACCAAGAACGTAAAAATCGGTTAATTGGTTCGGGAGATATCGTTATCGAAATATTCGGTAACAAGTGTTTTTTTAACTACAAAGCTCAAAAACCAAATTTTTATCTCAAAAACATTGTAATATGTTAAATTTTGAGTGCTTAGGTATGGAATTAGCGGGAAGTTGCAGGGATGGCCTTTAGGGTCAACCGTTTTACAATTTTTTTAAAATTATATACATTATATTCACCGTCTTAATTTATTTCAATTGTTGTTTGATTATTTTTTGTAATAAATGAAAAAGATGGTGAATTCAATTAGGCTGACCTTAACGTGAGTTATTTAAACCCTAAAAACAATCCAAATACAAAAAAGTAAATCAATGAGACAGTAAAGTAAATCAATTTTTTGAATTAAATAGCTTTCGTTCGTGGGATTTTTACTGTACTTTACTGTTTTCAAAAATTGTAATTGCGACTACAGAGTAATGTTTAATTTCATTCATAATGAGGATTGACAGAAATAATTGTCATCGATGATATAAAAAAAATATAATCAAATAAATGTTGGCTAAAAATCACAGTGAAAACTGTCCCAAATTTACGACATCATACCAAAAGACAATAGAATAATTATGAATTTCCGACAATATAACTTGAAAATATTTGTTACCGGCGTCGGTTAAAGAGACATATTTCTTTAAGTCTATTTTATTTAAGTCAATAATTATACACAGCTTTTAATAACTGATATTCAGTCATATATATGCAACATATTTAAACTATTAACTCCGTTAGTTGTTGTTATCTTCACATTTTATTTTTAATTTTAATATTTTATACAATTCTGGTAGTAAAATTAAGAATATTATTTTATTACAACAAAGTTACAACAAAGAAACATTTTTCATTACACAGTTTAAATTCAAATGTGATATTTAAAGAAATAATATTATAATTTTTTAATGCTAAAAGATATAAAATATTTCATTTTGAATTTAATTAAAAAATTGAATTTTATTTTTTCTATTTTTATACTTGACATATATAAATAAACGATGGTATATTAAATTTAACCTAGGATTTGTAACACTTAAAAATATTGGACAAGAAACAGTCTCTTAAGTCTTTTTTTGTCTTTTTATACAAGATACTCAACCAAAATGTTGGCCATTTAAACAATAAACATCATAGTTAGTTTAATTAAATAATAAACATCGTAGTACAGTCTCTAGTTTATAAAAGTGAGGATGTAGCGTTCGTCGCACATTGTAACGTACTGAAGAAACATAATGAAATAAATTTTGTCTAATTTAATTGTTGCATGTATATTAGCTAAGATCGTATTCATTGAATTAGTAATGTGCACCATTGCTTTAAGCACACAAAAACTATATTAAAGAAGACAAAGTGGTGATACAGCAGAGAAAATAGTTTGAGAACGAGTTTATTGCTTGATTTTCTTCTAATTAGACAAAAATATGAAGAAAAAAATGATCCCAAAAATTAAAAAAAAAAAAAAAAAAAATGATTGATGTAAAAATCAGCCATTATATTATTATTACCAAATATCCGTCCACAAATCCGAATATTTATGAATATTCGTCCCGTAATTATGTAACTAGGCGCGCTCGTCTTAATTATTTTAACAAACCACCAGATCGTTAGACAGTTAAACACGAAATTCGAATTTGAAAACGAAGCAAATTTTCACTTCCTAACGAACACAATACTTCCGATATCGGAACATGGAAGTAATATTTCAACACCACAAATACAGCACATAAATAAATTGTTTATAATTTTTGAAAAGCTGGAAAAATTATTTACCTAAATAAATAATGCATTAAAAAAAATTAAAATCTATCTGTATCTCTTTTATAAGCAACCATTAGTCGCCCGTCTTTCATTCATTCATTTTATTTAAAGCTAATGATGTTCTAAAATTATTCCACATAACAAAACTTAAATGTATAAAAAGCATTCTCATTGTACGACCATCATCATCATCATTAAACAATACACAGTCATCCCGAATATCACCATATAGTTCTATAGAAAATATTAAATATTCTTAAATACAGAATGTATTTCATTCAAATGCAGTTATGTAATGTGATGATTGTATAAATTACTTTCAAGTTATATCTTTGTGATATTGGAAATAGTGTATAGATACGTTTGATTTTTTATTTTTATACTCGCCATATACATAATTAAATCAGGGTAGAAGCCTTTAAAAATGGTAAAAAGGGAAAACAAATTATAGTAGGATGAAACCCATTGGAAAAGGACGATTATATACCAAAAATTAAATGGAAAAGTAATTTTATACTTCTGAGCGATCTGACGTCAGGAAGGGGAACAGGGTAACTTTTTAAGGGTAAAACACGGTGTGTCTCGATTTCTGGCAAGACCTATGGAAAAAAATGGCGAAGTTGTAGGTAATAACAAGATCTAAAACTTTTGTATTTACGCTTTTTTCACATAACCTCGAATCTTTACGATAGAAAATTATGGTGCTTTTTCGATATTTATTCAAAATAAGTTGAAAAATTCAATATTTTAAATCAAAAAATTACAGTAGTATCAGAAACATAAAAAGATAGGTTTTCACAAAATTTTGTAAAAAAAAAATGGTTTTTTGTAAAAGATAGAAATAAAAAATTCAATTTTTCACATTTGTTTTTCAGGGAATGTGAAAACAGTGTTGATACAAAAGTTGTAGATCTTTTTACTACCTACAATTACCATTTAACTTTTGCCATACGACTTGGTGTTTTGTCGGAAATCAAGATAAACCGTCTTTAACACTTTTAACTCACCCCTTCCACTCCCCGACCTCAAGTTATCCGTAAATTATTTTTCCTTCTTTTTTGTTGTATTCTCTCCCGTTTCCAATGGATCTCATCCTACTAAAATTTTTTTTGGTCTTCAAAATTATCGACCCTAGTGTAAATATTTCATAGTATACTAATTTTAGTCTAAAGTTTGTAACGCTAGAAAATATTGATAACATTTTAATGTTACACCCCATAATTGTAAAGCATGATAAATTATTTGTTTGGATAACGTAATGACATTATTATATTAAAGCACCGTTGAATAAAAGTACAAAAATATTTTATAAATTTATACAAAATATCAACACTTTTTCACATACATAGGCTAACCGTATCATAAATACCCAAACATTAAAATATAATATACACATGTAAAATAGGGCTTTAGAAGTTACAGTAGAGAAGGATGGGTTTTTTTATATTAGTTTGTTAACATTTATTGCAAAATGTTGTAAATGATTTATGGTTGGAAGATTTTATTTTATGTTTAAAACTTCAATAATTTGTTTACCTTTTTTTGAATGTCCTTTGACAAATGAATTTTAATGAACAAAAATTAAATTAAAGAAAATTTTCTATTGGATGTAATGATTAAACAATTTAAATGTTCAAAGGAATTCCACTAAAATAATAAAAATATAATCGTTTCATTATTATAAAATTTTATCTATTACATAAATATTAATTATAAAATAATTTGGAGAAAGCACTACACAAATTTGTACATTCATTGTTATTAAGCCTTTGATT
This sequence comes from Chrysopa pallens, assembly GCA_020423425.1. Classification (NCBI taxonomy): domain Eukaryota; kingdom Metazoa; phylum Arthropoda; class Insecta; order Neuroptera; family Chrysopidae; genus Chrysopa; species Chrysopa pallens. Next base: position 52,769,347 of record CM035593.1, on the reverse strand, counting down.
ACATAAAGCAATGTATTTTCATTTAGCTGTTTTTAAATTAAAACTTTACTAATCAGTTGTATAACAGGTTTTAATTACGGTTATAATTGCAAAGATTTTAAACAAAAAAGAACCGCCTTCAAACATATGTGCTAAAAAATAAAAAATATTTTAAACTTTTCCTTGTGAGCAATTATCTTTTCTCAGATGACGCCAACCAATCAATTCTTAACTAAGGATAAAATGAGCACCGTATTATTTTTACTTTTTAGTTCATTTTTTGAAGGCGAAGTCTTTACTGTTTAAAACTTACTTTCGAGTGTTATAGAATCATGAAAAATTTTTCATTCGAATGAAATTTAAACTAAAAATTGTTGTTCCCCTTCTCTCCCCTTAGGAACATCAGTTCCTGTTTTCCTTTTGATTTCCTTACCATCCTTGGGATAATTCATTTCATACAAAAAAATATCAAAATCGGTACATAAACGACGAAATTTGACGCGAACATACATAACACTAAAAATTGTTTTTGTCCCTTCTTTCCTCTGGGGACATCAGATGAAATAGAACCACATGGAAAGTACCAGCCTTTAAATAAAAAACAATCGTTAAAATCGGTTCACCCAGCCAAATGTTCTGAGTAACCTTGTTATTGATCATACAATAATTTTTGAAAATGATCTAATTGGATTGAAGCATTAAAAATTCTAAACTTTTATTAATTTTTACTCGTTATCCCATCTAAAAAATATTGAAATTTCACGCGATAACGAATATGAAATATATTAGAATCAATAAAAATTATACCCAATAGATTCTGTAGCGTTAGATAATACTAAAACATGCTATTTAACAAAAAACTTTCTCTATTTAGATATTTTTTTTATTATATATTTCTTTTATATATTTTTTTTCTGAATTGGAATGAGAATCCCATCACTAGGGTAACCTCCTTCAAAACCAGCATAATAACTGAAGTGGGATTACCTAGAACAGCAAAGTTATGTGTGTTAAAAGGGGTAAACCGAAAAAAATTTTGTGTTTAATTATATGGCAAGACATAAATTATCTGCAAAATCTAACTACTCAGAAATCTCTTTCATTTTTTCGTCAGATTTTTTTAAAAATTTCAATGTCAATGTTATTTTATTACCTTATTTTCATAAGAAAATTCTCTAATATTCATCCAAATTTTCAAGTACCTGTAAAACATGTATCAAACAAAAAAACAAAATTAAGTTTTAGAGAATTAAACACATATATTTTATCTCTTATACTTCTGGAATAAATTTCAGAATATATTCAATAGAAAGGTTAAAGTTCAAATTGAATAAAGTTATAAATTACCTTATACAAAATTTAATCTATCTAATAATTTCACTGCTGTCACCTCAACTAACACATCATTGATGAAGAAGAAATATTCCTAAGAAAATTGTAACCATGATATAATTATTATTTTCCAAGTAAATGAAAACATAATTTTCAACGAATATCATTGATAATAGTTTCTATGTAAAATTGTCTATGTGACAAAACCACATCATCGTGCAAATTGATAATCTGTTGACATAGTTAATTGCATCATCATTTCGCGACACTTCTAAACAATATCATCTTCTTTTTGTTACATAATTTTAACAGTTCATGTGAATAAAGCAAATTTATAATGGTGATAATAACATTCAATTTAACTTTACACCCCAAATACTTCAGTTGAGATAAATTTGTTTAAATCATTTATGTGTTGTTTGTGTCAAAGTTTTTCTGATTAATAGTTTTCCCAATGCAAGCAATAACACAAAAAATAACAGTATCCATTTATGTCAGTTAATTTGTCATTTGAAATCTCTGTAGTAATACTCGGTTATATGTTATATTGATCGAGTATATTAGTTTTAGTTTAAATTTTGTAATACTAGATTGCACACTTAGCACACATACCTAATAAACCCATTTCCATCTGTCCGTCATTAAGATAGCTGAAAAACGAAATGAGTTAACACTGACTTCTTTCTAAACCTTCAATCCATAAGGATAAAACAAATAAACGGTTTTACCTTATATCCCAAAAAAAAAAAATTATCTATATGGTCAATCATTCCTAGTATATAGCCTAGAAGGAATCTGCGTTTGAGTACCAAAAACTATTTCACAAGAATTTCTTAACGGGATTGTTTTGAAATTGCTCTAATGATGATATAAATGTATTTGGCAGCGGAAATCTCACAGCCATATAATTTAAACTGCAATGCGTTAAACAATTTCTGTTTGAATTATATGGCTACGAGATTTCCGCTTAATTCTTTTGATGACTTGGTTATATGAATCTTAAAGTTTTGGAAAATCCTATCGGTTACTTTTGAAAAATATAAAAAGAAAAATAATAAAATATAAAATTTTTATATTCTTTATCCAATAATTAATAAAATCCTTAAGCGAGAAAATTCATTTTTATACCTGTTAATAATTATTTATTTTGCGTATATAACGTGTGAGATAAGTTATACAAAAATAATAGTTATACAAAAAAATAGGTAAGAAAAATAGTTATACAAAAATAAACTTGTTTATTCTCACTTAATGGTATTATTCTGCATTGTATAAACAATATACACATATCCTTTATATTTTTATTTATATATTTTTATTGGGTCAAACAAAAGTAACCAATTTTGGGATTTTTCAAACCCTTAAAAAATCATATCTCCAAAAATACTAATTAATTGTAAAATTTCAGTGGCTCGTTTTTATTCGTATTTCATCAAATAATATAAAACCGTTTGAAAATAACACTTCATTGTAATTGTTTATTTCTATGCATTACATGTAATTGTTTAACCAATATGACATTTGACATATGAGTTTCAATAGGAAAATTTAAAGACAATTAAAAAAGGTGTAAAAAAGGTGAGGGTGGAGATGGAGTTTTGAGCCAGCTACTACTAGACTAACAAATCACACTCAAGAAATGTATGAATTATATTATGTTATTAAATTACCCATTTTTCATACTCATTATAATAATAAAATTGAATACTAATTGTGTTTACCTAATTAATAATATAGATTACGTTCTATTCATTATGAATGTGATTCAATTGATTACATTCATTACATTACATTGGTAGACATGTAAGTATCAAATCTTTAAGATAGTAGGTAGATATGGGGAGATAAACCAGGCGGTGGTTATGGATGTTTTAATGAGAGTTGTTAAATAATTAATTGTGTATAATGGTACTCTATGCAAACATAAATTCTAAAATATATGGTTGAATGTTTTAAATTATGTATTAACATCTAGAAATTTCTAATGAACTGCTTTCAAAGTCAATTCTCGTTTAAAATGCTAATGAATTAATATCATAACTTTGATATTAAATTTATTTAGCATTTTCTAAAATTCGTATTTTTTCTAAAATGTTTATCTGTCACGAAACTAAGAAAAACATAACAGAGTCTTATGGTAAAACTCTAAGTGTACTTATATGAAATATCACAAATATTTGGTTATAATGTTTATTTAAACTTGAAATAAAAGATACTCCTGGATTGTGGCTGAAGAGGTTTTGCAAAGAGTCACAATAATAAGCATATATCTTAAGAGCCATAAATTAAGGTGTATTGATTGGCAGCAGATGTATTCGTTCGATGTAGCCTTGTACCCTTGTTTTGAAAGGATTCTTTGATCTTCTTTAGTTTTTATTTTAGTTTCAAATAGGATGAATACAAAATAATGAGGAAGAACTGATAAACATCGTTGTATACCGAGATATTGTCTCGACTCAAATTATTTGGGTTGCGAGCTAACTAACCATCTTGGGTTATTCTATTCCAAATCATCAAATGTTGGCACTATTGACATATTTACAATTTGGATGAAAAGAGCACAAATGTTGCGCTATTGGTTAAAAGAAAGAAAATAACCTTTTTTTATTGTTCGTTACGTAATAACCTTATGGCACCCACTGCAAATTGTAAAAACTGTCAAAATCATGAAAAATCATTATTTTTAAAAAATCTCCTATTTCATAACGAATCAACCCAAAATTTTTAAAATACCTTCCAAAGGATTTTTTGTAACGCTTCCGAATTCCGTGTACTTGATTTCAATTACTTGAATAGTAAAATTTTTAATCAAGAATAATTGTTGATTTTTTAAAAATAATGATTTTTTATGATTTTAACGGTTTATCTTAAGCAATAACTCTGGGCTCGATTGATGAATCGAGTTAAAAGTAAATGGATAATATTTCTTAAAAAATTTTTGAAATAGTTATACTCTGTTGTGCTTGTCAAAAGATTTTTACGTCAATGGCACGTATCAAATGATTGTATGATTGTTTAACGTTTGTCGCAGGTAAATCTGGCAACAAATTTTTATATCTATATATAAATTTTGTTACATATTAAACTGATGGGTTAAATTTCATTTAAAGTTTATTTTCTTATTTTAAGAGCATTTAAATTAATGCTTATTTTTAAAAATGTTTTCAACGTTTTAGTAAAATGACTTGCCCTGATCATTTCTCTCCACTTGTAAAAAAATATAATACATGTTCTTTTCTTGCTTAAAATATATGATATAATATTTTTGGAGCTTTCCACCAAAAAGTGAGGTGAAGCTTATATTTTTTGGATCTGGTTCTCATCGATTGCAAAAAACTGCATGATCATTACTTTAAAAATTAATATGTTTTCCACGAATGATGGGGGGCGGAGTGGGTAGGTCAAGCTTGTCATAAATCAAGTTAAATAAAAGCGTTAAGATAAGTGTGGCTACTATCGTTTACGCTTTAGAATAAATTTTATACACAATAGTGTTTCATATGTGTAATACACACATTACATGTATTATATTTCAAGCGTTGCAAACTTTAAACTAAATTTAATATACCCACTCATAGTTAATGTGCAGGATATACAAAAAAAATTATTATATTATACCGCTTACAAATAAAAAATATATAATGAGTAAATGCTTTGAAGAATGAGAGAATAAAAACGTAACGCGCTTTAGAATAACAACATCATATTAAGAAAACGCTATTATATTAAATATGTAGATAAGAACATAAAACGAACACAGAGAATTGGTTTAAATAATATGAGAGGGTAAAAAGGTGAAGTCAAAACACACTTGACATTGCGTGTAGTAACTAAATAATAACTGTAAGGTCTAGAGAAAAGGATAATAGCTTTACATCATACATCGTACCAACATTTTTTCTAACTATGCTTAAGTATTACCTTTTTAATGTAGATTCTAAATTAAAATATTTTTGAATGGTGTAGATTTTGTTAAAGCATTTTGACCTAAAAATGAACTCTTGAATTAAAAATTATCTTCTAGTCTATTTACTTTACATTGTAATTGAGAAACAATATAGATATACTTGAGATATCTCTTATTGTGAAAGATGTGGGTACAAAAAGTGTGATATTATTTCTAGTTGATAAGGATAAACCACGAATATCTTATATTTCTTATTTGTTGGAAATTATGTATATAAATCATTAAAATAAAATACATTAACTGCCAATAATGAACACAAAAAATTTCCTTGCAGTGTTTCCTTTACGATTGATTATTCTCAGTTATATTGGATTTTGCTCGGTACGTCTTCAACCAATCCGTTTCAATTTGGCTACGAGATGAATTTTTTACAGATTTTTTGGAGATTTTCTGTTAAAATTTTTGCTCTCAATATCCATGATATTTAATCTCAAGTCTATGCAAAACTACATCATGGATCTACTAACAATATTTCACTCAAATGGTATAATTGTTTCACGGCGTACTGGCAGCTTTGTGAAAAACAGGTTAGTATCGTGCGGTATATCCCTAGAATTGATTAGATGCAAAATATTTTTTAATTTCAATTGGAGCGCCTTTACTTTACAAATATAAATTTTCTTAAAAATCTTAAGAAATGCATAGTTACACAAAGAAAGAGAATTACATAAATGACGTGATATATTTTTATATCCATAGTGATTATACATAAGACCCATTCTACAGTAAGAGATCCTATCAACGTCCATATGCACTTTCCTTCAAAATTTAAGATAAGTTATATTGTATGCACAAATGGGTTGATTGTGAATAAAAATGTTATATAAATGACATTAATTTTCAAAAATTTTGTTGTGTTATTTTTCTAGAAAATGACCGCTTATTTAAACTTTTTTTGAAAGAAGGAGATAGAAAACAATCTTTATGAATCTATAACTTTCAACCTGAAATAAACTACCCAGATAATTTCACCCAGGTGATTTTTGTTCTGAGCCGAGTTTTTGTTTTGTTTTGGGCCGTTTATTTTTGATCCGGATTGGTTAATGTTCGAAGGGTTTTTCCTGAGAGGAATTGTCTAAATTCCAATTTAATTAAGGTTTTATTGTTCTTTTATTTACTTAAATAACCAAAATCGCTTTTTCTTAACCAAAATATAGAGATAACATTATTATTTACAAGTTTCCTAAGCAGTTGAGGCAAAATCTCACATAAAAAATAAGGGCAAAATCATTGTACATTCCTCTCTAAATAGAAAGTAGAAAATAGTTTCTGTCTTGTTAACATTTGAACTGCAATATTTTTGAAAATTTCATAATTTTCTGCTAATGGTATGAAGATTTCACAGGCTTAAATAAACGTAAATAATGAAAGTGTGTTTGTTCTTTGTTATAAACTTGTAAATGTTTTAATACCTGCTGTTATATAACGGATCACTTGAAGTGTGTGCAAAATTGATGACAAATTGCGTCTATGTAAAACAAAGTTTATAGAAATAATACATTATATAATCCAAACAAAACAAAAAATACAATCTTTTATCTCTCTTCAAGTTCATTTTTGTTTCATTTATCATTAAAAATGGCACTATGATGGAAAGAAGTATAAATTCAAGCAGTGTATACTTTACGTGAAATTTGTTGGTTTTTTAATTACATGATTCATATATTTTTCTGAAAAATTAAAATTAAACCTCTTGATGGTTTTTATTTTGGACTATTCTATTCCTGGTTATGTGTGTAATTTTCAAAACAAAATTAAAGACAACATTAGATATAAAATCAAAACTTTCCACTGAGAATTCTAATATATCTAGCCATTACTGTAAAATATTCCGGGTACATAAGTTATTTGATTTAAGTCTGTAAAAATAACCAAGATAAGGACGTAAAATAAACCTAATTAATTATTTAATCTCACGTAGAACTAACGTCACACTCAGAAGTAATTAAATGTAAAATTCTATTTTTTTTTAAAGTCTCCATCCCTTTTAAGTTCTCCATATTATTTTAGAGTTTATAAATTCATTTTTGGCTTATAAATTCGAAAGTAACTGTCTGCCTGTCGATAAGTTACCCAATCACGCCTCAACTACTCCTCCAATTAAAATAAAATTTATTATAGAGATAATCTTGAGCCAAACAAAATACAAAGGCCACTTTTTAATACGTAAAAAGGACTTTAAGCGGTTGGAATACGAAATTCGGTCATCTACCCAATTATAATATTAAATGGTTTAAATACAAATTGCTAATAGTTTTATATTCAATAGTTAAATACAAAAAATATTTCCAAAAATTAAAATTCACTTAAAATAAAAAATAATTCTAAATTTGAAACCGAAATCATTGAAAACTTTTGTGAAGAAATAGGCCTTATTTTCAGAATTTTTGTATCGAAAAAAGTATAATTTAGCCACATACTAATTTCCAGATGGGTATTTATAAAGGATATAATATGCTTTGGATCGCCGAGACTATTAAGTTTTTTTTTTTTTTTTTTAGTTTTTGTACATTTTTTTTTACATGGAAATATACCTCATAGTAAGTACATTCTGCACTAATTATAAAAGTATTTTAAAATTTTTCATAAAACAAAAGAAAAGTTAAACAATCAACATATTTTATGCATGACATAACAAATGAAAAATGGTTTACATAGTACGTATGTTTATATTTTATTTTTAGAAATTCAAACAAGGAAAGTAAAAATGAAAATATAAATAAAAAGTAAATCAAGAAGCTTAAAAAAATTAAATAAAAGTTTTTTTACGATTAAAAAACAAAAAATAATTTTTCTACCTACCTATAGATAATTTAGTTTTTAATTTAAAGTAATATGATATTATCGATAATGTTTTAATTAAGAATATCGTTGTGTTGGGCAAAGTTTGGGAAAGTTCGTACCTCCTATATCATTAATTATAATAATGTGGTTTGAAGTGATCATTAATATTTTGATACCATTTTGTTTAATGTCTTATAAATATCCGTGTAGTGACAAAGTAAGAGAGTGATATTAATCATTTGATACCATATGTGTTGGAAAATAATAATTTGGAAGTTTACGTTCTAAAAAATCGTGTTTTTATGTAAAAAACTATTACAGAGCTTTCATCATAAAAAACTTTGCGATTAGTTTCATCAAAAAAGTTTTCATTTCACTTTAAGCATTTGTCTTTTGTAATAAAAGCTTTTTTTTTTTAATTGACTGATTTTAAAAAAATAAGTTGATTCGTGATATTGCTTTTAACAAAATTTTAATCATTTGTAAGGTAGTGAAAATAATTTGAAATACGTTATTAATGTAATAATATTATTTAAATGACATTTTCTTTACTTTCATGTCACGTGACAGTTCATAAAAATATAACTGAAAACAAAAACTCAATAAGGAAAATAAATTTATTTTAATTGGTTTTATAATTTTTAACGTAATTAATATAGAATACAATAAACCAGTATCGAAGTAGAATTTTAGAGTCTATATTTTCGCAGAGCCGCACTTTACTCTTAATTCAATATTATATCTTCTAATGCAGTGATCGAAAAACGTTTTTGACTTCTGTAAATCTATTAACAAAAAACGTTTTAGACTTCTGTTAATATATTAACAAAAAAATTATCCCAACTTATTGTTTTAATTTACACCAAATTGATTATTTTTATTTAAAATTGTATGTGTGAGTTGACATAATAGTAATTTACAGATGGCGTATCCAAAATATTCTACGTAAAAAATTTACCGTACAGTTCCATAACTTTGTCTCCGCCCACAAATTAATTTCATTTAGTGCATGTTGTACTATATTATGCCAAATTTTGAAATACGTTCATAAAAATGTTTTATAACAATTGATGCTACTAATTGAACATTGTGCCCTTAATCAATGGATCCATATATTACGTAAGTATTAGTGAATATTCGACTCAGTTACAATACACAAATTTCATTTAACAGCCATAATATAATGTTGAATAAGAAATATTTAACAATGATAGTGTACGAATTAAAAACAAATTGAATGATATTTAGAATTCCCTCAACTCGTTATTGTTTTTATAACTTTGATACCATAAATAAAAGAATCTATAAATGATTGATTAGGTTCGTGGTTGAATTTGTGGTATTTCCAATAGGGTATATTGATTATTTTTATATTGCTTTACAATATGCTTAATAGACTAAAGACTATTAAAATTTAAAAAACTATAGTCAATGAAATTTGTTTTTCATTATGTATGTTCGCTTTAGGTAACAATATAAAATTTTGTCCATACATTTTTTTAACCTATTAAAAAAAATTTTATTCAAACATATCTTATACATGAACTTTTATTGTTTCACTTACGGTTTAAGTTATTGATGTTGGAGTTATATCAAAATAGTTTTGTATTTTCTGTTATATCTTTAAATTTTCTAATGATACAAGCTTTTGGCTAAATTTATTATACCTTCATATAATGCATATTAGGTGTGTTTAAAAGGAATAAAGAAACCTTAGCAGATTAAAAAACTTAGAATGATTAAGAAAACATTTGCATTGAAGACTAAAAAGTTTATAAATCATTTGCTTTTACTATAAGAAACGTCTAATTAAAACTCTTAACAAAATGACGAATTCTGAACATTAAAAGTTCGTGAATAAGTAAAATACGTCCATTGGGTTCAATGAATCCTTGATCTAACTTTGAAACTATAAAGGATAGAAGAAAAATTCAAATAAAATTATTTCTATGAAACAAAGCTTTTTTGGAAAATTATTTTCGTAAAAGGTTACGATTCGCCACAATTAAAGCTCAAATTTACTTAATTATAATGTATTGGTAATTACAATTCATATTATTATACATGTATGTATATCCGTATAAACTGGATATTTATAGTGTTTTATGAATTCAAACTAGTCTAAAGAATGATATTCAATCATATATCGAGTATCTAAAAAACTCCGTTAGTTGTTATCTCCAGTTTTTGATAAAATATTTTTAATCATTAGTCGGCAATCAATAAACACACTCAATTTATTTCTTCCATTGATTTTAATGGAGACAGAACATTCATTTTCGTCCCAAAAGAATCATTAAATCTTTCAAATAATATTACATAATATAATTATTTTATTTTAATCCCTCGTGTATAAATTGTCATTTATAATATATATGCTATTTTTTTTTAAATTTTAAATTAACAACATATTTGTAGCAGTGCAGTAAAGTGCAACAAAATTTTATTTAATTACCGTTACAGAATACTAATAACAATTTTAAACTATAGTTTTATAATTCATTTACTATACAGTTTGCAAGCTGTTTTCATATTCTTTTTTTGTCTTATAGCGTAAACGTAATAATATTTTAAAATAATAAATCATTTTTAACAATCAATGTGTTTTACTATGGTCGACTTACTTTTACGTCATAAACTCGTTATTTTATTTTATTTTTTTTTGTTAAAAAATGATTGATAACAGCATGTGAAATGTAGGAAAATTGTATGTTGTATTTGATACTTTAAGTTTAATAACTTACTAATTAATACCATCTAGTATAATGTAATTCTAACAATTTGTATTTTGTTTAATTATAAGTGCAAAAACTTTTCTCAACATAAATTTTTAAAGCAAACTGTTTAAAATTTTCTGGTATCCCCACAAAGACATATATTTATTTGTTATTCTTACAAGGAAGGTCATTAAAAAAACACCATTTTGTCCAATAACATAAAAATTGACATTTTTCAAAATTTTCTGACGGATATTTGGTTTTATGATGGCGGAAAAAGTGGGTATAATATTGAATGATTTATCTACTATAATAACGAAAAAAAAAGAATGTATGTCATTTATGGGGAAAATCGTAAATTTTACAGATCTTTTTCCTTGAATTTTGAATTAAAATTTATTATTTATACTTCATTTTAATGTTGTTTATATTTTTGTTGTTGCTGCCCAAGACTTGAAAGGCTTAACAAAGTTCGAAATTGGATGACAATGCAATTATAAATAAATAATAGAAAATAATTATTTGATTGAAAATTTCTTTTCAAAAGGATGTACATATAATTCAGTCCTATAAATTTTTTTAAATTATGTACAATTGGCTAAATTATAATACTTTTGAGATGTGAAGAATTATTTTGAAAACTATTCTTACAATTTAAGATGAGAGTTATTTATTAATTTATTAATAATATACGCTATATTGAAAATAATAAAATCATTTAATTACAATTTTAAAACAATTTAATCAATTTTTGTCTTGATTAATTTCATTGATTCAAAATATACAACAAGAAATTCACGATACATAGTAAATCTATTATTTCATTTTCTAGGTTTAACATTCTACCCAAAAAAAATAAAATAAAATAAATAAAAATCAAATAAAATTGTATTTTATTTTCCGTTTTCTGTAATGTAATAAATTTAGTTTTTATCATATTGGTATAAGAAATATTTTTATCATAACATTATACTTTTTACATTGGCATTTCTCTATACTATTATACTTCTATATAAAGCCAAGATCCCCTTGACATTAATATACGTTAATATTTATCAAGATAATGACGCTTCAAAGAACATGCGATATTACTAAGCACTCAACAACATCACAAGTATTTTTGCTTGCATTCTTTATCTTGTGCAAAATAATACTTTGATGTGTGCCAATGTATATTATAGTTTAGATAATATATTAACGTTTATATTATGTGTACAGAGTGTTACAAATTGTTATAAATTAGCATTTAGTATTTATGAGCTCATTTTTTTATGAACTAAATTTTTTAATCGCTGGACTTAATTCAGGTTTAAGGTAAGCTTTTTTTTCAATGTTTTATTCATGAAAATATAAACTCTGAAATTTGACGACACATAGCACCTAAAATATAAACTCTGAAATTATCCAGTTGTAATAATATTTAACACGATGCACAATTTTACATGAAAACACAAGTAATTATAATTTGACAACATTTTGCTATTGTCAGCGTTTCTTTGTTTAGATGGTGTGTGACAAATATCATGACACTTGGATTATTTTTTTGCTGACAAAATTTACACATACAAATGTTGGTACCAGAAATTGCTTTTTCTGCAATCTCAGCTTCATTTATGGATAAATCATAAAGCTTTTTTTCTCAATTTTAGATGCCTTTTTTATTCTATAGATTGAAGTGACGTGTTCTGAAAATAAAATTTGGCTGCTTCGCAGTTTTTCGCTCTATCGTTTTGTATGAAACAACATATTGGAATGGGGTTTTACTTTTCAAGCATTTTTATCCGACTTCAAAAAGGGAAGATGTAATGATTTTTTTAATGTATGTTAAGCTTATAACTTCTTTTTACATGGACGTTAATAACTCTTTTAGCGTTCGATCCAGTATAGCTTCAGAGTTACCCATGTAACTGTTTATAAAAAATTCCATTCCTAAAGAGAGAAATGACAAAGACATTTTTTGATTATTAAATTCACAACACTCAAAAGTAAAATATATAAAATTTTTATCAAAAAAAAAAAATCGTTCTGTTTTTGATGGCTGTTTTTATTTAGAGAATTTTTTATTAGAAAAGTTTCATCCCAGAAAAAAACGTGTATACGTGTATACGGAACTTATTCCTTTACCACGTGTATATTTTCAAAAAACATTGATTTGTTGTCCGGGTTTCATACTGATTAAAATAAAAAATAATTACTCATTTATGAATATGACCCACTATATTATGTAAACAACCATTGACTAAAAAGGATTCACATGTTCTCTGTGATACATGCTTACACAAATAAAATTCTTAAGGGAATGATTAGAAAATACTTGTCCCGATGATTTGTAATTGTCAAAAAATTTAATCCCTAGTAGTTAAACCTTGAAATTTTACATTTTTTAAATTTGTGTTGATTCAACAATTTTAATCCACTTGACGAAATTAAATGCTACAATTCTTACACCTTTTATAAACTTAATGCAATATCATTTAATTCTATTTTGATTTCTTTGAAAATCCATTTCATAGCTTATCTTAGAACTCAACATTTGCGTGTATTATAGAAATAAAGAACATGCCTTTTACCATAAATAAATCTACAATAAAATATGAAAATTTTCTTCAAACATCTTTTGTAAAAGAATATTTTCTAAACCTTTTCCATCTCAAAAGGTCAAAAATACAATGGATAAATATATCGTATATAATAAATATCATTCAGAAGTGTCATGTGTTTAAAGTACTTAATAGGTTAAAGTTGTTGACATTAACCATATAACTTTTATCATTATAAAAGTAAATCATCGGTGATAAAAAATCATTTTTCAAATATCAACGTTTGTGAGTGGAATTTCATCTAACGGAACTAATTAATGAAAGATTTATTATTTAATGATTGAAAGTGTGAACAAATATTGTATATGTATTTGTATTAGGGAAGTAACACCTTTGCCGCCGCTACGTGATAATGACATGTATGTTGTAAGCTTGTTTGCAAATATAAAGGTTATATAAAAGGTGTCGTAGTTTTGAGGTGTAGTAAAAGAAAGGCGGGTCAAGAGTTAGACCTGTGCGTATTTATTTATGTATGTCTGTTTCAGTATGGTTAAATTTAAATTATTTTAAAATGCATTACGAATATTTAGTATTTTTTCATACATCAATCTAACAAAATTTTCTAATATTATATCATATGCAATCTAGACAACATCGTAAATAGTTATATAATTCTAACGTTGGTACAATCGTCAATGCTTGTATATTGCGCCATCTAAAATAGATAGTGTTTGTGATAACATGCGTTCTTTATCTAAAAGCTGTCAAATTAAAACCATAACATTTCAAAATATTAGTTAAGATTTTTATATTAATTATTTAAATTTTTTAATTCCCTAAATCATTAAAAAAAAAAAAATTACCTAAATCTAAAATAAATTTAATATGCTCAGCTTACGAATCTTCTTAAGCTTACATGCAAAATTAAAGTATACATTAAGGAATCAGTGTGTTATTTATACAGATAATTAAGAGTGGAATTATAAATGATCAATTAAATTTTCATTCGTCTCGTTGCATTTTCATTACCTCCCAAACTTCTTCAATTTTCAGCTTTGTCACTACACTTTTCTTTGTAAAAGAGATATTCATCGGTCCCTCTAGACATCATTGATAATATTTTTTTCTTAATATTAACGACTTCTTGTTAATGCTTTAAAAAGTTTGAATAATATTTTATTATCTATGTCAAATTTATTATTTATTATCCGAAAAAATATAATGAATTGTTCGTACATAAATTTTAACAGATGGTAAATATTATACAATCATGGAATGTTTTTCTGGCACATTTTTATTAATGATATACTTATACAGTGAGTTCCAGTAATTGAGAAAGTTATGACAAGCAAAGTTTTAGTTAAATAAACAACATTTCGTAAACAATTTTATTTGGGAGAATAGGACGATCTCCTTAAGAGCATATTCGAGTTTTCGTTTTGATTTTCGATCGTTTTGATTAACGGTTATTTGATCACTTAAACTGGCGACTATAAATTATAAATTATGTAGGTTTTTTCATGTTAATTTTGAATTGAAAATTCAGTACGACTACGAAAGCTACGGTCTGAAAAGATATCATATCTAAGTCATAGAAAAATTAATACTCATTTTTATAGTGTTAATATTATTGTTGAATAAGAGCAATTTTTGTTATTATTGGAAAAGCTTTTAGTCTTTTAAATAAATACAATCACTATCAAAAAAGTTATAATGAATTATTTATATTTTCAAAATTATAATGTATCCTTTTAACATTGTAAAGCGCACAAAAAGCTATTTCGTTTAGGTGCATTTTCGATTTGCACGATGCCGATAGTATATTATTTTTAAATAAATACCATGAATATCACTAAAATCATATTAACACATTATTTAAAATGAAAATAATACTAATAGGAATGAACTAACAATAAAAATAAGTAATTTTTGTAATAATTATAAATTCCTTAAGAAATTGTTATTGCTTTTTTTATTATATCATTACATTTTTGCATCATTTTCTAAATCTATCATTACACATACCTGAGTATACATAATGGAAGGTATTCTGTTAAAAAACCATTCAAACTTTCGTGAAAAGAGAATAAATTAAAAATGAAAATAGTGTTTCAAAAGTTGGTATTTTAATTATGTATATTTATATCAGACGAATCGTAAATTTCCATCGCTTTCATAAACGCTGATTGGAAAGCTTTCAGTCGGAACTATTATTGAACGAAGGTAAAATTTATAATATAATGCTCATTTAATATTTTTCAAGTATCTATGTATTTTTGGGTTTTTTTGTTTCTTTTAATTAATGGTTTAAAATTGGTTCTACTACATTTATCTATTATTTTAATCATCAGCCATAATTATTAAATATAATAAAATTAATTAAATGATTAATTTGATAGAAGGTTAATTATAATTACTATGTGTTTTTCGTAAAACTTTTCGAGAAACGTTTTCATTGCCTCAAGGTCTCAAATTTTCTGTACTTAATTCGGAAATATTTAAAATATTCAATTTAAAATATCACATTAAAAAATTGAAAAAAAAACCGTTTTTTAAAGAAAATTCAAAGTGCACGAAATTTAAGCTAATTTCTCTACGTAAATCATTTGTTTTATTTATTTATTTAAATTTTTTAAGTACATTTATTTTGAAATAAATATGAAAACTTTTTTTAAATGTTGTATTTGAGTAACAAAATGTCATCATAAAAGATACTTTGAAGAGAAGTTTTTTTTATTTAAAATATTACAAAAAGAAAATTGTGTCATTAAAAGCGAGATTTTTCAGAAAGAGGATTATTATGATGTATTTTAAATTTTATCAAAAATATGTAATATGAGTATAAAAATATAAAAACATAGAAAGTTTATCAGATTTTTTCTCGATACTAAGAAAAGAAACCCCATATTCAAGGAGGGAGTAGCAAATTGTATATTCATTTAAGAATCTTTCGAAGTTGATGATCTTACTATGTTGAATCCTATTAAGAATTTTATTATGTTGAATCTTGCTATTATAATTTCAATCCTTTGTAAACTTAGCAAGGCCTTTGATACTATTCGCCATGATATACTCTTGTATAAATAGGTGGAGAGTTATTTACATATCATTACTTTTAAGAATTCAAAACTATTCAGTCCCGTAAGAATCCGTTCTTGATTGCCTTCTCTTCATTCTTTATATAAATGATATGCCTAAAATTAGCAAAGAGAACCAATTCTATATGTATGCGGATGATACAAGCATTGCTTTTTCTCAAAATATTTGATAGTTTCAATTTGGTATTGCTAGTTTCTTGACAAGATTAAACGTTTTTGGTATCGTTAACAGTTTGAAGTTGAATCGACCTAAGACAAAAATTATCCCCGTTTGTTTGTGTGGATCAATTGATGTTCTAGGAGATGTGAAGGATACTACTGGGCAATCCATGCTACTTGGTTTGTTTAAGAGCTTAAATTTGTATTCACAATTAAATAATATTTGTAATAAAATTACAAGATATTCTCTTAATCTGAGATGTCTTCGTGTTCATCATACCAATCTGTTTTGATAACCTTTTACAATGTATGCATCTATCCACATCTGAAGTGTGGCATCTTTTGTTGCGGTTCTTCAACTTACAAGGTGTAACTACCTACACCACTCAAACCATGTTTTTAATCAGCTGGCGTTTTGCTCATAATAAGCAAGGAGTAAAATTATTGTCCTATTTATACCCCAAATGGTGAAGAGAATTGGTTGGGTTGAGGTTAGGTGGTTGGAAATACAAACATAGACGTGATAAATGCGTAAACAGAATTGGCGTTATATCTGAGGTGCATGTGAAGAGTGGAGACATTTATTGAATGAATATATCGGGCTAAGTGAAATAAAGGCGAAATTATGTGTAAGAGACAGTCAAATAGATAAAACTAGTTGCTTGTTTTTTAAAGAGTGTTCACTTGGCTGAACGATGTTTTTAACGCACAGGTATTTTGCCTGATGCCAAGTTCAATGTAAAAAAGTACATTTTTATAAATATTTCAATATCAAACGATAATCTGAATCATATTTTTAAAAAAAATTTTTTTTTATGAATAGAAATTTTATTCAATAGATCTTTTATTTTATTCAAATTTATAAAATAAATTTTTTTAATTAAATATAACGATGATGTGTTTTATTTATTAAATAGGATGAATAAAACTTTTTGTTTGTCTTTTAATGAAGAAATTTTCATTCATGAGCTTGAACCTTTTTATGATTTTATTTTCAAATTTTTGTTCTTTTTGAATGCGGTTTAAAGAAGTGTTTTGCTTTGCGAATACTAAAGGTGTTTCTGTTTGCTAAATGCATATAATTGATAATAAAAAAATAAATAGATAAATAAAATTTACATTTCAGTTGGATTACCGTTCTATGAAACATTTTGAGATCCTCCGGCTGCCATATCAATCTTAATTATCTGTTTACTCAAGGAGTAAATGAATACTCTTTCGCTTTGTGTAATTAACCAATATAACGTATTTTTTACTTATAGTTGTTCGCATTATTTTTAATTTCTTAAATTATTTATTGTTATTATTTTATTTGAATACATTACATCTAGTTATCTACTTAATGTTAGTTTTGCATTTATAACTTTCTATTAGAATAATAACAAAATTTCAGGGAAACCGACCTAACCTAGAGATAAAAAATAGATGTTTGAAATAACTTTCATGTCTAACTAGCATCCGCTAGAAGAAATACTAGTTTAACATTTTCTTTACAAAAAATATAATGATAAATATTAAGATAAATATTTCTTAGATTTCATGTTCCTACATTAAATATACGTTTTAATACTTTTAACGTAATTATGAATATATAAAACAACAACCCAATTGTCATAAGTAATATCTCAGATTAATTTATCGGATTACTTGTTAAATGATAAATTTTCCTCAGCATGGTAAAAATTTTTACGGATCAGAATATTGTGAAAATATTCTGTTTGCGCGTTTATGAAATGAATCATCTTCATTAATTTCTACCTGCAGATGGTTTCCCCTTTTTTCTTCCATCGCAGTTTACTTGAAAATAAACTTAATATATATAATTTTGTTGTATATTATTTTTCATTCAGAAAATATATTATTGAAACTCCGATCAATTTATAATTTTCAATAAGTAAGAAAATAATATTAAGGGAAAAAAACCAATCATAATGTTATCTTGTTGTGACAGCAGCTCTTTCTATTTTTGTGTTCAATCAAAGTGATTGACAAGGCATGGCGCTCAAAATGAATTGAACAAATTGTATTAATATAAACTGTAGGTACTTATATTAAACGTTCGATGAACTCTCAATCAAAGTTTTTATATTGTTCATTATTTCTTCAAGCGTAATGATTTTTAAGTTGATTTTTTAAGTGTACATATACACACAGGTTTTCATAAGAATTTTTTCAGCTGTGTTTAGTATAACAAATGGCAATCAAATAATGGCCTTCAATGTAAAGTACAGTATTATAATATAAAGTACTTTTCTCTGCAAATTTCACACTGAACAGTGTATCGTATATAAATCACAGAGAATAATACTTAACATTGAATTCATATAGATTTTTGTTTGATTTTACACCAATCGATAAGATAATTCCTTTGAGTCCGATCGAGATGAAATTTGATAAATAATTTACTTTTAGTATTGTTTACTTAGTTTAAAGTTACTCAGTCGATGTAAAAATTGAGGCAAATATAGAAATCTATATTATCAGCACGTAAAAAAGTAACTTTTATTTGAAATAATTTTTTGTATAACCAAAGGTTCGTGTACAACTTATGTCTATACAATCCCAAAATTGAAAAATTTCTAAAATATCTTGATTGAAATCACGATATAAGTTAATATTAATATTCAAATTTAACTTACGAGGGATGAAAACATTTTGAAAGCATTGAAATCGAAGATCTTTCTGACCTTTCAAACGATGCAAGTTTTCAGACCAAAGGTTAAAGCTAAGTTCCATGCCGACCCAAGTTAAAAAGTTCTTTTTTATATTTAACAAGCTTCAAATTTTTGTAAGTTGTAGATTTTTATAATATCTGAGCTAAATCTTTTGTAAAAGTAGATATTCCTTTTAGATAATTTATGTACAATTATTTATATAAAATACAATATATTCATATTATATTCCTATGGATATATTTATTATATACAATATTTCCAAACCGTTATATTTTATTTATATAATTAATATAAATTCTACAATTTCATAAGGTTTAAACTAATATATTATATTATTTAACAGGCCAATATTTAACATGTCTGTATAATATATAATAATTTAATAATATTTTCAAAACCACAACCGTCCATTGGTCAAATTTATATGCATAATTCAACTTGCACAAGAACATTTAAACAATAAATTTTAAGTTATTAAATTTATTATTTGAAATGTTTTTGAATTATGTATTCATTTCATGTAGTTATATAGAATGAATAATACTTTGTTTTCTCTTAAATAAACGGTTCCATATTTATGTTAAAATACAAAAAAATAGAATAAATTGAAACTATTCTTTTAAAAAATATAAGTGGTCACAAATTCATATTTCTAGCCTGATGATAAAACAATTTGAAAATGTTCCTAACAAAAATCTGATTATAAATATGTGTGAAAAATTATTCGTTTGAATTGATTTGTTAAAACCTACTATTCGTTTGTGTAAAAGATATAAGCAAATTCCTAGAAGTCCGATTTTGATAATTCTTTAATTAATGGATAAAGGTATATCCCAAAGTTAGTTTCATAGAAATTTGGAAAACTTAACTGGAACCCTGGAAGGTTTTGAAAGGAGTGCGTTAATCAAAAATTAATCATGTAGTTATTAGTAGATTAAAATTATAAAATAAATTCATCTTAACAAAAAAATTAAACCACCGTAAAAACTGAAAAGCAAAAAATAATTAACATTTGTTTATTTTAACCTTAATAACTAAGTTCTTAAACTAATTTCAGTAAACCGAAGTTTATATTTTTGTAATTTTTTTGAATTTTTAATTAACCTTTATTACTAAGCCTTTAAACTAATGTAAATATGCTTAAGTATATATTTTTGTAAATATTTTGGTTGTAATTATTTAAAGTTACTAGCTAAAATCCTAAGAGGCACCTATATTCTAACCATGAAAGTAAGTGAATTAGATGATCTTCTTTAATTTTAATAACTTGAGATAAAGATGTGAATAATTGCACGAGTAAGCTTGACCTTTAACGCTTTTTATTTGTGAGCATATCATCATGTATTCATTGCATACACTTTCAATAAACTTAAAAAAAAAGTTCGATAATAGTATACTATCAATTTAGGTTTATTTATTTTGGTTTTATATGAATTTTATATCCGAGATATCATCGTCATGCAGGTATGGTACATGATATTTTAATTAAAATATATTTATTACTTAAATTTGTAGCAGGTAATAGCTTATAAAAGGAGTATGGTGAAGCAAGAAGATAAAGGAATTTGTAATAATTATAGAGGACTGCCAACTGAAGTGAAAAATTTAACCTGAATTTTAATTTAATCACTGTATTGATAATTTTTTAATTAACAAATATATGTTAAACGATCAATAAAAATGTATTACATAGCATCTATAGTAGAATATTATTTTAAGTTAAAGATAAATAAATATACCTAAATATTTATTTTGACATACGACATTTAGATTTTTACATTCAAATAGTACCCTCATAATTGTTACTATTTATATAATTGAGTGAATCATGTTAGTAATAATCCACGTAATTAAAACTCTCTACTCACCAAACTGTAATGTGTTTTTTAAGATTGTTGAATATAATTAATAATGGCTTTTATATAAAGCGTTCAAATGTAATATTGGTTTAATTATGTATTGTTATAATAAGCTAGATCTATCGTTATTGTGACTAGAACTAATTAGAAAATTTATATATGAAAAAATCTCTGTGGTCGCACTAATAACCCAGTGGATAATATAATCAAAGTGACCTTAAATAGTTTAAAATTAAAATCCAATGAAATGATTATTCGTCAAATAGAACTTAAAATCAACAATTCAAGTTCTAAAGCTTTTCGAGCAAAATAATCACGAACATATAATTAGTATATTCTTAAATACAGTGATTTAAAAATCGTAAATATAGACTATTTTAAAAATTGTAGCAATCAACTTTACGTGGCGTTATATTGAGAGAGGCTTCATAATTGGATAATTTCGAAGTTCAAAATTTAGTTTTATATAACATAGTGCGAATGATAATCATTCGCAATATGTTTCGATGCAAAAAATTTTGAATTTTTTCCATGCTAATTGGAGCACCGCATAAAAAATACGATACTATGCGGCGAATATTTTCACCACTGTTTGTTAGTGAATCTGTTACTCAATGTTACAGAAGTCATTTACAATGCAGTACCTTATTACTTGTAAAAAATATTTGCTATATTTTTTTTAATATATTGACTTCATATTCGATTATAAGTTGCTTGGAAAATTAGAAAATAGGTTTATATTTGATAATAGTTTATTTTCAATTTTATGATATAATTTCAAGTTTATTTATTTTAGTTATACTTATAAATTTATATGAGAAATATCATTATCATACAGATGTCGAAGTCATTTCGAAAAGCTTTCGTCATATACATGACTTTTTAATTAAAAATTGTAACTGAAACTTGTAGTAGGTAATGCCTTCTAAAAAAGTTATGGTCGAGCAAAATGCTGATATTTGGCATAATCATGTGATAGTAAATATCAGTAGTATTAAACGATGGAAAATTAATAAATGAGAACCGTTGTGAAATACTTATTTAACATGTTAACAAATAACAAGTAACGTCTAATATGTTTAAATGCATACACATATGCTGAATATAAAAACATTATTTTTCTTAGAACCAGTTATTATCAACCCTCTGAAAGACTGTATATTTAGAAGCGCATTTGATATTTTAAAATTTTGAAACAGTTCAAAGTGAGCAAAGCTCAAAACTTATGGAAAATTATAATGTTTTTCGATTTTTGTCTAAAGTTGTACGTAAGTACTTACTATATGACCAGTGCTATATATATTTTTCTTTTTTCTTTTAGGTATTATGAAACTCAATTTACGTACACTTTTCTGATTGGAACTTAACTCTTTTCCATATAGTTTCTACTTAAAAAAATCTTGACATTTTATATGTTTTGAAATCAGTTTAAATTCAACAGTTTTAAACATTTTTTAATTCCTTTTTGGTGGTGGAAACCAAACACGTTAATTAGCAAGTTACCCGTCTTAGGCTTTTATTTTCCACGTTTTGGTTTGCCTGTCCACATTCTGTCTATGTTTTACTCTTGAATTACCATTAAATAAAAGCAGTAATACTAGTATCCAGGTATGGATAGACGATGATAGAAGTCACATACATACGAGTATATAATCAATCTATCCATCTACTATATACCTCCCAGTGTAAAGTTACAAAGTTAGGAAGACAAGACACATAACATGTTGTAGGTACAATGTACATAGATAAAACCATGTTACGTGAGGGAATATCATCATATATTATCTTACAGGATGATTTATATTAGTCAGAAAAAATCAGATTGTGTTAAATCAATGTAACGATTTAAAAATTCAAATGTGAATGAAACAATTTTATTATTCTACCTCTTGTATTAACTCTCCATTGTGGCACACTAGAATCACGCATCGATAGGCAGCACAATTAAGTGAATTTAATTCATATTCACTGTTTTTTAAGAGTACCTACATCGCACAGAATATTTCTAAATAATAAGATAGAGTAACTGAAGGAAAATTACATGAACTATGGCTAGTTGTGTTATAAGATATCCCTGTATTTTATTTTCAGTAAACCTAAAATCATTGATAGAGTAGTTGGAACTCAATATGATAATCAAATGTCACCCGGCTTTCCCTGATCAGATGATTCGGATTTAGATGTGACATAAATTTGTGAAGTTGATAAGATTTTTCTAAGCTAAAAAGATATGAGGTAAAAAATAAAAATTATTATTAAAGATGACACTTTTTTGGCAAGAATGTAAGTAAAATGGGAAAATCCGAAGGTTTCGATATTTGTTTGGACTTGTTTGTTCTTAATTTTAAACCTTATTATCTTTTACCTTATTCTGAATAAAAACAACAGTTATTGACAATTTCTAACAAAAATCAAGAGTTTTATAAAAGCATTTTGAAAATTTGCAAATGACTGAAAATCATTGGATACCACCAATGGGCATAAATTCTAGAATAGTGTCTTCGATAGAGAAAAGCATATTTGTGAACTGTTATATCCGCCTAGGAGGGTGTAAGAATATTGTAAGTACTTCCATCTACAGAGAGTTTTGAAAAATCAAAGACATTGAAAAAGATAACTTAAAATTTTTAATCTTGGTGTGAAAATAAAAGATTTTATAATTTTACTAAACTAAAGATATTTATAACTTTCTCTAAAAGTGTCAGAAATTAGAAAGTAACTTTGATATATTTTATGGCCTTAACTGCGAAACTGTTTTTTATTAAATTTCCCGAGGAGATGTAAATTTAATCTCGCGAAAGAACAAAAGAGCGATTTAGCAAGATAAAATCTAGAAATTTTGGTCTGGGCACATAGAGAGAAGTCCATTGATCTTTTACGAGTGGACATGGAAAATTGTCTATTGTTTGGTGTAAAAATGAATTTTGTTTTAAATCTTGTTTCAAATGTTTACTATTTTTTATAACGTATGAAAATCTCGATCACATGGCACAATATTCACCCAATAGAATTACGAGATGTACTTAATCCAATGAGTTTTTTCTTTATTGAATTTAATATTATTCATAATGTTAACAAGTTTTGCAATTATAAACATTTTTGTTAGTTGTCAAACACTATGTCAAAAATCGAGGGTTGAATTGGAGAGAATCCAGACATAGAAAGTCCAATGAAAATATATGATTGAGCTTAAATCATCAATATTTTTCAAACACCTTCAGAACATAACTGTTTCTTGGTATACCCATTGAGCTATATTACATGATGTGAGTGTAATGTGTTGTCTATCCATACTGCAGACGTTATGCGGTCCATTGAGAGTTACGAATGTTCTACTATATTATATATCCAATAAGTTTACTCGAAGTATAAATTTCATATATATATATATATATATATACATAAATATATATATATATATATATATATATATATATATATATATATATATATATATATATATATATATATATATATATATATATATATATATATATATATATATATATATATATACATACATATATATATATATATATATATATATATATATATATGTATGTATATATATATATATATATATATATATATATATATATATATAGTAACAAAATATGTGGTTGACAATGATTCTCAGTTCAGTATATGTATATGCTACAGATAAATTATAGTTGATGTACAAATATAAATAATAAGTGCCAGAAATTTTTCAACCAGGCGACAGAGAAGTCTTAAACTCTCGAGAATTACAACGGAGGAAAATGATTTTTTAGTTATCAAAACTAACAATTCCTATATTTTTAGTACAAACGCCTTAGTAAATTTAGTTTTCATTAAACTAATTGCATGCATGGTGATGATGAAATCATTTATAAATAACTATATATACTTTAAGGAAATTTTGATCCAAATACCACCTTTGTTTACCTTATAAAATAAACAAGATATATTTCAGGAAAATATAAAACGTTACATGCACCATTTTCAATGAATGGTGACCAAACAGAATGCTCTGCATGGAGTTTTGGCAAAAAACATTTTTCACCATAAGAGTCAACGCAAGTACAATATTAAATACTTAAATTGAATTTTTTCCTTTTTAAAATCTTTCTTCTCCATATTGCTTCGTCTAAAAGTGCCGTTATATCTTTCAACTCATAAACAAAAACGATGTTCTTCATTGAACTATAAATAATTGGTCATATATTATCATCATTCATTTAGAAAAAATTTACTTCAATTGTTTGTAATCTTTTCGTTTCTATTATTTTTTATTAATGTTATCATATTAAATGTGAATATCGAATACATTATTTCTCATTTATAGTAAATTTACTGCAGTATATATCCATATATAGATAAATGGGAGTGCGGACATTCGTGACGTCACAGAAAAACTGTATATGAACTGGGAATAATATTATCTTACATAAACTATGAAATGACCATTGATTATAGTCGTAAAAAGAGTATTATTTATTTACGAAATTTTCTGTAATACTTCCAAGTTATATCGATTATTGGAAGTATTATGTTCCAGATTGTAAAAAAAATTGTGTACTCTAATTTCAAAATTTTGTAATATGTAGACGGTTTGAAATTTCCAGAGAAACTTTCAATTCGTATCTATCTCTCTGTCCAAAACTACTAAACGCGTATATTGATTCGTAATAAGCGATAATTGGCGAATACACGGCTCGGAACTTACCAATTTGAATAAATGCCAATATCTCGTGAGTGAACCAATTACATAAAAAATTTACATGAGTAATTTAAATTACGTTAAAAATAGATATTCTAGAAAACCGCGAGCGAATTAAACGTTTAAAGTATAAACGAAAAATCATGAAAACATTATAAACTCAACTTACTGTCAAAAAGAATTTGATATGATCGAAATTACTTTTTTTATTACAAATCCAAATAGTAACTCATTTTCTGAAGACGTTATGGCAAAAAGCTATTAATATAAAAATAATAATATATCTAAAAGAAGTTTTATACCCACTATTGGCCGTATATTGAATTAACATTTAAAATTTTTTTTTTAGAATTTTTTCTAAAATATTTGATATTTTGTTTGAAATATCAAATATTAGTTAAGATATCACTATTTCCTAAAAATAACGAGAATTTATTTAAATTAATTTTGTTTTTTGTTTTTGTTTTGTTTTGTTTTGTTTTGTTTTGTTTTGTTTTGTTTTTATTTTAAATCAAGTTAAAAGATCAACTCTGCATGTTCTTATAATGACTGTCTGCCTAATGTATCAAGATTATCATTTTTTTTTTTTTTTTTTTTATGTATTATTGAAAATTCTGGGATTTTTCGAATAAATTTCGATTTTTGTCCTCAATTTCCTAGATCAAATTATTCTGTATTTTTATAAATACGTATTTTGACTACAAAGTAGTCATCATCAGTATGAATTAGCTAGTTGTAGTGATTCTCTGGTGAGATGTTTCTCGTTGCTACGAGTAACTTGAAATTTATTCAAGAATATCAGTCATCAAGTATTCGATTTTCAACTAAATCTTTGAATTTCATCATTATTTGAGTCTCTTCAATATACAAATTCTTATTATTTTATCACTTGTTTTATTATTTTATTTAATTTTTCTAAACTATTCCAATTTTGTAAAAATGATTTTTTATTTGTTCTAATATTGTTACATTCCGAACACGTGTTTTTCACATAATTTATAAGTTTTATTTTACAACACAAGTCATTTGAAATTCTACATTGCAAACTCTTTCTTCCGTAAATAAATTTAATACTTTATTTACACAATTATTACATATATTTTATTCAGTGTAAAAACAGTGTAGTACCATTTTCATGTTTAAATACAATTTTAACATAATACAATTACATATTGTTATGTAATCAAATAGCCAAGAAGCTGGTGTATTGTTTGCATAAAGGTCGTTCCTTCCATGGTGACGCATCCGAAAGTAAAAAAATTTACTTGAAAAATAAGCTCAGACCATAGATTTTACAGTGCAAACATCATTTATTTTATGTTCACAAAAGCTATCCGTTGAAGTTAATAAAATCTTTCATAAATTTTCTGTTTAGTTATTTGACCTAGAATTGATTGTAACGCAATATTTTTCGAAAATATTTACCTTTGTTTTAAAGTTTTTAGATTTGTGCACAAGCCTTTATTGCCAAGTTATTGACCACTTAAGCCAAACTATTTTTGAGTTTACCACTTAAGCCAGACATGTTTGAGTTTAATCTGTTGTATCTCCTGAAATATTGGAAAATTATCTTGCGTCATTTGAGTTTTGCAAACATTTCTTTTTGCTTACTAAGGTATTTATAAGATTACCGTTACCAATTTTTGTACAATTTCTTGGACTTTAGAAAGCATCATAGTTCTGATTTTTAATCATTTTTACGATCATAAATTATCAAATGTAAAATTTTTTTCACAGGGATGAACTTGAGGAATCGAAAGACATTTATTTCACCTCAAATGATTCAAATTAGCTCTCGATGCAATCTAAATTTCGTAAGACACAAAAGTTTGTGATCAAAAGTGTCATTTCGAAAATCAGTAACTCGTTCATAGCTGCTTGTATATGATTGAATATTAATAGGGTCTTGTTTGGTGGCATTTTAAAGACAATTAAATAAGAATTTTAATGATTTTATTGAATTTATACCAAAACAGTATTTGCAGCCTTTGTACCGTATAAGAGTTTGTATGAAATGAAAGTCATTCTCACTATTTTAACCTCCTTTCTTTCAATCGTGGAGACTGAAAAATTAACTAATAGAATCAATTATTAGTATACAAAAGCTCAAAACATTATATTGAAATTAAACGTTGGCTTCATTCTTGGCAACCCCATTGCCCGCATCCTGACTAAAGTACATACTACAGTTTTATTATTATGGATATACTCGGCGATATCAAACTACATATAATAATAATAATAATAATAATAATAATTTGACAACTGTATTTGCTTGTTGGGTTTGTGGTGTGGGTAAAAATAATATGTCTTGTTTGTTTGTGTTACACTTCACCACTTTAATCAGCTGGACCAAAGCCAAATTTTACACAATGTGTCGTATGTTCCTTATATGGAATGTAATATATAATTTGTAATAAAATAATATTAATATTTTACTCAGTTTTTTTTTTGTACGTTTTTTCTTTGTGTGTTTTGTGTTTTGTTTTTTTGTATGTTATTTTGTGTGTGTTAATGTTTTTTTCTTCAATAAGCCGATAAAACTACTCTATATTTTAGAGATAAATTACGAATATTTTTATTTAGAAGCTTCCATTTAATATGTTTAATTTTTTCTCTTGTAATGTCAATCATAATCACTCTCTAAATATTACATTTGGAGGACACTGATAACAATGTTTAAAATCAAATACAATCTTAATAGGGATTTGGATAATTCAACTTGGCCAAAATCAATTATTATAAGTAATGGATTCCCGATACAATGTTGTCATTATTAGCATAAATTAGCTTATCGTATCAACATTTATCACATAATAAAATTATAAAAAATCATTCACAGATTTGTATAAGCTTCCAAAATATTTGATTTGAAACTTTAGTTTAGTCATAATCTTGAACTGAAAACCTCATAGGTCATACGAATATATGAATAATGCAAAAATAAATAGTTTTAGAGAAACTTATTCATAATTCATTAAAAGTATCTTAAACTACAGATAATCTAATACTAATATTAAATACTTTTTTCAGGGCTGTTCAACTTTAATCATGGATTAATAAAATAATTCATATTTTTATTATGACATGAACGTCACTCTATCGAAAAATAGTATTCATTTTCTATCATGCAATTTCATCACTTAGTATTATATTATAAACAAAAAAAAATCGCTTTGAAAGTCTGAAAAATGACCAGCTGCAATTTAACACAAACTTTTAGGTTTTGTTGCACTTTTTCTTTCTGCCTGTCTTCCTATTCGGTGTAAATATTATCCTAATATGTCTGCATCGTCATGAAAGTGAAAGTAAACAGTTAACAGTACTTTTTAACACTTGAAGATACACAAAGATTTATATTGCTTGCAAAAATAGCATTATACATAATTATATGTAACTGATTCGGTACGAAATTTCATCTAATTGGCTACAAAAAAAAAACTCTATTTATGCGTCTGTAAAAACGAATGAAGTTAGAAATGAAATTTGCTTTGACAACCAAAAGTTAGCGTATAAAAACCAAATTGAAGTGAAGTAAAATAGACTTAAAACTGAAAATTAAATGATTTTTAATATTCATAATATAATATGTTCTGATAATTTTGAATTCTATACTATAGAAGTCTCACTTCTATGTACAAATATGATTAATAGATGCAAGTAAAACTTCCGCAGTCTAGAATTTCTGTTATGTTTCTGTTTCTAGTTAATATGTATTTATTTTGATTTACTAATATAACTAGTTGTTTTTTAATGTAGTTTAAAGTGTTTTTTTTTACCCTAAATGAATTTTTTTGAACACTCGCTGGCTTTTTTTGCAAACCATGAATAGTTTCACTTCTGATCTAGTGATAATATTGTATTTTGATATTATTCTACTTTTAATGCGAATTTGAGATGTGTATCTCTTCGTGAAGTATTCCAATTTTCAAATAACAACGAGATACCTCAAACAGAGAAACAATAAAATGAAGTTAAATAAGAGCATATATTAGATTATTGGTGGTGAATAAACATAATCATTGTATCATCGATTATACATAGAGCAATATGTTTTGTTCAGTTAATCAATGTCCGTTTACCTAAATTAGTAGTAGAAGCGCTACCAATCAGATAGTATAGATTGATTTGTGTATTTAATACCTAAGGGAGAATAATAAGATTAACTGATATTATCACAGCTATCTTTTAGGATTATTTACTCGATAATTTTAGGTTGATATTTACATATAATATGAGCTTTAATGTTAAAAATGAAAAATATAGTTACCTGAGTTGAAATACGCTATTTTTATGCTATTTTTGTTGACATTAACCTTTGCAGTTGACTTAAATTATGAATGCATATTTTAATAAAACAAACGATAAAATATTTTTTTTTCCTACTTTAAACATTGCTACACGTTCCAAGTGAATGTATAAATAAGTACCTATTTCTGTGTCTATGACGTCTACAGCTTAAACTTCATAAAAATACAAAGTGTTCAAAAGAAATTCGTTTTGTTAAATTATACTCAGAATCTGTAGAAAGGCTTCAATGCGTGGAGAATATACAAAAGTAATTCTAAATTAATCGAATTCCTATCTTAATGATAAATAAATAGTAAATTGATTTGAAACACGCCATAATTACAAGTAGGTGAATTTTATTAAAAAATGGCTATATTTATTATAAAACTTATTTTCTACACTTACAGATTCCAGAGTAGTGACTGAATATAAATCTATAATAATTAATTTTCTAATATTTTTCAGCATCAGCAAACTATGCTTACTTGAAATTTCGAGGAATCATAGCTTCTAAAATTGTTGACTATGAGTGACTTGGAATATACAGAAATAGATATCACTTACTCTTCTTTTGAAACACGCTGTTTAGAATTGACTTAACGAAGCTTATACTTCATACATTTTTAAGTTTTTATAAGATAGAAGGTTTGCGTTGTTGTAGTAACAGCAAACGTATAATAAACATAACTAATAAATATCTTCTTTTTTTTTTTATTTCGCCATTATATAACATGTTTGAAATATTATTTTTTATGTTGCAACATTTTCCGCACCGGTTACCTTAATTCATTGTCCATTCACGTTTACGAAATGTACATTTAATATACCTACACGAAACATATATATCATCTTTTATAAACAGGGATAAGGAATATAAAAATTTTTTTTTCGCAAATTTATGAATGATATTTTTTTTTTTTTACTGTTTTCATAATTTCATATTTCATTCATTTATTTATTTTTATTTTTACAATTTTTAACAATAAAATTGTTTTAGAAATTTATTGAATATTTGAGTCATTAAATAATAGATATTCTAATCATACAGTCTGAATTAGAAGTTCTTATTCATGTTCCAGAGCAGGCAAAGGATGAATTATCTGTAAATTAATACGTGAAGCAAAACCTTTTGTTTTTACGAAAATTGGACGAACGGAGGAGTATGAAATTTGGCACACTTATAGTATAATTAGAGAAGGACTGGAGAATGGTAATATATTTGTTTTAAGTATGCACAAAAAATACATTAAATAAATATAAAAAGATTACACACACTTTGACACACACTCATAATTAAATGCGGCTTATATTACACAATCTAGCATACACACACATATATATATATATTTATTTAAAGGCGCACATATATAGTGTTTTGTTTAAAGGCAGTGAGATTCAATTTTGTGTGATTATGGTCAAATTTCGACCGCTGTAACGGAACTCTAGTAGGCATATAATGAATGTATGATAAATTGCATTAGTTAAATTATGTTGGCTTAAAACGTTGCCTAATTATTGCCAGAGATAAAAGTGAGAAAGAAAAATATTTTATGTCAAAATTAAAAATATCAAAAACAAGCTACCGCTGGAGAATTTTGAGTGAGGTTAAATAAACTCTATTTAAATTGGGGTTAAATATTTTGGTATGCTTTAGGGAGTGTTGAAAACCAAAAATAATGTGAATGACTAATAGATTTTTTATGCTGAATGCTAGTTTCTATACTATAATGACCATTTCGAAAAGATAATGTAAATATTGTATTTTAAAATACGTCTCATTATATGTTTGCTTAATCTATGCTACAGAATACATATTCAAAATAGTACCGTACATTTTCGAAACATCCTTTGTGGTTTCAATTTATAAATATTTCATAATCAATATTTAATCATCCAGTCTAGAACTATTTATAAACTCAGTAAATAGAACGAATTAGACAATACAGATATCATTTTTTAATAGCTTCAGTGCTATAATATATTCAAATGTATCATATTATTGTTAGTTTAAAAATAATGTGAGTCTTTTTAACGGACGATCCATTAACGAACCCACTAGTGGTGTTACTGTAGGAGAGTTACCATGTCTCATTACCTAAAAAATAAATAAATAAGTACGCAAAATTTATTTAACTTCAAATAACAAATTTTGTGTGATTATAAAAAGAAATTGTATGTGTTTGTGTCATGTGCTTTATATTATTCTTTGCTCTTATTAATTGGCACAAAGTTATTCGCTAGGTCGTTCAAGTTCAGATAGGTCTCATGTCTCAACATTGCCTATATACAAATATATTAAATAATAATCAAAATAAATTTGCACTTGACCATATCCATAAGATTTATGAGCACCAAATATTGTCTGTAACATTAATGTGTAACACATTCCAGCCATCAGAACACGGACTTCTAAAAGAATGGTGTAACAACAATGAGCTATTTTGCACATAAAGGTCATAAATAAGTACCCTTTAAAATAAATTGTCTGGTAGGTTTAACAGTTATCAGTGTTATGTATTATCATAAAGTATGTATGCATATAAAATGGAAATAATTTATTATCAGTTAGATCGCATTTGCGTTATTCAAAGTGAATTCTAAAATAATAGAAATTCATATTCATTAAGATAACATTTTTCAAACACAATTTAAAGTTTACTATTTAAATATCCGACATATTGTTTAGTATTAATTTTTTATATAATAATGTGTTTGCTGTATAATAATATGTATTATAAATATATTCGTATAAAGTTTGATAGTCAGTTGACGGTATCAACATTTCAATTCATTATACTAGAATTTTGTTTGTGATTTCAACAGTTCAAAACTAAAAGCAATTAGCAACGCTAGAATGTTTTGAAATATTTTCCCAGTTACTGACAAAATAATTCAAGCAAATATCTTTAAATTTTATTTGAAGGCTAGGTTCTAGGAAAAAATAATAATACTTTTATAATTTGAACTGTATGAAACAAATAAACATTATTATTTGTTATAAACATAAAGAACGAAAAATGCTAACTTTAAAGGTATTTATGAATTTTAGGTCTATTAAAAATAAATAAATATAAACAATTTTTTTTGAAATTCACTTGCTTCTAATTTGTTATTCATAGCAACCAACTGACATAGAACTTTATTTCTATATGTGGTCTTACTATATAATTTCATTTAAACTGTAATCATATTCAAAAGTATACTATCAATGGGAGGATCATATATCCACATTCTGTTGTTGCAGGTTACTACGGTTGTTTTTAGGTTAGTTTTAGTTGATTGAAATGGTTTGAGTGTGTTTTTGTGAAGCTCGTAATGTGATGGTAATCATTATTATCACTTTACCTCAACAACGAGAAAACAAACGCTTTCAAATTTGTAACACACTTCCACCATCAACATCATTTTATTTTCAATGTTCATTTTCATGATATTGATGAAATGTCGTATACTGTGGGTATCAAAATATGTCACGGTGAGGCAATTTTTGTTAATTTTTCACAGTTCAGAATTCATGAATAAACTTAACGATGTTTACAAATGTTAACTATTTTTTCGGGAGACTTTCATACAGTCTGATTAGTCCGATTATAATTGAAATTTGGTAAATATTCATTTTAGTTGCTTTGCTGATAAGGTAGTTTCTCTAGAAATTTATCAAACTATTTTAGTATTATTTGACAATAGCTCAAGGTACTAAAACTGAGTTAGCCTTTCGAAAGTTTTATTGGAAACTCTCTCCAATCTGAAATAAATTCAGTAGCGTGAAAAATTATTTCAGCTTTTTATTAAAATTTTTAACCAAAAACTCATTATTCATTATTTATTTTATTTATTTCCCGACATTTCCCAACATTTTTAAAGAAATACTACACAACTCGGCATTAAGTTCTAACAAACAATCTATAAAACACCAATCTATAAAAGAAGTTATTCCAATGGAATTTTAAATTAAACAGTTTGCATTAGTTTTACCACGATTTCCATTTAGATCTAAATTTTTGATAAATTTAACATTAGCACCGGGTTTCTTATATACATCATATCATTTATAAATAATCACACACAAATTTGGCTTTATTATGATTAGTGTAACAATTTTTTTCGTTACGACAACTCTGAAAAGTGAGGCGTTTTTTTCTATTATTGGTTGTTCGTACAATATTCACAATCCCGGACATCCGTTTTCTGGTTATTACAGTACAAAGGTCATTCAATTCAGATAATTGTGGTTTGTAAGCGAAAATTAAAAGCAATATAATGTATAC
The DNA here is from genome assembly GCA_020423425.1 of Chrysopa pallens. Taxonomy (NCBI): domain Eukaryota; kingdom Metazoa; phylum Arthropoda; class Insecta; order Neuroptera; family Chrysopidae; genus Chrysopa; species Chrysopa pallens. The sequence continues at coordinate 52,734,977 of CM035593.1, read as the reverse complement.
TACATTATAGTACATTAGAGATTGTCTTAATTCCTGAGATTTAATTTCAATCCCTCTTACATCATTAATTGCATACGAAATACAAGTACAATTTTCTTTAGAATAAGTGATAAATGTTTTCATCTGCATGGTTTTCTATCCAGGAATCCATAAATTACCAAACAGTCAAACACAACAGTGCAAATCACATACAATAATATCTGGTCGTGTAGGAAATAAATTGAAAATAAGAGTGCTTATATTGTACGATCGAAAAAATAAAACTCTATTCTCTAAATATTATGACTTTTATTTAAGGTTCAATAAGTTTATTATGTTTGTGTTATGTAACTTTTTGTATCGTTTGCATGTTTCCCTAGTTCACCTACTCCCTCTTATTCAATTCTAAATTATATTGTGCCATCTCTGTTATTCACAAATTGTCTTCTCTTACCTTTTATTTAAGTGATGGAGTGTAAATTTAAATCATTTACGCTTTGTTATATCAAGTAATTTTGAATGAAAAAAATCATTCTTTTTACTACTTGGTTTTATGATTATTGTTTTTGTGACAGATATTACTGTCGCATGTATTTTGTACTAAATTTTCTAATTAAATTATTTTCTGATTTATGGTTTTTACGCATTTTCCCGCAGTGTATGCAAAAAAAAACTCGTGTCTACAAAAATCAATAAAAGTAGATTTTGTTGAGGTGACTTTTAGAACGGAGTTGCTTAAAAGTTTGAGAAGGTACATAGTTCAAAGCTTATTAAAATAGGATTTATTTTGCGTTTCAAAAAACATCAACCCAATCTCCTTAACTTGATTTTCAAAACTATAATGCAGACTTTTGTAATATTTGGTGTCGAAATTAGCTTTAAAAAAATTTTCAATGCATCAAGAAAAAAAAATTAATTAATTTTCGCCCGATTTTTTCCATCGAATAAAATTAAAATTTCTTGTATTATTTTCAACAGTTTTGCCTCAAAGCTCATGTTAATAGCCTCAAAATTCATCTTTTAGCGTCAAAGAAAACATGTTCGTTACAGATTCATTGACAGTGGATTATCATTATCCGCCAGTTTTTGTATCTTCTTGCTAAGCCTTTGTATAGATAGATTCTTTGTACGTTAATAAGAATAAAACGTTTAAGCGATGATAAGAATAATAAGAATAAAACGTTATTTATTTCTAATATTTTCGTAAGTTTTCCAAATTTAGAGTCGATATATGCTATATCGAGTATTATTTTCGAATGATCCCTTTGATATTATCATTCACCCAAAAATTAAAAAAACCATTCATCAATTTCAAAGCAATTTTGAAATTTTAATTTCATAAAACACAGTTTATCAAAAAATTCTGAAAAGTATTTATATTTTTTGTCATGTAAATAATATATAATATTGATTAAAATCTTGTAAATTTCAGTCAACTTGTAATTATTGTTATTTTTCGCAAACGTTTCGCAAAATATTCCAAATTCGTTTAAGGATACATTCAGTTTGGTAAATGTCCATATTTTATAAATAGCTCCTCATACGAGCTGCACTACAATTTAATTTTGTTTAATTTTTCTTCGAATACAGGATACAAATAAGGGCTTCTCTGGTCTCAAGAAAAGGAATCGCCAGCCTCTGGTTTTGCCTTCTAGCCTTCGACCTAAATGGACTTTTTCGCAAGGAAAGTAAGGAAGTTCTTAAGCCTAATAACCTCGTTTCACTCACAAAGTAACCCCACCCTAAGCTGTGTTTTTTAAGGCCTACGGCTTGATCTCGGCATCCGGTTTCAGTACTCTCTTCGTTTCATCGTTATGTTTCATCTAATTTAAACAAAATCATGATAAATTTTGTATCTGAACCTTTTAGACAATTTCTTACTCTGATTACAATGAATTGAACACTACCTTTAGTATTTTTTATCACAATGTGTAATCATCGTCTGTCCTATTTTACTACACATATTTAAAATTGTTTTCATAAAGTGTCTGACAATAAAGTATTAAAATATGAATATAAAAAACTGTTCAATATTCATAACGATAAAAAGAACAACATTAATTCTCATAAAACAACAACTTATATATAAAAAGTTTCTTGAATATTATTTTATTTCAAGTTATTCATAAAATCAATTACAAATTATCAATTTTATCAATTTTTATACGTTTCTCTGGTAAGGTATGGTAGAATAATAGAAAAAGTTTAAGCCAAAACACTTATAAAAGTAAACCAATAACTTTTTAATAAGAAATACCATTTCATAAATAACAATCTTCTAACAAGATGAAAAACTCATTAAAAAAATTAAATTACTTTAGTTTTAGACCAGTATTACCCAAAAGAATTATTATTAGAAATAATTTACACCTTGAAATTAAATTGAAGTTGAAATCATTTAGAAAAAGAAAACCTTTTGTATTGAATTATTTTCAGAAGTTTCTTAAAATTAAAAATTAAATTTTACTAAATTTTTCCCATTCTAAACTTTAAAGAGACACTGTTTGAAGAGTTGGTCAAATGTGAAAAAAAATGCTTATTTGAAGTTACCATTACTTCAAAATTTCATTCATTTTTAACATTTATTATTGATTTAACATGAGTGAATTGCCATGAAAAAGTTTATTCAAGGTTTGAAACATCTCTTACTTACAAAGAAGAATTAAAAAAAAAAAAAACCATCTTACTTTTTCATAATGATAAAAAAATAAATGACATACTGAATTAAGAAAAAGTTATTGCTTGAATGTTAAAACAAATATCATAGCATTGTACACCGTATCAAAAACAACACTGTCTATTCAGCAGACAAATATGAAACAAAGAAAGAAAATTTTTTTGATGGTATATCTTACTTTGTGAGTAGACGTAGAAAATCATATTTTAAAGTGATGATGATCTTAACTACAACGTTGTTGTAATTTAATTTGACTTTTTATAATAATGTATTACCATTTTTTGTCTTGATTTTCTTTTCCTACTATTGTTTTTCATTATTTTTTATCTACCTTTTGTATCATTTTTCTTCAATATTTTATTATAATATTTATTATACTTTGACATTGAATAAATTTTGCACAAACATGGAATGTTTAAGGTAATTTTACAAAAAAGTATCACCATTATTGATTGGTTAATCCAAGCAATTGAAACTGCCAAAGGCAATTCAATCGAACAACAAATGAAAAAGATAAATTTGATGCATTCCATTTTCCAAAAAGGTGTTTAAGTTTTTATATAATCCACACTCTTTATGAAAGACGCGAAAACAATAAAACCATTCGTGTTGCTTTGGATACTATCGATTTTCAACGTTCTACTTCTCGGAAAGGGTTTATATTACACCCGCTGTTATCTATTATTTAAGCCCCTTTGGATGAAGAGTCATTAAAAATTTCAATAAGTTTTCGATTTTCTTTATGGTCGTACTAATTTGCAACCATTAACCTTCCTTGGAAGTGTAATATAATATTAAACTGGTAAATCTCTGAAACAGTGTAACGCGGTAAAATTTCAGGGAAGGAATGATCGAGTAGGGTAGTACCTGTATATTTAAAAATTTTTGTAAAATACATTATGTGAGCAGTAAGCAGTAAGTTTTCCAAGTACACCAATGGGTGGCCTAGATAAGTACTTTCTTTAGTTATTACATTAGAAACCATCTTGGATTATAGGAAATATGTTGTTAGTTTGAAAGCTATTGATAGAAAAATAAATTATGCCAATTTTAGATAGCTAAGTACACAGATATGCACTATATCGTCTCAAATAAAATTATGGAAATCGAAATATTGCATGGAAGAATGTCACTCTAATGGCAAAAAATTGTTATAAAAATTATTAAAATCAAATGACTCATCCTCTTAAACTGTTTATTGTTTTAGACTACATAATTAAGACCATGCAGTAAATTGGGAAGAGTAATTTATTTATCAAACTAATTATTCTCTATAGGATACCCAAAATATGCTTAAAATCAAAGAACAAAATATACCAAACCTTCTACCTTCATTAAAATAATTATTAATTTAGTAATCCAATTAGTGGTTTATATATTAATTACGACCAAATTTATGAAAATCATTATAGAAAAATAGAAATAAAGAACATGTTTCTATCACAAAAGAGGTAAATATTAATATGAATTCATTCAAACACGCACAAATAATGTATATGATTATTTCATTTTGAATATGATTGAAATATACGGAAATGTAAAATGGAAAACATGAAATATACCGTTTTAAATTCGATTTAAAATTTTAATGTCTATATACAATGCATTTTAAAAGTATAATACTTACATGCATAGTTCGATATGCCTATTACATCTATAAAATTAAAAATCCATTTGCCTGTGTATGTAAGAAACATCTCTAGGGATCAGCTTAACCAATACGGAAATTTCTTTGCTGTCAGAATAATATATGGATGATGGAAAATTTTTGGAATGTTAATCGCATAGGCTGGATATTTGGTTTGTATTATTGTATGAAAATTATATAAACAAAATTTGTTAGTTTCTTACACTTTGGATAATATTTTCATTCGGACTCCCACTCTCATAAAAGGTAGTTTGTGATAAATCTTTGAATAACACTTTTTCATAGCATTAATCACCAAAATCTAATTGCATCAATATGTGTTGAATTCCAACCTCAAAATTGTCATATATTCCTAGTCATTCGTTTATATTTTATCTATTCCGGTAGATTACGGGGAGATGGCTACATTTGGTCAGATGAAGAAAGACAAAACATATGTATGCTACTCTTAAAAGTCGAATAGAAATAACACCAATTGTATATCAGAGTTCAGTACTGTTTCATTTTAATCTACATATGTAAAACGACAAATAAAAAAGAACTAATGGAACTAGGGTACTAAAACTAACATGACCATCTCCCCCGGCCACCGCAAGAGTGATAGCCAGCCGAGATATATAGAAAAGCTATTTTTTTAAATAATTGTTTTCATCTTAGAGTTTTTTTATTACTTTGTGTTATTTTATAGATAAATGATTAAATATTTTGGAAAAAATAAATAGTTTGATTTTAGTCTCCTAAAATCTACAGCCATCTTCTTGGTGCTTATCGTATGTTTCATGACATAAAAAAATTCATAAAACATGAATGTGAGATGTAAGTAAATGGTTTGTACGATCAGGAAGATCTCTGCTAACCTTTACCTCAAGTTCAAATATCCACTCAAAAGTTTTAGAGTTTATTTAAAGGTATAATATCTATATTTTTATTGTAATATATTTTCTTGAAGCAAATTTATTTATTATTTTTCCAGGTAAGTTTGAGTTTTATAATATTTTTATTTGGGTTATGTTTAATTGGTTCAGTTACTTTCGACAAAATCATAATACATATCTCACATATATCGAGATCTTGAAATTTTTAGACATCTTGTAATAATTTTGTTATTTTCGCACTTTAATATTCTGAAACACGTGTATTAATGTTATCAAGGGAACAAAAAGGAATGAGTTTAATATTTATACTCAAATGACAAAATGTAAAAGCTTTATGTATCTTTACACACATATCTGACTTAATATATTTAAATGTACAGATATATTAGTAGAATAGTCCCGGTACCCATTATATCATTAATATAGTATTTATATTACCATTAATAAACATATTTGTAAAAATTTATATTTGACTTTATTATGATTACTTTAACAACTTTTTTCTTCATTCAAAATTCTGAAAAATTGTCCGTTTTCTTTTTGAGATCTACGTGATCTCATTTGTGATTGGTCACGCAAGCTTGCAATTGACGGATATGTGTTTTGTTATAGGTAAATCAGTAAAAAACAAATACAAAAATAATATTGTTTTATTTGTGACAAATTGGAATGCCCTTTCATCGACAACATCAAAATTGCTATTTTCACAATTTTCAGGTTGTCGCAAGACAGACATTTCGTTTAATCCCCGGGACAAACAAAATTATAATTGAATGCTTTTTCTACTTCAATTAAGAAAAATGGGTATCTGGCAATTTGAAGCTTGCAGTTTTAAATATTTAACAAAAAATTTGTTACATTATTAATAATGAAGCCATATACAAATTTTTAGAAGTATATTTATAAATGATATGGGCACGCATATGGGCACCGGGATTAATAGATATAACAACTAATTAAAGACTTGTGAACTTAGTATTGTTTACTTTGTAAAATTCATACTTTATAGGAAATCTGAACTTGGTATTTAATATTTATCATACTTAAAAATAAAATAACGTACTTTGTCATTCTAGAGTCGATTATTCTTCAAAAATAAATAAGTTCCTTTTTTTCTGAAAATTTTGAAATATTTACTACAAAACAAAATTGTTTTGAAAAGTACAAGGAAATTGTTGGACATTTCCCCGTTTCGTTTGATTAACGGAAATGACGGAAATTTATTTTATTTTGATTAGTTAAAGGGCATTAGCTAAATTCAAATTTACTCGTACTACATGAAGTGGCTTTTGTGAATCTGTAATAGATAAATAATAATCTTCACAAATACTTGAATTTTTTGTTTTCTTTTTGAGTTTTCTAGTATAAATAAGGTCTTGGAATACCAAAAACAATATCCTTAGGAATTTCTTTGTAATATTGCTCCCCGAGTTTATTTTTTAAATCTTTGGGTCAATCTAAAAGTATATATAACAATTTTATCGAATTAATTGTTTTCTGGAATTTAATTAAAATACTTTTTCTCGAATATTTTGAAAATATCACGCGATATAATTTTATTATTCTCGATTTCGATAAAATTATGTTTATATTTACAAATGTAGGTATCCTAGAGATTAAAAAAAAAAAAAAATTAAATAAAACCTACACACAACTATTGTACAATAAGATGTATACTTTTTGAAATATCGCAGGATATCCAATCTTAGGGTCAATATTTTGAGCAAATAACATTTTTTGCATTTTTTGCAAAATCACAAAGACTGTTTTATGTAGTATGAGTGAATTTATTTTAGCCAGTAAATCTCACAAAATTTCCTTGAACATTCCTGAGAAAACATTTCTGTAAAATGCAAAGCTTTATCCTATGATAGATCTTAGTTCACAGTTTTACGGTAAAAATACTCTGCTTATAATTGATAAATCTTCAGTGAATAAATATGCTTACCAATTTATTGTTAGTACTACTAGACTATAAAGTTGGTTTCCCGTATCACAACAAACAACAAATTTTATGTAAATGTATATTTTATCTCCCAAAACTCTATACCTAAACAATGATAATTAGATTAATTAACAACAATGGTCATTAACACAACAATGTTATGATTTTAGTTATAGTTAATTTATTTAAATTGCCACTATAACTGAAAATTTACGCAAAACATAATATGAATATTAACATGAATATGAACATATGGATAATATGTTTTAAACATCAAACTAGTATTTAGGTTGGTATTTAGAAGATAATATCACCTAATATTTGTTCAAAATTAGGGTAACAAATCGTTAAGCTTCGTATGAATTAAACAGTAGTTAATCCATGCTAAAATGATATTCTCTTGTATCATAAAATATAATATAAAATTGTTTAATAATCTTATGATTTAAACATAATCAATTTATAAAACTAACAACGGAATATTTTATGAAACTAACAACAGAATTTGGAATGAGATTGTTTTCTCCCAATAATAGCATGCAACGCTTAATCGTTTAGGAGAAAACGACATTTAAAAATTCGGTTTCGATTTTATATCTAAACTAATATTATAAAAGATAAAATTTTTTTTATGTAACGAATAAACTGAAAAACTACGGGACCGATTTGAAAAGTTATTTCATCGTTTGGTGTTTTTACACAGGAACGGGAGCTGCGTGGTTAAAGCCGCGTGACGTTCGCTAGTACTTTATATAGTTATATGGTGAATCTATAGTGAAAGGGTGAGATAGGCTTATTTGTAGCGTATAAGCGTAAGACATAAGGTTTCTTTTAAATTTTTTATGTTTTTTCTTTATTTTTCTTTATTTAGTTAACAATAAATAAATATAATATGCTATCGATTTTTGTAAAATGTTTTTTAAATTATTATTTAAAATTATTATTTAACTATTATTTAAAATTTTCATTCAAAATTATTTCATTCACCATTACTAATGGTTATAATAATAATTAATAAGTAAAAAAATTTTCATTGTAAATCCCGTTGATTGATTTTATTCTATATACATTTTTTATTACAAACATGAATCTGAATGATAATCCGCATAAAAAAAGTTTTGAAAATAACCATATGGACAGAAACAATTGTAATTATAAAATTATTATTTATTATATTTTTAATAAAAAAGTGGTAAAGCTTTATAAAAATTGGTGTCAATAATGTAAAAAACTTCCACTAATTAAAGCTCACTAGAATTAATGTGAGGACTCTAATAGTGGCATTCATTTCGACATTAACAATGACCTTAATGGGTATTTTAAGATCAAATTTTGTCTTTAAATAACCTTGAAGATCATTTCCAATGTCAAGATGAATATTATTCTTCAACTGCTATAAAATCCTATAACTTTAGGTTTAAACTAAAATTTTTCAAAAAAACCCATATGTAAGCGTATGTGACTTATTTATTAAACATATAACAGTAATTTTACATTAATGATTTATAAACTTATTGCATTGTTTATCATATAACTTATAACTTGAAGATAGAAGAAGATTTCTGTATAGTATTACAAGAGCTAAGCGACAAACGTATCTTGAATTGTGGAATTGTTCGATACAAAATGCTTTGCATGGCGATTGAATTAATTCGAATAGTTATTTGTTACATCATACAAAATATGCAGTATGATTTCCGCTTTGTCTGCAATATTTTAACGTCTATCTGATGTTCACTTCTATTCAGAGTTATTATTATTGTACAACAAAACTATTAGCTGTCTACCGACTGCAATCATTACATAACAGATACTATCTTTATAGTCTAAGCGCAGCAAATTAATAAAGTTAAGTAGTTCCAATAAACGGCTTAGTGGCCAAGTGAGTAAAGGCAATCATACTTTCACTCATTTTACTAAAAGGTTGCGTATTAGAATCCAGGCAGCGACAGTTTGGTATAATTAAAAAAAGGGGGCGGTTGGTTAATCACTCTATCGTCGCTAGGATAAGAACGAACTAACCGGCTCTACCAAAAACATAATATCAGCATACTTGTCACATTGTGCTAGAATCATATCTTTGTCTTCAGGTCATAGCGTGTTCTAAACGAGGGTACAAAGGACCAAAAGGTCTAGATACAACGATCGTGCTTACGGTTCCCCTCCTAAAATACTTCCCTTTTAATAGGCACTTCCTAGTCTCGCAAAAGAGTGGCTCATAGATACATAAGAAATGTCATTATTAATGATTAATTAAGTAATAAGTAAGTGAAACAACAAAAGCCTATAAAAAAAAGACAATATTAAGCACAAACCAGAATGAATTCCCATTTTTAACAAATTGTAAAAAAGTTTATACAAAAAAATATTAATATTTGATAAAAATTTTATTTAGTCATAATACTTGAATTTATAATCAGAGTTTACAAAAACACTAAAAACCTAGAAAAACAAAAAAATTACTGACATGATTATTGCATTTTAGTCTTACGATTATTTACTATACACTTAAAGGTTATTTTGTTCAGAAATATGTTTTTGATTGTAGTAAACTTTGTATCCATAGATGTAAACATTAAAATAGATAATTCCGATGTAAATTTTTATTAGTTTTTTTTTTTTTTTTTTAATTCTAAGATAGATAGCTATTTCGAAAATTGTAACTGCATAGTTATCATATTATAGTTTGAAAAAGAAGTCATAAACACACATTCATACCGTTAAATTGTATTAGAAATTTTTTTTGCTCTGACTGATATTTCTGGAACAAAATCAATCACGAAATAATGCATCAAAAGGTTGGCTTATAAAAGAAAACTTTACTAAACTAGATATAAGTTTTTGAATTATTTTTTATGAATGATTGAGAATATTCATATCTTTGATAAATTTTGACTACATAACGAGAGCCCAAAGTTTTTGATTAACAAGACAAAATACTATTCAGTTTTCCTGTCAGCTTCTAGACTAGTAGATATACACGTGAATGTATTAATTCATTCCAATGGTAAGTATTGATTCATTCGATTGGAAACATTTACATACTACTAAATATTTCACATTCAAACAGAATTATAATGGGTAAATGACAAATGTATGGGAAAAGATTTATCACATTATAAACATATATGAAATTTTGTAGCCAATAAGCCTTTTAATGTATTTAATAAATGTTACAAAATTTATAGTTAAATGTTTCTTAATTCCATTTGATTCTAGCTGTGATTACGAACTATACCAAATGACAAATAGTATCAAAATGCATTATAAAACATGACTAGAAATATTTGGAGACAAGACGTTATAGCCTAAGAGCCCACGACGGTCAGAACTTCGTTATTTTATAAAAGTAGAAAGTTTCTGTGTACATGTCTCCGATACGTCCGTAAAGATGTATAAAATAGTACTTATAATTTGTTAGAGTATAAAGCTCATTATTTTTTATATTTTCTTCGATATAACTTAAGAAATTATAATTATATTTTATTTATAGTATAAAAGCTAAATTTTATATATGATTCTTAAGGACCTATAAAAACTTGTTACCTCAATAGCCGGACAGTTTTCATGGTTTATACATCTTGCCAGACACATCGAAACTCCATTAGGGCTCAATATTCATCCAATTTTGGCGAACAAAGTATCTTATACTACTGAATTGGGGTCGCAGTTTTCAAATTTTTGGTTAAATTAAACATGACTATAAAAGGTTACCAGATACGATGGCCCTGGTCATAATATTTCATATATAGGTTAAAAGTAGCGAATTAAAAATATTAAAATTGAAAAGTACGACCTATACTAAATTGGTTTCACTCAAATCGGTCAATATTTGGCCAAGATATTGGGAAAATTAATTTTTTATTCTATTGACGTCACAAAAACAACAAAAAATTAGTTTTGCTATATAGAGCTCAACATTCATCTATTTTGGCGATCAAAGTATATAATTCTACTAAATTTGGGTCGTTGTTTTCAAATTTTTGGTTAAAATAAACATTACTATAATATGTTAGCAGATACGCAGGCCTTGGGCATGATATTTCATATATGGGTTAAAAGAAGCGCATTATTAATATTAAAATTGAAAAGAAAGTACGGCATATATTTAGTTGGTTACAAAAAAAAGTTCACGCAAATCGGTCAATATTTGGCCAACATATGGGGAAAATTAATTTTTTGATTCTATTGACGTCACAAAAACTAAAAAAAAATTTGTTTGGCTATAGAGGGCTCAACATTCATCCATTTTGGCGAACAAAGTATCTAATCCTACTAAATTTGGGTCGTAGTTTTCAAATTTTTTGTTAAACTAAGCATGACTATAATATGTTACCAGATACGAAGGCCCCAGTCATGATATTTCATATATAGATTCAAAGTAGCGAAAAACTCGAAAAATAGACGAAAACTTGAAAATTTTTACTCATAATTTTCATCTTATTTTGGCTTCTTTTATCAAAATTTATCAAATCGAGGCGTCACAGATCTCGTTCTGAAAATTGAAGGCTTTGGAATCCATAAAATTTTCGGTTATCATTTTTGTTATTGTAATAAGATAATTAATTAACATGTCAAAAATCATTTAGTTCGATGCAGAAAAATAAAGTATAAGCGGTCTCATGGCAAAAAAAAAAAAAGATTTTATCAAATTTTATAGATCGATCACCAATTTTAATGAACTGTCACTGTAAAGCTTGTGCGCAATCGATGATTTTACATGGCTACATGAAAGAGAACGTCTTACTTATTATAATTTTAACAAATTCTTTGATGAATGTTTTTTATTTGCTTTATAATATCTTTTTTATGTTTAAGAATATAGGAGTAGAAAAATAAAAGGATTTCGAAATTCTATTTATACCTACGTATAACATTCTCGTGTCACAGTGTTTGTAATTAAACTTCTCGGAATCGGATTGACGGATTTTATGAAATTTATTGTGATTGTTCGGTAGGGTTGAGAATAGAAATCCACTCAAAATCTATATACCCCTTAATTTTCATTCTTCTATTACCAACCACATTTTTAATAGCGATATAAGTACGGTAATAATCTTTAATTCTCAGTCGATATCTAATCAATTATCAATCGATCAGTTTTCTCCGCCAAATGCCTACCGGTGTCACTTATCTCATGGATAAACCATTCAGTACATGAAATTTCTAAGAAATATAATATATTAGTTGAGCTAATAAAGTACAATGAATTTGAAAATGTTGATGTTTTGAGCTTTTTAAAGGTCGCCATCTTCTACAGTGCCCCATTCTTCTTTCAGTCATAGATCGCATCTCCACACATTTACAATAAGATAGTTGTTTATTATTTAATACAACTAAAATATTCACTAGAAATAATAAATATGGCAAAACAACGTTTGCTGAGTCGGCTTATAAGTTGATAAATAAAATACAATTTTGTATTAAGACAACAAAATTTTTCGAACTTTGTCGATTTATTGATTATCATGAGCGAGGATATGTGTATCTTACTGCATATCCTTTATTTATGGAAATTATCTTAAAAAAAATAAGAAAGGACTAGGCGTTGGTTCATACGAAACATTTACTATTGATGATAGGATAAACCTTTCGCAAATTGCAAGATAATAAAAATATGATGAAAGATGAAAACAAATAACAGTTAAAATACGTCACTACCACCTGTATCTTTAAATTTATTTCTTTTTAAGGTTTCCTTTTCTAAAACTGTTTTTTTTTTTTTCCAAAGAAATTCCATCATTATAACTTTCATGTTATAAGAAATTTGATTTGTGATTTCTTAAAAAATCTTAATGAACTTTCAATTTTCATTAGGTAGTGATTTATCACGTTTTATTCATCATAAAATCCTTTTTGGAGATAAAACAATTTATTGATTAATTTATAGGCTGTATAGAAAATAAGTGGTTTCAAACATGGTAAAAGTGGTTAGTTAAATCATGCTATTGTATTTGTATCTGTGGTTCAAATTTATTGAGTAGTGAAACCACTACTATTAAACCACTACTAGATGTACACAAATTGATTAAATATTGTAGGTTAGACTATTGATAACCATTCGAATTTATTTTTTTGATATCAAGGATTTGATATTAATGCTTTTTGGATACTTTATTAACAAAAATATCTAATTAAATTTATCCTAACAAACAACAACATAATTATTAACATTATTATTATGTGGTATGAACGGTATTTCGATCCAATGTATTTTCTTTAATGCATCATTCCAGTTTTTTTGCTCAAAATATGTTTGCAATTATTAAAATTTGGTCCCGACAATTATACATCAAGCATTTAATTAGGTATAAATAAATTCAAACACAAACAACATGTAAATATGTAATTACCACAGTAATTACATTACATAAGTTTTTGCTCGAAATCAAGATCATTTCAGTAATTAGCCATCATGTAAAACAATGAATGTTTTTTTAAAGTGATATTATGGTAATTATGAGCACTTTAGTTTTAATTGGTTTAAATTATGTAAATTATTTATAATATTTCATGTGTTTAAATTACAAATCCCAATAGAGCCAGATCACCGAAAGTTACATAAATTAATGTATATAAATTTATTGTTTACAATTTTATTTAATTTGTTGTAGCACATTTGTTTTGAATTTAGGTATTAAAATTTTGATTTGAAGAATAAAAAACTGACTCAGACATATGCTTTTAGCCAATATTCATAATAAACAACTATTTACTCAACCTAACCAAACCACGTATTTTTGATTATATATATATATATATATATATATATATATATATATATATATATATATATATATATATATATATATATATATATATATATATATATATATATATATATATATATATATATATATATATATATATATATATATATATATATATATATATATATATATATATATAATCAAATATTATTTATTAGGCCAAAAAATTTAAAATGTCAAGCATTTTCACTAAAAATAAATAACGGAACAAAAATAAAGGATTTATATACAATTCACGAAAAAATTAATTTATACAAAGAAACTTAAAAATTAATATAAATTTGAATATTCTAGTATTTACCTTGACGAAAAAAGGGATAAGATATAAAACCATGTCAGAATAGTCAGTATAAATAAATACCTACCGAAAAATTTTCGGGAATTAAAATAATAATTTTTTATTATGAAGTTAATAAAGGTTACGAGCGTGAATTTCTATGTAGAATTAGTATGTGACAAATAATTTATCTTAATTTTATTTATCCAACTAACAATAAGTAATTGTTACAGTCGATGACAATATTATTATTTTGTGGGTAATTATTGTACACTGAATGCATAATTATTAATACCAAAAAGGTGAGATAAATATATGACGAGGATATTTTACATGTTTTGACTAGTTAGATAATGTTAGCAACTGTGTCTTCTACTAACATATTTTATAGTTTTATATATGTATTTTATATTTATTATTAATTTTTATGTATGAAATATAGTGTGTTTCATAATAACGTTGTATGCATAGCTACATGGTATTTTGTTCTCGATCGAAGATGCATGTTTTTTATTCAACACATTTGATATTCAAAATCAACTCTTAACATATTATATTACAACACTTATCATATAAACAAATTCAAAAAGAAAAAAAATTTATTAATTAAATACCTAAGAAAATACACGATTCAAATTATTTGACAAAAACAATGCAATTTAGATTTATTATTTCAGTCAATCAACCTAAATTATCAATATCAAGTTAAATTTAATTAACAAATAATCCATAAAGCTTAGAAAACAGTCAATATATATATATATATATATATATATATATATATATATATATATATATATATATATATATATATATATATATATATATATATACATTTGTTTTCTTAATATTTCATAATATTCCTTCATATTACGCGCGGTCCGTTTAATACGTTCTAACATATAAGTAAGGTGAGCAATGTATATCGTCCACTGCTCACAAAAGCTACTTTAGTTGTAGTTACATTAATGCAGGTAGTCAAACTAACAGTCTGTTTATATAAAAATGTTTCAACCGTTACAACGGTAAATATGGCATAAAAAATAGTATATGCCATAAAACCAACGACCATTACATATGTGAATAACAATAAAAACTAAACGTTTTATGTGAAACATTGTGTATATAAAAATTTACATAAATAAAACTAATATTATATATATATATATATACGTATATTCCTATTCAAAAATAGCATACATAAATGTGATATGTGATATTATCCTGTTCACATCTATGTACAGGATACAATAACAACGAAAAAGGAAGAATAATACAATAACATAATATACATATACAAACTAAAATACAAACAATATGCGAACAAAGCTCATGGGATCACTTTGTACGTGCTTTTAATGCATAAGTGTATATGGTATGTTTTATAAAAATATAATTTTGTTTTCTGTATTAGAGCAATGCATAAAGAGTTATGGATGGTTTGTTTTGATCAATGTTCGTTCATTCATCCTATGAGAATGTAATTGTTGTTATTCTAACTGATGGAGAGATGGTACTAATAGCAGTTAGTTGAAATGTCTAATTTAGTGGTTATTTTATCGTAATTTGATAGAGGATTTGAAAATAAAACATTTCCATGAATCTGAATAAATAGGGAAAAAAATCAACATTTGGTTTTATTCGGTATTTTCTGGGATGTATCATCATTATTACCTGTAATTTGGAAGTTTGAAGTATTAAGAATGATTGAATGGTAGAAAAAATATTGCCATTTCAATATGTGCTGCACACAGTAATAATGGTAAGGTTAGAAACTAATGGAGTGAAAATGAAACAGAAATTTGAAAGACTAGTATGGGTATCAGTAAATTTTATACATAAGAAAATTAGGTATTCTACTTTTTTTCTAGTAAGTCATAAAATGGCTTATACAATGGCCTTTTGGTAACTAAATGAGCATCTTTTCTGTTTGTATCTATAGACGCATTAAGTTTTGTGTGAAACTTTTCATTTGTCCAAGTAATGACCTACAGCTATTAATTAAGTTATACGAATTAAAAGCAATAACTGCAATTAAACAACCTATTTGAAATTCAAATGAGAATCTTGTTTTTAATAAAGAGGAATATTATCAGTCAAACGATTATAAATGATTAAATTTATTATGAAAGTTTTTATTGTATAGTATCATAATACTGAAACATATCGGCGAAGTTTGTTTGTATGTACACAAAGATTGAATAAGTTAGTAGTAGTAAGGTTGTAAACAAACCTAAGCGTTTCATATTCAGTGGGTTATCATACCTGGCTTAGATAATACTATGGTATTCATATTCCAGCCATTTCATACAGGTTTTTATATCGACTTCTTGAAAATACCAACAAAATTGCAGTAAAATTTTTTTAAAGTGAAATACAATTATCAAATCTATAAAGTGAAAGAAACAAAGATACTAGATATTATCTCCTCAAAAACCACAATAGATACAAATAAAAATTATCGAAAATCGTAAATCGATTTAGTGAAAAAAAGTTTTGTATTTATAACAGAAATTAGCAAAAATACGATTCGCATTTTTAACACATTCATATGTGCAATACTTGTAATTTTTCTGTCACTGTTAAATATAAAACAGAATTACCAAGTTTGTCATGAAAAATAGATACCGAAGATAGCCAAAAACAGATAAACGGGTGGATAATTTTCTATTTCCAATTTTTTATTATCGGCTACTCAAAAGGGAAGGCGACTTGACTAAAATTGATACCAAATATACTCCAATTATTTTAATCATAGATATGTAAAACCCAAAAATACCCATTTTTGTGTTATTAATAATATCGTTCATCTTCGAGACAAGAGAAAAATCAGCTTATTTTTTTATTATCAAATACAGATAGACAACAATATTATATCCCCTTTATTAAAATCCAACTACGGGTTAGTTTTATTTAGGAATAAAAATGTGTATCCATGTCTTTTAGGGTATGCAACGCACATGCTTGTAAAACATCAAATAGTCGGATTTAAACAAAAACGGAACAATAAAAAATCCTGATCAAAGTTTTCTCTTGCTTGAAGTAGTTTCTTACTAAACAAATTGGCTTCGATAGATCAGCGGATTAAGGGTCCGCTGTGGTTATGAACACATTTTCCATCGTAAACTACATCGGTAACTGTCCGCTCTGGTTATGGACACATTTTCCATCGTCACAATAAAACTTAATTTAATAAAACTATGATGGGTTAGTGTAATGTAATGGTTTACCTTCGGGTAGATAAAAAGGCATAGAAAAGCTGAGATTTGGCATCTGCTTCATCTCATTTAGTACTTCTACAACTGTTGTTGTATATACAACTGTTTTATTTTTTGGTAAATAGTCAAAATGATTGTAGTAGTATCATATAATGATTGTAGTATAACTTGGCTCAGTTGCTAACACAAACAAAACATTACAAAGAGCTTTCTGTTCTTCCAGAAGTAGGTAGGTCTAGGTACAGTTTATTATAGATATGTTATGTAGTTAGAGGTAATGTGAACTTGTTTATGCAACAACGGTAACATACCTTTGCTATTATTTTATGTCTACATATTTAAACGTAACAAAGCATATACAAACTGTACTGGCTTTATTACCTAGCGTAGACTTCGTTGTTTTACCTTGCAGTATGAAGTAAATTTATGTATATGCACTCAACGCTTACTGCCTAAATTTAACTTCATACAAACAGAGCGCTTTAAAATGTTTAAACTTCGTTTGAAATCATAGACATTTTTTACGATTGTTATGGCAGATTGTTATGGATTGTGTATTTTACCTGCTTGTGGAAGAGTGGGAGGAAATAAGGTAGTTGTCGCAAAAAATATATATTCGTAACTTAAGAAGGTAAGGATAAATTTGCATACAAATTACACTTATGCTATACGAATACGCATTCAATATAATAAATATAAAAATAAAATAAAATTTGAAAACAAATTTTGGTAGTAGCAAATACCTCTGTTCATGGATAAGTTTCTTCGTTTTTTCTAAACCGAGTGACAATTAAAATTATTCTTATTTCTACGGATTTTATGTATTGAAATGATTAACGAATCAGTATTTAAAAAATATTTCAAATTAAAGCTGTTTGAACTTTTCTTTTTAACTCATGCTGAGTCATGAGTCTGAGTCATGAGACACAGTTAAACGATCGATAGAAAGGGATAAAACTGGTTTAGTTCAATTAATAACAATCTGCATGAAAATTTTGTTATTATCTTGAATATTTAATGCCTTACAGACTTTAGAGTGAATTGAATAGAGCCATGTATATTTCGTATTTATGTCTTGCAACTGGGCTAGGCGGCTGCATTGAGTGTTATTATATATTTTAACTGTATTTGGATGTATCGAACGGCCAAAGTTTGAATATGAATTTTTATAGGTGTTTCTGAGTATTTACTACGCAATACTAATATCAATTTTTTTATAGACTCTTATTATGCATAGTGATTTCAATATAATTTAGTAGATTTTAAAAAATTGGAATTCAAAATAATCTTTCTTTTTTTAATGAGTAGGTATCACTATTATTCAAATACGAGTTGTAAAGACGTTTCGAGTGTAATATACACAAATGTTCATATATGTTTTCATATGTTTATGAAAGAAAAACATTCCTTTTGGCATTTTAAAATTCTCAAATAGAAATATTAATTAAATGTTGCACATTGGAAGAATGATAAATAAAAGACTTTTTTTTTTCTATATACCTATACATTTATGTATTAATATTTATTTTATTATTATTATTATAAAATTTTCATGAATTCAAACTACAGTGATTATATTTTAAAATATTTTTCTGACAGTAAGTTTACTTCATTAAAATATTTATTTTGCATGAAATCGCCATTTAACGCTTTAACACTGTAAACAACAAGAAACATGAAAAAGAAATACTAAATTGAAAAAAATACATATTTTATTGACAAAACATAGAACTAAAAATTTAAAATTTATTTAATATTTAGATAATATTTTTTTCGACAAAAACTTTTCGGAAAGTTTTCAAGTGATATTTAGAGTCGAATTAGTACAGGTATGTGGGTTTTTTCAACTTCCCAGCTGAATGCATTATTTAATTACAGTTGTTTCGGTACAGTTGAATTGTTTTTGTGGTGAATGGACCAAGTGATTTTTCTACCGAGTTATTTTTTCATCATGGTTATGGTTCGAGTGAAATAAAGTCTGTATTCTAATCCCTTTTATGAGTCATTTTTCTACTCAATTTGGCTTTAAGAAATCTAGCATCAAATAATTTTTTATTAAATATTAACTCATGACATTTTTAGAAACTTGTGTATAATAATTATATAAAAACCATAAAAAATTATAGAAAATTGTTAATATTATAAGTGTTTCCTCAGCTTGGAGTTTTCCTTTTTTTAGGGCGCAGTTAAATCTTTATGTTTTATATTAATTAAATTGAAATACTTCTTACTAGCAAGTTTTATAATATTATCAAAATTAAGTAAACTTTTGTGAGTATCAACATTTCGATCCATAACCATAATCAAAATTTTTTTAACAACTATATTCATCTTGTTTTTTTTTTGTTTTTTTTTTTTTGTTAATGGTATACTGTGACAAAATAATTCATTTAAGCAAAATATTTTTGTCTAAAAACCAAAAAGTCTAAAACCAAAAGCCATTAAGGCTTTTTAGAAATGAATTTAAAAGTTAATGGTTTAAATTTAATGATTTATTATTATTTAAAAATAAATTATTTTTGTTGGAACATGTTGTTTGAGAAAAATATATACGACATTTATAAATTGTATTGGATACAAAAACTACAAACCATTTAACCAAATTAAATGTCATATGATGGTTTTTGAATAGTATCGTGTCTTTTACGTGACATTAGATTTTATTTAATTTTATTGAGTGTGTCATGAATTTTCAATGAGAAACTGTTTGAAACTGAAGATACTCATTGAAAAGTCAATGATACTGCTTAAAAATTTTTATATGATCTAACTATACACAGGATTTCAGTTTATACAACAAATGTTCTCTAATTCTATTCTGTATTCTGTAATAGTGGAGCGCCTGAGGGTTTTGACCTCGGAAAATTGCTACAGTGAATGGATTTTTTTGGTTGAGGTGGCATTTTCTTTCTTATACTATATCTTGTAAAGTTTACCAAAAATTTTTTTGTGCTTTCAATTTTTTCACTTTTTAATTGAAAAAAGATAAAAAATTAATATTCCAGCATATTATTTAATTTCAGATAGCATTTTTTTTATGTACACATTTTTTTTTATAACTACAGAGCATATCCCGGATGAAAAGATTATTAAAAAACGACTTGTAGACCGCTATCACGATGACATTGTCATTTCGCCTAAATTTGAATCCAATACCATCATATGTTTTAAAAATATTAACGACAATATATTAACAGAAAATTGGTACAATCAAAAACACAATAATAAAAAAGAAGAGGAATTTTACATATTAAAAGCGGCCAGCGAAATTATTAGAAGGGACATAAGAGCTCAAGTTTACGATAATGAAAATTACACAGCAAGTGACAAAATGCTTGAAGATATTAATGAGACAATTCCGCAATCTTTAAAGTTTTTATTGTCAGAAATAATTATAAAAAATAAAAAAAATAAGGTAGACACAATTTCTGCTTATGAAAAAAAATGTGAATCTATCGCGCATGCTATAATATCTGCTGTACGACCAAGATCATTTCTATCACCTTTGCATATTACTTTGGCTGTGATGTTCCATAGGAAATTTGGCTCGAAAAAAGTTATAAATATTTGTCATTCTTTAGGCTTTTGTGCTTCATACAAAGAGGCTACGTTATACGAAGCTTCCGCAACTTTTGCATCTCCACCAGAAATAAAACCTGGCAGTTTTGTTCAATTCTTGCATGATATTGCCGATTTCAATATTAACACTATTGATGGTAAAGGAACATTCCATAATATGGGAAGCATTGAAATAGTGACCCCAGCTGATGGTATACAACCTCGAAGACCTATTAAACGTTTGAAGACTATTCCACCTGAATCTGACTTCGTTAAAAAAGGGAATATCCCTCTACAAATCTATCCAGCTTTTGTTGGTACAGGTTTTTCAAACATAACAATCAAGTTATCTGAACTTGAACCGGATATTAAAAAATTTATTACGAATGGACAATTTAATATTCTTTGGACATATTTAAAATTCAAGAATGACAATAAATTTCTAGGATGGAATGGATTTATGAATTTATTAACCAATACACATGATTTTGATATGTCATCGATAATTTTTTTACCATTTATTAGTGCTGCTCCAAAAGGGCTGCAAAAAGGGGTGTGGAGCTGCTTGTGGATGTCGGAAGAGTGGTTTATATTGTAGTGTAGTATGTTTACAGTGTAACGGAAATAGCTGCCTTAATACTTTACCTACCATTAAAATGACTGAAGTGGAAGAGAATATTTGATATAGATCAATAATGTAAAATGCCTCAATAAACAAAAATTTTATTTATGCCTTAATAAACAAAAATGTTACCTTTTTTTTCGATTTTCCTTGAATTACTACATTTACCCACTTATTATGCATATATAAAAATATACCTCAACTTAATTTTCATATACAACATCATTTTACAGAATAATATGCCTCATACTATTTGAATTATTATAATTATCCATTTTTTTATTTTAAAATCAAAAGCACAAATTTTCAATAGGTAAACTTTTTTATTTATGTTATTAGCTAAACATTCCAATTTTTTTTTTTTTTTCATCCACTGTAACGGAAGTCTGAGGTTTCTATGATTTTGACGCTCTAGGCGCTCCACTAAAATATGAATATCAAATTTCAATTCTTTGTAATATATCCAAAAAAAATTCTTTTTTCGAACAAAGGGAGGCTACGACTTTTGGATTTGTGTGTTGGGATGAGATTGTGTTTAATTATTATACCCCTATAGAATATTTCCCTCTTTCAATAATAACAATAACGCTCAATCGTTTCGAAGAAAATCACGATCGAAAATTTTCATTTCTGTAACATATATTTAATTTACTTATACGGCATCAATATAGCACCTACGGGGCATGGTAGTCTAGTTGGTAGAGGAAGTGAATTCGAGGTTCGGTGCACGGTAACGATATTAAAAAAAAATTTTTAACAATTAATTATTGAATTGATTATATATAATATTCATTATTATTTAATAAAATGCCTAAAACTGTAATAATAAAAAGCGTTACCGGGAATGGAACCTCGAAGCTAACGCACCTTATAATTGAGAGGGAATAGCACTCACAATAATAATTAATCATAATCTCATTCCAAAAAACAAATCCCAAAATCGAGAAAAAAAATTTATTTAAATAATTTTTATTTTATAAAATTTTTTCTTTTTTTTTTTGCCTTATATGATAAATTTTGGTATAGTAAAAGCTTAATGAATTATATGAAATAAATATGTCGACTATAATGGTTCAACTTATTATTTCATAGTTTGAAATCACATATTAAAACAAATGATAATTTTTTGCTTGCATTAGTTCCATCCAAAAATTTCTGAATTATGTTTATAGTATGAACCTATCTCTTACCTATATGGCAAAAAAACATAAACATTTGTTATAGATTAATTGTTTATTATAATTATACAGTTCATCTTTTGTAATATTAAAAATGTCAGAAAATCACTTAAATCATTTCGTTTCAAGTGTTGCAATGTTTACTTGGGTTAATTTAAACTTAAAAAACTGTGTAATATAGGAACTTTTTCATGAATGCTGGACATCGACTTTTCGAATTCATAGTGTATCGTATAGTCATTTGATACTTATCCTATTACTTAAGCAATGGTAGTTAGAATAGTTTAACAAATGAAATAGAGTTTTTTTATTTAAGTTTAATTTATTTCATGTAACTCTACGTTGGAAGAAAGTCAGGTGTAAAACATATAATTTTCGCATTTTTTTGTCCTTTAAATATTATAAAGAACTAGAAGGCTCGAAAAATAACAAAGTAGACAAAAAAATTTAATTTGTTTCAGAATCCATGCGAATAATTGTAAACCACAATATCATTGACTTTGATCAAATTACATATCGATTGATTTTGAATAAACTAGGTGGTACTCGGAGCTCCCCTACTGTAGGAGTAAAAAAACACATACACACACAGAAGGTGAAGAGTGTGTTGTCTAACACTCCAATTTGAGTGCTTAATTCTTCAATTGATATGTCTTGAGAAAACGTTTTATCTTTATAAGAACTGAAGATATCTAACTTTGAGTAGATAATATCTCATAAAGAGTTGAACTCATCAAATTTGTGTTTTAAATTTCTCAAATGAAAGGTATCAATTCACTTGAGTGTTCTTAGACCAAAACGAATCCTTTATCTTATGTAGCTTTAAAGCAGAACTGTGTATCGAGCTTAATAAAATTCTCAATTAAAGTGTATTTGTTTATTTTGATAAACTAATATAAACAAACAAATAACAAGCCGGTATAATGAAAGCATTCATACAAATAAGTAATTACACAAAAACTTATTAATAAGATATAACTTTTGGTTTTTGTTTTAATGTGAGTACCACTGTCTAAAACTAATTATTAAAGTTTTGCTGTATATGATATAATACACGTTGTTATATGATACGCCAAAATAAATAATAAAGTTTTGGAATTTTATAAATTTGTTTTATCACTTTTCGTAATAAAATTAAACGCACCATTCTGTGTAATAAATTTTCTCTACGTGTTTATTATTTATATTATTAATTCATTGTATATATTCGTGAATAATTTATAATATTGAGTGATAAGTTTGTGTATATCAAATTTTAAGATTTTGTCTGTGTCAAAACATTTTCATAATAGTATGTCAGAGGATCTTGTGGATTCCTTTTCATACGAGTTAATAATATAAGGAAGTTTATGTGTATATTTAACTCTCACCGCAAAGCGTTTGTTGTTCATATAGATAGCATCATTTTAGGTAGTTTTCCATGCCAGTTTAGTTTCTAGAAATAAACAGTATATTGTCGTATCCCGTAGTTGGCACGGCAAAAAAGTGGGGTTAAATTAGCAGGAGCGGTATCGCAAGATGCTACATTAATTATTAGGTACAAATTCGTAAACCTTTGGCTCCAAATCATAGTACTTTTGAACCCAACTGCAACCGTACAATACGTCCTATAACTACTGTATTAGTTATTATAATTACCATTGTTATTATAATTACCGTAACTGGTTTTAGACCAGTCATAAGTCAACTTTATGAAACAATACTTTTGAATATATAACAATTGGCTTTTTAATTTAAAATATTACTTTTATTACAATTGTCAATACCAATACATTACACTACAATTTACAAAATTAAGTATTAATATAATTATTAAATCATTTTATTGACCTGTAGGTATATTCTCCCGAACTAATCTTCTGTTACCGTGAATCTAGTTTATTTTAACATTATTGACGAGTGACGTGAATGATCTTGGTGTCCAGTGCAAATGTTCTGGTTCTTGCAATATACAATAAATTCTGTATTTTTATAAAATTGAATATTTTTCAAGGATGAGAGTCAAATTTTTGGGAGTCAAACACACCAGAAACAAATCAATCACAAAAAATAGTTTTTTTTTTTTTAATATATGAAAATAATACGTGAGACCATCTACAATATATAAGCGAAACAAGACTTACTTATCGCCTCGGAAATAATTGTGATAAAATAGTTTTATTAATAGAAATAAATATGAATTTTAATAGTTATTAAAATTGGGTTTTACGATTTCAATATTCATTTATTTATTCCAAAAAATAAAAAACTATCAATTATATAAAAAAAAATATAATAAATTGTTAAAAAATATACAGTTCTAGATTCATTAAAATATTTAAAAAATGCATAGTTCAAGATTTAGGTGTCGTAAAATTTATATTATATTCAACAATAAGTAAAAAAATTTACCACTTATTAACAGTATGTGTGAAATACATATATGTCAGTCGTGTAGTAGTGTGTAGTTAACCTATACAAACAACACAAACATTATTGCTGTAAAGTAACACACAAAAATTATACTCATTTTTATACAAGCTAGCCTATCTCTTATCATGCATATAATGCATAACAATTTTACAATATTGTAAAAAAACTTTAATGTAGCTCTCTGCAGTTATCGAAAAATTTTTATAAAAATTATGGAAAAAAATGAAATAAATTGATATCCAAATTCATTTTAACTAAATTTAGCGTCTAATATAAAACTTTCTATGAAATTAAATAAGAAGTATCAAATAAGTAATAGGCTCATAATGACTAAAAAAAATTGGTGTGAAGTACGCCGTAGACAATGAACAGTCTATGCATTATCCATACAAATAGAATTTATCAAGACAGATACGTAGAGTTTCCATAAATTTTCTCTGATTATTTATTCTAAGCTGCAGTAAATTTCGTTTGACAGTATATTAATTATTTGATATTAATAAATTGATAATCCTCGTATATAAATTATTATTAAAATAAACTTTTCATTACTAATGAATAATTCTTACTAATTATATAGTTTGAAGAAAAACTTGCAATTATTTTTTTTATTTATTTCTTAATCTGTTTTATCAACAACAACAACAAGAAAATAAATACGCTTGAATAATTTTATAAACTTTCATTCTAAAATTTTCTGCAATAGATTCCCATAATTGTAGAATATATATAAAGAACGCTAGTTGTACATTCACTAACTCAACTAGAAGACGAGTAGGTATTATGCTATATTTTTTTTTACGTTTTTTTCTTGTTTATTATTTATTTATATATAAACATATTATAGACTATTGTAATAGTGTAAATAATGAACATAAAACTTCCTTCCTCGTGAAGGATGAATATATGCTTACTGAAATAACTATATGTTCCGAACTTATTGACATAATGATTTGAATTTTTTTTTTAATTTTATATATGATAAGCCATATAATATTACGTCTGTAAATCTTTTGTATTTTGAAATAAGTTTGGGACATTCGAATCGCTCGTTAGAGATATTAATCAATAATTACAATGAAAGTCAATTATCAGAATATTCGATTTAATAAAATTAAAAAAAAAAAATTATACCGTGAGGAAAAATGCAAAATTTTATCAAAATCCGATGAATGGCTTACAAAATATCAGCAGTTAAGTGCAAATATCTTTTATCACGTAATTAGCTAGACCGATTGAGAGGAAATTTTGATAATAAGTATAAAAACCCTTTCAATTTTTATATTTCTCACATTCTAACAATGAATAGGATAGTTTTATTGATTTTAGATTTCTTGATTTCGATTTAAATGACTAACGTAAGCCTATAATACACGTAAAAGTCGTCTTTCTTGAACGCTGTATGCAGTAATTGATAGGTAAGATTTTTGTAAAACGGTATCATCCGGAACACCTTTAAAATAATTTAATCACAAATATAAACTTTTATTCAGTAGAATTAGTATTACAAATTGACAGACCGGGATGGACTAAAAGTTGATCAGGAACTTTCAAAATCCTTTTTGTATTTTACTTTATCTTCTATCTGTTATTGTTTAAAAGTAAGCTCTTAGATTTCAATTGACTGATTTTATTCATTCGTGAAACTTGAACACACTATCAAAATTTTTGCTCAAAAATTAATGTGGTCTGAGAAAACACCTATAACGATGTATATTCAGTACCATAAATCATTTTTTGACTATTATGTATTAATAAACACTTGTGCTAGTCATTTGAAGAATTATTTTTTGTTTTACTGCAGTGCTTATTTATAAATTCAAAGATTTAAATTGGATATATAAATGCGCATACTGACAGTAATAATTTTCTTTTGTGGTGAAAATACGGCTGTCATTTTTTCCTGCCTTTTTTTACTTTGATCAGAAATTGGTTTTAAATTGAAATTTTGTAATAATTATTTTTTTACCTATCCTTTGCCAAGCTGCATATAATTACTTTCAAATAGACGAGATACTACATTGTTTCTATCTGAATACAGTTTTTGTAAACGAACAGATTATTTGTTATATAAAAATTGGAAATAATGTTTTCTTTTATTTAGAAGTAGCTTAAAATTACCTTTAGTGGATTGATTTTTATTCAAGCTGCCCACTCTTTTGTCTTTTGAAAGCAAATGTTTATTAACAGTGTTCAACGTGGAAATTAATAAACAAATGTCAGATGATATACTAATAGCTCCATTGAGCAGTCGACTTCACTCAAAATAACTTGTTGAGAATAACTTGAGAATATTGGAAAATTTGTTAAAACAAGACATTGATGACCTAATGACCCTCAAAAACTATACAGTAGATTACCTAAATGCGATGTTAGGCAAATTTTATAAATCGGAAATTGTTTTTAGGTTAATGTATCGTCATGCCACTACGGTTCGTTAATTATTTTTTTGAGATAAATCCTCCAATATCTATTTAGAGGATCATTCTTGTATCTCAATCTCATATTTTGTGTCAGGGTATGTTTCGTGCTCGACTAAAGTGAGTTTTTTACTGACTTTTAAGTTAATTTTTAATTTTATTTTTATTTATAAATGAAAAAATAACTTATTTTGTTTTCAAAAGTTCTTGATCATTCATTTAATGAATTATCAATTTGCCTACAAACAAATTTTACTGTTTCGTATTTCAATTTTGTATTATTTTCGAATTTTTATTTTATTTATTTTAGAAAGTTAAATTTAAAGGAACGTTTTGAGAGAAAAATTTAATTTTGTGATTTTTTACATATTTACGCATCCTACAGTTTCTTTTTACTCCGAAAGTAGGTGTTACATGCTTTTTATATCTAAATTTTCAAATCTATGAATAGTATTTACGATTGATAAACATGGTTTGTCTTTAATTTTCTTATCATCGTTACAGACACTTTCATAAATAATATAGAAATAAATTATTCTGAAAGTAAAATTTTTCTTTTTTTCTTGAAGTTATCATCCGGAAGTCAAAGTAGTTATCCAAAATCTCAGTTGAGTACATAGTTGCTACTATTTTAAAACACTTTGTAAATAAAGTAATTATAATAATAATAATTCACTTACTTTACGTCTAAATGAAAACTTTTAATTAAGTTATAGTTGTGTTTTATTATTCATATTATTATAAAAGATAATAATACCTGTATAGTAGGTATAGTTCTAACGGTAGATATTGTCACTGGTATACCTTTCTCATCATAATAATATCATTATTACATAATATACTATACGTAATATGCAACTTACTAATACTACTACTATTCTAGAAGTGCAGAATAAATATTTCACCAAGTAGGTATTTATTTTAGTTATCAAACTACTTTCATATTATCTGATTGTCATGTTCAGATTTTACATTTTAAATTTCACTACTTATTATACTGTTTTTTATTTTTATTTTTTAAAAATATTATAATAAAATTTCCATACTATTTCAAAGTTCTTTTATAAGGATCTGTAGTAAAAAAATACCTGTTAAGTAGGTTAAATCGACTGGTCTTAAAACACGGGTTTGTAATATTTAATTCAGTAATTAGGATACGTTAATAAATAAAATTGTTGAACAATTTGTATATTCTTTGTGGATGAACTCGGTCTAAGTGATAAGAGGTATTTGAAAATTTATATGTAAATCATTTATGTAAATATATAAAAGCATTTTTTTTTAATTTAATGTACTATGCTTATACTCCAAAATTATCCATTAATATAGAGAAACAAAATTTTCAATACGACGTTCCTGTTGAGTATAAGAAAGGCACCGAATTCTTCATATCGTGGTTTTTCTTGGACATTTCTAAATATACAGCTGAGAGAACTTTTATTTACAATCTTCAAAATAAAACATCCAAATAATGATATAGTGAGATCTTTAAAAAATTAAAATCCTCCATGATTAGTTTAGGAAAAATCTTTGAGAAATCGATCTTCGAATCATATTTTTAAAAAATCTTCAAAACTTCTCGATTAGATGTTTAATTTGTGCGATATCGTCCAAATCGTATAGGATTTTAAAATCGATTTCATGAAGACATTTCGAATAATTTCATGTAAACTAGCCAAATGAATTTGATTTCTGTAATTTATGGGTCAAATTCTCTAATATAATAACAATAAAAATGCTTATATTAATAATAATATTAATAATAATAATGAGGTTTATCCTCCGTTTCTTAGAAATAAGTCTTGAATAAAGGTCGCCATAATTTTTACTTTTTATTTATTAAACTACTGAGAGGTAACATATAATTATTATTATTAATGTGATAATTATGATTGGTTGTCAGGTAGAATAACACGTTTTGTTTTTAACATTAAGTTATTAAATATAAATATTCAACAACAAAAAACAACAATTGGAAATATCAAATATTTGTAAAAAAAAAAAAAAAAAAATGCTTTGATATAATTTTGCTTTTAAGTATTCTTTTATAGCAACAATAATTTTTTTTAATTAGTTTAATTACGATAGATATAATATTTCATATTAAATTCTTTTTGCATACTTTATTAAGATCTATGATGTTTATAAAGTTTTCTAAATATTACAAACAACTAAGAATTTTATATTGCTCTAAACACGAAAAAGTAAATTAAAAAGTTTTTCTTACTTTAAATTCGAAGGTAGAAAAAGAAGAAAAAACATTAACACAATAATTTCACTGTAGAAATTTATTTAATTATTTCTTTTATTTAATGGTCTTTATGGAGTTCCGTATGTCATATACTTATAACTTTGCCATTTTTGCATTGATCTAGCAGAATTTTGTCAAAAAGTTGTTTTATACACCGGCGTAGTGTAGTTAAATTGCATTAATGATTTATTTGGGTATAGTTAACAGATCAATAAATTAAGAGTTGAAGTTTTTTGGAGAACCCCATCTTGTGTTATACGATTGGCCATTAGAAGAGGTTATTAAAAAAAGAAGAATAATTTCAATAATAATAATAATAGTAATACATTGT
Organism: Chrysopa pallens; assembly: GCA_020423425.1. Lineage (NCBI taxonomy): Eukaryota > Metazoa > Arthropoda > Insecta > Neuroptera > Chrysopidae > Chrysopa > Chrysopa pallens. The sequence continues at coordinate 52,704,816 of CM035593.1, read as the reverse complement.
ATTTCATAAGAGAATCGGATATTGACGATCAGTATTCAACTTCTTGCCCAGGAACATGTTATAAGTAAAACGCAAAAACAAAACTATATACACAAACAAAATAGTTTGGCTGAAGACATAATGTATTCTTATTCTAACAAGATCTTGGACAGTTAAACTGGCTTGAGCTCTTAATGGTTTTAAAATCTGGCTAAATGTAGAATAAACAGTGATTCTCATACTCAAGTATGAACTTGAATCATTGATATTTCAACTAATTTTCTTCCACCTTTTCCAATAAAGCGTTTTTAAACTTTTAAGATTCAACTCCAAAGTAAATATTTACCTAAAAATAATTACATACATTTAAAAAAAAGTAGGTATCTACTAATAATAATAAATTTTAAATTAAAAAGAAAAACAATTAACTCAATAAAAGTGTCTATTCTGTTTCATTAAAATAAATAAGAAATTTAAAATATAGTGTATGCAAATTTTTATTATTAGGTAAGTACAAAATTTAAATTCCAACAATCCAATGAAGAAATAAAGTACATTTAGATATAATTCAAGTTCATATTCATATATCAATTTAATATTATTATAAATGATCAAAAACCCGTGAGCCATATGAAACTTACACCAAACTTATCAACCACTGACTAACTGTCTATATACTTAAAGCTATATTACATTATTAATGTTAAGAAATAAATAATACATTTTATACTATAATATACAGAGGAAATTTATAAATTTCTCAGCTATAAAATGATTCTACAGATTGTTCCGCTTTTATAACACACTACACCAAACAAAATATTTTAAAGTGACAACTTATTTTGCATCAATGTGATTTGAAATTCTATAACACGAAAAAGAGGCAAAACATATTAATATACAGGAAGTTAATTACAGGATTAGTATGGATGTCTTCTCGCTCCTGTATACATCATAACAATCGTGATGAATAGTAGACTTATATTGTACACATTTATTTTTTGTTAAGGAATTATTTATAAATACTGGACATATAAATATTTTTTTGAACTTATCACTTTCAGAAATAAACAGTACAATTATCCTACCCCGATAATTCAACAATTTAATGACAATATTTGGATTTATGTAGATATCTGTTACGGTATCCGCGTTCGTCATCAGTACTCAGAAGAGAGTACTTCAGATTTCAAACGTACGCTTCACCCGTGAAGAAAGTGGAAAATAGAAAACTATAAAAATAGGAAATCACGTACGGAAACTCCTAGCTTTTTCCTGCTCGACCAATCATGCAATCATATTAAAAATTTCAGGTTTTTCTCACGTTTAAGACAAATTCAATCAATATAATCGACACAAAATGTTGCTATGCATTTAGTAGGAAATATGTTACAGTTGAAAGTATAAATGCACGTATCTGTAGTCAAAACTACTACGGTAGCTTTGAATATTGCATATATATTATAATAAGATATATTATATATATACTCATAATATTACCAATAGTATAAATATTATTCATAAAATATTTTATTGTTTAAAATTTCAAATTATTATATATAATATCTACAATATAATAGAAATAAATTTATTACTTTTTATAATGTGTGTTTCATTTATGAAGTATTGTGTAAGTTATTTCATCACAATATGATGATTCGCCAGCTATTAACATGAAATATATGTAAGAAGAGATGAAGGTCTCGTTATATCACTATATGGTTACTTATATAAAATTGCATAACTTTTCTTGAAAAGTTTGTGTACAAAAGCATATTAAATATAAATAAAAACTGATATAATATAAAGATAAATTAATTGCAAACAAAATTATTTCATTTTCGATATCTGCAAAAGCTAATCGATATCAGAAAAATGTTATAGTTATAAGTTTAAACCTCCATGCAAGTAGTTAATTAACTTTATTTCTAATACATCTAGAAGTATATATATATATATAAATAAATCTTCTTAGTTTTATAAATTGCGTTATTGCAAAAATTGTTACAATTAAGCTACCCGTCTGTCATTATAATGAAAATATTTTATTTTAATTACGCTTAAAATTGTGGGGATACATGTTTTAATAGAGATGTTGAGTAATACAAAATTTGCTATGATTTACTTCAAAATGTAAAACTAGGCTCAATACCATTACAAAACTTATTTATATTTAAAAGTGATTAAAAAACGAATTAGTTATAAGCCATCAAAGAACGTATATCCATGTCAAAACGATGTTTACATGTAATTCATATCTAGTTCGGAACAATTGACGCCCTAAGTTCATATTTCCATTTTTTTTTTTTTTATAAAGAATTTTCAATGTCCATATCTTGCTTATTTTGAAAGTTTTTTAAATATAAATTAAGATCCATGTTTGTGAACTCAAAAAGCTATAATTGAAGTAAAAAAAAAATTTTGTCAGCATCCATGTTGTAATAGAAATATAATCAAATAACAAATAACATATCGCTTTATTGTAGTTTTCATCAAATATTTTTCCTATAAAATTAATTATTCCAGTATACATGTTTCTATATTACAATATATTTTTCAATATGAATTCGCTTCAAGGTAAATGGATTTTGTTGAAATCTATCTTTCAATAATAGCATTTAAAATATGAAAACTTTAATAATACTATTTTTTATAAGCCGTATTCAAACAAAAATTATTCGATTGAATAAAATAAAAGTTTTTAACAAACTTAATACTGAAAAAAATCCTGTATCCTTATCCTCATTATTTTCTATTTTGTTCGTAAAATACACACAAATCCTTTTTACATTGAAAGAAAATGTATTAAAATATATACAGTTGTTTTTATAATTTAGAAATGCAGGTGGATGTTATTTTTAATAATGTCTTTAAAAATTTGAATAGCCACTTGAAACTTCTTGAAAAATAAAAACAAATGAAAATATAAAAATTTTGTACATCCTTAAGGTCAAACTTTAGACGTAAGCTTTTTTTTCCGGTCAATACAATATTGTTGTCGAGCTTCACCTCTACAACAACTGAGGTGGACCTTTACAGAAGCTTTTATGTTAACGGTCTAATGAAGTTTTAAAATAATAACTTGAATAAGAGAGATTTTTATCGAATATCCGTATAATTTTTCGTCTTCACAGTATGCTAACAGTGAATGGAAGGCAAATTATAGATACGTTTTGTAAACCTTTCATATCAACGCTTATAATGCCCAACTCATTACTTTAAATAGTTGTTTGTACCTGCTTCATAGAAAAAATTCACATTACAGACATTTGATAGAAATTTTCCAAATTCCTACAAAGAATAAGTTAAAAATTTTTGGAAAAAATCTTATAAGATAAATAAAAATATTTACTATTAAAAGTTTAATATTAATTTCCAATTGAGCAGCAAATTTTGAAATTGAAGTCACTTATGTTTATAGCCCAGCAAAAATTATCATAGCTTTGTTAACATAAAATTCATCGATTGTATTATAATTATTAATTAAAGTATTAATTAAAATATTATTTTTTATAGATGTGCCATCTGAATAAAGAATAAAAAAATGTAAAATCAAGCAAATTTAAAGGATGCTATTAAGACAGAGGGCTTTTGCATACTGTAGATTGATTGATTGGTTCTGTTTAGATTGAACAGATTTTTAATTTATATTTATATATATATATATATATATATATATATATATAAATATATATATATATATATATATATATATATATATATATATATATATATATATATATATTTATACTTATATGTATTATAATGCTTTGTTTTTTGAATTCACCGTACATGAAATATTTCGTGATATTTTCGAATAGAAGTTTATTGTTTATATTATGTGAATACACTCCATTAAATAATGAAATGTTACGTTATTTCAGTCTACCTGGAAAATTTATTTTAAATGTAAACCTATGCTATTCGCCTATAAGATGAAAATATTTTAGTTACGAATATTCAGATAGATAAGAGAATCGTAAAAATTTAATGAAATAATAAACATATCTTCCATAATTTTTTATAACATTGTAATTTAATTAAACATTTGGATATATTTGCTTTAAAGATTGCAATACTTTAGTAGCATTTAATAGGATTTAAAGTTTTTTAAGTATAATGACATATACATAGTTTCAAATCAAAATCTATTTGAAATCATATAATTTTCAATAAAAATGGTTCATTATCTGGAGGACCCCACAGTGAAACCATAATATATTTTTGTTCTTCAAAACAAACAAATTTATTTGATCCATTACTCTTAATCTGCTTACATTCGAACTAATTTAGCTCAAAGATCGACAACTTCGAACCATATGACCAATATCTAAACAAATAACACGGTTGGTAGTTTACGTTCATTAAAGTTTGTTCTAAAAAGTTGAGTATGGCTACCTTTGGTATTTAGCAAACACTCCTACACAACAACGAAATTGTTTATGACACTTGGGGGAACTAATTATACGTGTCGTATTCCAATTCAACAATTCAATTAGTAAATGAAAACCTCATGTCCCTAAAATCCTAAAGGGATGTATATTATATAAACAACAGCAATATGAATGTGAATATGAATTAACATACACCAGGAAAAAAGGGATGTTGTTTCATCGTAACGATTATTAAGGTCGATTATTAAAGATAAAAATGTTGTATACACATAGAATGTGTTTTTTTTTTAACTTTATGTACATTTTCGTTATGTATAAAATGCGCTTCATATTTCAATTTTTTAAAACAGGAAAATTAAAATAAGCTGTACATGGATATAAAAAATAAATTAAATTAAATTAAAATAAACAAATTGGTCACTTTTGTGGAATAAAAATATAATCTGAATAATGCATTAAAAATGTTATTTCATCAAAATAAATAAATGTACAAAAAAAATTGCCATTGTTGTCTTAACTTCATGGCTTGATCGGTAGCTATTCTTATAATCAATTTGTTCCGAAAATGTGTTCATGCCTTTTCCAGCAATAAGATGATATTCTGCCTCGTCGCGCTTGTAACCACATGCCAATTAGTCATTTATGTCTGATTTGGGATTTAGTTTAAAATTTGTTTTATATTGTGAATGAATTTCAATTTTTTGCCCAAATTTGGTAAAAAAAAAAAATGTTTTGTATTTAATAAATGCGTATTTCGACTAAAAGTAGTCATCCTCGTAGTACATTTTGTTCGATGGTTTGCACGGAAATTTATTTGAAAAATCCTAGAGTTCTCTTTATTATATTCATATTATAATTTGGTTTATGATGTAAATGCTATGTATTATGTTTCCTTCTAGTATCAATTTTTTTTTTTATGTATGTGTTATATTATTTTATGCAACGTATTTTTTTGATTAGCTAATTGGTATATCAATAAAGTGTATTATTATAATAGCAATCAGCTGTGACTTATATCGTGAAGTAGTGTATTTTTTTTTATAAAAATGTTTATCTATTGAAATGTGAAAATTAAATTAATATTTCTTACTTGTCACAGTAAACACAACAAATTGTTAAAATTATCATAATTTGTACGTATTGAAGAGAAAATACAAAAATAATACAATTAATTTGTTGTCATAAATAATACATATAAATTTAATAAATTATTAGTATAAAAAATAAATGTACCATTTAATTAAAAAATAAATTAAAACAATTAATTAATCAAAGCATATATCAGTGATATTATTGTTATTATTGTTAGATATTATTAGTATTCACATATAAATTTCATTATTATCAATTATTTGATTTATTTCATTAGTTATATTTTATTGTAAATATAGAGACTAGTTTGTTATTAAAATTATCGATATTAAATATTTATTATTCATATATTGTGTCTAATAAGATAACGCAAGCATTTTAAAATTTCTCAAGAAAGAAAATTTTGGACAAGGTCAGCTCATAATTACAGCATATAAAAATTACAGAACAGAAATTTTAATTATAAAATAAATTTTAAGATTTGAGGTGACATATAAAGGAATACAGATGAATCACAATCTAGGGTGGCTGGTAGTTTAACTTCATAAAAAGGAATTCTTAAATAAAGTTATTTTGTAACATAACATAAAATAGCAGTAAGTGTTATCAGCCTCCTTACTTAAAAATAAACAAACCAATTCATCTGTCCTGAATATTTCATTATTTATCGATTAAAAATATCGCACCTTCCTAGCATGTATAGCAATAATTTAAACTTTCCAAAGGATGATTTTCCCAAAATCAATACTATAGATTGTGAATGTGATAAACGTGCTTACCAAATTTCACCGAAACTAAACTTATTGTTTGAAAGTTCCAGCGAAATAAACATAAATTGATTTATTCAGACAAACAAAATGAAAATTTTCTAATGTTAATCATTGACTTCAATACGTGCAGATTAAAAGAATAAAACACTAATTAAAGGCTATAAATAATTTCCGTGTGCAATGGTTCGATGTTGACTATATTTTTTTACTGTCCCCTTAAAATAATGTTATATGCTCTAAGATCTCCAACGATTTATATTAAATATGAACCAACTTTCTTAGCATTTCAACAATTAATATTTTTTTTTCACCAACAATAGTCTATTGAACAGAGTTCTTTTTAATTTCGGTATACTTATTAGATAGGAGACATCCTAATTTTTTAACAGTCTTCTCCGATTAATCCCCGCGCTCATTTTAAAACGTAGTTAAACATAAAATTATGAACATTTTCAATGCCTAAAGATTTAAAAATTATATGAAAATAATTATCTTTTCGCAATACTTTCTTGACTTAAATCGGAATAATATGTGATGATATATTTATTTATCTGCATAATTTAATATGATTTGAACATATAGGTTTAATTAATTAATTTATATTCCATAAGGGTTACGGTTGTTATCAAATAACTAATTAAATTATGCTACTCTAATATATTAACTATATAAATAATAAATAGTATATGTTTGTATAAAACAGTAAAATACTCATTCATAGCCTGAAACGGTAATACAAAGGAAATTGAAATTTTGTATCGATATTCCTATAAAAATATAAATGCCAAGAATTTATGTAGTATGGACTATAAACGAAAATGAAATTTTTGTATTGATGCACCAAAAACTACATTAAAAATAAAAGTTTGTAATATTTATATGAAGATTCATGTTGTATAATACACATAACGTAAATTGGGCGTTCATTACAAGAAATACATCCTTGAAATGTTGATAAGCAAGTTTGAAGTTGACATTACAAGAAAAATACATTAAATACATGAAAATAAAACTTAAATTACCTATTTAGAGTAATGTAGATCATAATAGGACTCCATTGTAATTAAGGTTAGGTGGTATACTTATACTAAGTGCATTCATATAATCAACATTAAAGTTTTTTATTGCAGACAAATTTGAATATTTTGCCTGTAAATTGTTTAATTTAGTATTTTTAATTTTAATATCTCGAGAACAAAAGGATGAGATACTATTTTTTTTTACTTATTCTTAAAACATTTTTTCATACACTCATTTTTTTTGTCTATTCTGTCAAGATATTTTTTGTAATAGAAAAAGTTGTAACCATACATAACTGTCACTCGAAATCAAAATTTTAAAAATTTTGCAATGTTGGTTCGCAAAGATAATGATATACTGAATCTGTGATAAATTACAAAATGAAAAATATGTCGCAAAGTGGTTATTATGAACCTGTGGCGTTAAAGTTCATATTTTTGTTGCTATTGAAAAAAAACTGAAAAATTTACGGCTGTCATCTTAAAAAATACTCATATTAGACATATTCATCTCCTAGGATCACTATTTTATTTTTTCTTATAAATACACTTATCTTCATTTTAATAGTCTGAAGGTACTTACAGCAAATTTACTTGCAGATTTATCATTCTGTTAAAATTTACTTTAACCTACAAATATTTTGTATTGGCAGAGTACTCCTGAAACATACTGTAGAATACAAATACCATACTCAAATTCACATAATTTAATAATATTGAACAATATCGTTACCATTCTCCATCCGTATATGGTATATTTAAGTAGCGAACTCTCGTACATTATTCTCCACATTCCATATTCCATCATAGCGTTTATAAACAAAAACAACATCAACTCTGAACCGTATGGTTGGTTAATTAATTATATACAAACCATATGAATAATTTGAAATTTAATGTTGGTAATAGAATACTATTATTGTAATGACTTTTGGGGAGATTTTGTGAACAATGGTAACAATAATGTGTACAGTTACAATATACATTTTACAATTACAAATCATAGTCAAATATTTATTGTGACTATAAATCACCTGATGTTCTTTATTTGATGGTGCATTAAGAGACACAATTAAAATATCTCGATTTTAAGAAAATGAATCAAACAGTAAAAATTATTATAAATTAGATCACTCAAGTTGATCATTTTTAAAGATGAATTTGGTAACTTAATTATTTTGCTGAATTTGATTCAGATTTCAGATTCAGAATATTTCCATCCTATTTTGAAGAAAAATAATTTAAAACGAAAACAATTTTGATATTATTTTCATATAAACCTGTCCTAAATTCCTACATTATCCCACAGATTCTCAACTCTAAAAATTATAAATAAATTATATTGTATAATATTATAAATTAGTTTTATAATACGTTTTAAAACGTGGTATATCAATAATTTTACTAGTGTTTTATTAATTTATAATACAACATTATAAATCAATATTGGTGATACTATTATTTTACATATTCGAGTTTAATATTTGGTCTTGAAGAAGTCAACAAAATTGATGAAATGTTGACAAAAAATTAGTTTTATAGTTATTAGTCGACATTTCTTTAATCAATCATTATTAAAATCACAATGAACTCAGATACTAATATTATGTATGTTATTCCTGTTTTCCTGGTGTCAGAACAAAAATAATATGGTTTGAATAACATCGAAAGATTCTCCTTCTATTCAAGCACTACAAGAAATAAGATTAAATTTTTTACAACCCTTCTGTAAGGAATTCCATTGATATTTGCATATATATTTGGTTCGTATGACAACAATATATTGTCATCTATTAGTAGATCATTCTTAATCAAATATGGGAGACTTTGAATAACACCAAGTGAATCATCATATAGAGTATAATCAATTAATTAAAGTAATATGCATAAATTTGATATTTAGTATTGCAGTATTTATGCAGATAGTATGTAAATTAGTATTAAAGTATATGATATTATGTATGATGTCATATTTTCAAATGTATAGTGCTTTGTAACCGAAAACTTCAAGAATGCGCTTTACGTGTATTTTAATTGTAGATTACATTGAACCTAGGTACTTTATTTTATAGTATTAAGAGAAAACAAGAAGACGTATATATCTGGATTACCGGACAAGTAATATTATTCTCATAGGATATGAGGAGCTATATTATAAATAACATTACATTTACTCATTAAGATTGGATAAACTCAGAAGGAGTAATTATCGGTATTTGAATAATTGATTTAAATAAAAAATGCTTTAAATTTATATTAGTTTTCACTTGCATATGTATATTTAACATATTATTCTGTTTTTTGTCCATCATGTTGATATTTTATTTTATTTAAATCGAGAAGTATTCTCTAGTGATTATCATGTTAATTAATTACAGTGTCCCACTACGATATGAGTTTTAAGATCAAACGAAATTAATTCCTAACGATAATATCCATATCATGTACAATATTAAAATTTGATTTTTATAGTAACAGATTCAAAATATCTTTAACGTTAAGGGAGATTAATAAAAAGAAGTCCGATTAGTCAGAAGAAACTCAGAATATTATGAACTACTACGCCGAATAGATGGAGTCAACGCGATACTGTAAAAAAATCCTATAAATTGAATTAAAACTGGGCATGCATAATCTAAAATAGATACTAGGCGAGTTTTCTCGAAAAAACATATTTTCTTATTAAATTAATATTTTATCTTTATCGCGAAAAACTCTTTTCTAAACCTTTCGTATTCGTATTAAGATTGTGCATTCAAAATTTCATTAAATTATTTATTATTTTTTGTTGCCTTCAAGATCCCTAGTGTTTTTATCCCCCTTGCTTCCATGTTTATACAATTTCATTCCTACATTAAACAAATAAAGTCTGCAAAAACAAATTTTTTAAATAGTAATTAACGTAGGCTTATTTCGTACGATATTGTTTACAAGTAATGTTGCAAGAAAATTCCTGGTCTGTATCTTCTAAATAAAGGTCTCATTTTCAATTACTCCTTCAATTTCAACAAAAAATCTTTTAATGCTTTGTTTAAATTATTTTGTTTAATTTAAATAAATTATTATATATTTTGCACAGAATAATTTCATTGTATATATAATTAATTTTTTGACTAATTAATTCCCATTCTTAACGGAAATTTTTATAACATATAATTAATAAGTAATTTCTTTTAAATTTGATTCACTTATAATTAAATTGAAAATAAGTGTAACTTTTTGTAATAGCTTCAAACAATTGTATTTTTCATTAATAATTTGAAAACGCTCTCTGTGAAAAATTTACAATATTAAAATATAAATATCATATAATTCAGTGCCATCTACTGATTAATACCTGCAAGCTTTAGTTACATGGAAAACTAACGATGAAAATTTATACATTGTGCAGCACTTGCTTTTCAAACATACATCTAGTGTATATAAGAACCATCTTTGTTGAAAATGTTGTATTATTTAGTAAAGCGATATTTAACGCATGCTTGTCATAGATAGACAAGCGCATTGCAGTAAGAGATATAAGCGTAATATTATTAAACTTACGTGCGTATATATTATCAACGTCATGCGATTATTATATTTTCTTGTTAATAAAACCGACGTCATTGCAGGGAATATGTGCGCTAGGGTGGAATATTATACTGTTGACTAGTGGCGCTACAAACACGCTAGTAGTAAGTTTTTAAATTATGAAAATTTAAATATATTGGCTGTTCTAAAATATAAGGCAAATGTAAAGCTTTTAAAACAAAAGAACTACGTCAAAATCAGTGTCTAACCTACAATACATGATGGATCAAAAATTTATTAAAATTCTTATACTCCTTGTTCAATTAAATGTGGTTTCACTTAATTAAACAATTTTTTCAAAAAATTAATTCATATATTTATAATTTGGTTCGATGATCTTTATAGAAATCTGAATTTGTAAACATATTTGCATTTTTAATCTGCGTTTCAAGTAACAACACTAAAAATTAAACAAAGCGTGTTTGAAAAATCCTTAGGAATGAAAAATTAAAATCGGAACATAAAAATCAGAAAAAAATTAAGTCTTCTTACTATCCCAGAAAAATTATGATAAAATAGAGACGGTGTATTTTATACCTAATAACTAAATTTCAACTCAATTGATCAAATCGCTCCGAATATAACACTTTTTATTTTTAATTGGCTGTATTTTTAAATTCATGTTATTCGGCGTATATTTCCAATTTAAATTCCAGTTAAATCTGATGAAGTATAGAAATTACAAATGAAAACATTTAATTTTATTTATCTATTTTAATAAGAAAAAATAATTGAATTTGGTGTTAAATAATAAAATTACAAGTGTTAAAAGTAGTATAGGTACATTATTTCATTTTGATTATTTAATTATAACAACTGTACATTACCTTTATTTGAATGAACATACAAATACATACCAACAAATAATAATCATCTCAAGAAGATCAGAAAATGTTTTAATGGATTTTCCATTGGTGTGATAATTTTAATAAATCTATCTCTCTGTTTTATAATGTACAGTGAAATTTTCTTACACACGTCATTTTCTCTTTTCGTAGACAACATAAATTTGATAAAAGATCTATGAAAATTTAATTATCAAAATATCAATTCTATGTTCGCTGCATTTGGTCAATGTACAATCAAAATGATGCAAGGTTTGGCATTCACACATACTGAATTTGTTTCAAGAGATTTCAAGCAAGCTTAGAATGAACGATAAATTAAATTGATTATAATTTCGTTGCTATAAATCGAAAAAAATTTAAACTTATTAATTAAATTTAAATATTGAGTGTTTTATATGAATGAAAAACATGGAACTATTGTATCGCTGTTGTATCGAGAGTAAAACTATTAGTATAAATACTTTAATACGAAATATTCCAATTTAACTTCGATAGGAAATTCTAGATACATATTATGTAATTCTGATGACAATACAATATTATAATATAATACAAAAACAAGTAAAGATAACAACTTACAAAGTAAATTGTTTAGATACTCGACTTATGATTTATTTGAACTTTTCTTCTATCTTTTATAATTTGAAAGTTGGGTCAAGGATCCATTGGACCCAATGGACCTATTTTCACAAACTGAAACTCAATTGTTACGTTTATAATTCGTTATTAAAATTTAAGTTCGCTATCTCTTTTTGTTTTTGAGTAATCATGACAACGGGCGGACGTACGGTCGGACAATCGGGAGCGGATCTAAAATTTTGTTTGTGAGGTAAATATTAGGTAGTATTACAAATTTAGACAATACATTTTCTATTCAGCTCTCTAGGGCAAAAAAGAACTGATGAAAGGTATTGAAAATGTAAGATAAAGGAAATCGTTGAATTGCTGCTTATATATGAATGAAATCTACTGTATTTTCCTTTTAATATAATTTGTTTGGTTCATAAGAAGATTCTATCATCATCAACCTCATCATCCGAATCAAGTGGATTTCATTAAGAATTCTTAGTCTCTTATACCTATATTAAAACATACATACATTATAAATCTAATAAAGTACTTCTATTGTGTTCATGTCATCAGTCATCGCCATTGTTTTAGAAATATAAATGCAAACAAACAATTTAATAATATGAATACTGCTTAATAGGATTCCATGGTTAATTAATCGATTTACGGTTAATTAAATTATAATCATAAAATATGATCAGAAAAGATGGTTTAAAAAAACTGTTGGCTCAATGATTCAAATTATATGAAACCATTTCTATGAATTTTAATAGGAAATGTATTTTAACAGAATACACTTTGCACGAGGTTTTAAATCCATGTGACGTTATTTTATATAATGACGATTAATTAAAAAAAAATTTCGCGGCTTACGCGGCAAAAATCACTCGGTTCAAAAATCAGTCCACTCAAAATCATTTAGTACCTAACCACTTCCCACAAAAACAACTCCGTAAAATCTTAATCTACTATTCAGCAGAAAAAGCAGTTAAAAACATTCATAATATAAAATTAAAAGAACACTGTGTTTGTGTTAATCCATTATTAATTCTGGTTAATAGCTGTAATAATGTTGATTGGAATCGAGTTAATAATCGTCATCGTCTTTTTTCGTATAATAACTACCAAAGTGATATTAAGGGTCGGGTTTGTACGGGTGAACGTGGTTTTTGGTCCTTAAGTTCAATATGTGATTAAACTTTCCAGCTCATTTCATCATTTAAACATCGAATTTTAGGTCAAGTGGCTTTTGCACCGAGTCGTTTTTGCACAGAGTAGTTTTCAGCCGAGTGCTTTTGAGTCAGAGTGGATAATGTTCGAGTCGCTTTTGCCGAGTGTAATTATAATAATCCCCATTTTTGTTAGTGTGTATGAAATAAATGAAACTAATTAGATAATTGAATGAATACTTCTATCAAAATTTTGATGTGGTATTCTATATTCTGAACTCTACACAAAATACTTGGCAACCATTGAAATTTGATTTTAATTACAACTAATGTGGATTATTGAAATGAAAATTATAGTGTTTGAATGCTTCATTAATTTCCGTAAAACATTAAATTTAAAACATTTCTCAAATGTATAAATCATAATTTTATTTATGTGTGTAAATAAATTTATTTTAATGCAATAAATGTTTAAATAAATTTATTCAACTATCTATAACTAACTGTATTTAAAATATGGATAAGGAATAGAAAAGAAAAATAAATAATTTGAAACATATGGTTGTCGTGTTATGTAGTAAAATCAGTCAGAAGTAGTTCAAAAATGTATTGAAATATGACATTTATTTGATTGAAATCCGCTACATTATATTTTTATTATTGAAATTCACGAGTTATTTATTTTCTTGATGATTCATAGCAAACAAATTTGACATAAAAATCTCCACAATATTTAATATATACATAGATTACTTGTAGAGGTTGTGTTGCAGTCTTTTATGCATTCACATTTAATAGACTAAGGTATTTAATTAGTAGACTAAGGTGTATGCCTGTGATTTTTATCTCTATAATATTTACTAAACTGTGTAAATCTGTTCGCGGAAATAGAAAACTTGACAAAACTATTAAGTTTTTTATAATAATTCTGTAACTTACAGGAATCACAACGTGAACTTCAAAAAGTCTAATTGTACCACCAAACCCCAAATTTATTGAATATTTGCATTCGGAAGCCAGAAACTAAAACTGTATCAATTATTTTTTCCCCTGAAAGTCTAAAATTTGCTCAAAAGTAATAATAAGATTTGAACGAAAAAAATATATCACTACTAACTGTTAAATTAAAATTTAATGAACAAAAATTGTTTACAAATTTACAAAAAGAAATAATTCTAATACTGAATGTATAGGAACACATTCACCCTTCTGAATAGTTTAAGGATGGTACAAATCATAGTTAATCGAGCTTAAACTACTGTTTTTATTCTTTTATTGGTATGTTTCATAAGAGCCAGTCAGAGGTGTAGATGGAGATTGAACCATGAATACGAGCCATTTTAGAAATATTTAAAAATGATGCAAATAATTTTATTTTTTTCGGTTGTAAAAATATTTTTTAATTCCGAAAGAATATTATCTCTTCAGTTTTTTAGCCTAAGCTCCACCAATCACTGTTTTTAAAACACTTAAATAAAATTATTTAAAAAAAATTGTTTAAACATGATATACTGTTGAGAGTTGTTGATTGGTTAAGTAAATACGTAATTTTATAATTTACAAATGGTGATTGATTACATTATTTGAGTATTATTACAATACAATTAAGATACAATTTTTTTAGCATAAAAAAAATGAAATACTTATTTACGAGTGGACAAATGTTGTCTGGTAAAAAAACACATATACTAAATATTAAAAAACACACACTAAAATGTTTAGATTCATTTCAAAATGTAACAGTCATATAATTTATTTTTGTTAAGAGTATTGCTAATTTTAAATTGAAAATAGGTCCGACCAAGTATATGTGACTGTTGTTAAGTATTGGCCGCACGACTTGGACAACACTCTAATAATAATTTCTATTTCTTGATATTTTTATTTCTATATTCTCAATTCCTGTGACAATTATTTTACGCTATACGCCACCAACGCAATTACAGATTACTGTAATTTAATGTTTTACGTTGCATATGGGCCTCAGTTTAACTTTGATTATCGTTCAATTTTAACCAAATACTTATTTTAGTCTGATTGTTGTGTTTAATTGATTTAGGTAAGTGGTTTTGTGACAAGTTCTGCGTAAATTTGATAATGAGTGGTCTAAATGGGATCAAATAAAACTTAGCTTAAGAATAGCCAATTTTAATGGTACACTTAAAAGTAAAAAATCACATCAGTTTTCATGGCCATTCAAACGATTCGTGACCTTGATGGATTAATTTTGAAATTGACAGGAATTTTTTTCAAGTAGTTCTTTGCATCAAGAATTTAAAAATAATTATATCCTTTTTACATTGGAAAAGTCGTTGGTTATCAGTGTTGCTTAACTCGTGTCGCCTAAATGTTGAGCAAATTTTGTGTACTACAATTGGTCAACAATAAAAAAAGTGTTTTGTATGTTCAACGGTGTTTTTTGTGTTGTTGTCAATTTTGTGTTGTGTTAAAAATATGCCCTAAGCGGTTTCTGATGTGTGATTAGAAATGTTAACATCGGGGCGAAGTATTTTAAGTAAAGGGCATGGAACGGCACCCATCAGAAGGTAGGACAGGTAATGATATACCTAAATGTTTTATGATATCATTCCTTTTATTTCGGTAGTATTTACCGTTATTTACTTTGATTTAAGTTGTTAGAATAATAAACTCTTATTGGAATATACTCTTGCAATATACTCTTATTGGAAAAATCTACCAATAATAATTTATATACCATAACATTATATACTATTTTAATCATTTGAAGAATCTTAGCCAAATAAATACCTTTTCAACGATTTGCCTGAATTAATAAATAAAGATGCCTCAACGATAGCTTTGCCTAGTAAATTTGAGTTTTCAAATATAATAAAGATCTAAAACACGCTAATAATACACTCATTTGAAGTTCGAAATCGTTGTTTCTGAGGTATTACATGAAACTTCTTCGAAGTGAAGAGTTTCTGAATCATCTTTTAGCATGCTATCGCAACATCGTACTGTCAAAATTAACATTACAAACTCTGTTGTGAAAAAGTTTGCGAATAATTTACGTAAAATTAATAATTACAAGTCATACGTATAATCTTGATCTAAAAGGAATACTCCAAAAATGGGTATTTTCATCTAGTAACTGCACGAAACTGCGCTATTGTTTATTTTGTACCAGTTAAGTTCACCTATTTTAGTACTCAAAAATAACCACTATCGAGATTTTAAATTAGGACCATAGTCACAAGAAATTATTATTAAGTCAATTACCCAATCTCAAAATTATGAACCAACCCACAAAATGGTCAGAATTTCTTTCATTAATTTCAGTAGACGCTTTAACAATATGAGTCGCTTAATGAAATACTTATAATTAAAACTATAGTCTAAATAAATAAAAACCAAACAATTAAATTTTCTACTATAAAAATAAATAAATATATTTTATAAAACTTACCTACCTACAAGATTCCTACAAAAATTTATAATTAGTTAGTATTTACGGGCTTATTCCAATCTCTAGTTTTCTGAAATGTTATAGTTGGACATCGTAATTTTATGTTATTTTGTAAATATAGTTTTTGTATATTTTAATTCAGGTTATGTTAAGCACATTGGCATACATATTGATAGATTTATTTGATGTTATTGTTGAATGAATTTTGTAAAATGTTGTATTTTTAAAACTATTATACACATTTTTATTATATATATATTTTTTTTTTTTAACAGGGAACAAATAACCTTTTTTTTCTATATTTTAGCTCTAACTAGGTTTATTTTGTACCTCATCTATAGTGTATATTGTATGAGCTCTGTGTGTGTGTGTGTGCTATTTATGTTAATTTTGCATAATTATTAATGTTTGTCTGATAAAACAAAGCGATAGAAAAACATTGCATGTTTAATGAATTGTAAAAAAAATAAAAATAAAGTAAAAAAGAATTAATAATATAATGAATGCATGCGAATAAAATCATTAACGGATTTTCTTTTTCAATTTTAAAATATTAAACTTTTTATTCCCAATGCGTTTTTATATTAATCTGAATGTAGGTTATGACATATTTGAATTATTGGATTTATAATAAAAGAAAACAGGAACTAGACTACGGTGTCACTTAACACACCAATGTTCTTTTAATCATTACTCGAACTATTATTTCATTATGTGAGGAATTTCGATATTTTTAGTCAACTATTCTTTTACTGCGACTCTTTGCATTGTATCTTTTCTCAAGGCTCATATGCCTTTTTTTACCTACATGTGTGATGCTTAATGTTATGTGTGAAATGTATTCGTTTCATCAATGACTTAGTATTTTTGAACTCAAGAGATCTTACAACATAAAAGTTTGTTTAAAAATTCTATAACTGTAAAAATGTGAAACTTTCCATTCTGAAGATATTTATTTGTTCTACTTGGTGAATGATTTTTAATGAAAATTTCTAGAAAATTTCTTGTAGAAAGAGAATAATTATAATAAAATAGTCTATTTTACTCGCACATTGTGAAAAAGTTTTTGAAGAATTTTACCTTTTCCATTTTACACTTTCCAAATTTAAAAACCAGGTTTCTGTTCTCATTTTTTACATAAAAGTTTAAAATTTATTATTCATAGTACTCTCTGATAAAATTTAATGATACGGAATTCTAAAGGACCACTGACAAAAAACTAAAAACAAAATATTATGATGTTGATGGTTTTTTCTAAACTATTACCATATTTAAATATACAGTACTAATTTTATGATAATTAAAATTCGATCAAAATTCAAACGTATAAAACTTCTATATACTTTGTTCTCTCAAACGACATACATTTATTCCGGAACAATGACGTCAGTTCTTACTATGCTGATATAAAATATCTGAGAATTTTCATGCATGCATACACAAGTCGATATAAATCACTTGGTGGAAAAATGTTTCAAATAAATATTCTTACGTAATAAAAAAAACTGAGGTTTTATAAGAATTATAGATATAACTTCGTTTGAAGAATGTTGCTGATAGGATCTGTGGAGTAATAGTACTATCAATTATTATCATTTAGAGAGTCGATATTGGTTAAAACAGGAATCCTAAGGTTAAAACGGGAATCCTTAGGTTTAAAGAAGATTATCACCGATAACTTACAAATTTCTGATTTGGATTTTAATAAAATGTAGCAGAAAAATGATTAAAGTATTAAATATAAACAAACAAATTTTATTGAAGAAATTTTTTTTTTTGTTTGTTAACTGTTTACATTTTCCCCAGTTTTCAAATTTTGCAAGGAAAGACATATCGTCAGCCAGATCCATAAATACGTTAATGCGCCCTTTTCTGAAAAATCTGGAAAACATTTGTATTCATTATATAATTAAAATTCTAAAAATTCCATTGGTTGACTTAATATTTGGACAGTATAACTAGAAGCATATTTTATACTTATATAACAAAATTCCGGAAAATAATGTGAATAGCGTGGACTTAGGCTGATTTACACTTTCCGCAAGAAAATTATATGGTGCAGAGCTACCATATCCTTAATATTCAGATTGAGATTAGGAAATTTAGTTAAGGACGCTCGACTTACGCTTTAAATACTCATAAAACAAAATAATTCATGTTAAAGAAATAATATATATAATTAATTGTATCTTCAAATATTTGGTTAAATCATGAGAAACTTTGACACTGAATATCGGCACGTGGGTGGGGTAACAGTATCAGTGAAAAGCTGAGGATTTAGCAGTATTTCATTGTCAATATGCATTTTTTATTTTGTTGGCCATAACTTTTCCCACTCTGAAGTGAATCGTCGTATTTTCGTATGAACTTTATATTTAGATAATTCTATAAATTCTTATGATGAAAAATATTTCAATCATTGATACTGAATCATATGTCAAATATCTCGAATAATAACTTTATTAGTTTGTATCTTTTCTTGTTTTATACAAAATACATAAAAAATTTTACATATGTAGTTTCAATACTATTTTTGAAGGTGGATTGAAGGTTAGTACTATTTCTCTTGCGGCCAAAACCAAATTTCTCTACTACTGGTTCTATCAATTGCTTTAAGCACCCCTAACAGACTATATTAACGCATGACATACAAGTGATTGTTTCACATGCTACAAAATATTATCAAACTATACAGATCAACTCGTACAATAAAACATGTAAATTATAATATCAAAATACATTTCTCTATTGAATTTCTACTCTACTGGTTCGAGGATATAATCGAATATTAAACATATATAGTGTTTGTGTTGGTATTTCAGTGTGAAATTCCGTTTTCACTTCAAATGATTGGACATTTCCATTCAGTAATTTTACATTTGATTCCGTTTGATTCCATCATCACCATATCTATATCTCTCTACACTCTTACACTATGAGTGATAGATACCATAATAGTGTACGATCCACATGTGTCATATTCCTGTATAACATCAAATATATAACATAGTTATACAAATCAAAAATTTTGTAGTCTAATTTCAAATCATATACAGGTTGTTCTTGACTTGCCCAAAATAATTTCAACATATATTTTCTGAAACTAATAGTAATCATTGTCAAAAACGATTAGAGATGACTATTTACCAATTATTATTAGAAGAACCGCTGAATGTACTTGAATATACAATTATTGACACATTTCATCAAACACCAAATAAATGGATTCGAGTTAAAAAAGCTCAAAAAAATAATTGTCCCGATATTATTGAACCAATTTTTGGCGTATATTTTTGGACCCTGTCTGTTATGTCTATGAAGTATAAATTATGAAGATATTTTAATCATCGTGTGGAATAAAAATATACACTTCTGTCCAGACCCCTCTTCTCATTATCAACACTTGCCCAGTCTTTTTGCACTTCAAGTTGAGATTTTTTATGTTAAGAAAGTTTATTCAAGTAGACAGGAGTGCAGTTTTATATAATATTGTTTTGTTAGTACCAGTTTAAATGGAGAAACTTATTGGGATGCTGCCCTTAAATATGTTTTTTAAAGACCAAAACTTTTTTCACGATTTAGTAATTTTAGCTTTGACTTCATCTGAATTATTTTGAAATGGTTTTATTTACCCGATGTATTTAAGAGTGCACGTATTCAAAAGCGACTTCGTTAACGTATATCGTCAAATTTCACTATCTGCTGTCACCTTGGTTTTAATTCGGTTTATGTTTAGCTCTAATTCCTTGCAGGAAGAATCTAGTTGATTGACCATAGTTTGCAAGTCCTTGAGGTTATCAGGGAGCAAAATTGATCTCTATAAGCGATGTAAAATAGACAAACCGTTAAAACACGTTATTTTTAAATAATGTTCTCGATTTCTTCCTAATATTTAATTCGTATTTCCTGAAAAATAGTTGTTAAATAAAATTTCATCATGCTGTAGACATAGTTTTTACTCTGGAATTAACGTTTTTCAACATCATAGTTTTGGATGGTTTATTTTAAAAAAAATAAATAATAAAAAACATAATAGTATTACAAGGTAACAGCGTGGTTGTGACACGAAATAATAATTTTTTACTCTGAAATCGTCCAATGAAATTTTTCACTTTCATCTCGAAGAAATTTTGATTTTTAACATCGAAAAACAATTATTTTTCACATATAAACCATTAGTTTATTCGTAATCTATTTATATATCCTTGCTGTAATACATATGAGCTCTCATTGCTGTAATATCTAATTTGGCGAATCGCATGAGACACTCTATTTACATACTGTAAACAAAACATAATTTATATTGAATTTAACGCAAATATTTGCAATTGCATGTATAATAATTACATTTGTATAATGCACTAGCTTTTCACTGGCCGCCAGCTAGATGGGTGTAGGTTTTCATGGACGGAATAGTTTTCATTTAGTTAATCAAAATAAATGTGAAAACAAAATGCACATGTATTATTTTAAATGTCATATACAATATATACAATTACTGCATTGAAGCTTTTATAATAGCTGTATGGGGCGTTTAACAAAAATAAAAAATATTATTTTTTTTTTTTATATAAATGTATGTTTTGTTAATTTTTCGAATATTTATGACTTTTACTAATGATAAAATACCAAAATTAGACTTATAAGCAAATTATTCCATCAGTCAAGTATTTTATTCGATACTTTTATCTAGAATCTTTCAACAAGCTGTTATGGATTCATTAGTCTAAAAAGCCGCAATAAAAAACTTTCTTATATTATATTATACCTAAAAACAATATAAGTAAATACAGCACTAAGAAAAATCAAGTTGTGTTCATTCTGATTGGCAAAATTATGGTAATACTTTTAAGAACAAAGTGATCGAAATTAATGCAAAAATAGAATATTTTTTTAACTATTTAAACTCTCTTCTTATCATTCAGACTTACTACCTATTTTATGATAGTACCAACTTTGATTTTATGATAAGTAATTCAAAAATATTGTAGAAAATTAAATTAATTTTATATCATATCGTTCATCTTATATTCAAATCAAGTAGGCTTCTTAAGAGCGAAACTCTTAAGAAGCCTACTTGATTACAAAATATCTATTTTAAGGGCATGTGATTTAAAATCAAGTGAAAGTATTTTCATATATTGATTTCTAGTTGCATAAATATAAGTTTATTTTTATAATTATAAACTCAAATTAATCAATGATGCAAAGAAAAATTAATGAGAAATCGGATAAGTCGAAAAACATTCCAAGTCGCTTTAGTACAAAAATGTTAAAAATCTAAGAGGAATACAAATTTAAATCACTGTTGGAAATTTGACAAGTTAAAACAAAGTATAAAAACCGAGAGCTATTCAAAGAGTTTTTTTAAAGAGAGATTGTACTACAGGTGGTGTAGTAGTTTTATGCTCCACACAGTAGCGTAAATAAAATCTAAATATAATTAATATTGATTAAGTTTTTATGGCACTTTAAAATAATTAATTTGTTTGTAAATAAATGTTAGAAAATAAGTATAGTAAATGTGGTTTCTAATGAAGCTCTACAGGTATTTGTTCCATAAATAATGTGTATACAAAATAGAATAAATATTTTGGCACATAGCCATTAAATCGAATAATTCTTCAGACGTCCTTCATGGTATAACGGATTCATACACATATCTACCTATCTAGACAACAATGAATGTGCAATGAGATGTACATATTTTGCATTTGAATATTAGTGAGGTTATTAAATCTAGTAAACATTTTTATAAATAGTACAAATACTTTTTAATTATTATATATAAAACTGAGTAAGTCATTTCTATTGATTTAATCTGATGTTTGTAGAACAAGGTGTCCCTCATCAAATATTTTATAAATTGCAACACAGGTAAGAAAATCGTATTTTATAACTTGGTGAATTAAATCACTATTATATTTTATTTCAGTTTTGTGGTTTTCCAAATAAAAAAACTGTATATTAATAATTTCAAAATCATGACGAAAAAAAAATATATATTTTGTACAAGTAAAATTTGCTAAATCTTTGGACTCTGGGATGTATATAATACGGAAATGGAAAATTGATTAGTCCATTTAGGATTTAAGATGTTATAGATAGATTGATCGATGAAAAGTATGCACAATTACACAGCCCAACAAATACAAATTTCATGCATTATTATTTAAAAAAATAATTTAATTTAGAGAATATTTTTGATTAGACTTTTACGTAACAATGAAGTAATAGTATGCCTTCTGTTTTTTTTTTCACTTCTGAGTAATATCACCTGTTCCATGACTGCCTGTAATCAAATTTTATGTGCTGAATTTGATACACTTTTCGGTTAATAAAATTGAATTCAATAATTATATAAAATTATGATTTAATATAATTTAATATAAAAGTAATATGGTACTGTTGTTATATTGTTCATTGCGCTTCCACCATATATTAATAGTAAATACGTTTTTTTTAAGTCACTTTTTAAGTACTAAGGTCATCAGTGACTGCAGTATAGACTATACAACATAGCATACATTCTAGGTATGGAAACTCATCCAAATAATGACAAGTTCTGATTTTGGTAAGATTTGGGAGGCGGTTGAGATCCGTATTTAAAAATTTTAGGTAATTCATCATTAAAACCCATTAATTTAACTTAATATGAATGGTAAAATTTTTTTAATTAATAAATTGTTTAAATTTTACTTTACAATTAAACGTTGCCAATTATTGTAGATAATATCTATATTTATGTTTCTTATAATGATAAAATAATAAAAATAAAAATAAAAGGTGTATTGAAGCAAAAAGTTTTTACGTGACCTTAGCTTTAAAAACTTGTCCTATATTCCTTATAAAAAACTCCATTCTATTTTAATCACATTTCTACATTAAAAAAAAAATGCAGTTAAATATTCTTTGTTTAAGTATGCCAATAAATCGATTTTTATGTTGTGCCATTGGTTGTAGGTAATATTCACAAAACCATAAATAAATTATTACGAACTAGTAACACATATTTGAAAGCTTTATTATCCCCCCCCCTCACTGCATATTGTACCATATTTATTATGGCAAATCTAACTAAACCATGTTACCCACATCATGTGTAAGTCGCGTGTCACAACAATGGCGCCAGAGTAACAATTGTTTCCGTTTTAACTAGAACATTTTCTACAGTACCGTATGAAAATTATTAATTTAAAATTTATCTAAAATTAGGAATATAACTAAAACCTTATTTTAAAAAACCAAATAACGTTTTGAAGACTTCAAGATAAACTTACTAAAAATTAGAGCATTGAAGAAATTGGAAATCGAGTTTGAAAATAAGGTTTTGTTTATAGATTGATTGAAATACCTTTTTTCTGGGATATAAAACTTAATTTAGTATTTTAATACTTTTATGGATAGAATATATTAAACGTCAATAGGCACGAAATAGTCATCGAAAATTAAGAATTCATTCTCGTGATCTACCTGCCATCTTCTACCACAGATAGCAAAGATTATTTTATAAACCAAATTTCAGTATATTTTGTTTGGACAGACGGCAGCAAAGGCACTGAGTATCAAAACCTAGCCTTTTGCAATACTCCTCAGATTTCCAATGTTTTTAGTTCTATTTTTCACCAAAATAGCGTATTTGACAGTCTATCTAATCAGATGTAAATGTAAATTATACTTTTTTTTTTAACTGATACAATGTACTAATGTAAAAAAAAAAAATTGTTAAGAACATCTAAGTTGGAGAATCTGACAACCGCACATAAAATCGAAACAAATAGCCTGTTAACATAAAAATATAGCCTGTACGTGTTCATAATATTTCAAATATCGATAAGTATCGATATTTTGCGTAAGGTAAAATTTGTATTATTTTATTAATTATTAATTATTCAAATTTTATTTTTAATATCCAGGTACGCACTTCTTATTTGGATTAGCAAATGAGAACAATCTTTGTATTACAAAAATACCAGTAGTTTTAATTTCAAGGAGAATTCTTTGAATAACGTACGCTTAAATTTGAAATGAGATAACGAAATTTACATTGTATAAACAATAAAATCCAACAAATATTTTTATCAGAATTTGTAATCAATTATAAATTTTATTTTCATTTTCGATCAATTTTATAATAAATAATTATATTTGTAACAACATATTACGATTATATTTTTAAAATCAATGACCTGAAATATTTAATATAGGTTAAATGTTATGATATTTTATTAAAATACAATTACTCTTTATAATAATAAAATATTATTTGAAAAGTATGTTCTAATGTTATTATTATTATTGGGTTCTATTAGCTATTATAAATATCTAATGTTGCATGCATATATTATTATGATACTATATAAAGAATTTTATTCTATCAATATTACGAATTAACACCGAATTATGAACTACTTATGAATCGATGGATATTAAACATAAGTTTGTATAGTTTTATAATAAAGTTTTATATTGCTTAATTAAATGATCATGGCATTATATTGTAAAAATTATTCAATTGTAAAAGAGGAATTTGTGATAGCAGATATACTATACGACAAAACCTGCATCAGTTTTCTTCGTAATTTTGTTTAAATTGTAAAAACTAAAGTATTAAAAATATTTCTTTGTTTGGAAATAATTATCCTTTAATTTTTCATAACATCATCAACTTACTTTACAATTCTTAAAAATTAGTTTTATTGTGGTTTGTAAATTTTATGTAAAGTATGGCCAATCGACAAAATTTTTTTTTCTAAATTTTTTTTATGGGTTTATCAGATTTTTCAACTTAGATACTTCAATATTTTTTGGCTGTTCCAACATATTCTATGAGCTTAAAGACGATGATAAGACGTTTACCTAAATACGCCTATTATTAAAATAAAATCTTTGAAAAGTAAGTAGTCTATTTTATTCAAAAACGGAAATAATTGGCAGTATTATTTGATTTCGCAAGTGCTTCGAACTACACACGTGGGGTGAGGTCAACTACGATTATATGTGTATAGATCACCATATATTTTGTCGAGTCTATTAAAAGAGAATATATGCGTGTATTTGGTTGTGTGTGTAATATTAGCAACATATCTTAAATATGTGTGTGTCATTATATGTGTAATGTTTTTTAATTGATTTAATGTATTTCTTAAACCTAATTTAAAAAAAAAAATATTACCGTTCTGCAGTCCTAAATTTAAATTAACTAAGATTGTTGATAAGGTAATTAAATTAATTATCAAACAAAATATTTTTTGGTAAACCCGATAAAAAAAAGCGAAGTAGAAAGTAAATTATCACAAAATTTTCATTGAAACGATATGTTTCAATCAATATTATGAAAAAAAAAAAAATAATTGCAGTCGAATCAAGAAATTAAAATCGAATTATAAAGTATTTATGATTGAATATTTATGTTTTATAATGATAAGTGGCACGATAATGACACCACACGTGTAAAGTATACAAAACACTCGATTATTGTAAACAAACAGAATCCGACTAAATAGGTAACAAAAAAATATAATTTTTGAATTTTCCGTTAAGATATTAGAATATTAAACATACCATTTAATTAGTAATTGGTTAGCAATTTTGATAAATCATTTGAAACCTATTCGAGATGTCATTCACAGAAACTGATTTTAGATAATAACTTAAAAACGACCCGTATAATCATGAAATTAATAATATCATTTTAATTTTTAGGTCAAAAGTATCTTTAAAACATAGTTATATCGAAATTTCTGACATTTGATTCGTTATATTGAATAAAAAATTGTGAAAAGAATGAAAGTAGTTTTACTTTTCTAACTTTGATAAAACTCGGTTATATGTTTTTAGATAACATTGTTTAATTTTCTCTTACAATTTTCAATAATACCTGCTGTTTAACGCATGTGTTCATTTAGAAATATCGCTTGATATACCATCTTGTGTCCAAAATCTCGAACTTAATTCAAGCACATCATGGAAACTACAAATATATCCATTTCTAAAATAAATGTTATTCCGTAATTCTCATGCTTTTAATCCAAAAAAATTCAAAAAAAATACAAAAACGGTTTGTAATTTTTTTATAATCATAAAAAATAGGCAATTTTTCTTCAAATAAATCGAAGACTGTCGTGTGGTCTTCCGTTTTCAAAAACATAATAATCATCATAAAAAATATGAGCGTAAATAAATATGTCTATAACTAGTGATGGGTGTAAATATTTAACACTCTTAACAGCCGTACAATAAATATTTCCGAGAAATACGTAGACAATCATATACTTATGAACATACATACCAAAATTTTGTTCAAGTCAGTTGAAAGTGTCTACAAAGTTTGCTTTACCCGAATGTAATTAAAATAATATTAATGCAAAGCTAAAAACAGTATTACAGAATAATAATACTGTTAAACAAAATAGGAATAAGTAAGACACAAAATAAAATTATTATAATTCGCAGAGAACAACAATAATAATACGGAACTGTAATGTTGTTGTATTTAAATTTAACCAGTAATCTAAAAATAGATCGCCTCATTTTCTAGTTGGTATTATAAATAGTTTTAACACAACTAGGACATCATTAGATATACTTGTTGGTAGTGAATATAAGTTCAGTTAATAAAAATACTTATTGTTATTAAAATTAAATTATTAAATCCCGTGCATAATTCAATTTTTTTTTTTTTTTTCATTTTACATTTTCTTTTTTTTCATTTGTATGTTGGCAATATGTTTTTTCTAGTTCGGATACCGTACCAAAAATATCAAATAAAAAACCAATTTTTTTGGAATATATCAATTTTTAAAATAATATTTCAATTTATATTATTTATAAACTGGTTGAACGTGCGAATATATCGTACATTTACTTATCATACTGTAATATCAATTTTCATAGGGCTCTTCGAGCTAAACTAAATAATTTGTTCGCGCTTAATTTTGTTATTGTAAAAAATAATGAAAATTAATTTAAAAAAATTAATTCTATTATATATTTTTACTCATTATTTTTATATTAATTCTTCAACTGTTTGGATAAAATTCAGAATGGTAGTTGATACCAATTACTAAATTCGTTGCTTAATTTATTGTAATATTATTATAATAAGATTATGTTACATCCCTTCTCAAAAAATCCAAAGATGCATACATTCCAGTCTCCAAATAATGGTATAAATTGGAACAAACAAAAAACTACTTTGAAGCCTTCCAATGAATTCAAATTCTTTAACGATTAAACTCAGAGATCGATTATCCACAGCTGTTGTTAACATAAAGGATTGTGATTATTACAAGCTGTTGACACTATATAATTGTTATATCTTTAGCTAATATTCCAAATTCTTCACTCTTTTACGTATATTGTGGAGATGTTATTGTTATGATTCTTATAAACAAGAACCCCAGGAATTTAATTGAGTGTAAACACCGTCCGAATGTTATATGTAGTTAGTTGTAAAAAGGTAAGTAATAAGACAAATAAATTAACTGGTGAAATGACTTGTTTTCGGATAAACAAATATTGATTCACAAATACCGATTGGGTATTTTTTTACATTTATGTGCAGTGTAATGATGAAGTCTGCTTATATGTACTCAAATGCATTATTATATAATACGCTGATGAAGTTAACCTATTACACGCTACGCTTAAAAGGTAATCATACTAATCGTTTCACCTACATAAAAAATAACTGCATTGTTACTACTCTCCTCTGTATTAACGATGGCTTGTTGCTTTGTCAACTCAATAAATACATAAATTATATTTTTAAGAAGGGGGACTATTTCTTTACTGATAATGTCATTTTATACTTTTGATGAATACTTGTCACGTAGTCAATTTACTGAAAATTTAAATGAAAAACAGGTGTTTTTACACAATATTCTATTATTTTATAAGCTTATAAACTAAAAATATATCTTCCAAACATGAATTTGGATTATCAAAAATTTTTTTAATAAATTTTTGTTGAATAACTGATTTTGAAACTAGGGATTTTCAACATTTAGAAGAGCGTTAATACGATAGCCAATTATGCGTTTAGATGCAAAAATTGAATCCAAAATTAATATACATTGAATATGATGGGAATTTCTTCATAAAATAAATTGTGTTATAATTTATAATATTCTTTTTCATTAATATTTTCCTAACTTAATTAATATTTACAAAACAAAACGTTTTATAACTTTGAAGGAAAATTATTCATATTATAATAATGAAGGCCTAAAAATAATATAACAACGATATTTAGTTACATTATTATAAAAATTGATACATCATTATCAATCCTTAATGAGATATAAATCATTAACATATGCTATTAGAGTTCATCATAAATGAGTTCAGATCTTTTTGTTAAAAGAAGTAAAAGTATAGTCATTTAACGCCAATATGTTATTAAAGACCATGTTACTTAAACATCCTGAAGCCTGTTAGCTGTTATTGCTGTTATTAATAATTTTAAATAATTATTCTATATAACAAGCAGTATTTTTTTTAACTTACAGAAATTGTTCGGTTAAATCGAAGATTGTACAGTTTATTTTTTATCTGACATTTTTCCATTTATTTAATTTAATTATACAGACAGAATGGCAGTTGTTAAGTCCTAATACCCATAAGCCAGATTTTTTTTTGTTTCTCGATTTTTTGTTTGTGCTTAAACTGATTCATACAAATTACAAACTAAATTTTGGCACGGGTGATCACTATCCGCATTTAAAGTCCATTTTGTTATCCAAATAACTATAAAACAAAAAAGATAGTGATCTTGAAATTTTGATGCCTTATTCTGGAAGCACTGATTGTTTAACTTCAATAATGAGCAAAATCAGTGAATTGGATGTGTTGACTATGACCCATCTTTGAAATCATAGAAGATAGAAGAACTCTTAGTTTTTATCTTCAGTAGTAATTTAATATTAAAGCAATAAGTTGAACTGTATTAAAGCATAAAGTCTTCATTTTGAATTAATTATTATATATTAAAATTAAAAGGAAAATATCGACGTGTTTGTTATTTCGCATTTTTGGTTTACTCATGTTTTTAACGACAGATAAATTAAAATCGGTATTTTATATTGACGTGTCATTTATAGTTTTTATATATTTTTATTTTAATTTTTGTATTAAATATGGTGGTTAATTGGTGTATTTTATACGTTATAAAATCTATCATAATTGTAATAAAATTTCGTATGGTTAAAAATTTATTTTTTCATTCAATAGAAAAAAGAATGAAGTGTTTTGTTTTAGTTTATTATTCTTATAACCTTGATAGTGAAATTATCTACATATAAAATATTAGCTATTAAAATAATGTAGTCACCATATATAGTGGTTTAGTAGTATAACCACCATATAACGTTCTGATTTGGTATACGATATCATTTACATTGATTGCTCTATACATTAGATATACAAATTTAAATATAGAAAAACATTATATATCTGGGGAGGTGAGCAGTGAGCGACAATTATGCATTCATTTTCTTAAGATTAATTTTATTTTGACATATTTATGGTGTAGAGTAATAGCCTGCTATCAGGCAATCTGATGCGTTTACGAAGCAGCAAGCGTTAAATTTGTAAAAAACTACTTTCTAGAAACTGAAAAGTAAATTGCGAACAACAAATTAACCAAAAAATTAATGAAGTATTATCTATTGTTTAATCCTTATTATATTTTTAACGATGAATTTTATCATAAAAACTGATTTGTAATTTTCTTTAAATTTGAGATTGTATATAAAAAACGATAAAAAGCTTCAATTTTTCTGTTCAAAATCGGCCAACTAGTATGCGACATATTGTTTTGAGCACATCCATTAAATTCGCGCCTGGATCAGATTTCTAGTAATATCTCAAAAACTACGCATCCAATCGTTAAATAGATGTTAGTTTTGAATTCTGCGGGTCGAAACTATCCTAAAACATATATTCTTTCAAAATCGGGAGCAAAAAAATTTTTCGATTTTCTCGATTTTTCAAAGGGATACCCCTTAAAAAAATTGATAAAATCGTAAAAAAAATTTTTTGTCCGATTTCGCTAAAAACTATGTTTATAATGATATTTTGACCCGCAGATTTTAAGAATAACATCTATTTAATAATTGGATGCGCAGTTTTTGAGATACCACTAAATATACGTGCCAGAGGCAGATTTAGCGGATATATTTCATGCAATATCTTAAAAATTAATTAGTCGATCTTAAAATAAATGTAATTTTTGAATTATTTAGATCTGAATTATCCTAGAATACCCACAAATAGACAATACATTTTTTTGAAGTTTTCGACTTTTTTTAAAGGTTTCTTACAATCGCAAAAAACACCTATAATGCAGTGGATAAAAAATATGAGTGCGTTTTTACATTTGATTTATTTCTGTTCCATCTAAAATTTTTAGTTATTTTATAAGTTATAACTTTCCAACATCATTCCTTTATAAAAATTATTGTTCGACCCATTGGTTTCAATAATAACATCAAATTAATAACTGGATGCACAGTTTTCGACATATCTGATCTAGTGGCCGATTTAGAGGGTGTATTTCGTGCAATGTTTGAGATAACATTCAAGATTAACTAAATCTTATTAAATTGTCAGGAAGCATTATGGGAGAAGTGTGTACATAGTGGTGAACTTTGAGGTTGTTAAGCGAAAAAAACTATTAAAGCTGAACCAAAACACCAAAATAACCATAAGAGAACAATGAATTTTAGTAATCTGATCTTGGTTACTTTGAAGAGATTTTAAAAATACAGAAAAATTTTCAGACTTCAAAATTAAAAATTTTCTGATATAACAATAAGCAATAACAAAAGGATAGAATTTTTATAGCAAGTTTTCCGTATTAAAAATTCTCATTTTTAAACACAACGGTCTCGAGTTTGATTTCTGTTACGTCATACGCTCCTTGAGTATTCAAAAAAATGGAACCTGATCTTTGATTGGGGAGAGAACCGGGAAGAACTATGCTGATACACAACTGCCTCGTAACGGTGCATCGCATCATTGCATTGCGTCTCATGGCAAACAGTTGCCGAATGCGACTCGGCTGGTACAGTTGTGTTAAAGATTTATTCATGTACTCAACTTGTGTTCATACTTTATTAATTTTACGAATATTGTTTAAGCCGGTCTCAAATGCTTACAATAAATCCTTAATCGGTCTTAATGTACGTAATCTATGTTTTATAGGATGTTTTAATTGTTCATATTCAAAATTTACAGGGAAAATATCTCGATAGTCAGTTTATTCTATATAAAAGTTATGAACTCAATTATACATAAGATTTCTACTATAATGTATTGGTTAGAAAGAAATTATAACTATATCATGAAGTAGAGCAATCATTCGTCGTATCATGCGACTTTTTATTTAAACTTGGTATTTTAGGGCTGTACTCACACATATAAATTTAAGGTTTTGAAGGTTATACATAATATATTATATGGTACCAATCAAGGTTAAAAATTTGTTGTTAATCGATATTTTTATTAGAAGTTTTGTGGAATATTATTTTATTTTGTAATATATATCAGAAACTTTTCTATATTTTTCATTATAAGTGTAGAGAGTTCATACGCAATGGCTTTTTTAAGCGTTTTTTACCGAACTTGTTTCTCAGCAGCCCTTGGTTACAATTAATTTTTGTGTCGAAGAAAGTTATTAAGCCTTAAACCCCAGTAAGCTACATCTATTTTATTTGGAAACATAGTCAATTGTTCGTTGGCTACATAGTCAACTTTACGACACAGTTATTACTAGCCATACTAGTGAATATTGTATATGTGGCAAAAAAACAAAAATATTATACTTACCTTAACGTAATACTGGATATCTAGCTTATAAGTATAACTATTCCTAGGATATCTGATTAAGTAAAAACCTGCTTCCATACTTTTGCTTCTATGAACATAAATATGTAAATATACCATTTCATTTTATACAAAAAAAAAATCCATTAAGTTGAAATTTTGACGGAATCACTGGATGAACTCATCGTCGCGAAACATCGTTTTCTAAGAAGAAGCTAAATTTTTACGCTCACAACAAAATTTCGAGACTGAGTGTAAGTTAGTGGCAGTAACTTACTTATATTAAAACACCCTTGACGGAGTAAAATTTGAAATAATATCATAAAAGCGAGCCTGGATGTTTATTGAATCATTTAATATAAATAGTTTTAAAAGGCATCATATTAAATTAGGCTTTTAAAAGCAGACAGGCTAAGACATCTAATATAACCCTTATAAAATGATATTATTGGTCTTGCATGTCGTAATCGTGTACTCGGTCAAGGACACTTGGACCATAGCCAAAGCTCCCACTGGGTTGATACATATTCACACAGTCGTACATATTATTGTGATTGTGTTTATACGTATATGTTTAAGTGTTAGGTTCAGATAACTAATTTTCACTTCACCTTGTTGATAATACTACCAATATATTTATATTAATTTCTTTATATATTTATATAGTTTCTTATACTTCTTTATATTGTATTGTTTACTATTTGTTTATTGAATTTACTGTCTTTTATACAAATGTTTTAGAAATAATAAAATATTGGTTGGTTTAACAGTATTCACGAATTGTACTCAAATCCTTACCTGTTAATGAGAACACTAAGAAACAAACTATATCGTCTTATTTCGATCGCATTACGGCCTACCGATAATGTTATTGCTCACTATAATATAGATAATTTATTTGCTTGTTTGTTTGTTTGTAACGGGTAAATAAACAAACAAAATACTAAACACTACTTAAAATTATTTTACTAAGAGGCAGTTTTATTTTCAGTAACATCTGCTATAACAATTTTTTATATATATTTTCGTAAAACCAATAGCTTGGATACAGTTTGGGCCTTAATATGATCAATATTCTTATTTTGATACTAATTTTATTAAAACTCATATACATATACAATTCTACGAATTATGAGCGCTGTGAGATTTTCATCGAAATCGTTACACACCTTCCATGCGAGCTCTAAAATTGAAGGCCAGTATAGTCTGTGACCCTTAAACTGATAGAGATATCCTGTGGGAGAGAGTGAGGCCGAAGATTTTCCTTACTTTATATCCCAGCTAATTATTTTCCAAAGCAACAAAAAAATGGTTTTTTATGCAATTACTTTTTGCAAACATTATTTCTTTGAAAAGCAAAAAACAAAAATGTAAAATAAATCGTACAAATGATTAAGTCCCATATATAGTTATGATATGCGTATGACCTCAGCAGTTAAAAATAAACTGATTTTCAAGTGTAATCTTTTAATTATAATCGTTTAATTAATATCATTAAAGTATGGTAGACTGAACACTTTTAAGATAAAATTTATTTTCAACCATTTAGAATAAAAATAAAAGAAATTTCAATTTTTGGTCGATGTACATTGAGTTGGCAATAGTGCATACTTACGCATATTTGAAATACAGTTGAATTATAAACAATAAAGTTAACAAAGACCAAAGCTTAAAATCAAAAGTTTGCTTTTGTTATACCAAACTGTTCTTTGAGAATTTACACTCAATTTATTCCTCTTCAAGTTATAGTAGAAGGAATTGATTTTTGTAAACGTCAATAATTTTATCTAAGAGGCATTTTAAGTACAAATATTTTCAAATTATTTTATTAAGAATAGTATTTCTGTCTATCTAATAAACAATTCATCGACAGTACAAAAAGCGCAAAATTAGTAAAATATTATTTTCAATAATTTAAAAAATTTCACACACCATTACGTTGATAACTGTTTATTTTTACCTT
Source organism: Chrysopa pallens (assembly GCA_020423425.1). NCBI lineage: Eukaryota > Metazoa > Arthropoda > Insecta > Neuroptera > Chrysopidae > Chrysopa > Chrysopa pallens. The sequence goes on along the minus strand of CM035593.1, from coordinate 52,670,184 downwards.
GACATGAATTCAACATTATTTATATGTACATTGACTAGGAAGACTATTTTCTCTGGATTTGACATGAGTAAGAATAAAAGGTAAATCATATGTTGTGTATCGTGATGTCATCACAACAATACGAGTGAAGTATATTCGATCTTTCATTTTCCATATCAAATGAATGGTCTATTATTTTCTATATGAATGCACGTTCAATGTTGCTACTATCAATTTATTTTGGTTTCAATATTAAAACCTCTCTCAGCTGTAAATAATCCAAAAATGGTATCTTCTTTGATTGCACGAAATTGTGAAAGAGTCTAAAGGATACATTAATTAATCTAAAGGATACATTAATCCTATTTCATTACACATCAATTACAGAAAAAGCATCATCGTAGCTTTTAGAAATTATTCCAAATGCGGAGGGGTATAAAAAATATTAAAGTTGTTATATTTCTTTCTGATTATTTGATCTTGGATTCAAAATATTTTCCTATCTTGAATAAGTAAAAGGTGGTATTTTTTTGAGATATTCCGTAATTCGATAGAAATGGTATTTAATGAATTGGATACTTAATACAGTTCAAAATCTACTGTAGGTGGCGGTCACGCGTGTTTGGAATTTGTACTCTTTTTACATTTGCCGTTAGTGCTACAGGTACCAACAAGTTTTATTTTCTGTTCTTATCATACTTCCATCATATTGACTTTATTTCAATTTTAAACAGCCTATAACCCCCGACTATAATAATGACCTCATTCATCAAAATCAGTTCATTAGTTTAGCTGCTATACTGGAACTTCCATACATACGTTATAACATACATAGATTTAAAAAATTATAGCCCATCCGTTTTACTTTGCTGTAGTCTGGTAAAAAGAAGAGGATGTAACAGACAAATTTAAATCACCTTTTATATTTCCCCTTCTAATGATGTTTCATTTCACTTCAATTACAAAAAAAATGCATATTTCCAGTATTCCAGCATTCATTTTCAATATTAAAACTTTTATTTGATCAAACAAAGAAAATATCTACTAAAAAATGAATTTATTTTACTATGACAGAAATATGCTCTCTTTGTATGTTTTTGAACTCTTTGTTTCGTGGTATGTAGGTACTATAGTACCAAAAAAAAAAAAAGAATACAATATTGATTTTATCAGGAATTGTCGTATTTAATATGAAGTAAATATCATAAAATTTTTGTAAAAAAACAAGGTAAAATTTACAAGCATGTAAAGTATGTCATCCATGTTTTACGTTTGAACAAACATGTTTACGAATCATTTTATTAGTTTTCAATATGTATAGAGACTATCCACTCTTTTTCTATATCTTTGCAATTTTGAGACAAACACAAGTTACTACAAAGAAAAAACTAGTTTTTTCGTTTCCTTGTCTGGAACGATTTGATTTGTCATACTATATTTGTCATATTGAAATAGTTATAAGTGATTTCAGAAATCATATCTTAAAATGGCAAAAATTTTAAGTCAAATTTAGTTTTACCGCCAACTCCAGTTTTTCTTTGAATATCATCGCAATTAAGAGTTCACAACCGTTAGCTAAAATATAATAACCGATTGATGCAGTGCCAGTAGACAATGAATATAATGCAAGATGGACGTATATAGAGTCTTTATAAATAAATGCGGAAGTAAAGTTCCAAGCTTTTTATAACTTTAGAGAATTATAATCGTTGGCCTGAGTCGTTATTCAGCTTAGCACCATTTTGCAAAGTTTAGAGGGCGAAGAAAAAACTGAATAATACTTCATTAGTTAATGAAAATTTCGAAAATTCCGTTGGTAGGCTTTATTTTGCATTTTAAAAGTATAACTATTACCATATTGTATATCTAGTCATATTAAAGAAAGTAATATAAACTGCGCGCAATTTCTCTTAATAAAGTAATAATAACAAAATAATGAAGCGACTTCTCCCAATAAAATAATATGATGCGTAAAACTACCATGTCCTTAATATTTAGATTGAGAATTGAAAATGTGATTAAAAACATTAGTCTTACTCATTAAATGTACGGGTAAGATAAAATAATCTATGATAAGGAAGTAATCTTATAATTATAATTAATTATTTGGATACTTAGATAATTGGCTAAACTACAAAAAAATATCATACCGGCACGTAGTTGGGCGTACAATATCTGTGTAAAACTTCGGGGGTTCAATAATCAGTATTTCGTTGGCAAAAAGCATTTTTGATTTTTCGTATATATCATTTCTCACACTTTATTAGTGCCACACGGTAGATAATACCATAATAATACGGGTTGTTGTTGGCCGACCACGTGCTAAAATCTTAACTTGACAGAGTTAAAAACTTAAAAAATGCTCAAAAAAACTATTGTATACCTTGTTGTTTGGGAGAAGGATACTAAAACTTTAGCAGATAGTTGATTAATAATGTGAACAGATATTTGATATACCTGTAGTCGAAATAATACGTAATCATAATAGTGTTCATTTTAGTAGAACTGACTATACTCAAATAAATAAGCTCTATGAAAATATCTTCCGAGGTTGATTGAGGTCATATACTTTTTACAAAATCTTTTCTACGTTTATTTTTGTTCTTTTTAATAAATACTAATAATTCTATTTTCTTTTTCTTTCTAGGTAAGTCGACATGGATTTGAATAATATATTCTATGTGTTACTTTGTTGTAAGTATATGTAGTTTGTAGAAAAAGTTTCTGGATTAAAAAAGAAAAATTCAATTTGCTTATTTGAGGTGAAATGACTCTATATTAGTAGTCAGACATTCGTTGTCGAGACACTGTCGAGCAAATAGCAGATAGATACCACCAAACATTGGTGTCCTATTCTGAACCACACCTTACTTGACTAACTGTTGAAAAGTAGCATTAAAGTTAGTTTCTTGTTTGTAGATTTAAATAATTAATTATAAAGATTCCGTATATAAAAAATATTACCCTAATAATTGTCACTTTTTTTTATTTAATTAAAACTAAAAATTTTAATTTTATTGATTTACCAATTGTTTCTAGGAATTATGTCCTTTGTGGATTATTCAATAAAAATGAAGCAAAAAGTTTACAACCAAAATATTCATATCATTTCGATAATAAATTTTTATTTTTATTTTTATTTTAAATTCGAAATTTTTATTAATGAGAGCGAAACTTTGGATAATGAGAGCTAAACTTTGGGGGGTCTGAGAGTGTTATGGAGATTATAAATGAAGGCTTTCAAATTTTTTTTCGTGACTAAATATTTAAAATTTTCGTTTAATTTATAAACGTTGTCGAATCAAACTTTTAACAGAAACGCGAAACTGTTAAAAAAATTATTACATTTGAATTCTGCTGACGCATTTACAAACATTAATTTACTATTTTCCGTAGTCTGATTCATGTCATTTTCCAGTTCATAACATTTGCGAAAACATTTATCAAAATTTAAATTTTAACTGCACCGGGAAGACATTGTATGATTTAGATAACAGCTGCCAATTTTTTCCTGCCTGATGTAACAGAATAAGTATTTAGTTATTTCACCTACGCTTTTGTAGAGTACAGTAGTATACTTCAGATTACTATGTTAGCAAACTAAAATAAAATCACTTTTAAATCTCAAATTTTAAACGAAAATGTCTGAAATAAATTTTTACGCCTAAAATTCTTAAAGCATTTCTGTTTATGATCAAGAGTGACAAAAAATCAAATAAAATATTTATTAAAAGAAATTAATTACAATGTGTTTATTCCTGAAATAAGTTTCATTTTTATTTAAGAGTAAATTTTTTAGCTTCTCAGTAGAATTATCTATCCATCACTTAAGTCCGGGAAACTATAATAAAATCAAAACTTTTCTCTAATATCGTTTGTATTTTGGTGCAAAATATACAACGGACTCTCCAAGTCATCTACTTTTGCAATGATCTATTTTTTTCGTTTTATTTATATTGAAAGTTATAGTCGTTATGCAATGATATTTTCATATTAAAAATTAAAATTCCACTATGAGGTTAATTGAAAAACTCATATGCATATAATACTTTTTCGTTTTGCTAATTTTCATTTGGTATGTTTCAATTTACACCAAGAATTTTATATAAATGAAATATTTCTTTTTAATAATTTTAATTTAAAATATTATTTGGCTAATTGACTTAATAATTCATACTCCCGTAATCTGTGATTAATTTTCTTATCATTTTTACTACCCTTATAGATAAAAAGTATTATATATTATGAGATATTTATAGAATGATTATAAAAATGTAGATCCACCAATTTGTTTAGCAAAAATAATTCAATCAAATTTACCAATGATATTAGAAAACTGATTGTCAGTTTCTTTGTCTCTGAATAGTGAAGCAGCACTCAAAGCTACAATATCCTGACAAAAAACATGTGTGGGTCGGTGGGAGTTTCGATGAACATAATATACCTTCTAACACTGTTTAATATTTGCCACATAATGAAAATAATTTCACAATAGAATTATGGTTTAATACCATAATACTGTACGTTTGTCACAAATTAAACACATTTTCTGTAACGTTATCACAGAAAATTCCTTTTCAATGGTTCAAATAAAAACCACATTACAATATTAAATAAGGATATTATGAATGAATTATTTTGACGCTTGCTTATTTTAAATGGGTTTTTTGTACAAAATAGCTATTTTTAACTGGGCACTATGTGTATTGTATATTCTTTTAGAGATTTAACTTAAGTAAATTTCATCCTTGTTTCATTGAACATTGCAAAACTGTTTCTTTGAAATAGAATTGAATCCAAATAGCATATTAAAATCCAATAAATTTTCCAAACTTGGTTTTAAATATATTGAAATACGTATGTATACAATACAAAATTAGAGCTAAAAATTGAAATTTATTCAAAAAATCCTCCTAGTTCTCTTCGATAATAATAATATTTATCAACTATGTGTTTAAGACATTGCAGATATTTACTGACATTTTCTAATGACATTGTAGACAATACACTTTCTAGCAAAACAAAACTTCTTTTATAATTATCTATTATTTGATCTATGGATAAGATTAAGTGATGTTTTAAGATTGCGACTAAACCCAATGAAACCCAGTAAACTAATAAGTTGCTTAGTAGAACCTGACGTCTAACATATTATCTATGTTCTTTTAAGAATAATAAATTATGTTTTGAGAACGTATATGATCTTATATTCAAGAATCATGTACTTAAGTGCTCAGATTATAAATATGATATGAATGAATTTGTTACATGATTGTTATACCTAAGTGGGTTTTGTTTTTATCCTATCCACTGACGAAGAAGACCAATAACACACAACAGTATAAGTGTGTATAGGTCTATATAAATCTAATATGTATTATTTATTTATTGTGTATAAAAGTTAGATATTATTATTACTAACATAAACAAAACAAACAATATAATAGTAATAAATACATACATTTTATATATGTATAACCACACAAGGTTATCATATCATCTTAGGATATGAAAAACCACCCCCATACCAAAATACCCCTACGCTCAATGTCGTTGTTGATAATGATGTAAAGACTGTAAATCATATAAATGTAAAAGTTTTAATTTTTTAGAGATGTTTTCCTTCATAGAGAAGTATTACTTTAGCTTAGTTACTTAAGGTGTCGAGTACTGTAAATGCAGTACTTTAGGGATTAGTAGAAGTGTTACTTGTGAAAGAGACAGTGGAAACCTTGCTGTACATGATATAATACGTCGATTCAAAATCTGTACCACCAGGATGGAATCATTTATTCTCTTGGCAGTAGAAAATGATTACGTCAGCATTTTACCTGCTATTAACGCATGGTCTTACTAGCAAGTAAAATTAAAAGAATAATTCGTAAAATTATAAATATGTCGGTTGGCAATATAGGAAAAGCTGTAATTTTTTTCTACGTGTAAGAGCTTCTTTTTTTCCGTACGAGTTGATGTTTATTATTTTAAGACCACATTTATTATGAGCATGAATTCAGATAATATTTGTAATAAGCCTGAAGGAAGTACATCTAGTAGAATTGGTAAGGCCTTCTTATGAGGCATCTTGATTTAATAGATGCCAAACTACCGTATACTTCTAGAAAGTATTTGCAAAAGCTCAAAAATTTGCGAAAATATATTTCTTACATACATTTATATTCAACAGTATTAACCATTGGAGACATTGAGGGAGTAACTCTTCTAGAGTACGAGACGAAATTTTAGCACAATTCCCCGGAAATATAAATAATATTAAGATTTTGGTAAGTATATTAATCGGTTTTATAACAAACATTTATTAAATTACTCCGTTTGAACCTTAAAGAAATGACGTGTGTATGGCCTCATTGTTTGAATTATAAAATCTTTCATATGTGGCATTGTGCATTTTGGCAACAATTCTTTCTTCTTTTCGATCTTCTAAAACGATTTTGTGTCATAATATTAAGGAAATGTAAATGAAAATAGTAAAGCTAAAACCGACCAAGTCAAATATGTTTTATGTATGTACATGAAGTTTATTCTTAAGTGTCATAATATTTTTTGTGAACCTAGAACAATTTCTAACTTACTATACCGATGAAATAATTCTAGGTTATAATTATTATTACTAACCATCTTTTATCACGATATTCGTTCATCAATTAAAATATTATAGAAAGATTTTTATATTCAAATATTTTAGACGAAATATTTTTATCCAACAGGGCGGCATTAAGTATTTTTCTTATTGACATATTAGGTTTTACGTAGTAGCTCACACCATTTATAGTTTAGAGATGGAATAAATAAATCAATTGCAGAAATACAGTTAGCCCGACAAGAAAATTATTTTAATATTATATTTCCATTGTTTGTTGCAAATAATATTAAATAATCTTAAAAGGAATATACAATTAATTTAAAACATTTACGAAATGGTAAAAATTCGAAAGTTCGGAATTTACAAACATTTTACAGGAGATAGTGCGTCCTGTGCATAAGTAAAGTCCAAATTGTTGTCTTTTGCGCGAAACTAAATGTTAGAACAAATTTTAATCTTCGGAAAATTATCTAATGTTTCGCTCCATCTTGAGTGGTGACGATCCAAAAACTTACTATTAATATTAAAAACCCAAATAGTTAATAATATCCATTGGCATGATTACTTTATTTGTATCTATTCATAGAAACCTAACTACCACGTTTTTCTTATTGATAAAACACCCATTATTTATCTCTTCATTTATTTTGGACACTGAGACTTGGCTTCCTTCGTACAATCAAGGAAGATTTACAATTTTCTAGCCGTTGAAAACTTGTTACCGACAAAAATCGGGATAGGATCTAATGCATACAATCAATGTATAGAAGCCGATTCCCTTACCCAACTTAGTTATCAAAATTTGCTTCTCTATTTAACCGGCATCTGTAATATTTTTAACACTGCAAACCATTTAATCAACCTAAATTTCACATGAATTTTTCGGGATAACTTAAATATTTATCAGAGTTTGCCAGATATTTAGACAATATTATGGTCAAATATCCAGAAACAAATACTATTTAAACAATTTTACTGTAATATCCGTAATATCATGATAATTTTACAATACTATAAAAATATCAATCATATATCAAACATATTTATTTTGAAAGGCAATCAATAATGATATAGGTAATTTGTTTGTTAGCATCGAAAAGCTTATTATTGTTGTTATTGAAGAAATAAATGTAGTTACAAGCACATATGTATGCTAAAAATCATTTAAAAACCGTTTTTCAATAAAATGAAAACTAGTTTTCTTTAAATACCAATCCACTTTAATTGTAACATACAATGGAACAACAATGTTATCTGTAAAGTAAAGGAAATAAAAACTGTTAAAAATATAAAACAATCTGTGGTGGGTTTCGCTTTTTGTGTCAAGGCTTACAACTTTTTAGACCTTTATTTAATAATTTACAGCCAAGAAATGCTGCTTTCATAATGGATTTAAAACTTAAGTTTTTCTTACACAGCTTCTTATTAGTGAAGTCGTATAAAAATCAGTTAATTAAGTATTCCACGAAAGTTGGTTAAATTCTGCATACGGAGGGAGTTCTTCGAGTTTCACATATTATAAGATATATTTCACATATTATAATATATATTTTATATTTGAATTGAATCAGCAGGCCTTAACTTCAGAGAAAACTGAATTACATGCTTGAATAGCAACAGTTATGGTACTTTTAATATTTTTATAAAATAAAAGTATATAAAAAACAAATAGTTAACAATAACATTTAGCTAATATAAAAACAAAGTTGCAAAATAAATTCTAGCAAAATTGTGAATCTATAAACAAATATTTCTATTCTACTATATACAGTCGGAAAACTCAACCTAAGCATTTTTCTTTTTAAAAATCTTTTGTTTTTTTTTTTTTTAAATGAAGTCGTACACCATCAGTTACAACAAAGAATCTTGTATAATTCTGAAAAATCTTGCTGTGTTTGTTGGCCCTAAGACTAGAACTAAAATTTTGAATATGAATAAATTTTTAATTGTACTGTGTTAATACTCTGAATTCCCCAAAATGTAAATATATTATTTTTTTCATTTTATTATTCGAATTAATATCAGGTACTTTTTATCAAAAATTAAAAAGAAGAAATATCATAAAATACATATAGGTAGACTAGTTTTTCATACTAATGGAATGTCCGTATGTATAAAAGAAAATTATTATATACTATTATTATTATAAAGAAAAATACTCGTAGACTCAGGAACACACCCCAACAATATAATCGTATATACAACATATGGTATATTGTGACTGACTGAGTCAGTATAACGTAGAATAGAAAAGAATGGGGTTGGTGTATATATATGTTTTATGGGTGGTTGTTGCGCCCCTATCGATCCTTGCTAAGCACATATAATACACAACCAACAACACACACAGACATCCACACACACCATCGTAAATGTATATTCCACCACGCGGAGTCCGAAGTTCGTAGCCCGCCAGTGGTAGTCACTCGTTAGTGACAGTTTGTTCTGTGCGGTTCTTTAATAATCTTGTTTGTTGTTTCTATAATTCTTCGACTTTTCTAACCTATTTCTCTCCTTAAGTGTCCAATAAAATCCTTTCTTCTACAATATATAAAATTTTCTTCTGTTTTCTTCATTTATCTTGTGTAATCAGAAAAATTATTTATTATGTCATTTTAAGTGATTTTATTTTTACCAATTTAGAGTGTTAGAAAATTATTAAAAAAATTAGTAAGTGGAATCATCATTTTTTTTTTTTTTTTGTAAATCGTAGTGTTGTGAAAATTATTTATAGAAAGTGGGAAATTTTCATGTGTTTTCGTGTAAATAAAAGGTTTTTCCATATGGAAAATTTGAAATATTTCTCTTATGAAATATGAGATCAAGTATATATAATAAATAAAAATACTGAGATATTTTATTATTGTTAAGTGAAAATTGTTGATTCGTTTCGAAAATGTTGTACAGTTCTAGAACAAACAATAATTTATCTAAATAAATGTCATTTTCTCTGTTTTTAACAGACAAAAGTTTTCCTGCTTTTTTATTGTGTAACCTGTTGCTTTTCTTGAGAAAAATCGCATACTTTTCGAGACAATATATTGATATTATTTCGATACTTTTTGTAAAAAATTGCGGTCATTTATTTACATTTTTTTTTTTTTTTTCAAATTTTCAACTATAAACACAACTCGTGTTTATGACCATATATCACGTTTTTTGGTAGATATTATATTTCATATATATACATTTTCGTTGAATCAGGATTACATTAACTACCTTGAACTGTAATTTGTTGTAAATCGTGACATGATTACATCAAATTTTTAAGAAATAAAATTTCCTTCAATTCAATGCTAAAGTGTACAAATTATCTCGACATTGAATTTTTGCTGGTGCCTAATCAATATTATTTCATAACCTACTGGTAGGAAGTAATGCGTGATTAAAGTTTATCGGAATGTTTTCGTGCAGATCATAAGGAATATTTCCGTGAAAAATGATGAGACAAATATTCGTTATACTTGTTGAAAACCGGTGAAAGGTAACCGGTGTAGTCATGCCTTTTTAATTGAAAATGTAGTGTTACAAATTATTCTTTTAGTTTTTTCCCTGCATTATACGTACCTAATTTATGATAAATATATACTCAATATCTATGAATCCGTTTTCCGATCTGTGTTAAGTATAAAAAGTAAATAGCTTGATATTTGATCAAACTATCTATGAGTAATCTTGATGTAAAATTCTCTCCCTTTTTCTTTTAGCGAAGTTTTTTAAAATTATAAAAAAGCTATAGCTAATTACAAAAAATTTCTAGATATGTTACTGTCTTTATGAGTACTGAAACGATAGATCAGACCTACATATACATTCGAATTTGAATTATTAACATTGTAGATCTTATCTAAATTTATCTCTTAAATGAGCATTCGATTTTTACTTTCGTGTTACAACAAGCAAGTATTATTCAAACTTGTTGGAGTCAAAATTTTGACAGTAAAATTGCAGTTTTTTATGATTTTTATTTCAATACTCGTAACAAAATTGAATTTCATGTAATCAAGAATATTTTTGTCCTAAATAACATTCTAAAAAAAAAGTAATTATAAAAAAATAAATGGACTGAACATAATTTGCGGTATTTTGTTTGATGGTATTTTCTAATTTTTGAAAATGAATAACAATAACATAATTCTTTGGGTTTCTGGATTTAATAATTAAGTAACAATCTAGAAGCTTATTCCAACAGGATATATTACAAATTTTCGCCTAATTATTCTTAAAAATCACAAATTAAAAGTTTGTAGAGTAAAAAGTCTTGCAGTGGACAATTTTTCAAAAAAAAATTATAATACGCATGGTTTAAAAACAACATGATACCAGAATTTACAAAATGTTTCAAAAGCTAGTACTAACTATATACAAATATATATAAATTATAAGGTGTTTTTATAAATCAAGTCATTTGATGACTGGCACCAAGACTATGAGAATTGCAGTCAGAGACTTTTTAGAATATTATATGCATTCATTCTGGCTATAAAAAATTGCTTTTTAGTTGGAAATTAATTAATAAATTTTTAATGAGTGTATAAAGAAAAATTAATTAAAATAAGTTAAACAATTTTTCTTCAGTTTTTTTTTTTTTTTTTTTTTTATGTTCATAAAAGTAATCTTAGAAAATTTTATTAAGCACTAAATCAACTTTCTGTAAGTTATATAGAAGAGTTTGTATAGAAACTATAAACACTATCTCTGTTTGTTATGAGTAGCTTGCTATGAGTTTTTTCTTTTCTTTTTTTAACTTTATGCAACATCTTAGCTATTGAATGTATTCAGTTTGTTTAGTTTTACTTGTTTTTGTTGAGATAAAATTTGAAAAACAATGATAGTTTACGGATGTCCGTCGTTTGCAAGATAGAGTTTTTCAAACAAAGATTACAATTTCCGAGATTTATCAGTATATTGAGCCCAATGTAGACTTTACTTAAAAACACTGAAAAACTAAGCTCAAAGTCAACTGAAAATTATGACAATGATAATATATCTCGTGACGTATGAGCCTGTCTCCCCCGAATGAAATTGATACGAGTTGAAAAATTCAATCACATGAAAACGCATATGGCAGTAAGAATCTAAGCCAACTGTGTTCCCGATTTTCTATTTCAATTTTTTTCTGTATAATATTCATAATGACCCCGGACTGACGTAACGTAATGACATGCTAAGACCAACTAATACAAGTTAAGCAACAGCAGTCACAATCTGTATTTGGATGGGTGACCACCTAGTATAACTGTGTACTGTTGTTGTATAATAATAATAATAATCCACTTTGGTTAATGGCTATATAGCTGAAAATAGCTAAAGACAGAAATTTAAAAAAAAAAAAAAAAAAAAATATTCAGAATAATCACTTTCCACCAAATTAAAATAGACGATTTTAAATCGAATGAAAATGCATTGGGAAGGGACTATATGTAGTTAAAAAGTTTTATTTTCGGAATGACATAATCGATAGTTTAAATTGTAGAATATTGTAAATTATTAAATAGTTTAAATTCTCTATTATTAAGATCAGAATAACGGTTCAGAATCTTTGCAATTACGGAACAAAATTTCTAGCGATGTATCTGCGGAATAGAAATTTAAAAGTCAGATATCTTTGAAATGGGACCAACTCGAACACCCCTGGTCCTAAGATATCGACTAATTAAATAGTTTTGAATGATGTTAACAGACTACCATACAACACCAAAAAAAAGTAGCTGATGAAGTTCCATAACTTTGATTTGAAATCGGATCAATTTCTTTACTTTTAATATCGATAGATATAACTCAGGATTAGGAAATTAAATACTAAATGATCATACAGTTGCACTCAAGGAATAAATTTCTATAACTTTTCTACTAAATTACAAATCTGGTAAAATTTTGTTTTCATATGACAAGCATATAGAATCTTTTTTTCTAATGATAATAATAGAAAAACCAAATTGTTCTGTTTATTTAAATAATTTTATATTTGCAATCTGTTTCTACTGTTGATGTGTATCAATAAAATTTAATTGGAATAAATGACCCAAAATGTTTAAAGTACGTCTACTAATATCAATCAACTCTGTCAGTTTGACATTATTGAATATTTTCTATCATAGTGTACTACAGAACTACGATACTCTTTATATTTACTGCTATTGATCACTGTAAGCTTTTTATTTCTACGAAAATGTTGTAATGAATAAAATATGGAAATTTATTATAAATACAGAATCCGCGAGCATAAGAATTTCCAGCTTAACCATGTAAATAAACAAGGATACAATTTTTAAAGAAATTTTAAATTTTCTACAATGTCTACTAAATTTTTGTATGATTAATACATTTTTCTGCCAAAACACAGTCATTTAAGTCCGGCACTACTTCGGAAGTACAAGTGTTTTAAATTACCAATTTATAGCAATTTTAAATGTTCGTCTTAAGCAATTAAATTAAATTATTTTATTTTACTATTACCTTTAAATCAAAATACTGTTTTTAGGGTTCCGTACCCACAGTTTAAAACAGGACCCTATTACTCAGATTTCGCTGTCTGTCTATCTGTCTGCTTGTATGCCTGTCGGTTTTTCTGTTCTTCTGTGACCAGGCTGTATCTCATGAACCGTTATATGTAGACAGTTGAATTTTTCACAGATGATGTATTCTTGTTGCCAATATAACAACAAATACAACAGAACACAATAAAATAAATTATATATTATGAGGCTTCCATTTATGTGGATACTTGTAAGATACCATTCGTGTACGAAACCGACTCGCACTTGGTCGGTTTTCTTTTTTCTTTTTTATAATTTTTTATAATTGTTTTTGTAGTTGCCGCCAATTTTGAGAAAGTTTCTACATATTAGTAGAGCCAAACTGTTACTAGATCTGATATCAATATCAGAAATATGCAGTAGAACGCACTAGAACTTTTCAAATATCGTCTTAAAAAGGTTAATATGTATTATAAAAATTGTATAAACTACATTTATATATAAAAACTTGCGATTAGAAATCTATTGGTTAAAATATTCACTGTCAAAAGGATTTTAAAGTTTTTCGAAAAACCTTCCACATGAATATTGTGGATTCGTGTTTTAGAACTAAAAATAGTGAAAGAAGGAAGGAAGAAAAGGAAGACAGGATGGATTATCTGAATTGTGTATATAAACACGGACGTTAGAATTCTAGTTCCTAGAAGACTTAAAAAAATACCGAACACAATTGTTTCCTTATCACATACAGTATACTGGTTCACGTTTATCAAATACTTGTTATTGTTGTTGAAACGGATTGTACGTATCCAATCAATGTTTGATTTTAAAATATCAAATATTTATTTTGAAATAATTATAATGAATCGATAACCTATATAATATATATCATACAAAATACATGAAACCGTTTTTTATTTGTTTATACAAATAAATGAATATATAATGTTTCATTACTCTATATTTGAATATTTTGTAAAAATAAAACTGATAGTTATTTTCATTATCGTTATAGAACTTATTCGATCCAAATACGAATAGTAGTTGCAATTGAGCTATTGCAAATTGTACTCACAGAATAGTTTATTTTGTACGAATAATTGGCATTTAGTAAATAATAAATCGTTTTAATTTTTAATTAAATATTTCAATTCATTTGATCATTCGGATTTAGTGGGGTGCTCGAATAGTTATCACTATGTTGCTTAAGCGTATATTTATCTAAAACGTGTCTACGTTTAGCTCAAAGATATAAATGTGAAGCTAACTTCATATTTACCAAATTTGATACCTGTATTTAAAAATCAGTTGAATGACAAGGTTATGCAGATTTTTTATAAAATTATTGTTAATGTTATTGTTTTCTAATACGACACTTAATATTTCAGTTCTGACTATTCTTTTGCTCGTTATTATCTATTTTTATGGTAACCACATTATTATCTCCTACAAATGTTCAAGTTCTTCAAAATGTGTAATTGTTTTTTTAAAATAGTTTGTATATGCAATTGTTAACAGAACAATTAGTAGAATAAATGTTAGTGTTGGCATATAATATTTTAAGCACTACAAACTTTAGATTAAATTTATTATATCGCGATTGATTTCATTTATATGCCCGATATAAACAGATTATTTGAACATCATCTTAGCAAATTTCAGACTCTTGGTTTTTTGTCTACTGTTTAAAATAATATGTCATGATTCTGTGGGTCAAATGTAGTATAACTATTATACAAAATTATCAACACAATTAAATTAATAATAATCATGAATAAAATACAACGGAGTTAAATAAAAGTTTTAATTGATATCATTTAAAAGTTTTATTTTATAAGTGTAAACAACTATATTATTTTAAATCATAACTATTAGTACATATGTCGATAGATTAACTCACATAGTCATCTATTGAAAATCTATTACTGTCAATAGATTCATTCACCCCGTCACGTATTGCATTATGAAATTGTGAGGACCTTTTTTCCGAATAGAAAAACATCATTTAGCTATTGTTTTACAAAACCATACATACCTAGAAATTGAAATCGGTTGATAGATATTAGAAATAAGTATGGACAAACGTTGTGACTCGGAATTCTTATTTAGTTTAAAGTTTTAGTTTAGTTTAGTTTAAACTTACATTTAAGCAATATGCTTAGAGTCCAAAGAAAATATTTTTCTAGGTTTTTTATATAATAAAATCAAATTATTTTTGTCGTTACATTTATTATTCAATAGCTACCTAACCATTATGTAATGTCATAACAAAGTATTTCTATGTTTGTCTGTACTAAAATAAATTTGACGAGCCTTAATAAACCTGTCTACATTTTATGAAAATGTATTTATAATAAATAGCTTTAGTATTAGGTCTATAATAGTTGTCCACATATCATCAATAGTTATAAATATTAAAAATGAAACATTGCCAAGAAAATAAATAGTTACTTAAAACGAAATAGAGTTTATTTAATAATGAAATAATTTCACTGTAACCTTGACATCATCAGTGGAACACTTCAATTTATTAAATACAACAACCTCTTCATCATAATACTATTTCAATGTCATTTATTTCTTTTTCTGGATAAATATGTGATTTTATATTTGTTATTTGTTATGCAAATATAAATATATATGTTGTAAATATAATACAATTTTTATTCCATAACGAATTTATTATTTGAATATTTAATGAATTCACTTCATTCTGGTGTGTATTTTTAATTGGATAATATGTATATTATCGGCCGAGGAAAATTAAGTAATTAACAACCTTACTAAATTTACTGAACTAGCTAAGGAACACAGTATCGAATCAAAACATCTATGGCATATGTGTTATATTAAACCAATCCAGACTTTATCAAGGAACACATAATTAAAAAGTGATTTTTTTCGTTAAAAAGATGAATATTCTTTATATAATCTTTACTTATTCAATTCCTCGGGGGAAGTGCTTTAAACGGAACCGATTATGTGAATTTTTAATGTTGACACATCTTTCAAGCTCCCTAGAATCCAAATCCATCATTTTCAGAGGGATATCGATGTATGTATGTAGTATATTCGTTTTTCTCCGCTTCGATTATCTCAAGAACAAAAAATGATATCGAATATCTTTCATCTGACGTGATACTACGTAACTTAAAACTGAATGACTTTTGAACAATATATGTCGTCTTAAAGAATAAATAAAAAATGTAAAATAAAACAATAAAACAATAAAACAAAAAAACACTTGTTTTGATAAGATAATTCCATGAGCTACATTTTATTTTCAATGGTGTTATGTTACATACAAATTTCTCAATTTTTAATCATAGAAATTTCAAATTTCAATTCTGTAGTATGACTCTAAAGAGGTTTGTGCGAATAAACAGTAGATTTTCTAGGATTTGATAAAATTCCATTGGAATTTCCCTGTATAATTCCTATGAAGCACTAAGCAAAATTTCCAAATTATTAACGGAAAACCCAATGTATCACTAGTCAGTTGCCTTATTGATGAAATTGTGTATAATCTTTCGGTTTATATACAATTTTAAGTATGTATGGAATGTTTGTAAAACACCACCTACACATGTAAATGTTAATTAATTATTTTGTGGTGAAAAAAAATTTGTATCAAATATATGTTTTTTTTACAAATTAAATTTAATCTGTTAGTTGTAGAACAATTTTTATTTAATCAAATTATTTCCTCATTCGATTTAATTTTTGCTATAGATTTTTTTAAATAATTAACAAACTGTGAAAAAATTATTCATACCAGAATCAAAAAGAGAAAATAAATGTATTCATTGTCTCTTTTTTTACTTGATAAGCACTTTTCTTTTCCATTATTTCATTCAAATTATAACACAGAAACGTGACATATGTCATACTTTCAAGAATCTGTTTTAAATAAACACTCCCCGTTAATTCGTTTTTGTTGTCATAAATTCATATTTTTTTTAATATAAATTTTTGATTTGCTTTTTTTTTTCTTGAAAATAAAAACATAAAAAATTTAAATTCAAATTAATTAAATAATAGCAAGATAGACTTGCGTGCAGACAAATTAAGTAACAAATTCACACGTAGTCATACTTTTTCCTTTTACTATCTCATTTTTATACTAAATGCAAAAAATATATTACGGTAATGTGTTAAAAGTGTTGTAAATTCCGAAATTCTACGGAAATTTATATATATATTTTTCGGTAATTTATAGATTTGAGACAAACAATCTATTATGTATTTATTTAATATTTAATAAATATTTTTGTAAATAATTAGATCAATAGGTAATCAAGGAAAATACATGAAAATTTTAACCTAAAGTTTTTCCAATAATTTGATTGAAGATACATACATTTAAAAACAATTCATTATTTTTATTTTACTTTAAGAATTAAATAGCAAGTATGGCTTAAATCAAACGATTCGAATTTATCATTCAAAAGAAAAAAAAATTGATTACAATTTAAAAAATATTTTCTTAAAATTAAACAGATATTTTCATACTTCTTCTCCTCATGTGTAACAAACTTTTAAATTTAAATATGTGTTCATAAATACTTCAAAATATTTTTATAGTTATTAGATAATCAACGCTCAAATTCGCCATTTATTTTTCAAATTTTTAAATTTTTGTATGAAAACGTTTTAAACGGTAAAAATTGTTTTTAGTTAATGTTGAATTTTTATGTTGGTTTTCTGTCCAATAATGCAATAAGAGTGTCGATAAAAAGTTTGCTACATTTATAAAACACACGCAATGAACAACACTGAATTTTCCTACGCGTCTGATGGTTCATAAAATGTATATTTCACGGCCTCTGACAATATAATAAATATGGTTACTTAAAGCATTTTTATTTTCAAATATCAAAAAATGTCATGTTTTTTGTAAAGTAAATACAATGATTATTTTGACTTCTAATATTTTCGTTATCAAAGTAAGAATGTTTCAGATTACGAAATAGTTCAAAATAGGAATCATATTTTAAAATTTTATCTGAAAATGAATTTTTATAAACAGTTTAATCAACTCAATCTAATGATGATGTATCACTTCTGAAATGAAAAACGGCAGCCTCTTTTCGATGCTTTTATGATTAGTTGTACTTTATCTTCTATAATCACTTGGTATCCGTGCACGATGCCAATGATGTTAGTTCTGTTGTCGCAACACCATTAAAATTACATATACCTTAATTATCGTTATTACACACAACTTTTTCCTCTTCAAATGAGTCATCATCTAAGCATTACTGAATTTCTGAAAAATAAAATGGTCCACGTTCAAAATTTTTGGCATGTAAGCACATGCCATAGCACATAAAGCAAATTTGGCATTTGTGGCACTAACAGTTATTTTTCTGGTTGTTTTCATAACTGGTACAACTATATAGTATGCACATGGACATTTGTAAAAAACCATAGTTTTTCTCAAATTTTACTGTATTTATAGTAGAAAATATGTACAATTTTGAAGAATTTTTGCACCATATTTAAAATTGTTAGTTATTGTTTTTAGAGTGATTTGCCTTTTAAACGCCTTATAAACACCAAACGATTCCATATCCAAAACGATTTATCCTGAATGAAACAATATATACAAAGAACCAAACTCATATTTCGTTTTAAATGATTTAAAAAAACGCAACAATTTACAAAATTTTATATGAACATTAAATTAATAATTTTATATCTGTGAGAAACATTATTTTACTATAAAAAAACATTTAAAAAACATCGTGTTTATTATTTTTGAATACAGAAACTTATAAGCAATATTTTGTGAATAAAACTAAATATTTTCTAAAAATAAAAAAAAGCTTTACATAAATTTTTACGACGGATTACCAAGACGTGTATGAATTTTATTTGTCGCCTCACATTATTGTGTGGATTATACAATCTGGATTTCGTTGATGGGTGGCCCAGGCTCAGGTTCGTCCGAGCTTAGTGCGGACAACACTAGGTCACGTGATCAAAATCAGTGCGTCATTATTGACATACCTGACGAGTGTACGGAAATCACACCACTACAAGAGAAAAAGAAACCATCTGGTGGTGGTGGTGACATGTCATCTGGTGCTAAACGCCATCATCGTGGTAGAGGCTTAGATGCGAATGATCCCGGACTTAATGGTGATTATCGACGTCCACGGAGAAAAGTTCGGAAAAGGTAAGAATAAAATTGAAATTAATATACATATTTTAAATCTATTAATATACTTAAACTACATATTTTTAACTAAAAAATTACATACAAATTACAAGTTTTTTCTACAGCACAGATCGTTTACCAAATACTTTTTAAGGTATTTATAGTTAGAAAATGATTAAGTCAATAATTTTTTTTGAATACATATTTATTCAAGTTTTATCTATTTTGTATTGACCATTTTTTTAGACGAATAAAATCATAAAACCGTAAAAATAATCTAAATATTAGCAATCAAATAACTAACGTTGATAAAGTACATTAAAAATTTGGTGGCCTTATTGAAAATTTTTAAAGCTACTGACGCTTTTGTCATGGTACTAACTTTTCCACTGAAGATATAACTAGAAGGGTAAATTGGGTAAATAGCAATAATTATTGCTTCTTTATTTATTAAATTTTTTACATATAGGTTAAAATGTAATTTAAATCCTCAAAATAAAACTTTAAACGATTATTTTTTATTTCATTAACATAAAAATTTAATACAGTTTAATGATTTTGAATATTATATCAAAAACGTAATAATATCATTTGGCTTGGTGATATTACCTCTGGTATGGTATAAAGTATTATCTATAGGTGTGTCCAAAAACGAGGTTTTTCCATTCTTAAAAATATAAATAATTATTGAAAAATAAATTATTGTCTACGAAATTTATTCCATCAAGACAAAAAGAAATAATTTTTATGGGTGCTAAACCGTCCCTTCGGCATTGCCTCATAATAAATGAAATTTGCATAAATGATTTTAATAAGTAAAACTTTAAATGAAAAACTAGTTAATCAAAAATTTTGCAAATATAACGTCTAGATATAATAACAAAATCCATCACTTTAATAATAACGTACCATAAAGATTATTTATATGGTAAAAATTAGTTTGAGGAAAACAATTAAACCATTTTACAATACTAAAATACCCTTGACACGTTTAATAATATAAAATTATTCGTTGAAATAATAGTGTTTCTGCAGTGTTTATGTATGAAAACAGTATGGTTTTGAAAACTCATGAAGATGCCAGCCAACACTTTTTCAGTATGATTTTTATCTTGTAATAATGGAATATCCGATTGTAATAAATTTATACGGGTTTATATGTTGAAACAAGGTTATCATGAACTATATATACATATTAAATGCAATAATCAACTGTGTTAGATATGACCGGTCTTTGTCGAATCAGTTGTCGAAGTTGTTGACAAAGTAAAAACTATTAACATCAAGTTTGTAATTTTTCATACAAAATAAATCAAATTATGCATTAATGTTTCATGTTCTGACTTAAGTTATATTGTCACATCTGATGCTAATATTTAATACATGCAATCGAGATCCAAGATGCAATTAATTTAGGCAAATTGATTAATGACTCGGCAATTTAGAATATATATATTTATTTCTTTCATTGCATTTTCAACGAGCAGAGCTTATATAATTTACTCACCTAGCATTTAAGATAGAATGGGTACGTAAATGGGATATAATTTAAAAGAAACCTCCAATTTTAATCCTGAAGTTATTTAATTACAATTACAATTATATAACATCCCCTTCTACTTAACTCATCTTGTCTACATTTTAGACATTGGTATACAAATTATAATTTCGAAAATTTTAGATTTTCTTTTTTCAGTAGAACTATCAATTTTGACTATTTTAAATTCATGACGACTATATTTTTTTTTTTCAAGGAATAGAATTTTTACGGGAAATTATTTATTAACAATTGCAAAAGAAAAGTTGTACAAGAACAATAGCAGTTGTTAAGATTTCGGAAAAAACATATTACACGTATTGAAATCAATATTTTTGAAATTGGTAATGAATGAATTTCTTATTACATTCACGAAAAAACAATCAATTTGTTGCTTTCGAGTGCAATCTAAACAGAGAACACCAGAATGTCAGAATTTTTCTAGAGAATAATTGCAGTTTAGCCTAATGTTTAGATATATATTTATATTGCACATGATCAGTCTACAGGCCCTGGCATTACTAATTTATAACCGTAGCAGGAAATCAAATGTTGTTTCCAACAGACTTTCGAAAACATAAAATAAAAATTAAAAAGATTTAATTTTAATTTTCGTGGCGAATGAATGATCCTTTTACCACAGTGTTTAGAATATTGTGTTTGTTGCATGTGTTCATATAGTTGCAATTGGGGTGGTTTTTCTATCTTGATATATCAACAATTACGTCTAATATATTCTATGAACATGTTATATCAAATGGTTTTATCAATTGTATGAAATCGAAAGTTTTGATATTTCTACGTAGATAATGTATTGCACATTAACATGTCTGTTGGTCTTCGTTAAATTTAGATTTATGTAAATGCATTCTTAACATTTCTATTCATTAAAACTTGGATAAGTGGAATTTTAAGAACTCGAAAATTTCAAGTCGTTTGTTTTTCGAGATTTTTCGATTTTTTTCCTGCAGCTGCTACTAATGGATCACTAATGCAATTCTTAGTATAAGTGAAAATATGAAACTTATTTTACCAAAGGAAATTACACTTTGTTTTTATACAATAATTATCAAAAGTATAATCCTTTAAGTAACCCACAAATTCTCAATCCAATAAATCAAAGGCTAAAAAATGTATCACGCCTTTTAATCGTATAATTAATTTGTATGCTTTCAATATTTTTTATCTTTACAAACCTTGGATTAAATTTATTATACCCTGATACATTCTAAAAATGTCTGATATAAAAATCGTCAAGCTTGATTAATGTCCCAATGATTTCGCTTCAATAATTGGCTTTAACTGATATATCAATTTGAGTAATTATCTCTTTGCATATATGTTTTATTCAATAAGCGATTTCAATCCGTTTTCAGTAATTATCAAATTCAAATATGTTACAGTTAAATTAAATAAATAGGTTTTATTATAAAAGTTAAAACCGGGAAAAAAATAGTATTTATTATGTTTGTATAACATATGACCTTCCTTCTATCATTTTTTACACATATTTTATATAAAACTAAAAGGTTAGTAGTGGTTGCAATAACCATTTAATAGGTTAGGTCATGATCAAAAATATAACAAACTCATTGTAACTATTAACTGATATGAATATTTGACCGACTTTTATTTAATGTACATATGAATAATAATTTTTTAGTTTACAACCATGCAAAAAAACTATTCAGGGATTTCAAATAGATTAATTTTATTAAAATGTTTTATTTTTACTCAACGCTACTATAACATACACTCTTTACTGCCTTCGTTTAATATTGTTGAGAGTACACATGTTATTTACGATCCGTAGTTTTGGTCGATTCTTATTTCTAAGTTACGGACATACTTAACATAACGTTTTGATTCACTCAAATCATCTCCAAAGATGACATCAGCCATGATTTTATAGTGATGATTTTTTAAATTGTGGTATATATGTATATATATATATATATATATATATATATACATATATATATATATATATATATATATATATATATATATATATATATATATATATATATATATAATATTTTGGCGCATAAACTCTTATGTATTATTATTTTCCAAACAAAAATATTATCATTTCCGTAGAATATAATTTGTCATTTATTACATTTCAAGATTTTCTATTCGTGTATTTCTGACTAATATGCAAATAAACTATATCATTAAAAATACACATAACGTACAAAACTTACAAACTAAATAAATATTATGCAATATTATATTGAACAGAGTGTGCTATTTGACTACAATATATTGGAGTACGGTTTATGCAATTGCATCTTTAAAAATATTGCTATATAACTCAATAAAAATTCAATATCGTGTTTGTTTTCTTTTCTTGTTACTTTTTATTTCCAAGAAATGTGTTTATGTAACAACACAATTTTTTGCAAATAAAAAAATTTGCATTGATTTAAAAATTGTTTATGTATAAAACGACGCATTCGAATATACTGAGCAGACTTTCGTTTAATGCTTGTTACTCTATCGGCGTGCCAAAATATTCAGATGAACAGGAAACTAAGGTTGAGGTAACCTTTTTAGAAATACGGAGTGTGAAAAGGATCTGCCCTTTGAAAATCAGATGTCATCAGATAATCGAAATTAAGGACAAAGCAAATATACAATCTTTAAATTGGGAAAATTGAGACAAAAATGGTACCAGCGTTCGACTAAAGAAATTTTTAACACGCTTTTATTAGCTTCACTCGTATGTTTGTTTGTCTGTAGGTAACTCTCTGAAGTTGGCTGCAGAACGCATCTGAACGGATCCTTTGCATGAGAGTAATAAAGATAGAGCTAGTGCGCGAACTACGCATGCATGCGTGTTTTTTTAGTTTTTTTAAACTATTATATTATTATGTGAAATGTTGAAAATAAATTTCTAGCAAATATCCAAATTTTAACTCAATGTGTAAAGCCGTTCCGTAGACATATCCATTTTAGTAAATCCACTCGATAGTTTCTGTTTTCAGTTATTAATTGCCAATATCTTGTAAACCGTAATTCCGGTTTTACATCAATTGCTGAAATTTTGTCGAAATTGATTTTTCCAGCATATCGATATTTACGACGAAAGAAAAATCAAAATCAGAAAATCGCGAAAATAAGGGAGTGAGCTTACTGTCACAGAAAATACAGCTATATTATGTAATTCATATGTTTAAAATGCATTTTCTCACTCAATTAATACAATTGTTGTAGAAAAAATAAATGAATATTTAACTATTTATTTTAAATCATAATCAATAAAAGCTTCTTTTGTTGATTTATTCTTGTTATATAACAGACTAAATATATTTATAATTTTAATAAAATTTAGACTAGGGGCTCATTTAAGTTTAAATAAGTAAATTGGTATACAAGGAAGTTTTTTGTCCATTATTGGCAGAGTCCAGTTTTATTATGATATAATTGAAATAAAATTCATATGTATACTTTAAGTGTGTATATTTTTTCTACGAAATATTTTCTTCATTACAATATGATTCTTGGAATATTGTAATCGATGAATTTGTTTTATTAAATAATTTTGTGTTATATGATAAAGATTCTTTTATAAGGTATAATAACAGTATGGTAGTTTTTCTATTGGTCTTGTGGTTATATCGAACAATTACAAAGCAGAAATGAGTGATCTTATCTTTTCATATTTTTCAACGCTCTATTTTCTTTGGAACTTTCATCATTATTTAGTTAAGGTAGTGCACTTAGTTTTCGTATCATGATAATTGACTCACGCAATTTATAATAAAAAGCATTCAAATGAGTCTTTTAAATTTCAATAACTTTGTAAGAAACAATTTATCAAGAGTGTTAGAAATTATTTCAGAGAAGGCGATCGTTGTTAGATTAGTAAAGAATTTTTGAAATTATAACTTCAAATATCATGAACAATGTTTTTTATAATTCTACTAAAATTTGTTTCTGTCCCTCATACCTTTCATACAGAAATTTATTAAATGTGCCAAGAAATAACATAATGAAAAAATGTCATGTATCATTAAAGTTTATTTTGTTCAGTAACACAAAAAAAGAAACATACACAAAACGTGGGTTTGTTCATTGGTCAAACATCTACATAAAGTACCGTATACTAACTATTATAAAATAATATATAATCATCATCAGACTAACAAGAAGTTTCTCATATTTCACAAAAATGTTGTATGTTTGTGTGGAAACTTGGAAAATTAACAACTCAAGTTTCACGTATACTTAGTCAGTCAATCTTATGTTAAAATAATAACAAAAACTTTTAATTAAGATTCATTTTCTGTTTATGAATACAGTTTGTCCCACTTCGAATATAAACTATTCTGACTAGAAACTTTATTTCGAAAAGTGGTAGTTTATATTTAATTTATGTCTCAATTTCTTCAATTACACATTTTTGTCTATAATAAGACACTATTTTAGATAAGAAATCTCATCAATTTGCATAAAAATTACCGCGTAATTTTTAAGGTTTCAAGATTTAAAGTTTCAATAAAATGGTTTCGTCAAAATTGTCTAGTATTATGTTTTTAAGGTATTTATATCGACAAAAGTATGCTTACAAATTACCAGAGAAGTCGTTTTCAACGAAATACAGTTGTTAAAAAAGTTGTAGAAAAATTAACCGACTTCGTCAGCTGCAATAAATTTTGCAATAAGTTCTCAATATTTGACACATAAGTATAGAAATTCATTGTTCACCAGAAGAAGTGAATTGTAGAAACGCCATCGTCACCTTTTCTTGTTGTATGCATGCAATGTAAATAGCCAATTGTACTGAATGCAGTACTAAATGCACATATAAGCAATATGTGATGGTATTTATTACAGCGTTAGTAGATTTACTTCTCCAACAACTCCTATTTAAAGCGTTGTTTATTTTCCTCCATTTTTAAGAGATTGCGTTCTCGTAAGAAATACCTTAATTATTATAATTTTATCCTCGAGGATAATCATGAAGGTAATAACATAACACCAGTATGTACCCAACATTAGATCTTTCCGAAAAAATCATAATGCTTGACTTTTTTTTGATTCTCGTGGTTAGCTTATTTCAAGTACAGACCACACTGTATGTGTACGATATTGTTGATTATTTCTTACCATAGCCTTTGTAACTTCGGGTTGTGTGAGAACTCTTCTTTTTAGTTTTTTCTTTCCAAATTTATATTGTGTATGAAGTTTAAGTTATTGTTTTGCTGAAAATGTGGCAACAAATTTATGTTAATAAGGACGATTTTTAAAATGTTGAAAGTAGATTTTTTCAATAATAATTACTCGTTTCATTGATATAATTCAATAGAGATCATATGATCTTAAAACATTAGCATCTTGCAATGGTAAATGGTAAAGAATTTGATTATGTAATTATTTTTTAATATTCCCTAAATATATTATACCTAGTTTAACATATTTAGTTGAAACTTCTAAGACGAACGATGATTTTCTACATTTTCGTGTATTTTAAATAATTTTTTTATCTGCAATTTGGAACTGATTTCATCCAGTTAATCTATACTTGATTTAAATGAAATTTGGCATTCATATTTATCACGATGAGTACAGTTTAATAAAACGGTGAGAGCCAATTCTCATTATAGTTCAAAACTAAAATATTGAATAAAAGCTTAATAAACATAAAACTTATCCAATGTTTTAGATATATTAACATAATGTTTTAGATATTATACTAAATAATCACATTCTGATAGTTAACAGAAAATAAACAGTTGCGTGAGCTATAAGTGGTTATTATTTTTGCTACTCTATGTTATGTCCGTGAATGCACAATAGTATTCAAATATATGTATTTGACTTTTTAAATTTTTTACGGTAAGCTAATTTAACCATTACTCTAGGACATTCCATGAAACATTAATTACAACTGAAAATAAGTTTTGCCGAGTATAGAAAATAGGTTCGATACCAGAGATGAAAAATCATCTAATAGATTTCCTTGCTGCCAATTCTAAGACACTTTTAACAATATTTCCTGATTACATAATGTTTATTGCATTGTATAAATGATGTAATTGTTGAATTTGACTCACAGACAATGGCAAGAATTTCTTATGAATAAAATGGTCCTATTACATACAAGATTTATTAAACTCTCTGTACTACAATACTGGTGGTGTTCCCATGCCTACAGTAGTTATATGTCATAGAGAACTTTTGTATAGTAATATATCATTATGGCCTAGTTGTAAAAGCGACAACAGGTAAACATACTGTAAATACGGTGTTTTAATATTCAAGGACAATGTAGTTTAAAATTTCTTACACATGACTGAAGCAAATATATGCGATTTACACCATTTCTGTTATTATGAATAGTGCTAAATATTACTATTTGTTTAATTTTATTGGAAAAATTTGTTTCTATATATTCACGAACTACTAATTTAGTACTGGCTGATTTAGTGCGCCAATCATTTATTTGTTATTAAAATAATTTTCACGGCCATAAGATCACGGTCATTAGTTTGGAATAAATTTCTTTTGACTCTCTTTACTAGAGCCCTAAGCTTTCGTTAAAAAAACAGCATGCTTTGCATTTTATAAATCTTTTTATGAGTATTTGAAGTTCATTATCAACAATATTAAGGACTGTTTTTAAAACAAAACGAATCTAAATGGCAATTTTTATCTTTATGGGACGAGTATACGTAGTTAGTTTATTATAGTTTTATATCATAAAAAGAAACAAAATCTTTTAAAATGGCTATTTGCATAATTTTTGACTACTTTGACGGGAGGTTGAGAGTGCAAATTAAGGCAGCGGCAGAGTGATCAATTATAATTAAAAATGGCGGTTTATTGGTCCCGCTGTTGTCTTGAATAAGTGAAGAAACCGGCCCCACGAACATCATAAATATTTAATATTCCTCTTGTACTAGAAGTCATCTTTGCTTTCAGATGATGTAGTATTCTAACGAAGGATACGGTAGATCAAAAAGGTCTAGGTACAAGAGACGCGACTGCGGTTCGATCACAGCACCATACTATTTCAAGTACCTATAAGCCTATCATAAGGCTGCTTTGTGTTTAAAGTCCCTAACTCATCTAAAATCAAGTTTACAATGTATAACATTCTACCCAAATAGATAGACACACACGAAAATCGAGTTAATAACAACGTTTTAATAAAAAAATGATTCTATTACCTTGAAATAATAAAAAGTTTATTGTTTATGCGTGTAAATAAATTTGAAAGTTTAATATATATAATATTATACCAAACAACAAAGTAATGAAAGTATTGATTTATTATTTTAATTACTGTTTGTATATTAAATAATGAATTTAACATAGAAATTTTAAAATACATAATTATTTCTCGTTTACATATTATATTTATTTAATCATATAAAAGTGTAATTTAATTTAATTTAAATCTGTCTCTCATCAACAATTTCATATAATTATGTAATAATATATGAAAAATATAATGGGAACGTCACATGACTCCTATATAAAGGTTTTGAAATTTAGACTATGGAAAAAATAAACAAATTTTTATTAACCAGTAAAATCGTTGACCGAATGAAATGAGGTGTCTATGGTATAATTAGACGATTTTTGATTGAATTTATCTGTATGTATGTAACTATATTTAGTCCGTTGTAAATTTCGAATCCGTTTTACGATTTTTATAAGATATATAAGATTTTATAGATAGATTTTACAAAAAATTAATTACGATAAAAATGTGTGCCCTTTATTTTCTTTTAGGAAATATCGACCGCACAAACAAAATTTGTGCGTGTTTATAGGCACACCTAATTATCCCATTTCCGGTTGTCCACCTGTCCATCCGTCATCACAATAACTCAAAAGAGATAACGAGCTGAAATTCTCGTAATATATTCTTAACATAAAAAGTGAGTTTAATTTCTGTTGTGGCGTCGGGAATGGAACCCTTTATCTAAATAAATTATATGGAGCTGCCTGCTTTTTAGAACACTCCATTACCTAAAGACAAATACCTTCTAGCACAAGGTGACAATTATATTTCTATTTTTTTGTTTGTGGAGTGGGTTAATTCCAAGCGATGATAGTGTGATTAACCAACCGACCCATTTTTATATAATAATTCATCAAACTGTTGTCTTTACTTGCTTGGTCACTGATCCAGAATATTATATTTTTACATTTTCTACAATAATCAATTGAAATAGAACACAATATTAACTTGATTTCAAATATTATTTTGGAATTTTTCCTTTAAGATTTTCAAGGAATTATAGAAGTAATCAAGTGCGTATGAAAACACTATTGTATATAGAAATAGATGTATACATAGGTGTAAAACTAATTTAATTAGTGGAGTATCATGAATATTTCAAGTTACGTAATTGTATTAAATTTGTTATATAATAAAGGATAATAGCAAATATTTTATGACAAATCATTCATAATTATGATTATCTATAATAAACATGATATAACATACCTATGTTAGTTATTTAATTGCCTATGAAAACAGGTATTATTAAGGTGTAATTACGAAACATTTAATTAATAATGATTCGAATAATGTCATGATTTATATAAAATTAACATACAGATATACCAACCAAATGTTAGATCTGATACTTATATTTTTTTCATTCATTCTGTGTCAGTTGATAGTAAATATTTTTACAATAAAATATATTGCTTAAATAATAATTTAAACAATATTGTAACATTTTTGAAAGACAATGAAGTAATTGTCATGCAATCATAGGCATCAAAACCGCATATAATGTCATTTGAAAAACATACGAGGTACGTGAAGAGGTACGTGAGGGCTTGAATGATTATTCGCTCAAATTTTTCAAAATTTCTATCACTAGGCAAGTTTTTCGAAAATGTTATAGGTACTATTTGTACACTACTTTATACCATAAGCAAAACCATAAAGCATCCACTATCTGCAAGAATTTTGAAGATTTTTCAAAAATCAGAATTGTCTACAATAATCACAACTTTCAATTGAATTGAAATGAACGATTAATTTTTATTTACATTTATAAACAAATAAAAATTATAAAATGATATTATTTCTTTTATCACTATAATTTTCAAGACAATAACTATAATTATCTTGTTTTAAATTTTAATACGACAATCGACTGCCTATTAACATGCAAAAACTTAAAGAATAATTATACTACTAATAAAGCTTTGTGTTCTTTCTTTCTCCACGTATCTACTATGTATGGTGCGGAAAAAATTATATACATCGGAAGTTTATTAAAATAATAACAAATATTATTATATTATATACTTATAGACACCAATTGCAATTGTATTATTATTGTGCATTTTTTAATACAAGACTTGGTTGTAGAGCCCAAGCAGGTATTTTTGAATTTATTCCAGCGAGTCAGATTAAGCAATGGAATATACATTATACCTTATTAAGTACCATCACCAAATATTAGCATTCTATATACGGCCGTGCTTATAGCCCATCAGAATAGTTAATAAAAAAAAAATAGATAGTTAGATTTTATCGATCTCGTCAGATTAAAATATGGTAGATTGATTACGAGCTCATAACTATACATTTTAATAATCTGGTGATTTTAGCGCAACACAAGAGAATGGAGGGGAGGGTCATTTCCAAATCGCCTGATTAGTTAAATGTGCATTATCCAGCACGTAATGAATCAATTTACCATATTTATATTTAATTTTTTATTATTCGCATCGGCTGTCACGGCACCATATAGTGAAAGCAACGATTAAGTAGATGTAATCAAGAAAGGGTAAGGTATCTTCCATATTTTAATATGACGCGCTTAAATAAATCCAAAAATCCAACCTTTGATTCCTCAGATTACCGAGGAGTATATTTTTTGGTTCTTACTATTTTTAATCTATATGATTTCAAATGAGTATTTTGCAATGATTAACACAAATCGTAAACATTGAATACATATTCGAAATAGCAGGGTTAAGGTTATAAATAAACAAGTTCTTTATTAATTTAAAAAATAAAAAATAAATAAATAAATAAACAAATAAATTGAATGAATATATTCAGTTATTACTTTTTCATGCGTATGAAAAAATCAAATCTATCCTTTGAATAAGTACTATAATAACGTATTATCATGACAAAATGTTCCTACCTCTAGATTATTTAAAACTATATATAAAAAATAAAATGCCAATAATGCTAATTAGGAAACTTGACCTTATTTTTTAAAACATGCTATCCATGTACTACACCACATATGATTATATTAAATAAAGTATAGGGTGACTCAATGCGTGTTTACTTAAATGGAAAATATCAAGCACACGCCTTAAACCTCAAATGTCAATAAATTTTGGCAAATTTAATTCCCAATTGAACTAAAACTTATTACAATTTGCTTAACCTACACCCCCAAAAGTTGCTGAGAGTATTTTTTTGTCTTTGGAAGACAGCACAATATCATTGGAAAAACATGTATATGATTGAAACATTTTAAAATAATATGTTCTTTTCTTTCCTATGTCACCTTCATAATCATGCACATGCGTTCAGCTTTCTGTTTCCCATTGGATACACTGGCAAACATGGATCTCCATAGATCCTGAAAATCACGAAATGGAAAAAAATCGAAAGATAACTGATTACAATACCAACTTGCTTATTCTCTTTTGTATTAAAATGAATTAAATTAATATGTTATTATTTAAAATTGATTTTATATTATTATTTGAAATTAAAACAATTATAACCAATAATTATAATAAAGAACCAAACGTAGCCCAGGCCAAAGTTTTTTTAATGACTCTACAGCGTCTGTTCAACTGAATGGAACAGATAAATTCAAAGTAGAATTTATACCTTTAGCGTCCATTTAAAACAGCGATTAAGTTCTTATAAGAACATTAATCAACGTTTTGGTTTACTTTTCGCTTGAAAACTCCGAGTTGCATTCCGAGTTGAAACTAAGTTGCAAAGAATTTGTTGAAATTTATTATGAAAGGGTTATCGTTGAAAGAGTTGGAAATAATGAATATTTGAAAATTTTTCATTGTGAAAATGGATGCATAAATAGTAAATTGGAAATATATAATAATTTAAAAGAAAACAATTCAATACACATTTTTAAATAAAAAAAATCGCATTGAGATTCATTTTAAGCATGATGGTAACCAAATTCAGTAGAAAACGCTCCTTCAATCAATAAAATAAGATCCTTGTTCTTCCACTTAGCCTTGCTCGTTATATTACTTGATTCACTATTCTTTGTTTTATTTTCCACGATTATTTTTAATTGATTGTAAAAATTCCATTCGAATTTTTCGTTAAAACAGCTTGAAATATCTTAAACAATGTGTATAAATTTTCTAGACATCCTTTACATGAATTTAAATAACACAAAAATTCTTTAGTTGTGTTCTTTGCAGGTATATAATGTTAAATAAAAAACAAATCAATAAAATATGAATAGTTTACCATCATTTATTTCATAATGAATAAAGACTTTTATTTACAGGGATATATAATACCGATTTGCTTATATTTTCATAAACGTTATAAATGGTGGATAATAAAATTAAATTTCTTTCTTGCTCATTAAATTTTAAAGAAAATAATTCTGTCCTTGTTTATTTATTAACGTTACTTTGGTTGATTTTTTTTTTTTTTATGATAAAAAAAGAAAACGAAGAACACTTAATATTAAGTTGTTTTTTACCTTCTTTAATCATTAAACTTTTATTCATAATGTGGAAAATGAATCATTTTAGATTATTGTCGAATTGTTTTTTAATTTGGATAAAAGTAATGTAGATCGTAAATATTTTGTTTCATTTGAAAAAGGTATCTGAAAGAATTTTTTTTACTGTAACACCTAGGAAAATGGAAGCAATTATTAAAATCAAACTATTGGATTCTTATAAGTCATTATGCAGCCAAAAGTTCTTATGTATAATCAAATAAACAACATACTGCATTACAGATTCAAATGACAGATTGCTTGCATAAATAGTTACACATGAAAACAGTTTTGTTCAGATTTCTATGACAATTCATCCTTTCAATTTTTAAATTCCAAATTTAGGATCAAGCTTAATTGAGAAGTTTCAAACTGTCGCAAGTATTGATAATCGGCTATTTATATTGAAAAAATATGGTGTACGAATTATTATTAAAATTGGATTAAGAGATGAAAGGATTTCTATGTTTAACCGAAATAAATTATATAAATGGTTAGAACAGTTATCAGAGAATTGTGAGATATGTCGTCATTAACACCAATTGTTTACTTACATTTTCTGTTAAATAAACAAAAAAATTTTGTACAAAATATTAAAAAGGATACATGATTATAAATTAAACGATAGAATATATAAATTGATTCACATTAAAGCAGTTTTTACAAAATAATTTAAACGTGAAAGTTGAAAAATATATTGACATTTTGAAGATATAAATACGGTAATTAAAAATATAAATAGTATATTTCCATTTCAATTTATGAAAATCCAAGTATTATTTATTGATACAAAAAGTATTCAAGTATTATAAATGACGTCATTAATTATAATCGTAGTAATTAGTCATTGAATGTTCAACATGAATTTAAGAGCCAGAAAAATTCATAAAATTGAAAGATATTAAAATTTTAATTTTTTTTTTTTTGTTCATTCTATAATTCGAAATGTCCTAATTATGTGGCTAGATCGTTTATATATTTGTGATATCTTGTTACACCACAATTTGTTGCTTGTGTCTGTTTTCTTAAAATATTTTGAAGTGAACCATGTATATTGACCACTTTTGCTTTCCTACTGCATATTAAACAAAATGTTAAAACATATATTCGTCTTGTTATCTCTAAGCAGTGTCCTCAATTTCTATAGCTGTTGTAATTGAAATACTAATAATTATTAATGTTTCTTTAATGACCTAAATTAAAAAGTAGCAGTTAATTAAAAAATTTTACTATTAAAATTTTGAACTAATTATTATTATTGGCTTATGAATATTATATCGATTTTTAAATGATAGTTAATATTGCCAAAATATCTTTCATAATTGGGTCGTTAACTAAAATTATGTATAAAAAACACCTACTTCCATGTTTGCAATATATGCATAATATTCGGAGGCCTTGCATTAAAAAATTTCTTGATGATTGACTATTATAATGTGATTTTCAAAAATTAATTTTCATAGTATATATTTCAATTAAAATTTCTTTGTATTTGATAATTTTTCTATGAATTTTTGAAATGGATAATTTTGATTTTCTGCTCTTCACTAAAGATAACCAAAAATTAATTGGTTTTCAACACTAATCTTAACATTCATTATTTATAAATCTATAAAATGAAAAATGACTTGAAATGGTAGGAATTTTGCTACAGACAATGTATTGTGAAATCATCTGAACTATAAGCTAAATACTAAAGTATTTACCTCTTTATTTTGTGTGCAACGTTCCGTACTCGCATCCTTCCGTGAGTTGTGATCATCCCATCTATTATGGTAAATGTTGCAACAATAATGCAATAAATTTAATGTCAAAAATATGTTTTTAAGTTTTTCAATATATACAAAACTAATTAGAACAATTTTTGCTTAGAAGTTATTGATTTGTCGGTGGGTATCTTTTGTAAATAGGTTAACATTTTGTATTTGGCGTATAGAAGCTATGAAATCAATATATTCACTGTAGTAAAATTCCTAGGTGCGAACCCATAGATACTCCACTATATGAAAGAATTTTAATATATTGGATATAAATTTTAAAATTAAATTTATTGCATATAAATTAGAAATTATACTTTCGAAATTAAGTATTTTGCACTATACACAGTGGGCCATTTTTATCTATGCATCTAAGTATCTCGCCAGAGGTGGTACCACCTATTAAAAAATTACCTCTAAAAAAGTTACTTGGTACAGAAGGAGACAATGTATGGTGACCTTAAATTTTTACATTGACCTCATTTTTCAAGGTCATTGCGTGAGATCCAGTCGTATTTTTTATTTAGCAAGCTAAACAGCCTAACATTTTATGTCGAAAATGATGAAATCAAAGTTTTTTTTTTAACTTAAGAGTATATACTATTCTATAGTCAAATTGATCTAGGAAATTGGGACAAAAAATCGAAATATACTGTTGAGAAAAATAATAGGAAATATCGTTTATGCGTAAATTACTAAAGACTTTATTCTGCGGATAACGGTTAACCAAAAATGAGGAATTACGATTCCATTTTTATCTTATTTTATCTGATTGTGGCGCCAACTGGATTCACGGGATACATCCTGACAGGATATTTTATTGCGTAGTTCAAAATGGTTTCTCTATGAATTCACTCCTTAAAAGTGATAAAACAATTTTTGTTTGCAGCATTTTTGACGTACAACTTAAGGCTATTTCAGAATCCGAAATAAAAAAAGGAAGCCCATATGAAACATACGATTGGATCACAAAATAACCTTGAAAATTAATGTCCAGTTAAAATTTAAGTTCACCATTCAATGTCCTCCGCTGTATATAACCAGTTTTTTGAGATTACTTTTTAATAGGTGGCACACTTGGTGAAATATTTAGATATTTCATAGATAAAAATGGCCCACTGTGTATATCTCGCTCACATAGTTCACAATCTATGAATTATTCTTGTATGCATACACAACATATCTTGTAGAAGTAAACTCGAAGACAAGAAAATCGTTAGTTGAATTAATTTTATAATTATATTTACAGAAACATATTCAAAGAGTAGTTCACAGAGATCACGTTATAAATTGTAATGGAGTTCAATATATAGATTGAATTACTATAGTGAATACAAAAACGATAAAATATGTTCTGCACTTGCTCATAGAATTTGTCTTCGTTTATATTGGTGGCTTCCATTTGGTTTTATAATTCTTTTATATTTATTCACATAAAGTCCTAAAAAGACAGCTGTGTTTTCTCTAGTTAGAATCAAATTTTTAATGACTTTCTACGTTCGCCAAAAATAGAGAAACCATCTCACATAATTACGATCTTTTCTATTTGAGATTCATTTATTATAAAGCAGTGTTACAGTTACCCATTTTTACTTCGTAATTATACTATTGCAACTGTCTTAACTCTAAGCAAAACTTCATAAATGCAGGTAATCTTGAGTATAAAACGCATTTTGCTATTTTTTACATCTAAAACTAATTTGACCTATTTTAAAAGTGTATGCAATGTTTAAAATGTTAAAAAGGTTTTGTTACATTTGTAAATATAACACTCTCAAGCGTTCTACCATAAGTCTGAAAAAATTAATAACTAACGGCCTTACTTGTTTAAACACTCAACATATCAATCAATCATAGAATGATGTCTATAGCCATTAACATTAATTAAATATGCTAAATGTGTAGTTCATACAGTGAGTTTTTTCTGTAATAATAATATATTCTATATGTGTGTTGATTAACTGAATATAGGTTGAAACTATTGCGTTTTAACTAAAAAATTTTACTGAATAAACAATTTTTTTTTTTAAATTTTTATGTTCTATCTTTTCGGGTCTAAAACATTCGTCATAGATTCGTGGAGCTCAAATGTCCGCTGTTCCTCACTCCATTCAAACTCACCATCTATATCTAAAATACCTACCTTCTGACTTTGTACAATTTTATGGCTACACACTCTTTCAAATATCCATTCCAAAGTGTTGTTCGTGCATTCAATATTTTATTAAGTTTCAAACTTTAGACTGAAGTTTTAATAAGAAAATGTCAAAATTCAAAATGACGCCATAATTGGTGATCAAATCTAGGAAAACCAAGAACTATATTGATGATTCATAGTTGAAAAATGTTATTCGGTTGTTGAATACCACATACTCTTTATACTTTATACAGGTAGATACAAATGTATTACAGTAAATATTGCAATTTGTAAATGATACTTTCAAAAACATCAGTTAATGCAGATAATCTTTATATATTATGTAATTTCAAATGAATGTATAAATCACAGTGTGATTCACTTATGTAGGTCACCAACTATTAAAGTTTTAACTTATTACATTCTCTATTTCCAGTAAGTGGATAATATTTAAAGATCTCAGTTATTACATTATTCAAATGCTCAAACGTCCAATAAAGCTATGATGTTCTTGTTTTACCTTCTGTGTTTATTACCTTAAATTTTGTAATTATAGTTATCATACAAAATTTCGTTTTGCAAGAGTCTAACCTTGCGGGAAACATGTTTTTTAATTGTATTTTTAACATCGCTTTTAATAAATAATAGGAAATATCGTTTATGCGTCACTAAAGCCTTTATTCTTCGTTTAAATTTTGTATGAATGTTATAAGGCTATGATAATTGTTGTATATCCAATAACTTGTATATTTTCTAATACAGTTATACTTGATCGAGGCGATTTATCATTCAAATATATTTCACTTACCCCTCTGCTATAAATTTCTCGATATGAATGGCAAGTACATTCATAATTTGTTTTCCTGTATTTTCATTATTTAAATGATATGCTGTGCTGTATCAATTGAAGTTTATATCTATTTATGAAACGTTGCTATATATCTATTTATGAAAGGTTTTCCAATCTAATTTGACTAATTGAAATGAAATAAATAATATCATAAATGAGTTCTAATTGTTTATTACACATGAATAAATAATTATTTTCCTAAATTGTTGATATATTTAAATGCAAATATATCTTGCCTTAATTAATTTTTGTTGTTATGTTTTTGATTAGTTAGATTGGAACCATTCTAGAAATATTGCTTATGACATAGGTGCCAATTATTTGTTGTTCAAAACTTTTTGGATATCTCCATTAAACAATCTCTTTGCTTGGTACAGTATTTTAAAAAACAATGAATTATGATCTCTTCAAGCACTACAACCTTACAATTTTTGGCAATATTTTGCAAACAATATTAGAAACTTTTCCTATATGTATTTGAATGAATCAATTTAGGAAAGGATCCACAATTAAGGGTTTGTTAGAAATAAATGGCTGTGATATTCGTACATGGGTTTTTCCAGGTTGCTGATTTCGAATTCAAAATTAGTATAGTATATATTAATTGAGATATAAAATGCGTTTTATCGTGAGTTAAACTGGCTAAAAGCATTTCGTAAGAATACTACATATATTGCATACCTCATTACAAATAATAACAAACAAAATGAAAAAAGTTTATCAAACAAACATTGAACTTTTTACTCGACACATCAGAGTATATTAATTTTGTAACACTAGAAAAGAAGCTAGTAACGCTAATAAAGTTCGTAGCACAAGAAAATAACAAAACCCAAATCGCACAAACACAATTTTGGTATATGTATTCATAGAATAATCACCTTATTAGTTTATTTCCATATGTCCATATGTCTGCCTGTCTATCCGCTTGGTCATCTGTTCGACATCACATTTTGTTGACGTAATTTAGACATAAGGACAAAGTGTTTTTACGTTTCAAACTTTTTAGTTCGTGAATGAAGAAAATCGCTCGATTCAGTCAAATGGGTCTAGGAACAAACTTTTGAATCATGAAAGATAATAAAATATTTAAAGGAAAAAAAAGTTAGTTTATAAAACAAACAACTTTTGTTGTAAACGTTAAATGTTTTGGTTTGCCATTTCAGCTCAAATTTAGTTAATGAGCGAGATACATGAATACTAAGTATTATAATGTATAATATAAATTTCTAGCTATAGAGACGGGATTTTCAAAATATTTTATGAATGTTAATGATTGAAAACAGTTCAAACATTGATACTCTACTGTACTCTTGTGTACGGTAAATATTTGTAGAGACAAAATCCTGATTTGCCCATTCTCATTCTAATGTTTTTTGCAAGTGTCAGTGTTAAATCCTTTTTTTTATTAATAATAAAAAAAAAAAATAAATAAATTGAATAATTTCAATTGAATTTCAGACAGAAATCAATAAAAGTAGATACAGACGTGTGTCATCTCTATGCTTGTGAGAGATAAGTTCATGATGTGCCTGTAGCAGTTTTAAAAATCTAAAAATTGTTGCATTTCGTTACGTTTGTAGATGACATTTTTAAATGTATTTAGAAAAATCGTTTTATATAACGTTCTGATATAGACAGTTACCGGGTGTTCGATTTATCTCATAAAATAATGCATTCATGACTCACAAATCTTAATATCAATTTCTATTTCTAGGAAACAGAAAATGGATAACTAGATATTACAACAGCTGTTAGCTAAAAAAAAAACTTTTAATAATTAATAATTTTCACACATATCGTAATATCTTAAATCATTGATAATACACCAAAACTAGTCAAATTGATACAGGGATGTTGGAAATAAATATTTTCTTTATATCTTAACACCTAAAACTTTTTATGATGTTCTGTTACTTCGTATGAAGACCTATAAATTATTTTCTATTTGAATATTTATTTGCTTTTTATTATCAAGGCAATCAAAACTACTATTAGACTGTCTATATATGAACATTCTTTAAAATTTACAATGATTTAATTTGAGGATAAATAGCCAAAATTTGATTCCAATATTGGTAATATAAAATTTGATTAATTTAAATTCAATAACTCTTAGAAATTAATTTATAAATTAAATAATTTAAAAGTGCATCACTTTAGAATTGTATTTAGAACGATTAAATATATTTTTAGGACATATTAAACTTAATCTAGATAACTATAGGAACTTGAATAAAATATTTTCGATTTCATATAAACATATATTTTTCAAATGAGAGGCGGGAAATAATCTTTACGAGAATTTGACTTTTTGGTTTTCGAATTAATTTTAATTTAATTTTGCTGCAAAATCGGGTCTAGTGTTACGTTTTAATGTGTAAAATAGAAATTTCAGTATCATTATACAATCCTATTACTTAATATTGATTTAAAATCTAATAATTCGTTAAAATAAATAATTCTATTTATGATTTTTATAGTTCTTAATTTTTTATTTTGAAATTTTTTAAACCTAAGCAAGATGTCATTTAACTTTTCTAAGATCTTTAATAAATCGGGAAATATTATTAATAATTAATTATTAATAATATTAACATTAATAATATTAATAATTACTAAAAATTAATAATTTAAATTGGATAAAATTAAGTTTGTATAAATAAAATATAACTTGAATAAATATGTTAGAAATTTGGTATCTGTAAGATGTAGTTTATGCTTATCAATGCTGAAAAAACTTGTAATTAATTCCGATACAATCCAAATATACCGTCACAATGATATTTACACATATTACTTACAATATTTATCATAAACTTCCACACAATATAAATATTAAACTAACACAATTAAGTAATAAAATTAACATTAAAATTTTTACCTAGAGTGATTTGTATCATTACTATTGCAATAAATGTTTTTATTCTAGAAGTAATGCAAATTTTATTACTTAGTTTATTCGCTTTTTATTATAATTACTAAACATACATACGTATATATAAATATTATAGGATGCTTCGTTTACACTATTTACCGTATTTTGTTAAGTATAAAATATTTTCCAAATTTAATTTAATACTCCTAATCGTAATTTCTCCTGAAGACGATTTGAAATTTTGTCATTTATATAACATCTAAACCAGAATCAATTTTACTAATTTATTTATTTAAAAAAAGCTGTTTAATTTGTTATTCTAATGTTCTTAGGTGAACATTGTAGATACATGTGTGTTATTCAAATTTCAGCTACGTTAGTAGAAAATGTAGATGTCAATTTGCTATAAAAAAATTTCTTTGAACCAATATTTGAAATGAACAAGTTTTGCTATAAATGCAAGATTTGAAATTGTGTTTTTATACAAAAAAAAAAAACTAAATTATAAACTGGAATTCACAAGATAATATTATACTGTTTTGAATGTTTAATTTTTGCTAGCTGTAATGATTCAATAGAAAAATTGAAAAAATAAACATGATTCGATAAATTTAGGTTTTAAAATTTTTTAAGCAGCTTGACCGTAGAAATCCCGTAAAAACTACAATGAACATTTTCAGGAACATAGATTTTCTACAATTTCCATGTACGTGTAAGTGTTAAATAAATGGACAAATTTCATATTCGTTTATCGATGAAAATTTGCATTTGCTTAGACCAAATAATTCAAATAAATTTTAAAACGAAGCACCATAATATATATAAATAAATATTTTAAATGTAAATAGTGGTTTCAATGTACCTAATATTCCTTTTAATTACTATTTGCATAAATATATAATTGTATAGAATATGCATTTTAATGTTTGATTTCTGTGTAAAAAATATGAAATGCTTTATGTGAGATATATTAGTCAGAAGATGAAGTATATAATATACAGAGTAATAAACAAAACATATTCAAAAATTAATATACATATAAATATGTTTGAATATTATTTAAAGATCAAAATCGAAGTATAGCGAAGATATAGAGCGACTATTTAGGAAACTCTGATAAATGAACTTATCAATAAAACATCGTACTTTTAGTTACCTTATTTCAGTCAACAAACGCTAACTACACAGTTTTCTACTGGCCATTTAAAAAACAAATCTCTCCTTGCTGAAGGTTGAATGCAGTCAACTATTATACAATTACTTGAAATATTTCCTGTTTGAAAAATCATTAAAATATATCTTGATGGTTTATTTTTGGATACATTGATTTTCAATTTATGTTAGAAAACAAAAATTATACAGTAAAATGTTCAAATTAATGCGTATAAAATACATTAGAAATAAAACAAAAACTGTAGGCAAGAGAGTTCATCTAACCCGTCTCCATTTTCTTCTTACAAGAGCATTTCATATTCTAAATGTGTTGTATACATAAAATCAAGCATAATAAGAATATTTGTTACTTTAAAAGGTGGTTTTACTATAATAAATTTTATTATTTACTAGTTTGGAATTTAAACAAGTTTGAGGTGAGATGCTTCCTCTACGAAACTTCGTATCAAAAAAACACATATTTTAAATAAATATATCTGTGAAATAGCTACATTCTATCCTTTCTTGTTGTTAGATTTGCCACAAACTCAACGAATTTCGGGCACACTAAGCAAAGTTATTTACGAATATAGTAATATTACTCAGATTTGTATTTGAATAGTGGGCTGAGTATGATCAGCAAAAACTAATTAAGGGTTAAATAAATGCAGTATCTATTGTCTGTCTGAATGTTTTTGATAAAATGTAAATATATTGCGTCGTTATATATATCATTAAAATAAAATTGATTTAAACTTGAAAAAAAAATTGAGGTTAATTAAACAAGACATATTTGATCAAACCGCAAAGTAAGCCATGAAATAGGTTTTTGCTCGTACCTAATAAAATTTACTGATCCATTTATTTGCGCATTAATAAATATATAGGTACGCAAAAAATCTGAAATTGTGTTTTTGTTCCAATGGCTTCTACGAACAAAAGCTTCCACTCTTCAAAGTGTTAACATTGTTTTACGTTCATTTCTTAGTGATAACTAGTATTATAATAGGTTCTTTATCACTTAACGGTATGAATTGCACTTTCATTGATCATTTTGGATTTTAATAGTCTCCTCTGTTCAATATATCAAAATTTGAACCACTATTGCTCCACCCTATTTTAATGAATTTGCAAAATCTCTTCTTAATCATATAATAAACTCATTAATTTCAAGCTTTAGGACCAACGTTTATAGGTCTGACTGTCAGAGCCTGGGGAAATGGCCGTGTGGGAGATATGACCAGTCTACTTATTTTCAGAACCCACAGCTCGATGTAAATATTCTAAGCTTTGTTTACTTCTGTCGACGCCGACTACTAGCAATGCATGATACATTAGGAAAAGTTATCTATGCAGTATTACAATCTAGTACGATATTTCGAAAAAAAAATTATCCTGGTCACGAAAAACAATATTTAACAAAATTTAAAAGAAAAGAAATACAAAAATAACGTATATAGAAATTAATACAATAATGGATAAACTAAAAGTCTATTCAAAAGTATAAATATTATTCCATTTCATAACGTTTTTTTTTACCTATACAAGTTTTCTATAGACTATTAAATTCTAAGATTAATATACGAAGCAAGTTTGAAGGTGTTTATTACACAGATCAGTCTATTCTTCAATTCTTAGAATCTAAAAGCATCTCATGTAAAAACATATAGTAAATAACCTTTTAAATATAAGAAGTATCTTATATATGCATTATTATATATAAACTAACTATAAAGCACGGCTTTCACATTATCCCTTTTATGCTTAATGCTTGCTTCTTGGTCGTACAGATGGTGACGAACAAACATGTGTGCAGTTGTTTGACACGATATGTGATATGTGATGCAACAATGTTGAGAGATGCACACACACCAACAAACACAACCCACATTATTATTAAAATCATCATCATCACCATTATAATAATCATAACCACTCGTCATCTACTACACCATCCACTACTTCACCCGTGTGTTCGTTCCACATCCTTCGTGCAATAATAACTGTATATGAAGACAACATAGATATATAACATTGCGAACGAGAGATGGCTTCTATATGTTTTGATAAGCAATAAAAGATAATTTGTACGTGCAATTGATGTTAAATGTCAATAAAATATCCATACCAGTGCTTTAGATTAACGTGCAAATTTGTTTTTACATCCGTATATGTGACCGTGATTATATATTTTTTTATCAAAGCTTTTGATATTTATTTTTATTTTATT
Organism: Chrysopa pallens; assembly: GCA_020423425.1. Taxonomy (NCBI): domain Eukaryota; kingdom Metazoa; phylum Arthropoda; class Insecta; order Neuroptera; family Chrysopidae; genus Chrysopa; species Chrysopa pallens. The sequence goes on along the minus strand of CM035593.1, from coordinate 52,626,701 downwards.
TTGTTATGCTCTTGTATGGTGAAATATTTAACACAAAATAAAATTTCTAAAGCTAAGATTTAAACCAATTCAAGTATTAGTTATTATCCATATTATCCCATTAAGTAGGTATGTATTTTTAATATAAACCTCTACAGGCTCTATCGATAAAGACAATCTGTAATATAAAATGTACTGTATTTTTTTTAATTTTCCGGCGAGTTTTTCCCGAAAAAAAAAAAGATTCTAACGTAAAAATCACAATTTTTATCCGCATAAAACACTTTAACGTTCCCTCCGATTTCCCGGCAAGATTGAGCCCACTTTTATTACATTTGAATAATTAATCATGCGAAAAAATTGAAATAAAAATACAATGTATATTACATCATAGTTAATAGAGTCTACAGATGTCTCTATAAAAAACACGTACCCACTTAAAAGAGTCTTTGATTTAAAAGAGAATTACACATCTGTATTTAAATACATTGACTATCATAGCGATATATTGATTTTATACTATAAAAAATAATCGTAATTTTAAATAATAATTGAAATTATATTTTTTAATTAAATTACAATGTATTTTCTTATGCGGTAATAGAAAAATCATACGACATTATTTTCAAATCATAATTGCATTTTATAATTAAAATTTTATTTTCTTTGAATTGTTGTACATTTAAAATAACTTGGTATTTCAAGAAAAATTAATGAAAAAAATCAGATTAGTCGAAAGATTCTATATTTGATAGGAATAATCTTATTCGTAAATTTGGCTATAAAATCATATTAAAAAAGCATAAATGTAGTCAATGTATGAAAACATTATTTAATATATTTATTAACTAAATGATACAAAGTAAGCATTCATAATCGAATAAACGATTTAGGTAGATACTGTATATATTCACTATCACTATATACCTAAGGTTGACACTGTCATTTCTTTCCAAGAAGGATACATAACTTGAAATTCAATAACATTAAAAAACAAAACTCAGACTAGTAAAAGACTACTAAAAATTCGACACCAAATAAAGAAGTTCGTGGTTGCTCGATACGAAATATATCTTCAAATTATTTTCACTTCGTTCCCTTTCGAGTCTCCATATATCGTTCTTGGCACTATTTTTTTACGTGTAATTAGTAGTATCAAAGGCTAAAAGAATTCGCGGCTAAAATTTGAAAAGGAAAGATATTTGGGATCGAATTATCACGAGGTTACGTGTAGAAATCAAACTATTATGTCCTAATGGCTTTACGTTTATCGAAATTTTGAATACTTAATCAAACCATTTTCTAATTTATTAAACTGAAACCCCATTCTTGTTATGGATAGCTTATATTTTGATATTTATGAGCATAAAGATGCAAATTGGTTTAAACGTAGTTTTAGTGTTATTTTGAAAAAAATTGATAAAATAATTATTTTTGTTTTGAAAACCAAATGATTGTTAATAATTTTGTATATGATTGTGATTTGTTCCAGGAAAAGCAACCATATTCAATAACAGTTTGCATTATTTTCACTTTGGCTTTGTAATTAAGCTTTTATTGGTAATTTTTCCTGTAACATCTAATATTCATGTATCCATTTATTGTGAAAGCTTTACAAAAAAAATAAAAATTGAAATAAAATTTAAAATACATGTACCCTTTTCCCACATTAATGTAGATATGCTAAATTGAGCTTATTTTTGTCAAAAATGAAAATATATGTAAAAAAATGTTTGAAATTATTTTTGTTTAAACTGATATACAAACCTATTCATGCTTAATGCTTTATAAAATGCTTTCAGCGATTTGCTTTCAATAAATTATGAATATTTATACAAAAGGTAGGTGAAATTTTTATTTATTTTTTGAAAAATTATTTTCTTTTTTTTTTCTGCATGATTTGAGTAAAATATATCGATTCTAACGAATAAGTACAATTTGCAATAACAACATTATTAAAACATATACAAAATGAATAATTAGATACAAATATTTTGAATTCAATCATAGATAATTAAAAAATTAAGAGTGGACGTGCATCCCAAAAAAACAATAAACAATTAAATATTGATCTGTGAGTAAAGGGAATTTTTAGTTTACAGTTAGTTGCAACAAAGAATTTTAATATTACTCGAAATTATTTAAAACCATAAGTGGACGAAAATATTTTCGAAGGGGAATAAAATTTTTATTTATTTTCATGTCAGTATCAGTATAGCTATATCTGTTTGTACCCGTTATGAAGCAAAATTTACTTATAAATTATCTTACTTACTTTATTTCTTAACTCATTTCACCATACTTATGAGTATTTGAAATTCAATTTAGTAGGTAACGAAATATTTTATCATATCCGTACATACCGTCGTTCAGTGTCGTCATTATAATCTTAGATACAGTTATATAACAATACTTAAAAAACATTACGATAGGAATGTTTAGTGATATAGTGAAGTCCCAATATCATGTATCAGTTGAAGCTTTTGAGTAGTATGTAAATGCAAGCAGGTTTCTCGAAACTCGATATGTGGTGAGTTTTCATAATAAACAATTTAAATAAAGTTTAATTTATGAACCTGCACAAAGAAGAATTAACCTACCAGTAATAATTTAGACGATTATTGTCCAATGAGAAGTGACGACATACTTTATAGTTTTTTTTTTTCTTTTTTTAAATTGTATTTTAATTTCAATAACTTTTCAAATACTTAGGTCATAGACTTACTACAGTGGGTATATTCTATACAAAAGAAGCACATTTCTTTCCCAGGCGGTGGACTATTCATGTGCTGACTGTATCTGATGTCACTTTGGTTATCAGCTGATATCTGTAATTATGTTACGTCAGTAGGGGTCTCATTTAAATTGTATTGTAATTTTCTAATCAATGAATAAACGGAATGTATATACCATCTCTTAAAAGAAAACCAAATTACAATATATATTTAACTGAAAGGTGTGAATTAAAAGGATCTAGAGTCATCCCACCCCAGCTACCCACAACGATTTATCAAACGCTTGATAAAAATTAAAAATATATTTTATAGTAGACAGCTAGCTATAATGTGCCGATAACTGTTATTCCAATTTTCGAAAATAACATAAATTTAATTCATATATCATGTAAGGTGTTTGTCAAAACACAAATCATAAGTAACATGAATACGGTCAAAATGGAACAATTTAATGGATTTCGAATTTTAGGGCTGTAGTAAAACTAGAAAAACCTACATTTTTCATATATCTGATCCATATGACTTTTATATAACCGACTCTCTTAGTATAAGAGCAAGTAATAAAATATACAATCAATATAATTTATAATATTATAAATTTAATATGGTCATGACACTCTAACGATGGTTACGAACCTCAATGATTCAATTAGGGACTCAGTCATTTATATCTATAGATAGTTAACATGTGACACATTTATGTGACCTCAGGGAAAAATATATTAAAAAGTTTATAGTAACTCACATGCAAATTATTTTCCAAATATATGTAGAAATGTATAATATGTATAAAGTGGTCTACTAAAAAAAGGAACATATAAGCTATTAAATTAAATTACTATCTTCAATTTTACTGGAGAGTTATATCTATCAAACCGGCTCAGTGGCCAAAATAAAAATTTAAAAAAAAGAGTGCGATTAATGGATCATAATGACTACACTTAGATTTGAACAAAGTAACCAGCTCCAACAATATAATAACAATATAATTGTCACCTTGTGTTAGAAGTGCATCTCAACCTTTAGGTGATCCAAGAAGACCAAAATATCTAGAAAAAATTTTTTTCAATGATTTATTATATCAACCTATGTACTGTACGTTGATCAAGGGTGTAACCTTACGTGACGCTTCGACCGACCATTCCTTTCAATTTGCTTCGTTTCACATTTTTAGAACCATTCAATACATTTGCAAGGAAGCTTTACAAATATACAATTTTTGTTGAATGAAAAAGTAGTAGAGTATTATAGTTATGGTGATTTAAAAGACTAATAGTAAACTTTTCGTAAAACTTTTTATTTTATAAAAACCTTAAAATGACATCGCCGTATATTCGTTTTTGTTATTATTGTCTGCCTGTTACATTTAAACGTCAACAACCTTTAGTAACCTTGAATAGGGTTTATAGGTTTTAAAGAGAAATACAATGAACTTTAAAATGTTTTTATATCGTTATAATTCGTTTGATATTTGAACAGTAAAATTTTCCATTATTTTCTATAAATTGGATGATCCTATTTTATACGATACAAATCGAAAATATAGGAATTGTATCATACAATAAATTTAACACAACATTGATAAAAAATTTATTTTTATCGAATTTTCCTTACATGACGTTACAATTACGATTATCCGTCTGTTTTAATCTGAATAAATAGGATTTAAAGATGTTTTTAAAATAAAAATATAAATTAAAAAAACATTTTTACAAAAATTATTTTCTGAGCCTTATCACCGTTAATTGAAACGTCCCTATTTTCGACAGCTATATATTGTTTTCACTTCCTCATATAGTGTCAATGAATTATTTTAATTGATTTTTATGTATGTAGACGCCGGAAAAAATTAGTTAAAAGCTGTGAATAATCTTAATTACCGAATTAATAAAAATAAAATTATAAAAATATTTTTTCGCTTTACAAATAATGAGAAAATTCCAGTGTGAGCGATGCCTATAAATTTTCATACAGAATTCAAAAGTTTAGTTGAGATAAAACTTGAAAATCTCATTATTTGTTTAACATGATTGCAAAATATAAAACATTTTAAATAAAAAATTGATTTTTATTTATTTAAGTCATCATTATTTAAGTCAATTTTCGTTCTGTAGATTTATTTCCTAGGTATAGTTCTTTGACCAACAGCTTTTCAATTTTCATAAAAATTAGCTATTATGATTCTTCTCACTATTTTACTCTTAGGGTACTTACAATTGCTTGGTATTGTTATTTTTCACAATAGACAGTAAATATTTTTCTGGAAATATTTATTATAAATTTTGTGGAAATTAAGAAAATATTTTCCAGTATAAACGAAAATACATTGACGAAAATCATTCAACAGTAAAACTTAATTAAAAGTGTTTTATAGAAATTTTTATACAAATAAAAAGAAAGAAAGGATTTCTACGATTTTGAAGACAGCAAAGAAATAGAAACCACATAACACGTCTCTTTCTCTGTTATATAAGAAGTATGCAGGAATTTGTATGTTAAAGTCAGTCATACATCTTTTTATACAGTGTGTACTCTTCAAACGTCATCACCCTTCTAATATCTAGAGATAAGATAATAATAATAAATCTTGATCCCAATAAATGGGCTTTACATATAAATATGAGCTTTACATAAGAAAATAACCTTCGGGATGATTATAATAATTCCATAATTCCAAATAACCTTAGTTTCATCAAAATATCTTAAATATCATTTTAAATTATCTATGAAGATGCTAAAATCATATAGAAGTAATAAACAGGTAAACTGCATAAAAAATCTAGTATTCGTACTGTGCATGGTACGTGGAAGAGACCTTTTAATCGATGGAAGCGCTTCGAATGTGTAAAATTTATAATAAAACATTCACATTCTAGAAAATAGAATTATTATTTGAATGTCGATTGTATAGCAAATGTCAAACAAAAATTATTGAGTAATTACAAAAAATGATATTTAATTGAAGCTCTTAGTTTGAAAATAGTAAGAATAATTCAAGAAATTGTATTAGTAATTATTTTTATTTGCAAATATAAATAATTATTCATTAGTTAATAAATTTCGAGTAATTTGCTATGTTAAATCATACATCGTTTACAGAGTTATTTGATTGATAAACTAAAATTTTTAACCATACAAACGAGTGAAATATTTTGATACCTTAATCTTCTCAGGTACCTAGTATGTTAAACTTTTATTACTTAATTAGTGTTTCATCCTTATTAACAATATAATTTTCCAATCGTGATGATGACTAGCGAATTTTTTTCTCTGTTATGCTCAAATCAAGGAAAAAATTTTTATAACACTGTTAAAATATTTTGATGAAATACCGAGATATTTGATACATGAAAAATTCGAATGAGGTATCATGTTTCAAAATAAATTAATTAATACTGTAGTTTTAAAATTTTTCAGACCATAAAATGGTCGTGCAAACTCAATTTGAATTACGTTAAATCTATTCCAAATGACCATTTTGAGAACACAAATTAATCATTGCTGACAATTGCAACTACAAGAGTGGTTACATTTAAAGCAAAACACAGTGTCATCATAAAAATAAATAAACTTCTTGTTCTTGCTTACATCTAAAAAAGTATACATTGAACGAAAGTATATGTAGTTAAAGAACGTGATTTGATTTAAAAAACTATGTTTTTCTTAAAAAATAGAAGATAGTAACTTTATCATTAGTTAAGTCTTCATTGTGTGATTAGATTAAATTAAGGGTTGGAATATTTTACATTTTATTTTTGATACTATCAACTTCTTGAAATAGTTATATTTGAGACGCAAGTTCAATTAAATGAAAGTAGTTCCTGATCGAATATTTTTCATTATGTACCCAAATTTGTTCAATTATTTTAAATTAAAAAGTTGTAACAACTTCGACATTAATTTTTGACATAGATTTTATTATTGGTGATAAAAAAAAAATTCTTAAGAATCAATTTCATGATGCGAAACTTGATTGTTTTTGAGATACATGATTGTATTTTGAAACAATAATATTCAATAATAATATCAGTGTCATCTTAATTTAAATTTAAAAATAAAATTAACAATGACAATAATGATCATTCTTAGAAAAAAAAAAGAAATTAGCGGGATTAAAACAATTCTGAACTTTAACCAGGAAAAAAATACACATTAATAAAAAATTAATTGAAGATGGAATCAGAAGTACCGGAGTCTATAAAGAACGTTACACGTCGTTGTTATAAATAAAAATAAATACATTTTTCTTATCCCCTTTTAATTTCCTTAATTTTGATATCCTACTCGATAGTTTTGTTCAAATTTTTTTTATCAAAGTGTTAATACTTTTCGCCAAAAATCTGCTATTTTTGGTAGATAAGTTGTAATATAGAAATTTAATATACAAATATACATACGCGTGAAAAACATATATCTTCCTTGGCAGTCGGTAAAAAATACTTTTTTATCTGATCATAGGTTTTTGAGAATCACGTAAATTTGTATGCCAAACCGAAACTTTATTCAGATGCGAAACTGGTATGTTCAAAACTTTCATTTTTATTTACTTCGAAATTGGCACTTCTTCTAAAAAAAATTTAATCATAAAATAAAATTTTTTTTATTATGTCTGAAATTCAAAGATTTTTTTTGAGCTCAGTTTATACGCGGCAACTAAAAGAATTACAAAATTTACTGCATATAAGACTGTCATTATTCGTGGTATCTTCTTTATGGTTTGAATTCTACTTGTGATAAAATTATACAAAATATCGTTAAAAAAAAATGGTATTGTGAATAAAGGTAAAGATCCGTTGTACGGTACCCTATTTCGAATTATACAATTTTGTGCGAAGTTAGTTTTTATTTGTATTTATTTGGTAAATTTGTAAAAAATAAATGTTGTAAATATATTCAAGACGGTGATCACTGTCACAATTTATCAAAATAAAACATACGCATTGAGTAAATGTAAGTAGACTTTTTTATTATTTTGATATTTTATCATTTTTCAAAAATAAATGTAGGTACTATATATATAAACAAGTAATTTTTTAAAAAACACATTGTTTTTTTGTGTACTTATACAATTTCTATATGTTAAAGTTAAGTCGTTTAAAAGTGTTTATAAAAAAGATTTTGTTGTTTTTTTATAAACCATCTTGAAATAAATAATCAAATAAATAGCATTTGTAAATATTAAAGCATTAAATGAATAAAAGTTTTGTATTCAACTTTTTCTTTTAGAACAAGATACTTCAAGGTATACATATCTGTCGTTTGTCGTCCTAAAAATAATCCATTAAAATGACTATGCATTTACCTAGCCCCTAAAAACTAAATCTAACATTTGTTCCAATAACAAAAGAGATTTGTCAAATGTATTATAAAATTTTTATATTTTTTATTTTAAAAGGTTGGATTTTGGAAACTCTTTTATAAAATTGTTATGGAATTTTAAATATTGTATTTTTTTTAAAATTAATTTGATCTTAATATTATCATGAAATGAAAATGACCCATAGTTATTTATTCGAAACTTGTAGCTAAAGAAAATTTTACATTAAATTAAAAATTCTATTGCAAGTTTTATATCATATAAGAACACTAAAACGTCTTTTTGACTAATACTTTTTTTGTATGTAAAAACAGTCAGATTCTCTGTTACTAATAAGTTTTCAATAACTATTTATAATTTTATAATACTTATTATTTATTCTTATTAGTTTTACTAATCAATTTTGAGTATTCAAATCTCTATGTACCAATTTGAAAGACTTTGGACCAAATATATGTGTTTAAGGATAACGAAATATATTTTTTAATACTTATAATGGTTTATAATAGCTCCTACAAGGCAACATGTTTTGGACAACGTGCGTTGTACATATCTTTTTTATGCGTTCAATATAAACTTCTCACATTAAAAAATAAAGTACATCGTCAGTAACAAATTTAGGAATAGAAAACACATTTTATTAAATTAGCAAGAAATGAGAACATTAAAATTTCTTCGTACGCTCAATTTGTATAGAGATTGTATAATGAAAACATATAGGTACCTGAGATTTTCTATTATATTGTTTGTTTAAAACAGGGATTCTTAAACTTTTTACTTCATTGCCTACTCTCACAGCCTATTTATTTCCAGTGGATCACTCTAAGGTTTTTTATTTAAAATTTACCCTTGTTTACAAAATTCAATAATAGGTGTTAAATAATAAGACTTTCAAATCAAAAATTTGAGACCAATCACACAAAAATAAAGCAAATTCGGTTTATTATTGATTAAATTCATACTACTTTGGAGAAAAGTGAAAACCCAATTGTCTGAAAAGTGAAGAAGAAAATTTGTTTGCACAAACATCCGTATGAATTTATTTATTTATAATTAAAATGTTAGGAGCTAATTTTTTCAACACTTTTTTTTGCCTCGTTATTATTCTCCATATTGTTATAATCTCAAAAACTAAAGAACCAATCGCATAAGAAATATTATTTTTGTTTTAACACATTAAATACTATAGAAATCCCTAACAAAAATTGGGAATTTTTGAAATTAGTCACATATCTGAGATTTGAAACCCTCTTACTTGAGTTCTTCAAGTATTATTATCAAAAAATAATTACTAACAAATAATAATTATTGTACCTTTATTGATGCTTTTATTTTTAAATCCTGGGCTTTGATTTAGAAAAACCGAGTGTGTATTATTGCCACAAAGTTTTCTCGACTGTTTTAGAATTGCTGGTCTAAAATAAGATAAAATTTTTAATTAACAATTGTAATGCCTTATTTTGAGACGTTTATTAAAAATAAATTACGTTATTAGTACAACAATATTCTATAATACTACTTGTGAGCTCACTATAAGATATATCTGGATAAACGGAAGGAAAATAATTTGTATTATTAGACGATATTATTGTTGACTGTACGTTTTCAGATTTCTTCAATGGATGGTATTTTGACACTACATGCAAGCATGATATAGTGGAGCTATCATCAGACACTAAAAGGAAATTTGTTTTTGTATGGATTTTTTTTGTGTTTTAGGTTTTTTCTTAACCCATAGAAATTGTAGGAATATACAGGATGTTACGATTTAGGAGATTCATTTGTTCATCATGCCAGTTTTGAAAAATTTTTTTTTACAATTTTTGTTTCAATCAAATGTATTTCTTATATCGCTTCTTATTGATGCTTTCATAAAAAATTTTCGTAAACTACATAAACCAATCAAACTACAAAAAATAAACTAATTGGAATAAATAATTTTAAATTGTAATTTTCAAAATAATTTCCTTGTGTGATATTCAATCACTGAAAATTGGCATATGTTAGATACATCAATTTTCTTTACTTATTCTTTAAATGTACAGCTATTCAAACTATGATGCAATAAACATTCTATATAAAATTCAAAGACGTAATACCGTTTATATTTGGTAAACTTAATGACATACATATATAAATACACCGTACATGGCAAAGATGACACAAAGTCTAGTAAATAGTTCACCAAAACACAACACACACATACAAACAAAAACTACATGATGGCAAAATAGAGTGTGACATAGGAAAATTTTTTCTCTATGGTTTGTGTGCCGCAATATTACGCATAATGAGATTACTATACTAAACTTTCTACATATAACATACTTTATTCAAAATAAAACGTGCCTCTTGTCAAATTTATTGTACATTTCTAATTCTTAATTACAATGTGGTATACAAAAATGATACAATAACATTATTTTGATATTGTCAGAGTATTTCTTTTTATTTTGCTTTCAATACATTATATATATATATATATATATATATATATATATATATATATATATATATATATATATATATATATATATATATATATATATATATATATATATATATAATATATGTCTTTATTAAACCCAAGATATATTGAGTACATGAGAGGTTATTATACTTAGTCTAAAAATTGTCAGATTAAAAAATTTTATAGGCAGCAAAACTTTGATATTATTGTTCAATGAATAATAATAGAATTCTTCCATTAATATCTGCCTGTTTATCCTTTTGTTTATTGTCAAGGTTATTCAAATGGAAAAAAACAGATAGCTGAATTTTTAATAAACTGTTCTAGACTTAAAGACTTCATTGTTCGTTGACCAAAATCAGGCAATTATGTGCCATAGATTCTTGACCCATTTTTTTGATCTTGAATCATCAGACAAATTTTTTAATACAAAAAGAGTTTGTTTTTTAAAAATTAACAATGTTGAACAAAATCTGGCAATTATGTGCCATAGATTCTTGACCAATTTTTTTGATCTTGAAGCATCAGAGAAATCTTTAAATACAAAAAGAGTTTGTTTTCTAAAAATTAACATCGTAACAAACCTTTTTTCGTATTTAAGCATAGTTTAAGTTTATATAGTAAGCATAAGTACATGTAATTTTTCAAAGCAATATTTGATTTATAACTAAAAACATTTCAAATATTGATAACCAACCGCATATCGGGTATTATTTTGATACCGTCAAAAAACCTTATAAAGTCGTACCTTTGTGACGCGGTACAAGTAAAGCCTTCAAAGTCGCAAATATCCAGAATGGTTTAAAAAATGGTACATTACGTTTATTTTGTTATGCGGTACAAGTAAAGCCTTCAAAGTCGAGCTCAGAAAGCTTTAATTGCTGTTTATTGATTTTCAGAGTAATTCAGATTTAGGAAATCTTAAGTAAACTCTTATTTTTCGATTGTATATCTAGCTTTATAAAAATGTATGTGCAATAGTAGATAAGATCGATAATTAAGCCTGGAGTAAATTTTTGCTTAAAGTGTTCATCTTATACAACTTTCCCCGAATTCTATACAAATATTTCATATATTTCATAAAAATACATGATATTTAAAATATCTGCATTATTATAATCCATAGAAATGATATTCTTTTAATATCTATACTTGATTATGAAAATACTTTAGTTCACAATGCAAATTTATGGATAAAAATTTGAATTATTTCCAAAAAAAAAAAAAAAATGTATTGATTCTTAAAAAACTTTGGTAAGAATTATACATATTACCTCTATATATTGGCAATGTATAGAAAGATGGAAGAAGAATTTTACTATGTTTATGAATTATTTTTGGGTTTTCTCAATACACCTCTAATAAAATATATTTAGAAATAAACAATCTATAATTGTCATTTTTATACTCATAGCGCAATCAAAAATACAAAGAAATTGTTTTTATCATGATAGATAATGAACCAACAATTTCCAAAAATAAAAAATAGTTTATAATAAAAAGATAAGATGAAAAACTTATTTTTGAACAAAGCTTTCTTATGAATTAAGTTGATATATTGCAACCATTACTGCAACCAAGTTTAAAATGACAGTTCATATATCATTCTCAATGACAAACGTTTACGAAAGTCGCCAAAAGTTTACGAAAACTTTTTGTATTGTAAATAATAGGACATAAATTCAGATTCCCTTATTTATGTTCTCTTAAATATAAATCCGATTTCTGGTTATATTCATATAAAAAGTAGTTTTGAAAAAGAACAATTCGTTCACAATTGATTCAAAAACAAGGTTTTTAAATTAAAAAAAATTTTAAATTAAAATTTTAAATTGAATAATCAAGGGAAATTTTTTATGTTATAATTTTTATTTTTTCAAAGTATAAGAAATGATTCAAAGCTAAATAAATTAGTATTTTGCAACACAACATCGAGAATGATTTAGTTATTCTCATTATTGGAATTGCAATACATGATCGATACGATTTAATTCTTAATTGACCCCAGAGAAGAATACTTTAGTCCAAACAACTTAAATTGTCCAATCACACATCTCAACGTGTGTCACGAAAATTTAAACGATCTCCGCCCTCTATCGCCAAAATGGTTGACCGCATGAACAAATGTTTGGAATAAAATTTATCGCAAATTAAATGCTCTATAATTTCTAACATCTTAAGAGCTATAGAAACCCAAATAATCGGGAAAAATATTTTTTTGTGACTTTTGACCTTGTATAATTGATGACATAGGCGCGAGTTTTTATGACACTTTTATGACAACTTTTCCTTTCCGAATTCGAGGTTGATACGTTCAAACGAACGAAAACACATTATTTTTATAGAACATATTCAGTAATCTAGATAAAGTACAGATAAAAGTTATTATTTCACGTGAATAATATAAATTAAATTAAAGTTTAAAAAATGCATTCTGAATATAAATCAGAAAAATCACCTTTCATTTTTATAAATAAAAATAATGATTTTTATAATATTTATTCTAAAATATTCAGAAAAAATTCAAATACATACATATTTATTTTAAAATAAAGCTCCAAAAACATACTTGGAAGTAAATTTAATACAAATATTAAACGATATACCTGATACCAATAAGAGAAACAAAGATAATTGTACGTAAAAACAAACAAAGAACGATATATTCAAAATATGATAAAAGTATGCGAAATATATGACGATCTCTGTCTAGCTACATCAACACAGTATCACTGCATGTTTTAAATATACTAGCATGTGTGTCCGGGGTCCTGGCTGCTGTGCCCGTCTTTCATCCCTGTTATTATACCCTGCTCTATGATAAGTGCCGCAGAACCACGCATAATCTACTACTACACTAGGCAAACCCCCTCTGAATATATATATATATAGATATACACAACAATTGAGGATATTTTCATTCAATTGTTGTTACTTGAAACACCGGCTGATATTTTTAATACGAAATAGTTTTTTTAATAAGTTTTACATATTATGTAATAAGTTTTCTTGTAGTGAATGTGTGTGCGTGTTTTAAGGAGAAATATTGAAAATTCTTAAGTGAAAATTAAAAAAAGAAAAAATAATTGAGTGTGTTTTAAAAACATGTAATAAAATAAATACCGCAGTATATGTTTTTTTAGTGGTGTTGAATGTTATTGTGTTTTTTTCTTTTACGCGGCGTTAGTTTTTTTGTGTGAGGAATTTTTATAACCTTCAAATATCCGCAATTCTTTGTTTTTACATTTTTCTGAATGATGAAATTAGAATTGAAATTAATTATTATTAAAGTTCTGATGAAAATTATTATTGAAATTGCGTATTCAAATTAATTTCCATTGCCGTATTCTTTCATATATAAATTTCTTAATTAAAATTAGTTCAACATGTTTTAATTAAAAATTTTATTTATACTTTAATAGATGATTATTGTTTTATGGCTGGTTCAGAATGGAAATAGATTATAATCTGTATAATTAATTTATTCGTTGATATTACTGATAATAACTTGAAACGAGTGTGGTCGAAAACTTAAACTCAGTATAAACTTTTCAAACTTTCTACTATGTGGTCAACGCTTTCAAAATATTTATACTATGAGCCAGCATAAATTATCGTTTAAAGTCTTTATGACGGAAATGCCTGTATGCTAACTAGGCTCTCTTTAACAAAGGATACAAATACATTCATAGCCTGCAGTCATGGGAACGGACTTGTGTATATTTAAATATGTTTTTGTTGATGGGTGGAGGATATGTGAAATTGTAAATGAAATCATTTGAATTATTATTTTTTTTTTTTTATAATTATTCGAGTGAAAAATTACGTGTTTTATCAAGTTTTTCAATCAGTAATTTATATTTAAGTTTTTCTTTTTCTAATGCCCGTATACATGAATGATTTTATTAAATCACTGCAACATGTGTAATAATAATATATTTACATGTAGAAAAATTGAATCAATTTGAAAAGTATTAGTTAGCATTTCTTGCCCTATAAGATGTCATCCGATGTTTAATTGTGTAAATATTTCGTATACATTATCATTTATTCCGAAATTATCAACTACTTAGCTTCCAAAATTACATAATTTACATACACTTCCTTTAAAAAAAATCTGAAAAGCTATTTTCATATTCCGAATCCGGAAAATTTTTGATTACCGTCAATAGTTTAAAATTGACAGACATCTGTTTTTTGTTATTGAAATAGAAAGATTATCCATAACAATTGTAATCACAATTTTACAACTGATAACACGTGATAAAATTTGGATATTGCCGGGCAAATTGCATTCCGTTTTGTATCATCTTTGAGAAAATGATTTTTATCCATTTATGGGGAACATCAAAAATTTTAGCTCATCCGAAAGTGAATGAGGACGTATTTTCAGAATTTTTGTTGAAGAAAAAACATCTTCTTACACCTTCTTATTGTAATTTTATAGACCATTTTTTAATTTTTTATCCGCTACCTGTTTATCTGTTTCTCGAAAATGTGATGTCAAAAACTGACATGTATTAATGTTAGTATTATGTGGTGACAATTAATTTGCTTATGTTTAAAACAAGTCTAGGGTGGTTGGATCAAAGAATGACTGTCATTGAATTAAAAACAAAGAATAAGAGCACTCTCCGAATGAAATTGACCTGCCCAAAGTAGACAAAATCGATATCAAAGTTTTTTAATTCTTACATGGGTTCTTCTGGGAAAAGTCATTTTAACATGATTTTTTTCACATAATGTAAAATTATTCGTTAAGTGAAAAAATAATATATTATAGAAATAAAACTTAGGAATTATATAAACAATTAAAATAAGTAAGCATTTACCGTATTATTTCCATGTCATTGTGAGTGAGTGTATGTATAATTCGTATATAGTATGTGTTAGAGCGTTACAATACGTTATGAAAATAATAAAAAAATATTCTAATGAAGGTTATTGACTTAGGAAGTAATGGGTGCTTTATTTCTATGATCAAATATGTATAACACCTCACGCGACTTTTTCTGTCATTAGGGCTCGTCCAATAAACGGTTAATACTGAAACACATAATGAGTATTTTAATAATGAACTGTGTTAGTTGTTAATTTTTGCTAATGCGTATAACACCATTAATGATGTGTTTATATCAATGGAATATGGAAGTACTGTATGAAGTATTTTTACCAAAGAAAAATTCAATAATAATACAAAATAAAATACCTTCATAAAAATATTTATATTCGAATAGAATGAATGTTGGTCCCTTGACGAAAATATTATATGAAAGGGGTGGTTTTGAGCATGTTTGAATTAAATCAAATGTACATTTTTATCGAATCGAATGTTTTAATGATTTGAAAACAATTTAAATAAATATCTATCTCTGCAGTGTATTCAACTTTCTTTTTTTTTTTTTTTTGTTGTTTCATTTTTTGATTATGTATAAAAATATTTATATACAGTTTTTTAGGTGGAAGAATAATAATAGTAACTCTTTAGCGCGTTGTGAAAATCACATAGTACGAAGATTCGAAGCTAGTTCATGTTGATTATAAACAAATTTAAAATTGTGTATGAATTTTATAGTTAGACGAGTCAAATAATAAATATCCTCATTGAACTTCCCGTTTACAATTCTATAGCTCTTACCCAATTAGCTCTTGGTAGAAAGTCTTAATATTAATTTTAAGCTGAATGCATTCTCTTTCTATGCCTATATAAAACAGTGATGAAAATAATAAGCCCAACTGTATTAAGTTTGTCTCCGTATAGTAATCACACAAAGAAGTTTGAATTTTTTCTCTCTTAGTATCTATTCTCTGTATTATAAGTTAAATACAGAGTACAAAACATTATATATTTTCAATTCTGCTTTAAAAGATAAATAAATCAGACAGTTTAATCTCTGATTGATAATTAAAATTTTCACATTCTACATAAAAAATGTATATCAACAGAAATAATAAATGATGTTTGAGCGTTATCAAACAATCGTAATTATAAATTAAAAACAATGATTGTATATAATTGAATTTACCTGTTGATATAGTACATACTATGAATTAATTATAGCGATAAAAATTAATTGTTTGCAAATACAGAGTGTAAGAATGGCATATTTGTTTACGGTTATAAATGAGTAAACAACAAAATATTACCTTCTCATTGGTGATTTATTTGATCATTGTTTTTGGCTTATTTTATCAAAATTTTTGAAAATATATTTCTGATATGCTAAAGGGCATTATACTAGTTAGGCAGAATGGTAAGGACGTATGAATTAATTTTATAAAATATCAAAATTCATAATTTGATGGAACGTGCATACTAAAAAACTACAAATATAGGGCAAAATAAAAGATTTTCAAAGTGAATTAATTGATTAAATACCTGAAATATAGTTCAATGTCAATGCTTAAACTATTTTTTATTAGCAATAATATAATAATATGTTGACCATTTAGCTATGAAGAATTCCTAATTATTTAATGATCTGTTATATAAAAATATGCATTATAATAAATTGAATTATGGCGAATTCAAATAGTTTATGAATAACTGCTTGGAAGAAAAGTTGTTTTTTTAAAGAGGCCACATTTTCTGTATTTGAAATTTTGCTCGATATCATATAGTTTACAAGATGGCTCAAGAATACCACGCATACGTCAATTTTGGTCACTATTCACACTTTAGGTCAAGTATATACTATAATAATGTCACCTCTCTGTGTCGTTTTGTTTTTGAGTTGTCTCGATGACGGACAAATAGGTAGAAAGGCGGACAGACAGGAAGACAAGTGAAAATGGGCCAAGTAATTCTATGACCAACAAATCTTGAATATAGTATATCCTCGTGTATTTCAAAGGTGTCGGCTATAAAAATATACACTCTGTCGTAACCACACAAGTTTATTTTTATCTAAAAGAATAATTGTCAGAATTTAAATGCGTTCATTCTTAGGTGTTCGATCCCGTCTTTCATTTGTAAGAATATACGATTTAGAATAAAATGCTTTGGGCAAGGGTTCTAGAATTCTTAACGAGGAGTTCAATGACAATATTTATTTTGATCTTGGTAATGATTTTCAATGCAATTTTAATATCAATTTTGATAAGCGGAAAATTTCTTGTCAAAAATCCAAACATCTATCGTTAAATCTTTTCATCTCACATTTGCATATGAATACATTCACTAAAAATGCAAATATTTTCACAATAAATGCAAATTTCAAATTTCTAAATATACAATAAAGTTTTTACTTTCAATAAATCTCCGACTTATACGATTTTAATTACATTAAAAACAATATGCAAATGCACTTAATAAAATATTTACTCCTTTTGATTAAATTTCATTCATAATTAGATTGAATTAAAATACTAACATGTACGTACTTCCATTCATACAAAATAATTTCAAATACGGTTGTTGGATAATAGTTTTGTGGATTATATTATGTATCTAACTAATGCTTTCTCTCATAATAGTATTATTTGTTCAGTGGAAAATATGGCATTATGCCAAATGAAAGAATTACCTACCCTTATTTGTATTCGTACATTTATATGATATAAATAAAACTAACCAACAATTTCTCTAACAGACACAGTACGAAAATAGAGTTTATAACACAAATGGTCTTCACTTATAAATAAATTGGTATTAATGCTCGTACGTTTTTTTGTATGTAGTCATAATATGTTTTTTTTCAATTTTTGTGAATTGCATTACATTGTGTTTTAACGACTTACTAATTAACTAATTAAAATTTGTTTTGTATAATTACGTTTGTGTAACTATAATTCAAGTAGAAAACTTTTTTTGTTTTACTCTTATTTTAACCTGGTATATTTGTATTTATGACTGCATGTCCTCTGTCCCATGGAGCCATGAACAAAAGTCAAACAACCAAAGATTTTAAGACTTAAAAATAAAAATAAACCTTACAATAAACCTACTTTTAAATTTTTCTACTACTTTTCTCTAATTTTCAAGAATATTAGAATATTCTACTTCAGAATCTGTCAGAATTTAGAACTATTTTGCTATTTGAATACGATGCCAACAGAATTTATATATTGATATTCACTTTTTGTCTCAAGTATGAAAGTTATAATGAAGATAACTTTCCCAACTCAATATAATGAACTGTGTATAGAATCTAATCAAATTCTGGCAGGCACTCGAACAGGATAAGTACGAAAAACTACGAAAATATTTAACAGATTTTCAAATGGAATTGAGTTTCTGAATTTTTACAATAGGTTTCAAGAAAAAAGTAAAACTAAGAGAAGTGTAAGCATTTAGGAGCTAAGGGCGAATTCATGAAATTTTATCAAGAAAGTGTAAATACATCAGCAAAATATATTCATTCAGAATAATGTTTTATCAATAACTTTAAGAATAATTCAACTTCTTATTTACTAACATCAATTTTTTATTTATTTTTCAATACTTCCATTCAACTTTCAATAGAACCAATTTAAAACTAAAAATTAACAAACATCTAATGATGTACGTTATAAGTGTTGGCGTTACATTATAGACTAGGAGCTGGATTAAATAAGATGTAGAAAAGTTTACGAGTACTATGAAATTAAAAAAAAAATTATAATTGGATAAAAGTTATCGCATATAATACAACCTTTATATACGCAAGAAATAATTTTGAAAAAACACGATTATATCTAATTGAAAATTTAAATTTTTTTTATTGGTTCTTCAAATTTACAGTATATAGTTATATATAAAATGGCTTACCGGGTAGTTAATTATTCATGTGGTACCTGACGCTTGCGTATGTATTAAATTGCATTTCGTACAAAACAGAAATTAATACCCATATATTAGATATACCTTTTGTTTTTTAACTACTAAGGTTATATAGCGACTACAGTGGCTATTTATTTTATATAACAACAGCACACAGCATTCATAGGCGGCCATCCATCCAAGTGCTGATTGTTCCTGCAGATGATGTTGCTTAATTTTGGTGATCGGTCGAGATCTGTAACGTTACGTCAGTGGGGATCTCTGGTTTATTTTATCTGTTGAGTAAATTTTTGAACACACTCTACAAGCGTCTTGGGGAAGTCACATTATTGTAATTTTTGAAGTTTTTTAAAAATTTACTTTATTTTTCTTATGACCGCGCAAGGTTCACCACAATAAATTTTTTTGATAATATAATAATATCACGCTATAATTTGTACGACGATAGATCTCCGCCTATTACAACATCATTATTATTCAATTTAATAATAAAAGTTTTTTCGACAGCATAAACCATTGTTATCACCAACATTCACATTTAACCTCAATAATGGTAATGCCAATGATGTCATTATTGTTACTGAATGAAAAAGTGTATACGGAACATAGTAAAAGAAGTAGGACAGATATAACATTTTATCATCATCGTAATAATGTAAGAGTGAGATAGATATAATAATACTTTAATAAAATACATTTGATTGTGAGTGCATGTGTGATTTTTTTTAATAAATATCTGATTTTTGTGATGAATACTTCAAGAGAATTTATCCATCATGTTTGCGATGACAGAGTACTTCGGCGAGTTCGCCTTAGCAAGGTAATGTATACAGTATAATACTATATTTGAATTTTTGTGTTTTATTTATTTTTCATACAGCCATGTCAAAATTCCTTAAAATTAATAAAATCTACGAGATTTTTCAAATAACGCTGTTTCGAATTATTCATGAATTTTTTTGTTTTTTTGCTACACTTAGACGGCTTTACATTCCGTTTATTTTTACATATCTATCAATCTATGTAAGTTTCCGCTGTCACTTTCTAAAACGTTTTTAGATTTTTATGAAATTTGGTAGACACGTTTATCACATTCAGAAAATTATCTTTTTAACCAGATTAGGTCATCAGAGACCTTGTAATAACTTGCAATTTCATGAACATAATATAATAAATATTGGCACGTACAAACGCAATATGAAAAAACCGATGACACCCCTTGGCCGATATATACTTTTAATGAGTATAATATGTTATTGTAGATGACGTATACTACTCAACGGAGCTACTAGTATAACCAGTTAAACTCTAATAACTATGCAAATGACCTACGTACTTAACCCTTGCTCACATTGATCAAGCAATTCAGTCAAGTAGCAAGTAGTTTAGTGCACTTGATAAAAAATTATTCATACTCATTATGTGGTAAATTAGTCAAGTAACGAGCAATTTATTAAAACTATGTTATACAATTTTTTTTATTATATGGCCGTGACTGGAATAACAACTAATTGTCAAACAGGTTTCTTCTTTTGTTTATTATTATATGCTTGTGATACAAAAGTGCTGGGTTTACTACTTACTCACAAAAAACATAATTTAACTAAACTACTTTACTAACCACTTGACCAAAATATTTCTGCTCACACGTAACTAAACTACTTGCTACTTGACTAAATTACTTGATGAATGTGAACAAAGCTTAAGTGTGTTATTAAAAAACAGTTCAAACATTTATGCTAAACCATATACGACTTAGTCTTTTATTTTGACTTAAAATTTTATAAGCGTACAAGATAGTCATGTGGCGTTTACATATGTTTATAAATAATTAGACCATATAGATCGTCTAATATAAATATATGATTCGATATTAAACCTTACGTTTTATATTGTTAAATTTTATTATATGCCCCACTCAAGGTACTCATTTACTGAAGTAGTTTTTTTGTAAAATAACATAATAGGTCAGGTCATTTTCATTACCGTTTCTATCCTTATAAAATTAAATTATATTCCCTTTTTCTTTTAGATATTACATAATATGCAGTAAAACATAAATTTGTAAAGTTATAAAACCATTACATGTAATAACATTTATTTTGAAATGGATTTAAGTACCAGTTTTATTGTTGATAATTCAAAAAAAACTTTCACATTAATTTTAAGATGGAATATCTACAGCTGTTATTGTCATGAGTGTGCTTCTAACAAGCTGTTGACTTAAATAACAATGTAATGTAATGTAATATAGATTGCATTTCATTCCATTTTCACGCGCAACTAGCTCCAAAAATATTTATAGAAATGTTTTAAAATTTTGTACAATATTGATATGCTCGACGAGTTTTCTAAGGTGAAAATCAAAATTGGATTTTGAAAATGTTTTTTCGAGAGAAACATTTAGACAATTCCTTTCCGTTTTGTTGACAATATTATGCATACCAAATTTCAAAACATTTGGATAAGTATATTTTCAGTTATTCGGGCGCGAAAATCAAAAGATTTTACATTATTAATAGTGCTTCAGTATTATGTTTTAATCTCTCTTAAAGATACTTTAAAATCTAATAACTTTTTCAAAGTTTTTATTATAACTTTAAATGGAAGTGAGTGGTTGTTAAGGATAAAAAAAATTTAATAAGGAATACCTTTTTTTTTTTAAAAGAAAGGAACAAATTTTTAATGATATCTACTTTTCATTTTTAATTGTGGTTTTGAGATTTTCAAATTCGAAGGAGGTGGGGGTTGAAAATTTGCATGGGAGTATATATTTTTAATAAGAATTATAAATATTATTTTGGTTAATATTTATCACATTTTTTTTACAAATACAAATATTTTTGTAGGTGTCAATACGATTTCTATTTGTAGAAACGCCAATGTCGTAACAATATATGCCAACTCCTTCATTAGCAAAATATTTGATATTTATCATTAGATGTCAACTTGACATAAATTATTATGATAATTAAACTGTGTAAAATTTAAACAATTCTTGCTATTAATACTTTTAGCTGATCAAGTGCCGTTTATTATGATAATTTCTGATTTTGTACGAAAATAACATAAATCCCTCAAATATGATTTTTTATAAAAATAACATAAAAAAGCGTTCTATAACAATATACATCTATGAAGAATTTAATATAAAAAATGCAGAAAATCTAATTTTCTAGTAAGTGAGGCCATGTATAAAATGTTTATACAAATTTATGAATTATATTTCTTAATAAGAAGAGAATCTCTGCTTAAGAAACTAGGATTTCATCTCATCTTGGAAAATTGTAAATGCATATATAGGGTAAGTCATAAAAATCAAACTAGTTGAGTTCTTGCCAAAATATTTATAAAAAACAAATCTTAAATCATTTAACAATAAAATAACAAAACAAAGTAATCTAAATATTAACTATAAAATTTTTTTCAAGTATCTCGATTGACGATTTCCCCTGCGGTATCCGGGAAAGATGGCCATCTTAGTTTTATCACTTTCATTTTATTTTTTTTATTTTTTAACTGAATTTTTTGTTGTTATTGTTCTTTGATTTTGCGTGTTTGAGTAATATCTAAATACACTTTGATTGCATATGGTATTAAATGTATAATAGCCGTTGTCTCGGATTAGAATTTCAACTGTTACTGATCTTTGACATCGGATTATGTATTTTTTCCATCAAACTGCTTAGAAAAGCATATTCTGTTGTGACCATAATTAACATACAAAGTGTGGCTTTTCTCACCTTAATCAACCGGGAGAGGTTGCCACATCGATACAAAATGAATGGTTTTGAATTGAGGACAATTTTGAGGTTGGAATGTAACACATCTTCAATACCAATCAGGATAAATCAAAAGATTAAGAATATTGACAAATTTTATAAATTTTCCTTTGGAAAACCCATTTACCATTAACCATTTAAGGAAACCCACCTTACTCTTAAGTTAAATTTCAATTTTACTTTGCACGTGCTGCAAGTAGGATATATTAATAGAAGTGAGCTAAGCATAAACTATTGTAATCTACCTTTAGGTTCTCAACATAATAATCTCTCCCGTGTGGCTATCGTTCCTGGACTTAACCTACCTCATCTTTGTTCCATAAATAATAATAGTTTTGATGAGAATCAGTTTTCACATCTTATATAAATATAGAGCCATTCTATATGCTAATTTGTAGCTCTGTATATTGTAAAATTTTCACTTCTATTATAGCCCCAGATGTGACCATTAAGCATTAAGATATTGTTTATCTCTGATGAAGTTGCTTTCAAACATTAAATTTATATAATTGGTTGTATACTTGATTAGAACTATATGCTAATAAACCAATGGTCTATTTTCATTATCATAACTTTATTTTCATTCCGAGTATACCTGAAAACAAAAAATAAGGGCACTTGAAAATTGCATACATTCTTAGAATTATTGGAAAGTAGTTTATTTTTATTGTGTTTTTAACTGTTGTTCAGGATTTTATTTGAATAATCTCATTTTCATTTGGTACAGATCTGATGCATCTAATGCGAGAGAAGGAAAAGAACCAATTTCATCGAATTTTCTCTTGAATGTTTAAAACATTCAAAAGTAAAACTTAAAATTTAAAAAAAGAACCGCATTCAAGTAAATGGACAAAAAAGTAAAAATAATTTTACTTTTTTCCTTATGACCAATTACCTTTTAAGCTCGGTGTCCATCTTATACTTAGCTAAAAAATGGATTGGTTGACGGTGTCTGAAAATGGTATTTGGTCACAAAGAAAAATTTAAAATTATATTTGACTTTTTAATTCATTTTTAACGCAGTTTTTTTATAAAATTATAAAATCATCTATATTTGAATAATTTGTATTGGAAAAGTAGGTAATTTTTTTTTATGCATTCATCCTTAAAAAAAAGTCAAGTATGAAAAACTTATGACTTGTTTAGATTTAAATCATTGATACCAAAAGTGACTCAATCGAAAAATATAGGTCATCCATTGCATATGTAAAATGTGTTTCCGGATATATAAACATATACGAATTTCTATATTTAGAAATTCACCACATACCGGAAAAATAAATACCTTCATCAATCAAACAATATTATATAACTTTTAGTTTTTTTTTTTTTTTTTTAATCTTGTTGTGGAGAATAGGGCATCTGGGAATCACATCAATAAATTCCTGACTGCTATTTTAAACCAGAAAGCATCATGTAATATTACAAATACATATTTTATCACAAATATTTGGCAAACTTCTATATGAAGATAATTTTTTACAAAACTCCAAAATTAGGAAAATTATAGATAGATCGGATTGACTTAGAGATTAATTCATTCAAATTAAATGCAAATTTTATCACAAATATTTGTCAAACTTCTATATGAAGAGAATTTTTTTATGGAGCTTCAAAAATAACAAAACTGTAGATAGCTCGGATTCGCTGAGAATTTAATAGCTTCACAAATACTTTTTTAATAAAATGTAAGATTTTAGACACGTCCCAAATAAATATAAACAAATACTTTCAATTTTTTAGGAGAAAATAGTAATTTTCTATCAGAAACCTTAAAAAAATTACTGACGGAAATTCATCCTAAAAGTGAAATGACTAGTGTTTAATTTGAAAATAAAAATTTGTTTATGAGGAAACGTCACTCATATTTATTTTGTATATCAGGTCAACAAAACGGTATAAAGGTATTGCATCAATACTACTTGACATTGCTAAAAAAATTAATGATTAAAATTTAACAAATTATCATTTGATTAAAGCCATTCCTCTGTATTATACAGTTATATATTTACCGGCACGAAATAAAAATTTAAATGTAATCTGGAAAAAAATTCAGTTTCTGTTATAATTCATAAACTGAAGACAAAAACCTGCTTTAATTTCCACTTTTATTGTATCGTGATTACTGGTACATATTAGAATACGGATTCACATTTATAAATAATTATATCTTTTTTTTTTTATAAGAACTTAGTTAAAGTAATCATTTCAAAATTATATGGCCAAAGGTTTTAAAAAACTGATCTAAGTATTAATTCACTTCAAAAAATAATATCTTATTCGGTATCTTGGTGTATCAAATATACCAATACAACTTCTAAGTTTCATTCTTCATTTCAAAGTCGAAAAACTTTAATTTGTATAATGATGAACAAGTCAGTTTAAATTTTTTTGTGTAGATTCTCTAACAATATTCAAGGTATTAAAACAAATTTAATTACGCAATATATTAAGCAATGCTATGATGACTTAAACTAAGTTTTTACTTTATCTGAAATTCGGGTATATTTTGTAAATATTTATTTTTGAAATCTTTGTTTGAACTCAAATATTGACACTTGAAGCAGGCCTACTATATTGTGTATGCCTGAAAATAATTTTATAATCATGATTATTATTATTATACTCGAAATTGTGTGTTAACTTCAGACAAATGCTCATAAGATACAAAGAGAATATTTTGTTATTCTGTTTAATTGATAATTTATTCTTAACTTTTCCTTCAAATGGACATAACCGTAAATATTTTTAAATATATAGTGGTTAGCATCCCTATAGAAATTTGATAACGTAACTTAAAGCAAACATCAATATAGCTGCAATTTGACTACCTTTAAATGAATAATCATCCCTGTTTCATTTCAATGCTTCCGCTTTCGAAATTCCTTTTAATGCTTTCGCTTTCTCAGAAGTAAATATTTGCCCAACCCTTTAAATCACTTAATTGCAAAAAATTTTAAACTAACTTAAAGAAGAACGAAAAACAAACTTTTCCAAATTTTGCACTTAATTTTAATGTGTTTATTTAACATTAATATACATATTTTGGCACAATGTTATGCATTTACTCCAAATACTGTGATGTAGTTCGTTTTATAATGATGAAGTAAGTTTTCTAAGCATGTAAATGTTGAATCGTACATTTTAAAGTGTATTTAATTATGAATATATATTTACATGGTATTTGATAAGTACGTGTATAAATTATTCAATTCTTTACCATCTTTATATTGAACACATTGATGAAAACTGTTCAGAATTTGTACGGCCATTCTATTCAACGTTTTACAGAATTTTTTTTAAGTGAAAGGTATTACCGTTCAGGTGAAGCATCAAACATTAGATTACACCTGTCTTTTTCCTTTCCAAATTTCTCAAGTTCCTATGGCGCAGTCCTTCTACAATTGTTGTGATACTTTGTATCGCAATATCACTGGTTTTAATAAGATTGAGGGTTCGATTTGGTCAGTGACTCAAGTATTAAGTATATTAATTACTAGCTAGTACAAAACCTGGTATAAACACATTTTTTTTTCATCAGCTGGTTAGATTTTAACTCAAATTTAGCATTTAAACACATAATTATAATACATGATTAATATGCATTTATGTATGAACTGCATATTGTATTTTATTAATTTTAAGAATTCAAAATAGATCCAACATTGATTCTCAACCACATATCGAGTATCTGAACAATTTACACTGTTAGTTGTTATCTTTACTTGGCTAGATGTATTTTTCAATATTTGAATGCCAAAAACAGTCAAAATAACAAAAATAAATAATTAAATTTCCTATAATTTTGTTTTTTTGAAAAACCTAAAAATATTAAGTATTAAACTAAAAAAATTGTTGAACATTGTGCTTTTGAAGATTTCTAGAAGGGTTTCTCGCAACAGATTCAAAAAAATTTATTAGTCGGGCGTAGCGCTTGGTTAAGGAATTATGAACAATTTTTCTGTAATATCTATAATTTTATTTTTTGTTGTAATTTGGATGATTATTGGTTATAAATTTTAATCTAGGCTATTCTAGTGAGGCATTTAATTAATTGCAGCTTTTTTCTATCCCCACTGTGGTAGTGCTTACAGTAATTATGGTATGCTGATAGCTCCTCAGAGCTTTTAACAAATGTAGACAGATCTAATAAAGATATTTGATATTTATAATGTATAAAATATGTAAATATTTCTAGGATACCGACTATATTAGTTATAAAAATTGTAAAATTTAAATAACTGTCGCATGGCATTAAAACATTGTCAGTAAGTTATTTAAAATAAAATTGTTGGAAATGAACATAGTGGGAAGTTTTAAATGAACCATTAAAAACAATTGATAGCGAATTAAAACGTATGAAACTCTTTTCATGGGTTTTATTATATCCATGTATACCCGTTTTGCAGATGATCAACAACGTTTGTTTGTTCTCGAAGCTTTTGAAACGACGTGTATAAAGTTATACGAATATTATTCTAGCAATAATGTTATTTAAAGTAAAAGTTTCTTAATAATACAAACATTTGGTGTTGTAGCATGTTTTGATGAGATTATTGTAAATACATTTCTTCAGGTTATATTCCTGTATGTTTTTGAAACATGTTTACAACAGTATATACCTACCTATATAGAAATAATTATATTAGTTTAAAATATTAAAACAGTATTTAAACAGATAATTGTTTTTTAAACGAGGATACAAAGGAAAAAGAGATCAGTTTATGAAAAATTAATGTAATATAAAATTTGAATTACAGAATAATTTGTGAAATAGAAATGAAAAAATATTTTTAATACAAAAAAGTAAATAAATAAAATATAAAAACAAACGAAAAATAGAAATATATAGCGAGCTTCGGCAAACTGAATTTATTTTCCAAGCTTCACTTGAAATATTAAATTAAAAATTTAAGCTTAAAATATTTTTTAAGTACAAGTTTTTATTCCGCATTAGGGTTGTAATTAAATAATTCATACAAATATTTCTGCTATTGAGTTATAAAATGTTAAGAAAATGAGGCTAATTGAATTTTTGTTTTTGTACTAGATGTGGCCATGAAGAGCGGTCATTAAGGTCTTGGCTACATTTTAGAAAAATATCAAGCTATAAATATTTATATATTTTCCAGACATATTTTCGACAAATGTGTACATTCGGTACTAAAGGGTTTAATTTTGTATTGATTCATTAAAGCGCACGTTTCATCATGGTTGTCAAAACAGATTTATAAAAGAAGACCTAGATAGAAATGATTAAATTTTATCATGGTCTATTCACATATAACCATTATATAAATTGAAACTAAAAATTGAATATAACAACTAAGAGAGTAAAATGTTTAGATACTCGGCATATGGTTGATTATCAATGTTTGAACGATTTTTAATCATTAAATTTTTTTTTAAAATGTAAACATAAATTGCAATAATATGATACATATATGCATACAAGCTAAATTTGAACTCAAATTGTTGCGATCATTTTACGAAAAAAAATTCAAACAAAATCTGTTTGTTTTAAAAAAATAAACATTTTGAACAATGAACCGATATTATTCATTCATGAATTTAAAACTCAGTCTTAATTTCCAAAATACTCAACCAAAATTTCATCGCATTATCTCATTTTGTTTTTGTGTTATTTTGATGACGGTCAGACACATTGATGGACTGATTGATACTATGAACACACATACAAAAATTTTGTTTGTGCAGTCAATATTTTCTAGCGTTACAAAATAGAAATCTATAGAAATTTTATATAGCCGAGAATATTGAACATAGTTATTGGAAATCTAGAGAAAATTATAATTATTTCTTAATAATACTAATAACGCATGCATACATAAAAAAATTTTTTGGAAGTAAGCCGAATTAATCAAATTTGGTAATTTTTCACATACTTGAAGATAAGAAATTCAACGAAGAAATTTCATGGAGGAATTTCACTTGTGAATTGTGTACCAAAATGAAATCTACGGCGCATTGTAAAAAGGAATTGTAGTTTTTGGAAAATTTTTTATGCGAATGTTTTATTTTCTAGGAAGTCAAAATAACACATTATAATTTGTCAAACCTTTTTTACAATAAACAAGAAAAGAACTAGAATCAAAAATTTAATTTATTCAAATAGAATTATCACAATGGTAAAAAGTATTACTATTAAATATGATCAACAAGTGTTGCATGTGAAAACGTGTACAGCACATGGAAGAAGGCGTTTCCGTTAACGAATTATAATAACGTATTATATGCAATGTGTTTGTATTTTCTGCCATGCGTATAACAATATTTATACTATTTTCTATATAACAAACATTCTGCCATCTATTTGCATTTTCCTTAACTAATTTAGTTTTGGAGCTTTCCAATATGTAAGATATCATTTTCTTTACCATTTTTTCTTTTCAACAGAATTTCTTTTCGGATAATTGTTAATAAATATCTCACACAGTTTTTAAATGAATAAGCGTCTTAACAAATACAAATTTTCTTTAAATCAGGTGATTTTTGCTTTGACACTTTCTTTAGAGACTTTTTAAACATTATGGCAATATCTATGAGATGGCAGCACTATGTGCATTTCTATATTCAATCAGTAGAAAATTTTCAAGGAATACTTTATAAAACATAATTGTGAAATATGGGAACAACGTAATAAAAGGTTTGTTTTGTGGATGAATAGATTTTTACATCACCAAAGATATTTATTATTTTTAAGTTAGATTTTGGTTCTAAATAATGCGTAAATAGGCATCAAAAATTAGAAGCTTTATCTATTAGAAGGATACTTTACATATTTTTCCGCAAAAATATAAATAATAAATTTGACTTAAAATTCCATGGAACATTCTTTCTTTAATTGTATGAATAGCTTTAAATTCATGTGTCATATCAAATTTAATGTTTAAATGTTTTATTTTGAATTGTCCTAATGATTGAGGACTCTAATAAGGGTTTTATCGCTAATAGATAAAACTTGTACAGCTGTCGTAAGAATGTCCTATAATCATTATTATAACAAATCAAATCAAGCTTTAAATAAAAATATAATTTTGGTATATTAAAGAAAAGACCACAGCGGCTACTTTTAGGACTAGTTATGAACCTGCAGTAAACGGATGCTAAATGTTCATCATTTGTATTTTAACCTATTTTTTAACCTCTAGAAATAGAAGTAAATACAAATCATAAACACAGACATATATATATAATATATAGCAATTCATATCTTCGGGGGCGAATATTGTGTGCATAATTATTATGTCTATTATTAGTAATGTTAAATTTTTTTAGTTGACAAACAGTTTCTAGACAAATAAAATTTTTATTATTATGGCCATTAAGCATAAGTGTTGATTGAAAAACACCTTGATCTACAAAATAATTACCATGTAGTAAAAGTTGACCTTCACACAATATTCATACATATACCATAAACTACCACCACTAACTAAGTCAATTCGTTCACCGATTGTGTTACGTAAACATGCTATGCGTTTCATTCGCAAAATGAAATGTAACAGTCAAATTTTCCAGTTAGTGAGTGACGAAGGCGGCAGCATGTCTGACGCTCGCAGCGCCTTAGTGGCTATGTACCGCATTGCAGTGCTATGGGTGTGCTTTCACATATACACTGATATCAATGAAATCTACACATATTCTTTGTTTGTCTATAGATACTATTATTATATTTTTTCTATCCTTTTTTAAAACAAATGATATTACTTGATTCATTCTATTCGTTAACTGTCGTCAGTTTAATTCGCCATCTCTTTCGTTTTTAAAAGCATATGATACTTAACATTTGTAGGTATATGAAGTAATATTGAGTTAATGTTTTCCACTTCAAAAGTCGAATAGGCAAAATCATTTAAACTTCACACATAAGCAAGGATTGATATAATGGTATGAAGTTAACATAGTAGGTTTAAGATTAAATAAAGTTTGCATCAACCTTCAATATTACAATATTTTTTAAATGTTTCGTCGTAAAAATGCAAATTCTTTTTTTTTTTGTATATATATATATATATATATATATATATTATATATATATATATATATATATATATTATAATTATATATTTCAATTATATATTTCAATTTTTTTCCCCAATTTCCTAGATCAAATTATTTTGTATTTTATAAATACGTATTTCGACTACAAAGTAGTCATCATCAGTATGAATTAGCTAGCTGTAATAATTCTCTGAGGAGATATATTTTTTTAATTGCATAGATTCCATATTTATTAGAAGTATGAACAAACGCCAAAAACACGGTGAATTTAAAGTAGCTTTTTAAAATCAATATTTTTTTTTTTGATAAACTTATATATACTGATATTCTGAAATGCTAAACTATTTAAGAATGGCTTCTTGAATTGGATTTGTGCAGTTACATTTATGATACGGAATTCTAAATAAATATTAAAATACAATATATATCAATAACTGTCATTTTCAGTTTCCATAGCAAACCAATTAAACATAATTGTATTTAACACATTTTTTTTTCCTTCTCTATGTTTGTACGGAGTTATGCACTGAGAAAACAACTCACAATTAATTAATTATTTATTGTCTACAAATTATAAAGGTTACTGGTCAATAAATACTAACTACATTCTTGTGTAAACAATTTGTTTATTTACGCATTCGTATAGGAAAAACTATATCTAAATACACACAAAAATATTTTGTATGTGTATATTATTCATGTTACTATCATCAGCGCCAGTAAACAGATTTGTGTGTTATATCCATTTTATGGTGCATTTTATATTGGAGATGTTTTTGGAATAATACTATAGATAATGATAAGGAAGTTTTAGTTATGAAAATTCGTATGATAGATACATGCGAAGATACTAGCGCCACCGCGACCAAATTATAAACTAAGTATTATTACACTTTTCAGGTTATTTTTATATACTAAAGACGTGTGTCTTATTTAAATATATTATACATATTATACACTATTATGAAACACTCCATATATAGTTCATAGTTTGCCATAGTGTGTAATTGTTATCAATAAATAAATAGTTCTTAGTTTTACCTGTACTTAGAATCTTTCTGATAGTAGAAGAGCCGGTGCGTAGTATTACTATAGACCTAATGATCGACACCTCTGTAATTATATAGTTTTTTCAGGATGAATGATATATGAATAAGATTTAATGTATCTTGAATCTTAATTACATGGTGAATTTTGCTTTTAAACATTCTTTTTGTGATTATTTTTACTTGAGGTGTTTTTGTGATTGTATAAGAAACCTGAATATCCGTCAAAAAGTTCAACATGCTTTTGGCTATTTATGGGTTTCTAGGGTAAAGATCCAAAAAATTTAAAAATAACATTTATTAACTAAATAATAATAATACGGTAACCCAAAAAACTTCGTTCTACTTATTTCATTGCGCTTCCACCATTTGATACTAAATTTCCCTTTAATATTTATACTAAAAATTCAAAAAATACATTTATTTAATAGCTTTTTTATCTCTTATAAAAGTATACTTGTTTCTGTTGATATTACGTGAAGGTTTGTTGCGGTATTATGTATTTTTAAGACCTATATTATAATTACTTATACTTCTTATATGTATATATAAAATTCAAAGACTCAAACCAATATAACTTTTAATTTCAACTCTGTCTATTATAGATGTCTCTTATATTGACTGTTTGTATAATCATATACCTAATATTATAAACTAATGCATACACATAAAAATGGAGCTTTATAATCATTTTATTTGCAGAATAGGTTATATAGTACTATTTTGAAGAGTCAATAGTTTTATATTATATTTATATTTTAATTTATTTTTCAAATATATGGAAGATCTGGGAAATGATTCAATTTAATATATAAAATAAATTTTCCCAAAATAGTCCAATACAAATTCTTACCTATAGACTTCAATTTACATCTCTGGAGCAAATTATTAACAGAAAGGGTTATTATTAACATTATGGTTTATATGCAAAATTATATAGAAAAAAAAAATTTCTTGAATAGAATTGGCAACACAATAGTACTTTTATTTTTAAATATCATTATGCATAAATTAATTAAACTTTTTCCATTAATTACACTATGTGTAATTAAAATTTTAAAATTTTATACGTGTGAGCAGCCAGCAATATCATATTTTACTGTTTGTTTGATTTTATTTTTTATTTTTTACTTTTTTTAATAATCATATTGTTGGAAGTGATATTCTTATTATAAATTTTCAAAACAAGTTTTTTTCTTATTGCTTAGAAAGTTTTAATGATGTATGTATTACATATATTAATATTTTATATTTAAGTAACTTTCATACAATGTGATTTAATATGATTTTGTTGGTATCATATTTAGTAGAGAAGAAGTTTCGATTACAACGACTATATCTTATAAAGTTTGATAAGATTTTAACTTTTCTTAATATAAATAATAATCAATAATAACTTAGTAATAGTATTATATAATACATTATAATGAAGAAAAGTAATATCGTCTTAAAAAGCGATTTATGAATTTCAAGGGAATGACATAAATACTTCGATTATGGTAAAATACTCCGTATCAAAATATTTCTTTTAAGTATATTATATTGACAAAATATTATACTTCAAATAGTAAAAAATAATAATTTTCAAAATTATCAAAATTATAATATTAGTTTTATAATTAAAGTTAATTTAATAATTAACGTCAAACTTTCATTTTTTCATACGTATGAATATAGTTACATTTATCTTCTAACGTTTTGATGTATGGCAACTTTAAATATATACTTTTGAAATTGCATTTATAAAGAACTAGTGGAATGACACGCGTAGTTCACGTTCTCCTGGAAATAGAGGAATAAAAAGTAGTCGATATCACCCGGGGATAGTGTAGTTTCCCAACGTTGATAATTTACAAATCGGTCCAATAGTTTTTAAATTTATTCGTTACATACAAACATACAAATTTTCCTTTTTATCCAGCGTAGTTTCCGTTCACGTCTGAATACACGGATAAAAAGTAGTCAATGTTACCTGGGTATAGTTAGCTTCCCAACGGTGTACGAATTTTCAAATCAGTCCCGTAGTTTTTAAGTTTATTCGTTACAAAAATAAATCTAATTGTTTCCTCTTTATAATATTAGTAAAGATTTAAATAAATACATTGAAACAGAGCGTTCTTCAAATCACGGTCAATTAAGATACTATTTGATATGAAAATTATCCATAGTTTTCTCAAACTTGACGAATTCAATAAAAAAAAAACTGGTATCGAAAATAAATTAAAATAGTTATGTGTGACTGCATTATATGTAGATCCGCAGTTCCAGGGTCCTTCTCCGTTCAGTCCCCTTTCCTCTGACTATTTTCCTCCGCTATATGTGTTAAATTAACAGTTATTTTTAAGCTGAATATATTTGTAATATCTGTTTCAACGATTTACCCTAACCATATAATATAAAATTCGAAACCTCATTCTAGACAACAACAAGAAATAATTGTTGAACGAAAGTAGTTGTATAAAACATGTGACTAATTCATTTATAAACTAATGGAAATTTTCTATGAAATCAAATGAAACAAATGAATAAATTGAAACCAATTAACTGAAAACATCTTAAATAAAGGTTTTTTACTTTTCAAAGTTTAAATGTTTGAAGTTTCTATAAAATGATTTGTAGTGTTTCAAATTAATTATATTCCACTTTTATAAAGAAAATCAATGAATCAAAATTATTCAATCATCGTTTTCTAGGTGACGATTTTTCTTGTTCATGATAATGTGAAATTAACGAAAAATTTGCATAAATAGATTTAAATAAAAAATTAAGTTTGTAAATGATTACCAACATGTATGGACTAACATTATAAACTTAAAGTCTCGCTTGGAATTTAATAATTACTATCATATTTTATTCTTTAGATATGAAAAAGAATTAATTTGGGAATATAATACTTGAATATTTTGTATAGGCTTTTATTTTCAATGAACGTAAAAACTTTATTCTTATTAGCTGTAGTATACGATCGTAATATGCATAATTTCCAATATAAAAAAACTGCAAGGAACAGGAGCTACGGATACTTAGTCAATATCCACTTCATTAAAATTAAGCAAGAATTTTACAAAATATACAAACGAATAAATATACAAATTATCATTATTAATAGTTAAGTAATTTTTTTTAGAATTTTGTTACATCCCTGAGTATAAACGAATCATCACCAGGTTAAGCAATGGAACATTTTACAATTTTTCTGATTTTTTAGCCAAATTAATAGATGATATAAACAAAGAATATTTTTGTGTAGAACTATATACAAATTATTTCTCAACACACAGTCTTTGAAATTTCTATTGAATTTCTAAGAAAAGTATTTAGGTTCCACTAAAAAAAGTAGGAAAATCTTAAAATTTACTGTGAAATCACTTTAATAACTTTTGAAAGAGTGAATGAGATTAATTTTATTGTTGAGTTTTACGTGATATTATTGTAATCTTTAACTATATACTTAAAAGTTAAAATGAATCATAATAGTTCATATTTATACGATATTCGTTTTTGAAGAAAATTCGGAAACAAGAATTGTAGATTTCGTCTAAATAGGAAAACATATATTTTGATTCTTTCATATTTTTTTAATAACTTTGTCGAATTATTATGATTATAATAATAATAATAATAATTTTTTTTTTTTTTTTGGCATTGATTCAAATGAATTTAAACTGAAATTTTTTTTTTTTAATTTTTTTTACGCACTTTGTATTCCATTAAACACAAAATTTAGACTTTTAATGTCTCTTTTAATGATCTCTGAATCTCAGCAATATTTATGATGATGCATATGTTTGAACTTCTTTCATTTCAAAAATTCAAATAATATCACCTCTTGCCATAATGTAAACATTTCCAAAAATCCTTACTTCGCGGAATTTGAATTTATAAAATAAACCTATTCCAAATTTCAGCTTCCTAGAGTTAGTAGTTTTGGTTATTTAACATCAGCCAGGATAAATGATTTGAAATAAGCAAAATCATTTGAAGTATAGAATACGCAATGTGCAAAAAATTAAATAAATTTTCTGAAATTATAATCCACATACTCGATAATTTTAATTCAAAGTACATATTAACAAATTTTGTTCAAGTTATATGTAAAGTTTGATAAAATATGCGAATGTTTTCATCTCTTACACTATTGTTATGAATAGTACCTACCTAATTGTGCGATATCGTACTTACATAATATAACGTGAATTTTCTATTTTCCGCGTGTGCATTATATAAAACACACAGCTCTATCTTATTTAATTAAATTTTGTTATTTTTATGATCGTCATAAATATTATGGTGAAATGTTTATGATATACTTAATTCCTTATTATAGTATACTTGCAGTCAAATATAAATTAGGTATCTAATAAAATTAATGAATAAAAGAGTATTCAAGAATTTGATTATTTTTGAAGTCAACAATTCTTTTGGAGTCTGGAAAGATTAATTAAAATTTTTGATTAGCTTAGTGATATTTTATTACATTTTGATACTCGACATGTTGTATAGTAATATTTTTTCGTAAAATGTTGTTTATTTTCATACAGTTCTTTATCGTAGTTCGTTTATCCTCCAAGGTGTTAAAAAATGATATGATTAGATCTTTTAAGCTGAACTTCAGAAGGCCAGTAAAACACTATCTTTTAACTTCAGACAGTTTCGTATACTTGAAGCTATATTTTAAACACTGGCCAGTGATTTGATTATCAAGTTTAAATACTTGAATTTATTATGAAGTCAGAAAAACGGAACCTTGAACGTATTGATGACGTTTTCGTCCTATCACTCACCATTTACTTTATCCAACGTCTCCTACTATTTTGTACTTCATTGCTGCTTCCGCTGTATCTAAATCGATCCCTAGATACTTAATGTGAACATAAATATAATGTACAATATATTGTACAATAATGTTAGTAGTTCAACCCACACAACACAATATTATTGCAATTAGTTTCAACTGATAGTTCTGCAGTTAACTTGTGTGCAATAAGAAATAAACCGCAAGCTATGTTGTCATTGCATTAGTTTTAAATACAAAATAAGGGATACAGAAACGTAGGTGGATGAATGAATAGTTAAAAAAAAGGATTCATTATACCTATTAAAACTTGTTAACTGAATTAAAAATTAGTGAACCAAATGATTTACAAAATATTCTGCAATTAGTACACTATTTGATGAACTATTAAAAATTACTGTCTCTGAAATTTAAACATTCGCCCTGCCCCAGAGGAAACTTCATACCATCAAAATACCATAATGTAGGCTTTTGTCTGTTTCAGAGCCACTTTATATTTAATTCGACGGTATTCTTTTCTGAATTACCTGCGCAAAATATTAAATTTCTTTGCCAACTTAGACTTATTCACATCTGAATATAATTCTCTATTTTTCAAGAACACCTGGTCGTATTACTAATTTTTTTTATTCATTTGCTATATATAATATTTGAATTTAATGTTTCACAAAACTGGTGAATATCTGACAGTTTAATGCATTCAAAAAGAAATTTTCATACGAGATCTTTTTCCTTTTTTGACATGATTGAAAATTTTTTATTCTTACTTACATAGCGCCATTTCAGATACTTTTCATTACAATTATTTGTTTATGCTGTACATGAGAAAAGTTTAATTTGTATATGACATTCGAATTTATATTAAAAACATTCATATGCAGAATTGATAAATTTTATTAGAATTGTAAATAAATTCAAAAAATTGAATTTACCCAATCAACATGTTCGAGATTTACTATTACAAAATGGATTGTGTAATGTTCCCACAAGGCAAGTAATGTTTACTACATTTTACAATAAAATCAAACTCTTTTTTATTGACTTAATATATTTCACAATCTTTCAATATGATCTACACTGTCAATATAATTGAACAATTACAATTATTGCGCAACGTATTCATGTTTATATTGAGCGCCACTAGATTTTTTAATAGATTTTTAAACCAATTTTAAACCATTGATAGCATATTATATAAAATAACCAAAATAAAAATGGATTCCATATAAAAAACTGCGTTTATTACCCATAAAAAAAACAAAAAACAAAGAGATATTTATAAAATTAAACAGTTTCTTTTGAATATCAGAAATCGCTAATATATTGTATTTTTTTGTTTTGTTTGTTTCAGGTAAGCTTCTTTATAATAATGACACTCAAATCAAGTATTTTAAGATTACTCAAGTGTTCTTTTCTTGACTGAGTAGTTAAAGTGAAATAAGTAAGTGTTTCCAATTTATTATTTTATATGTTTGTTTAAAAAAATAATTATATGTGTGGTTTTGTTGATCAATTTCATATAGTCTAGAATTATTTTATTCTCTTTCAATTGAATAATCCTAAATGAAAAGTATATCAAGGATTAATTTTTATTAACGTTAAACGGCTTTAGAATTATTATTTATTCAGTAAATGTAATCTATTATTTAATAATTTATTAAAAGGATTTTCATTTAATGTTGGATTAAAACATACAGTTGATGGTTGAGGATTAAAACCTATCAAAGTAATTGATAAAAAAAAATGATTTAAGAATAGTTATTCTTAAAGTTATTCGTGTAACTTATTTTATATTGTATTTTTGCAATAAATAAAATGAAATTAAAACAATAAGCACACAGTAACAGATCTACATATTTATCAAAAAATTTGGAAAATGGTTAATTTATGATTAGTAAAACAACTTTTTTCATCAATATAAAAATTCTGAAAAACGGGACTGTTTTCTCATTAGAAAAATTATTGATTGGCCCCTCGAACTTCATTTTGAGGCCATATTTGAGAAATAGTGGTTTATGATAGCCACCACCTTCCAATGGTTTTTCTTCTTATTTTAATTGGAAGATCATTTAATAAAATAATTGTGTGACAACATAAAAATTTTGAAAAATTTCAATTTGTTATTGAATTATTTTCCATTATCAATAACAAAAATAGCGTTTGAAAAATTGGAGGCTATCAAAATTGACAATTTCTCAAAATATAACCTCAAAATATCATCTCTAATATTCATAATACTTCAATCGATTTGGCCAATTGATATCATGTTTATAATATATTATATACCAGGGTAGATAATTTTTTAAAACAAAAAAAATTATAGTAGGATGAAACCAATAAGAAATGCAAGATAATATGATAAAAATGAAAGGAAAAATAAATTACGGGTGATCTGAGTTCGGGAAGTAGAAGGGGAGTGAGTTTTTAAGGGTAAAATTCGGTTTATCTGAATTTGCGGGAAAACTAAAAGTCCTATGGAAAAAAGTTAAATGGCAAAGTTGTAGGTAAGAAAAAGTTAAATGATAATAAAAATATCTACAACATTTGTATTTACACTTTTTTAAATAACCTCAAAAATAAGGTGAAAAATTGAAATAACCAAGTTTTTCGTTTTTTATTTTTTCTCTCGGAAATTTGGTGAAAACTTACCTTTTTATGTCCCAAATACACTATGATTTTTATGATTTAAAACATTTATTTTTCATCTCATTTTCAATAAATATCGAAAAAGCACCCTAATTTTCAATTTTTGAGTTTATGTGAAAAAAGTGTTAATACAAAAGTTGTAGATCTTTTTATTGTCATTTAACTTTTTCTATACGACTTTTTTTTTGGACTTACCCCCGACTACTTCCCGAGCTCAGATCGCCAGTAATTTATTTTTCCTTTCATTTTTATTATATTATCTTGCGGTTCCAATGGGTTTCATTCTACTTTAATTTTCTTCCCCTTTTTAACTTTTTTTAAGGCTTCTACTCTGGTCTATATACAGAGTCAAATTGAACAAAAAAGACCATTCATGACCTTTGAATTTGTTTTTCTGAATTTCAAAAATAAATTACCAGTATCGACATCATGTATAACAGAATATAGACGGAGTTACCGGGAGTACATATGGATTCCAACTAAGGTGAATTTCTGAAATGAAAAAGCATGTTTTTTCTAAGAAAAAAATTTATTGTCACAAGGAAAAATTATATTAAGAAGGAAAGCTAAACTATGGCAGGCCGCCAACCTAGACCGGAGGCCTACTTAGACCACTTTCGTTTACATTAA
Source organism: Chrysopa pallens (assembly GCA_020423425.1). Classification (NCBI taxonomy): domain Eukaryota; kingdom Metazoa; phylum Arthropoda; class Insecta; order Neuroptera; family Chrysopidae; genus Chrysopa; species Chrysopa pallens. Next base: position 52,586,515 of record CM035593.1, on the reverse strand, counting down.
AATTCCTATATATATATTATATATAAAAATATTGAATAAACTAGTTTCCTTTATGATAAAAGGATATAAGAGTGTTGTCATGTCAAGGACATACTTCAACAAATATATTTACAAACAATGAGTGCCAACTATCTTCTCTTATGGTGGTATTGCTTGAAACATTGTTAGCTTTTAGATGCAGAGCGATAATATATAGAGGTAGGTACTTGTGTATGTAACAAAACTATTTTCTATTAATTTTGTTACTTTTAGAGTAATTTTTGTTTTTAAATACTTCTATGATGTCTTGAATTACTTTTCAAAGAGTCGTTTTCACTTGTAAATCGAACACTATAAATTTTAAGAAATATCTCAATGTATTATATATGAGCTCGTTGATGTAGAGCCATATATTAAAACTCATTCAATCTAGAAACCACAAATACAACTTCATTGCCAAATAGAGTATTTCCATTGAAACCTAATAACGTTTTTTTACGTTAACGTTAACTTTTTAGGTGTTTTTCTTCCTCAGTATGATTTAAATTCAGGTATCAATGATCTTTGACATGCGAGTTTTGCTCTATCTAGTGTTTTATTTTTTAATTACTCTTTATAATGAAATTGGTAAAATAACACTATAAGAGTTTCTATTACTGTTTGACTTGGCGTTTCACTGTACTAAAAATTCATAAATTTCTTCTTGGATGTTTGAGACATGAAAGAAAGCTTTAAGATAATTTTGTTTCTTTGAAAATAGTTTTTTATTTTTATTTTTTTTATTTCTACTACTGAGCAAAATTTTCAAAGACATTTTAATTAAATTAACGTAAATAGTTATTTATAGTTATTACAATTTGTGTTTGTTATTAAAAATATTTATTTATTATAATAATCTGTGTTTGTTGTATTAATATAAATTTTGCATCTATTTTTTGGCATCTATAGATGTTGCTAAAAATGAAGTATGCTTTTGGTTCCTCTTGTGGAACCAAGGTTTATAAAAAATAACACTAGATGCCATATGCTTGATTTACATATATGTTTATTTATTTCCGTTATCAAACTAGAAGTCTATACAATAAAACACAGTGTAGCAAAGCCAGAGATTGGTTTATACCTTCTTATTCGCACAACAACACTCTCACCAATTCTTACTTAATGGATTTTATTTATTTAAAAAAAAATATTTCAAATCAATAATAATTTGATTCGCGAATGTTTCGTGTTTTCAAGCTATTAAGAGTATATAGATATCATAACAACAGTTCTAGAAGCGTGTAATTGTGTACACAAGTAATAAATTATTTTTGTATATCAATATAAACAAAAGTTTGCAACGCAGGTGTCAGCTGAGAGAATTCTGGCTTTGAAAAAACATATTGCAAAATATATATTTAACACTACTACTTTTATTACAAAAATGTATAGTCTACAATCAAAATAGGTTAGTTTTAGTGGCAGTGTCGGTGATAAGAGATAAGTTTACAGTTCCAACAAAAAAAAAAAGAAAGCAAATAATTTAAAAAATCCGAAAAAAAGATAAAAAAATATTCATGCAAAAATAAAAAATAAAATTTTAAACCAATAACTATTTATAAAACAAACAAATAAAGTCAACAATTTTAAAAATCAGAAATAAAGAAAAATAAATATTCTTGCAAAAATAAAAGAAAAAAAACTGAATATATATACCAATACCTATTTGAGTAAAGACGCCCCACTGAAGTAACGTAATTACAGATCTCGACCGATCAACAAAGTTAAGCAACATCAGTCACGGACCAGGAATACTGTTGTTGTATAGAATAATACCCACTCTAGTCACTGTATGACAACCATAGGAGTAGTTCATAAGTGACTTAAAATAAATAAAAATAAAAACAATTTTAAGGTTTATTACTTTTATCTAAAATTTATTTCAAATAATTGATGAAACGTGATATTAGAGGCTATTCCTGCATGCGTATTCTTGCAGTAATTAAAACTTCCGTTACATCATCCCGCCCCAAAATCATTCTAATACAAAGCGCTCTGTTTAAATTGTACATATCATTGAATAATGGTTGTAGTGAATATTCTTTAATCGACTTTCATTCTTACTTGTACTTAATTCTTGTTTAACTGCAATCACAACACAGTCGAAGTTTTTAAATTTACTCAAAAAACGAATAATTATGACTTTCTATACAAAATATTAATACATATTAATATAAAATTAAATGAAAAGTAATTCTTCTCATTATAAATAGAAAATTGTTATTAAAACATGGTTTAAATTTTTATATTTTTTTCGGGTTTTGCGTTAAGTTAAAATATATAAACATGACAGGGTACTTTTCTGCTCGATTTTGCGATGTATTTAATCTCTCGATAACTACAGTATCGATTATAAAAAGTATGTGAGAATGTCATTCAATACGAGCAATTTATAAATGACAGTAAAAAGTCGTATAGAAACTAAAACCATCCACGAACCATTAGAAATTGTGTTTTACGTTGCTTTCCTTGCCTATTAATGCTAATGCATTTTGTATATTCTCTACGAAACCTTGAGTTTTTTTGTTTTTCTTGTCTGTTTACAAGATGTATAATTTCGTCAATTTTGTCAACATGAACGTCTATTTAATATGCTCAATTTATCATTTAGAGATAAATAATAGAAGTAATGACAGAATCCAATCACATTCAAGAGTTATCGCGAATTTGACTATGCTGAATTTAAAAGAATAAATATCTAAAATAGTAGTGCATACTCAAAAAAATTAGACTGTGTAGTTTATTTAATTGAAATTCTGGTTTTTGATTTCAGAGTATAACAGAAGTTATACTCACTACATTTCGGATCAATAATTTAATGTATGGTTTCTTGAACTACAGCATATGAAATAGTACAGTTTTGATATTTCATGTAATGGTTTTCTTGTAAAAAAACTTTTTGCGATCAAATTACTAAAAACTAAAACTAAAAAAATAACCGCACAAAAAGAAAATATTTGTACGTTGGTTATAAGATTTAGATAGTCATTATTAACATTTTTACAAACTTTATACTCTGATCCAAGATTTATACATTGTTTTATGTTTATACATGTACTCGTATTTTTTTATTACTTAGTTCTTTTTTGTTTTTATATACGAAGATGAGGGGTTATTTTTTATTTTTATGAATATCTGAAGGAGTTTTCATAATCAGTATGTTTTTGTTCTTAAGAAGAATAAAATAAGTTCTTTTATACGCTAATTCATGGAACGTGTCGATTTAAAGTTTTATATAAATGTAGAATATTTGTTGTTTTTAAAAAGTTTTTTAACAGTTAGTCTTAATATGTACAATACCTTCATGAAAGTTTATGAGTCAGTTTTTAATTTATTCGTAATTTACTAAAATCGGAGTGAATGTATGAAAATTATTTATGGATTTGCTGTAACTTACCATTTATACTGATTTAATTTCAAGGAATTATCTAAATTTCTTAATATTTCTTTCATAGATCATTAATGTTTGAAGGATATTTTAAATATTAAATTTCACCATACTCCTGGGCCACGGCTTAATATAAAATGTCTTTACATTCCCTTTAAAGGCTACAAAATGTCAAAGTCTATATAGATAAATAATAAAATAGAAATTATATCATTACAAATTGATAACTTTGCAAGCAAATTTAAATCCGTTAGTATAATAATCAAAAAATTATAAGAAAGATTCTTGATTTCTGAGAGAAAAATGGTTGCTTTTAATTGCTGACCTTTTTTGATAGTTTTTGATAGACCAACAAAATTTGCTTTAAAACGAACTTCTTACAACTCAAATTTTTGCAAATAAAAAAGTATGGAAAAATATTCAATTTATGTTTTTATCGCTGGAATGCGTGCATAGTTTTTAATAAACTAGTAATTACTGATTTACAAAAATTGTATTTTAGCACTCCTAATCTATATTGGTAAGAAGAATTTTATAATTTTACTTACCAAGAAATTGGTAAGATAAATCGTTACAATTCCTTGTTCCGTTGTTTTCATGTACATAACCTCTAACAAAAAATTTCTATGTCTATATTGTTTATAAAATCACTCGGTTCAAATAAATCCATAAAATTTTCTGGAGTAATAAATTTTTTTTGTCACCACTTACGGGAAGAATGGTATTCTCTCACCCCATGGGATTATTTTATGAACAATTTCAACTTTTTAATATAAATGTTTGGTATACAGAAATATATAACTAGAAGAAATATCCAAGGTAATATGTAATAAAAACTTTTTTGATATCAATATGAAGAATTACATACAATAGAGCGAAATTCGATTTCTTTTTGAAATTAAGTGTTAAGTTTATAGCGTAATGCTTTTCCATTTTTCACGAAATAAGTTCGTTTTTTATAATGCGAAATTATTTATTTTGCATCACAGAACAGTTGGCTCGAGCAAACAAGGATTTTTATAGTTTTTGTAGTGTCAGTGACATTGACATTATATCCATATCTTTTTGAATGTTGTTTTGTGAATTTTTTTTTGGCCGATACTTTACAGCAAGAAATCTGTGTGTACTGTTTGTGTTGTTAGAATCGGTTAGCTACACACATACTGTTAATATATATGTATATAACATATACTGTAAGGCTAGTATATACTTTTAAGTATTGTTGAACTTTCAATTGCTATACCTAAATAACAAAACGGTGTATGATTTTTTAAATTTGGAAATAATATAATTAATATTAAATTAGTTTTTCAAAAGTTTTCGATTGTTAAATTTTTTTTATTATAATCGGAAACGTTACTTAAAACGCATTCTCCTCAATGCTTTCAACGTAAATTATCTTGGATTATAAAAAACACGAATTTCAGACGGTCAATCGACTTAAAATTGTAACAGCAATTGTATCTTTATTTTTCGAGACTATGACTTCAACAACACAACAACGCTAAGGTATATTCTGAGATAATATTTGATTTGATTAATTTTACATTGAATTTATATTATAAATAGATTTTTCATTACTCAATGGGCCATGATCTTTGTGAAAAAAATGCATTAAAATATTTCTATACTGCTAGGAATAAGCCTGCCTTAAATTAAAATGTAAACTAAAATTACTAATTTTCCAAACACAATTTAGTAAAATAGATGAAATTTAGTTCACAAGTGTATTTTGTTGATGACAAAACAAAATTTAATTAGCTCAAGATTAATTAATTAACACATGAATTACTCAAAAACATCATTTATGTTGAAAATACACAGAAGAATCATGTTTTCATAATAACCTATGTTAATATATTATGTAATTGATTTTTACTTCTGTATACGGGAAGTTAATATTCTGACACTTCATGTACTACTGATGAATTATCAAAGTCAATTAAATAGTGCTCATTTTCATAAAAGCTCCAGATTGATTATCACATCACAAAAACGTATTTCAACTAAATTATTCATTATCTTAACAAACTAAGTAATCGTAATTATTAATTATAAAAATGTAATTCAAAGAACAATTTTCTAATACAAATAAATGCCAGATAAATCCGAAAAAATATTTTTGCTATAAATTTACTTTTAAAACTCGAATATCATAAAAATTGCTCGTACAAACTTTTTCTTATTTTGGGAAGAAAAAATAAATATGTAGTTGACATATCCAAATAATTTTATTTCTTGTTATGATTACACTAAGAAACAAATTTTGGAATATTCTGTAGAAGATATTTTGATAGAACTACGTTTTCCGGTAATTGAAACATGAAAACCCCGATTTCGATATTATTTTTCAAAATAAATGAATACCTAGTATACTTTTATGGTGGTGATATTATTTTATCATAGCGGGTCATAGTAGGTTAAAATCCTTTTTTTATACCATCTATATAAAATATAAATTTTGCCAGTAGTTTATTTGAGTGCCTTAATTATTTAAACTATCATTTCCACACAACATAAGGTTGTACTTGAACTGGAATATTTTTGGATAAAATAATTATTTAGAAAATGATTTTTTTAACTTCATCATTTTCATACATTTTTAACCTTATAATAATACCTCATATAATTTAAATTTATTCCTGTAACAAGTGGGTGTATAATCGTCAATGTATATGGAGGTTGTAGTGCCAAGAGAACCAACTTTTCATAGACGCGGTAACGAACCATGTGATGTATTTCAATATCATTTCTATTTTCTATTCACTTTTGTTCTGAGTATTGATTTTATTCAATTTTGTTTTCTAAGCTAGATTTATATAAGGTTCCCAATTATAATATATTTTATAAAAAAGCACACATGTGCATCATGGTAATCGCCAATTTGTGAATTATAAATCAAATTAATTCCATTATTTAAATAATAGTTGAATTTTGTGAGATAATTAGAACTACAGATAATGTCTCAACTTTTAACGTACAATTGCTTTATTTTTTACTAATATTTTGGCGTCACCAATGTTCTCAAATCAAATAGAAAATTTTCCATTAATACGTGCGAATTCCTTTAATTTTTTTTATTCTCTTAAAATTATTTTTTCTATCACTTACATTTTTCACCCAAATATTTCCATATTTTATATATATATTTTGCAAACTATATTATTCATTACTGTCAAAATTACAGTTTAACAGAGAGACTGTTAATAATTACCCAGAAAATCTGTTATTGTAATTCAAAAAATTGACAACTGGATAAAAATTAATGTGGTTTTTTGGTTTTAACATAACTTATTGATATGCTTCCTATTTTCTTTAAACGAGTATTTCTTTTGAAATGTTCTTAAAGCCCAATCATTTTATTCGACATTTTAGGACATATGGGCTGAATACTTAAGATATGTGTGTTTAGGATATTGGTAACACAGAGTGGATTCACAATTATATTCAGTTGCCATTATTTTATAAAATTAAGTGCATATCAAAACAAACTAAAAAAACAAAAAATAATTTCTTATTTTGTTTTGAATCACATAATTTTAATAATGCAAACACATATATTTGTAATGAAAACTCTTAAATGATAATGAAGTTGAATATGTAGAAGATGGAGGGTAAAGAAGTAAATAGAAAATAGAAGGCACTCATTGGTGGGTGAGTTTTAACATGATGTTTTCTAAAACAATGTTATTATTCTCTTTGTATAATAAAAATAAAAAGGAATAGTCGAATCAGTAGAATATATGTACACTCCTGCTAGTGTTATGTTTTAGTTTTAAACAATATTTTACCTTTTAAATATACGTACAACAACAATATTGTATAGTCTCTGCATAGTAGTTGACCTGGGTGAGCTTTTAACATCACCTTATCATTGAGGAGGTCATGTTATTATAGTTATGATGTCATCAACATAAGAAGATGTAGCAGCAGATACTATAATGTATATACAGTAATAATACTTAGTTTTCCGTGTAAATATTTTATAACAGATAAATAATAGATTTCAAATAGTACATACCAGAAAATTGCATTTTGCCGATTTTCGAAAAACTGCTGTCCAAAAATCTTTCTATTCCAATCCAATGGAATTGAAAACGAAAAATGTCATTCACGATTTGTGTTTCTCGACCATGTATAATTGCTTTTTGAATTATGAGGACCAAATGGCTTAATATATTAATAAGAGAAATTGGAACAGAAATATCTATAATACAGATAACCTATGTATATACATTGTATTTTTTTTTTCGTGCAAATTTAACTCAAAATAAATATATCAAATGTTCAATTTTTGTGCATACCAAAATCTTAATAAGAATCGCGTTGAAGAGTTTTTCCCGGATAAAATTTAAGTTTTCGTTATTATTTAAAATGTTTTCGCAAAACAAATCTTTGATATGCTCTAATAATATTTCAATCATTTTTTATCAGTTATTTGTGCACGAAAATACAGAAAAATGTAATGTATATTACATTAGCGATGGTTTTTATTAAGAGGTTTCACTTTGTGTTATTTATTCTTCAGTATCCAGAATTATCACATCAGGGATTAAAACTATATTTAAGAATCACTGAGTTAAAAAATGGAATAGAAGCGAAGATTAGAAGTTACTTAATTCACTAAGCAAATATAAATCCTCCTGTCTCACCGAAAAAACTTTAGAGGACCAAACATTCTGTAGAAGTACTTTTTAGCTACTGAAAGCTCCATAGGCATATCCGTTTCATGAAGTTGGAAAATGAAGCGACCAGTCTGGATAGAAAGCTAAAACGATGATGCTGTTCCGAATTTAGGAAGCTTTCTCACAAAGCCAGAATGGGATACCTAGCACCAAAATATAAAAAATTAATATTAAACGGAGTTTCAAGGGTCTAAAAAAAAACATAACCAAGTGTTAAGTATTTTATTTATTTATAAACTTATCTCAACAAATATTTCGTACTAAAGTAGTTAGTTTGAAAATTTAATAAAAAGGTAATTCAATTATTTTTTCTGTAAAAAAGTTGCGTTTTGAATCAATGGAATTCAAAAAGATTAATCAGGTGAATTCAGTCAGACCTTCAACAATTTTATTTTCTACACAATTTTATGAGTGTCAAGCTTTAAGCTTAATTTAATCTTTTGTTATTTAAAATGTATAACAAATTTGAATATCGTTAAATGTAAAACGTTTTTAAAATAAAAGATATGTCACCTTTTAAGCTACCTATACTATTAATAATGCCAAATATGTCACTTTTTCCACCCCTATTAAAATATAAGAACTGTCGAGAACACTTTTTATATTATTCACAGTGAGTAATTGCTCATGCCAGTGTTTACTGCACTATCCCCCATGTATCGTACAGAATTATTTAACAAACAAACATATTAATCCAATAATAATTATGTCATAACGTATATCATATAAAACTATTAGACATAAAACTATTAATTTTTCTCGTATAACGTTTAATATCCGTTTATATCTAACTCGTACTGTAATTGAATTTTACGAGTAGAACACGATATACAGTAACTTGATATGCTCTATTTAAATTTCGTTTAAAAAATATAAAAATACAAGTTTGTATCGTATTTCTATACTTTTTAACCGACTTTGAAACAGGTAGTAGTTCTCAATTCAGCAGGATATAATTTTGTGAATGTTGTGTTTTTTGCGTATAAATTGTTAATTTAAGAACCGGCATTAATTTGTTGCTTTTGGTAAGTAAGACTAAATAGTAAGAATAAATTTTTAAATAGATTTTTGTAATAAAATTTAATCCCAAAGATATATTTTTGTGGTTGTATATAACAGTATAAAGTTAAAAAATAAAAATTTGAGGAAAAATAATACTCAAATCTGTTTTTGTATATGGCCATGAATGCTGTCTTTGTTTCTGAACAGGCTTTAATAGTTCATTGGATTCAATACAGCCTCAAAGAAATCCCATAAAAATTTAAATAAAAATTCTAGGTTTCTTGGGAAAAAACTTGTATGTATTAAATATCACTAAAGTGACTATTATTTTTATACTCGACACACATATTATGTCAGTATATTAATTTTAGTCTAAAGTTTTTAACACTACCAAATGATGACCGCGCAAAACAGAATTTTGTTATGGATGTTCATAGAACCACATTATTAGTCCATTTCCGTTTAACCGTCCGTCTGTCTGTCACCAACCTAATTCATAAATGGAAACAAATAACGAGAGTTTTTTTAAAACAAACAACTTTTGTGTGAATTTATTTTGACGTAAAATGTTTGGATTCGTCACAATTTTAGCTCAAATCTAACTAATAAACACAAAAAGGTTTTCTCATTACATATTATTATACATGTATAAACTGGATATTTCTACTATTTTATGAATGCTAATGAAAAATAGTCCAAGAAACGATATTCAATCATATGTCGTGCACCTAAGCAATTAACTCTGTTAGTTGTTATCTTCACTTATTTAAGTGCATTTTTTGAAATCGGTTTTTTTTTATTCGAAATATTGTTAAACATCTCATCTTTTACACGTATAATAAAAAAAATTGCCTTTTCTATTTTCCACAATACGAAGAAAATAAATAGTGTACATTAGGACTATTGGTACGCGTGCCAAGAATACTATTGTAATATAAACGTATCCAATTGTATATTGTGTATAGGAATATAAGAATTAAACCACAAACCAGAAATCAATTTTATTGTAGATAATATAGGGAGAAGTAAAACATGATAAATTACTGATACTCATTTTGATAATGATAAATTATTCTGTTAATTTAAAAGAGGAAACGAATTTTTATCCCAATAGAATTTATTTCTCATTGGTGGTTTTGTAAATATATATTTTATAAATCGATAAACGTTAAATGCTGCCAAGTGTTTTTAAAAATCCCGAAAAGAACTATTTAAAAGTACGAACAATTCGAGGTTTTTTTTTAATAAACTAAAAGACCATAATTTTTTTTTTTTTTTTATATAATTATTATGAGAACTCTAGGATTTTTCGAATAAATTTCGATTTTTCCCCAATTTCCTAGATCAAATTATTTTTGTATTTTATAAATACGTATTTCGACTACAAAGTAGTCATCATCAGTATGAATTAGCTAGTTGAAATGATTCACGTGCAAACCGTCACCAAATTAGCAACGTGTAACATCTCCTCAGAGAATCATTACAACTAGCTAATTCATACTGATGATGACTACTTTGTAGTCGAAATAAATATTTATAAAATACAAAAATAATTTGATCTAGGAAAGTGGGGAATCGAAATTTATTAAAAGAGCATAAGTCACGATTCCAACGATATGTGTAGTTTGTATATAATTCTGTAAGCTATGCAACGAACCATTAAGTAAAAAACCTAAATTTTTTCAAAATTTTTGAAAATATGCTGTTTATAAATTATAATCCTATAAGAGAATTAAAAAGGTAAAGTAAATTAACTCATCATAGGAGTCGTCATAATATAAAGGTAATTTGTCATATGAGAAATGCGTGTCAAATTTAGAAGTAAGGTGAATTTATTATTATTCAGTATATTACAATGGCATAATATATATTCCCCGTAGTGTAATTGAAAGGAAGTTTTGTCAGAGTTATAGTTCTATTAATGCTACTAAGGCTATGGAAAAGAGTTGTGCAGGCAGCCACTTAGAAGCCTAATATTTTGCTTTATAGCTACTAGTTGCTGATAATTTCAACTAGATCCATTCAGACACTTATTTCACTTTTAATTTCATTATGCCCTTTGAGAAATGACGTACTGTTAATTTAAGTCGTTCAATTGGCCAATCATATCCAATTTACTAAAAGTTATTTTAATTATTTTAGTATGGTCTAATGGATAGGGAAATTGGCAAATAATATGTAGTGAGAAACAAATTTAGATATCATCAAACCAAATATTTTGCTGACTGGCTTAATGACACACATATCAACGAAGGGCCTAAGAAGATATAAGGGTTAGAAACTTGAAACTTTGCACAGAAGTTTCTTATTTATAACGTTAGAAAGCACTAAGAAAGGACTTTTGAAAATTCACCCCCCAAAGGGAGTAAAACGGGGGTGAAAGGTGAAATGTGAAACTTTGCCGTTTTTGAAGTAATTAGAATGTAATTCATTATGAAGACTGTTCATAGAAAGTCATGACAAGTGTAAATATTTCTTCGGAAATCATGTCGTATGGGGGTAAAATAGGGGTGCAAAGTTAGTATGAAAGTTCTCTGATTTTCAAAGTAATTCCAATAAAATATTGTATTTCAGTTTTAAATTCATAATAATGATTATTACCGATATTCCCTTTTGAGAATTAAATCCCTAAAGGGATAAAAGTGGGATGCAAATTTCGTAGGTATAAAAGTTTTTCGTATTTACCTTCATTATTTTCATTAATTTTGTATTTAGGTTATCAGTTCCTAATAATTTTATGACTACTTCCTAAAATTATTAAATATGTCAACAGAAGATCTACTGTAGGCAAATATAACTACCTCAATACCACAATGAAGTTGCGGGTAAAAGATAGCCATCATTAATTATCTATATAGTGAGGGTCAGGTTTTAATCGATTAATTTTTTAAACTTAATGACATCATCAAAACAAAAAAATTAGTTTTGCCCTATAACGTCCAGTTTTTATCCAATTTTGGCATATAAAGTAAGTAATTCGAATAAATTTGGGTCAAAGTTTTGAAATTTTTGGTTAAATTTACATATTTGTAATAATTATCAAGATAGTTAAGGCCAGGTTATAATATTTTATATAAGTGTTAAATTGAGCGAAATATTAGTATAAAAAATGAAAAGTATAACCCAAAAAAATTCACTCAAATCGATTGAAGTTAGACCAAGATATCACAAATTCTAATTTTTAAAACTTAATGACGTCATTGAATCCAAAAAAATTAGTTTCCCAATAGCGCTTAATTTTTATCCAATTTTGGCAAATAAAGTAAGTAATTCTACTAAATTTGGGTCAGAGTTTTGAAATTTTTGGTTAAATTTAACATATCTGCAATATTTATCAAGATAGTGAGAGTCATGTTATAATATTTCATAGAAGGGTTTAATTGAGTGATATAAGTATTAAAAATGAAATGATTCACCAAAAATTATTGGGCTTAAACAAAAGTTTTACGAAAATTGGAAAAATTAATTTTTTTTAAATTTAAAGACATCTGTAACCAAAAAAATCTCATAATCGCAAATAAAACTGTGGGTAAAAGCTAGTTTTTATATATAAAGTTATTCTACTATAAACATTTTGGCTTTTTACTACAAATATCATTTACAAACTAATTTGTAATTACTGCAACTTTTAGACCGAATTGGCTGTCTTTCTAATAGAATTAAGCAATAATATTCTTACTGTAACCTATTAACATGTACAAATACACTTTGGATTGCGATTGTATCATGTATCAATTGTATCGAATCATCATTGTGTAATATATGCACTTATTTAATAAAATTGTTACTTTTTGTATGTACAACGTTACTATACCTAGTTATAGTATAACTTTATAACAAGAAATGTTATCATCTGAGCATTTGATCAGTACCTCAACTTTTTGGATAACATCCAGAAACATTAGGTTAAAGTATCCTTCTTGTGACACTTTACCTCATATGAAATTGTCGTTTCGTATATTCAACTATACGTTACTTATATCATTCAATTTTAGTCAAAATTACAGTTTACACAGCGTTTTTAGATTAAATGTGTAGAGAAAACCATATATGTTATATATAACACTGATAATTTTATTTAAGGTATCAGACATTGTTTATGAAGTCATGTATAGAAGCAGTGGCACTCAAAACAAAACAAAATAACTTCTTTGTAATAGATAAAAATCAGTTTCCTACATCTCAAGCATTATAGCATTTCAATAAAATGTAAATACATTCCTGAACTTACCAAAATTATATAAATAATAATTTTGAAATAGATCTGTTCACAATTTTTTTATAGTTCAGAACAGAGCTAACTAGGTTTTTTTTAAAAAATATCATCCATCTGATTGATATAATGTTTTTAAATAAGCCTTAAAGCAAAACTGAAAGAATTGGTTAGTAGTGAATGGACGATATCTGTAAATATAACCTAAATTACTTAAACAGTCTTTTATGACATTAATTAAATGTAATAAACTTAATATCGACTTAAATGTGGCGTTTATCTACTTTTCTTTGACTGGTGATTTTATGAAATATAAGTTCAAATGTAAAATCGATATTTATAGATTTATTGCTGATTGAAAAGCATACCATAAAAACGTAAATTCCATTTGGACAGTAGCAAATGCTTCCTTTCTTAAGCCATTTTAGTCTTTTTTTTTTTGCCAAAATTTTTTTAAATATTATATTTTCCCTATTTTGGACGACACTATGTGTATACATGCATATATCATAATTGTGTCATATTTATATGACAAGATTGTAACACAATAAGAAAATTTTTAAACAGAACCTAATATACACCTAAATAAAATTAGCAATTTATTGATACTAAATTTAAAGTTCTGAAAGCTTTCATATAAACTTTCACCAACATGATAATTTTTATATTATTTAGTTCGCATAGAGAACGCGACGATTTTTTGTTTACTTTAACTTTTTTTTTTTTATCTTGTCACGCTATACGACTCTATAGTTATTATCGACGATATTATCGTGCTATTTGTTTTACCATTAGCATTGTATGTAAATATTATGTAAGTATGTATGATGGTATATTCCTTGGACATGCCATCAATATAGCTTTTACAGATTTATGGTTTTCAACAAATAAACAGTCTTTAGATTTGTAATCATTGCGACGGCACTGACATAATATTTATTAAATAATTTAATTAATTTGTTGTATATATATTGTGTATAAATTTAATTAAAAAACATAAAAAACACTTTTTTCTTCGTAATTTATTATGAGTAATAAAATTCGTACAAATCAAAGCACATCATAAAATATGAAGGATTGTATAAAAACATGAACTTGTGAATTACAAATAGTTTATTCTTAATTGATATAATTTGAAAGCTTCCAGATATTAATAGATTGAAACGATAAATTGATTTACAAACGAAATACACAGTATATTTATATAACAAAAGTTCTTTTAGACACTGAATTGAATCACACATTTATTTGTAGTAGATAATGTTCACAAGGAGTATGAAAATTAAATTGAACTACCAAGCCAAAGAAATTATTCAATCTACCCTTTTCTGTATATTCAAGCCGAAATCATTAATTTAATTCTGCAATATCAATATACATTTTCATAATCGACATACATAATTTGTCAGAGTATTTTAATTTTAGTCTAAAGTTTGTGAAGCGAGAAAATATTGACCACACTATAAAAATTTTTTCAGGTGTTCAAAGAATCATCCTATTAGTCAATTTCCGCATATCCATCCGTCTTTCTGCCGGATAATTTAAAATGAAAAACTCCAGTGATAGATAACTCAAGTTGATATTTATGTTAACTCATGTTAGATAGCAAGTTGATATTTTGGTGAAGTACTAAAGGCATCAAAATAAAAATGAGATCAAGATTATGCATCAGCAAAATCGGTCTATTGAGTCCAATGAATCCATGACGATTCAGGATCCAACTTTTCAACCATTAAAGTAAAACGACAAAAAATGCTTGTTTTTTAAAGAAAAAGAAATGTGGATTCGTTACAATTTCAGCTTAAAATAGCTAATAAGTATATATATATATAGTATATACATATATATATATATATATATATATATATATATATATATATATATATATATATATATATATATATATATATATATATATGAGTATCTAAACCATTAACTCTATTAGTTGTTATATTCGACTTGTTAAGTTTAATTTTGAATGAATATTATTTGGTTCATATAAAATACTTGCAAATCATTCCATCTCGTTTGGATAGTGCACATCGACTTATTTATAATTTTTATGAATGTTCGTACTTCTAGAAATGAAGCTAGTAGTATCACAAGCATCACAAAAATCTAAAAACAATACATCAAAAGTTATAAAGTGAAAAAATATAACAAAATGAGATGAAATTTCTTTTCAAATTAATAGCTCTGTGAATTATCTGTAGATTTCCAGTAGTAGTAAAAAACACACCAGGAGAATATTGTTCATAAACCTAATAATATAATAAAGATAAATTGAATATATCTTTAATATAATATTGATCTAACAATATATGTATTTGCTTTGACCTTTTTTTTTTTGTTATATTAAACATGCAATATATATGTATTAGAGTATTCATAAATTTGTTGAACTGTCATCTGTTTCCCCACAAATAGTTTAGTAGGTATGAAATAAAAGTCGATATAAAAGTAAAATCTCACAGTATATATCAAAATGCCTATTAAATCGACACGAATAAATTGTGGGCTTTCAACTTAGATATTGTTCTACTAAATGTTCTCACTCGTAATGATCATAGTATCAGAAATAGTATGTTGTCATTAATATATGTAAACAAGTGAAGATCACATCTAACATTAATAATTGTTTAAATACCTAATATATGATGGAAGAACAATTTTTGATCATTAGTATTAATAAAATACACTCAATATGCAATCCATACCATAAATAAAAGTTGTTTGTTTTAAAGATACAAAGATTTATTTATTCCAAAATGTTTACAATGTAAGCTCTGATTTTGCTCAATTGTGTATTTATATTTTCTTTCACCATATCTTTTGGCTTTTGAAATATCATGAAGATGTACATATGTTCAGATGGAAATGAACTACTTCAATGTTGCTACGAACACCTTTACCGAAATTTCGAGATTGCTTCATTTGTTTCCAGCGCTACAAACTTAATACTTAATTTAACATATCTTAATGAAAATGATAAAAAAACTATTGTTGCATAAAGCTTAATAGACAAATTATTTGTGAAATTTTGTGTGAGAAGTACGGGTAAATCAAAATTGGAATGATGATAATTAAATGATGTTGTGTTTCAGTTGGGATTTTGAGAAGTATTTCGAATAGAGAATTTTAGGTACAGTTTTATGTTTAACATATAAAACTATATTGTCAATATTGTCTACAAATTTTCCGTATCAAGTTAAGAAAAACCAATTAGCATGAATCAGTGATTAAAAATATGACAAAAGCATTCAATTCGTATTTACGGTGTAACCGTTGTCAAATATACTCAAGATTGGTAACCCTCAAAGATTTATGTTTTCGTGCATTATTTTCCAAAATATTAAAAACAAATTTTTTTACCAAGTATTTAAAACAGTATTAGTTGATAATGTATGTACAAAAAGTACATTTGCTAAAGCACAGATCGGGACTAATGGCTATTTTCATACGTAAATGGCTTAGATTAATTTTTAATCTAAGCCAAAGCAAAGTAAAGTAAATTAGATAAATGACAGTTTAAAAACTGAATATATGTTTTCTTTTATGCGAATTGGCAAGTGTCCCGTACATTTAACCACAAGAAAATATTAATTAAGTTGAAATAAATGACAAAACTGGTATGGTATGGTATGAACATAGTTTTTAATAACTATATCTTGGACAAGTATATAAAATGTTCAGTAATAGGATATTACTAGAATAGGTATAGATAGTATTTTAATAAAAACATATCACGAAATGAAAATTAGACCAAAACACAAATAATTTTAATCCGATTCCGTCATCAAACTTGTAGACAACACAATACACCACCAGAATATACATACATGTATATATATATATATATATATATATATATATATATATATATATATATATATATATATATATATATATATATATATATATATATATATATATATGTATATATATATATATATATATATATATATATATATATATATATATATATATATATATATATATATATATATATACATAGTTTTAAATGGTGGGCTGAATGATCTAGTGTCAGAGACCCTGATGACTGTGGCAGGAGCAACAGCAGGCGGCCATCGTGATCATCGTGGTTGTAGTTTTCTATAACACAACGACACAACTGTATATTACTACATATGTATAGTATAAGGGACGACTACCCGGACTCCCATGTGCTCTGCAGTGGGTTAGCCTGTTCCCGCGCATCAACGCACGCCACGCCAGACTTACATATACATTCATCTATCTATACATTATACATTAAAACTAGTATCATGTACAATCGACCTACAGCGAACACAGTACCATGAAAATCTTTGAACACACCTAACCTAAAATACAGTTTGAAAACTACATCGTATTCGTTCATACATTTGCTGTGTGTATATTATGTATTTGTGGTAGTAGGGTAATATGCTTAGCATATTTAATGTTCACGTTCACATCTGTAAAAATGATGTTTGACTAAATGTAATGTGCGGTGAACCTTACTAGGTCAAATATAAGACCAAATTTTTAGAAAAACAAGAAAACAAAACACAATGAATTTTCAATTATTGTTTTATTTAATATCAAAACAGTTTTTAAATATCATGGACCGATTTTGAGAAGTGTTTTATTTTATAATGATTGATTTCTAATTTATTTATATTTTATTTTTATTTATTATATTTAATTTATTTATTTATTTTTTTTTTTTTTTTATCAATGAAACCATTGAACTGGATTATGTGACCCAATGAACTTTTTTCCACACATGATTCATCTATATACTAATCTGGATGTTACACAGTAAATAACACATGACATAATACTACTACATTTTTTTTTTGTCTTTAAAAATTCATAGTTCTAAGTGAATGTAATTGTGAAATCAAAAGTGAATTTTATTGGTGCTAAATATAAAAATTTATTTTTAGTATTTTTTTGTTATTAATTTTAAAACAAATATAATAAATATTATTGTCTACTTGTGACAACAAACAGACATTTTGTTTTAAATATAAAAAGGAAAAATGTTTTTTCTAAAAATACAACAAAGAATAAATAAACATATGCAAAATGTTTTATTAATAAAAACATCGAAATCAATTTAAAGAAATATGTTTCCTCTCTTCTGTGTATGTGTATATAATTTTCTAAAATAAACAATACTTTTAAAATAAAATCATTCTCTGTCTATATAAAATTAATATTCTTTTATTAAAATCAATCAACCCGTATTTTATTTTTTTATAAATCATGTTCTACTTGGTATTGTTTATCAATGCAGTTAATTAATTTTTTGTTTAATAAATTTGTATAATAAAAATTGTGTGACAACGAAATAATAAAGAATTAAATATAATAATTATTTATAAAAAAAAATTGTGCTAATTTATAATTTTAAAAAAAAGTGTGTATTTGTTAAATAGAAATTACTAATTCCATCCAATGATTTTTGCCAAAATTTATTATAAAAATAAAATATTTTGATATATTACTTGTTGAAAAAAAAAAAGGTAAAGAAAATTTGTATAAAAATATACAAAGGGTGTTGAAAATATTGTAGGTTGTATTTGTGAGTGTTAATTTTAAGAATTTATTGATATTTAATCATTCAGATTTTCTAAATGAAATACTTTTGAAATGAATGCCACTTATTCTATAAAAATAAGCCAATATTTTAAAATTTCATTAAAAACCGATGTAAGTTTAGGAAGAACAATATTTTAGTTTCCAGTTTGACAGTTCTTAATAATATATAAACATGTTACTCTTATTGTCACCTGGTTTAAAACTATGTAACCTTCTGTATTTTAGTGTAAATTTCATTACTATGTTATTTGACAAACAATTTTATAATTCTTCTATAACTTTAAAGAAAATAATGTTGAAAGGCGATAATTATTTTTTTAATAAATATCATACGTTTATCCTTCAGAAATTTAATAAATAACTATTTATTAAAAGATGATGTTATTAACAATTTTATATACAACTGTCTACATTGGCTTCGTTGTGACCAATTTGATTATCCTTGAAACAATCAAGATATAAATTGTAGATAATAAAATAAAGTGGTAATATATTACATTTTCTTATTATTTGAGTGAGCGAATTTTTCTAATAACACATTTTAGTGAACCTAAATACAAATAAATTATAATTTGCGAGTTAATTAGTATTCAATGTGTTTAGATATTTAAAATTGTTTATTTTATACATTTTTTTAATGTGCCTACATACGAAAAATCTAATTTTCTTAGCGATGTCTTTGTGTGAAAATACAATCCGATTATTTTTTAGATAATTGGTTCCATCCAGATATTATACAAGTATTAAAATACAAAAGTTTTCCCGTCATTTAATAAAATCCTAATCATTTTGGAATGCGCTTTGTATACTTCGGCTAAATTTGTAAGATAAAATTAAAATATATAGTAAAGGTTTGGATTGGAAATCATAGTTTTTAATTTAACAAATACGTTTGCCGTAATGTGTTAAATTTTGATATATTTCCTGAGCCGCAATTGAAATCGAAAATATAGACAGATAGATATTTTCGTATATTGTACTTTTAACAAACGATTCCACCATAATTAAATTAGAACTTATTTTCATACTATATGGAATGATATGCAATCAGAAACTTGTGTTTATTCAAGTATGCAAAAACATTTAATATACTGTAATAGATACTTTAAAAGTGTTTCTATTTTCTAATTCCAACATTTTCCTAAGGTATAATATCACTATTCTTCTCCATTTGATCAAATCAGTTTCGAAATGTAACTAAATTATGAATATTAGTAAAGAAAATTACTATCAACATTATTCCGCCTTTAATCATTCAGGAATATTTATTATGCCAGTAAATTTGAATAAAAATATTTTAATATCACTCATTGCATAAAATTTTTTTCCATCATGCGAGGTCTTTTCTTGTGAGAAAAAAAAAGAATTACTTACATCGTAGATACATAATCTACTTTTGTCTTCACCTTCACCCAACTTATTTGAATTTTAATTTGGAATAAAATATTTAATTCTCTATTTTCCTTTTTGTATATAAACACATTTGTTTTATCTCAAATATCCATACTATTTATTTTTGAATAATTTAACAATTTCCGGTAATCCTTCGGATGTTTGTAGTTGGTTTTTTTTTTTTTTATGCAGTATGCATGATTTTTTCTTTGTTGTTAAAAATAAACTGTTTTGTTAGTCTAAATGAATTTAATTGAAACATAATCAAATTATTTTAAGAATAATTCTGCTTTAACGTCTTGTTTTCGTACAATCCGTATATTGTTCAGCTTATCGAGGTATTCAATGATTCGTAATTAAAATGCCTAATAATAAACGATTCTTCTATCTAAAAGGGAAAATAGTTTGGCCTTAAATTGATGATAATACGACTATATAATAGAAATTGATTTTGCTTGGTGAAATCCAGTAAAGTATTTTCATGAAACTCGTCGTTATTTTTTTATAGTCGCTTTCATAATTCTGATTTATACTCTAGGGTCAAAAATAATTAACCAACTATCATACTATATATCGTAATTTTGCTTACTGGATTTGATCCTTGAAAAATTCTTAAATTTGCAATCAGGCGAATAATTCAACATCGCAAGAATTTAATTCAATTAAATCTACAGGTGGCGAATAATTTGATTTCTACTGAACTTCTAAGCAGCATTCGTGTTTATTACTTTCATTCCGGTTTAAAATATCCAGAACATATTTGTTAAATGTAACATAATTTTTTCAACCAATCCTTTCAATATTTTTGCAAATACGAATATTGATTTTACATATCATGTTTTTAATATGAGATGTAAGTAAATACACGAATTCTGCATACTTATCAATTTCCCTACATTTGAATGGGTTTGATAACAATTTTAACGTTAATTAATTAAATTGAAAAATAAAAAATAAAATTTGCATATTCATTTACCATATATATTCTATGATTACAATTTATATACAGTTTGAGTTTAAATTGTGAGAATTGTTTATACATCTAGAACTGTCTAACTTAATACAAACTTTCGTGGAAGTTACAAATATCAGTGATTCTGAAAATTATTGAAATAATTCATCATAAAATCCACATGGAATAATCATTATTACAACATCATCTGTTAGATATTTTTGCATTTGTAGAGTTCTTGTATGTTGTTTCAATGTATGATCAAGCCACTTGGAATTCCTGCAATATTTCAACATTTACATTTCTTGAAGAATATTTATTAACTTTAAAGTTAATGAAATATTATTTACTCATAACACCATTTAATTTACTAGTCTATACATATAATGCGTAGAAAAACTATCGCGTTGAGCATTTTGGCATTGTTTTTTGATATAACTAGGTAATATACTATAACTAGATAGTTAACAATTAATGTGACAGATAAGTCTATATTCAAAAAACCACTCATTACAAAAACAATTCAGTGCAAAACCAACTTGGTGGTGTGGAATCAGCTGGACTCTATCCCTTTTTAAAAAAAATATGCAGGCCAATACTAACTCGATCATAAACAAAATTTGGTAGTTCTATTATAGGTTGGACGTAAGGCTCAAAATCGAAGGCCCAAACTAACTTGACTATACCTATCACATAGGCAGTTTAATCACACTTTGGACATAAGGGCCGAAAAACCCGCAGAACCGTACTAACTCGACAGCCAAATAGCACTTGGATACTTAATCATAGGTTTAACACTATCAGAAAAAAGTGAAGATAACAACTAGTAGAATTAATTGTTTAAGTTTCCAGTTCGGTATAAATTCCTGGACTATTCATAATTATTAGATTAAATAAAAAACACAGAATATTAGCTCAAAATGTTATATTTTATAAGAATTATGAAAATGAAATTTCGGATCATCCACATTTAATTATGTATCCAAATGTTCGTTTAATAACAATATCGTTTAATTGGATTTAAATACTAAAATTGTGCAAATGAATTAATAAATTATTAAACTATTATTCAGTGTATTTTAATGAATTGAATAATTATAAATATTTAGAGTATTTATGCTCAAGTATATCCAGGATATTTAAAGAATTAATTCTATATGTAGTTATCCTCACTTGTTATTTTTGAAAATAGGATAATTTAATAAAATTTCAAACTTGAAGCATCTAATTGTTTAGCTGTGTATTGATTTGTGATATCATAACAATAGAGTAAAATTTGGAGAGATGATTCTAAATAAGTCCTGAACAAATTTTGATAGACAATTTTGTAATCATTGTCTGCCTTCGTTAAAAAAGAATATAACTGCAAAACTTTGCCAAAAATATTGTACAATTTTTTTTGTTTTTTTTTTTTTTTTTTTTTGGTAAATGCTAAAATCAGCAATTTTAACAAACAATAATTTTGATGTCGGGATGAATTTTGGGATGAACAAATGCAAAAGTTAACTTATGTATTCTTATTCAAAAATTACATAAAAAAGTATACATTTTCGAAAACCATTAATAATAATATGAGGTTAGTGCACTTCTTCGTAATGCACTAAAACATTTTACTCTAGAGTAATATGCCAACATGAAAACTAAAATATTTAAATTTTTTTATTTTTTTTTTAGGAAAACTTAACTATATAGATCAAACGCAACAAATAAAATTAAATTTCTTATTGATTCAGAAATAAAAAGCATTCGACATGCTCCATGTCGATTAGCTAAGATTATTTACGATATCTTACTGTATTCATACTTTCTACTATAAAGTGGACAAAATAAGTAAATAAAATTAATAACCCTTCCACATCTGGTATGATTTTCATTGTGTTGTAGTTATTTGGTAGAGCGGTGGTGTTTATTGACGAAGGTTGAGAAAAAGAACACATGATAAATTGTTTTTAGTAAACACAAAAAAAAAAACGGCTGAAACTTTCATTGGCAGCTTTTGTATACAAACATATAAATTTTCCTGCACGCGTTTTTTCTTTCATGTTTGGTTAAACGACATGCGCTTAATTTTTTTCTTCCTTTTGAACATACTTTTCTAACTATTTATCATATTACACATATTTTTGAAATAATTTTTTATATACTCTGTTTAAATACCTCCGTTGCAAACGAAAGACTTAAGGAATGCTTTATATTAAAATAAAATTTAATTTATTTTTCGTAAATTCAAAAAGATTCAGACTTTTCTTAGAAATTACAAAATATATCAAAAAATTTAAAGTAATTGTGTTAATAGTAGGTGCAGAATAATTTTCAATTAAAGTCCATTAAATTATAGGTTTGGAATACAATTTCCATATTGGAAAATGTCTGTAGAAAAACCTTTTTTGGTTTACTTAAATGCTAAAGACTTTCCAAAGTTTCCCAGTAGAAATTGTAGAGAATAAAATACTACAATTATCACCTTTCCTAATAATCCGCATTGCTTATATCAGTAATTGTAAACAGCAGTTATGTGTTGAAAGATATATTGTCTCTAGCTGGAAATATTTATGTGTATAGCCATTAATAATCACACGAATATTTATTACGATTTCACTTTCACATTATAATTTAATATTTTGTTAGGATTGATTTGGTGGTAATACAAAAGTTATAGGTAGCTATTGCAATATACTCCTATCAACTATATTAAACGATAATTCTAATAACGATAAATATTATTATTAAAACCTTGAAAATAAAAGATATACAAACTAAGTAATGAAAATAAAAATTAATACCTACTAACGGCAAATATTATATTTACAACTTAACCAAAATAAAAAACAGTACAATAGGTAATGACAAATATTATTTTTTCAAATTAAAAAAATGAAATACGACTTAAGTAACAAAAATAAGAAACAGTAACTATTAACGACAAATATTATTTTTACAAATTTAAAAAAAAAAAAAAAAAAAGAAATACGACCTAAGTAATGAAAAAGAAACAATAACTACCTATTAACTTTAACAATATTTGCGGCGGACGCCAAAACATGTCACCGATTGTAAACTTTTTTCCTACTTACTCGTTATATTTTGGACAATTTACACAATATCTTTATAAATTATAGCCTATGTGTTATTCTGATGTATAAGGTAAATTCGGCTTTATAATATTAGCTGGATTACATGACAAGCTAAATATAAAATCCGCCACTTTAGGGGCTCTGAGGTATCTTTTATTGAAATATTAGCTCATTTCATAATTTAAATTATTAGTTGAAACAGCAGATATTTCATACACTATTTCAATTATTTTCCAATTATTTACCATTTCAAATAATTTCTAGGACTGATTTAAATTTGTATAAATTTATATATATTTTCTTTTATTGACTTTATTTTATTGGTATGCTAAACATAGTATAAAGCAAACAAGGTATTTTTTTGAGTTTAACTCCAAATATTATTATCCTTCTCTGTTTTCTTCAGCCTGATATAAAACACAACTTATTTGCTTCCATTAATGTCAAGGTTCATACTTCAATACCAAAATAATATAAAGAACTCATAGCACACGCATGCACACATACATACAGTTATATACTAGCTTGTATCTTTACTCTGAATCTGTGATTTATTGAAAAGCGACCATTATACTTTTAATGTCTTTATTAATAGATTTACAATATATCTTCCATCAATGACCGAATACAAAAAAAAAGACTGGATTAGGTATATATAATATACCTACAATAGTAACGGTACTAAAATATTCAAGTAGTTTGAAAATAGTTCAAAGGTTAAATTTAATCTTCATTTAAAATGTGTTAAACGTATCCTGTACTTGTAAATCATCATCTTTCTAGACGTTATATAAATTTTGAATTAAGCAAATACTTTGAAATTAAATATTTAATTTTAACACTTAATAATTATTTTAAAAACGGATAAACGGAATAGTTTTCTTAACAATAACAATTACGCTTGACGTTTTTAAAATTGGCAAGGGTTTTATTAGAAAGAAGCTAACGATATTGTAACTGGTTTTGATAACTAGTTTCTTCAAAAACCGTATTTAATTTGTAAACTATCTAAGCTATGTTTTCCTAAAACGTAATTCGTAAAATGTGTAAGGCTTAATTTTATTTAAATTAAGAAAAAATGTGGAATAAATGTTGTTGGCTTTGAATCAGTTTATCCGTTTATTTAATAAGTTAAACGGATAAACTGATTGATTCCAAATTATTAAAAGATTTTTTGAATTTCGATCTATGTGTTTAGCCGTAAGAAAATCACAAAAAAAAACTACGCAGATGCGGATATTTATTTTCAAAGCCAATATAATATTAATATTAGGTAAGCCTAATATACATTTACACATAACAGTGTCGTAAAGATTAAGTTATGACTACAGAAATCTGAAAAAAAGTTCGAAACTTCAGTTTATTAGTTTATGTTTTAAGAACCAGGCG
This sequence comes from Chrysopa pallens, assembly GCA_020423425.1. Lineage (NCBI taxonomy): Eukaryota > Metazoa > Arthropoda > Insecta > Neuroptera > Chrysopidae > Chrysopa > Chrysopa pallens. The sequence goes on along the minus strand of CM035593.1, from coordinate 52,560,813 downwards.
ATAGGAGAGAAGTTTTCAACAATCAAAATTCGTTTTCAAAAATGTGTTTATAATAATTAGTCATACATTTCATAAATTATCCACAATTTTACATCCATAATATCGAAGAAAGTGTCCAAAAAATACGTTTGTGATGAAACTAATTCCAGGTTGAATCTCATTTTGTCATAATATCATTTTCGCATTTCTTCATAAAAAAAATATTTATGTCTAAAATATTTATTTTTAAATTCATCAGGAAAAGTTTAAATTTTGGGCAAGTAGCAGTAAGACAATAAAATCAAACTCCTTCATTCATTGTATGTAAACAATATTTTTGAGTAAATTATTCATAATGAAGCAAATAATATCCTACAATAAATGTATAAGATGATACAAGCATATAACATAGTCGTCGTATTTAGTCAGATTAAATATTACAAATATCACCACAATTCTGTTAATTCCCCTAGTCAGATATCTACACAAATAATATAAAACCACTCACTTAAATTAATAAAGACATTTAATGTAAAATAAATTTTCATGTATCAAATTTCCTTCTCATTTACTTAAAATGGAAATAAACATAAAATTCTTTCAATTAAGTATAATATAATACATTCATTATTGTTACATCCAAAAATCTGGTGTCAACAAAACACAACCTCTGTATATAAAGTTTATTTTACATAAAGTCGATTTTACATACCAAAATTTTATATGTAGGAGTAAAAAAAGTAAAACAAACGCCAATATACGGAACAGAATTTGCTTATGATATAATATATGTATTTGTACGGAACGGTTTGGCAGATTGAATTCAAATCTAGATATTAGGTGCAAAAATCATTTTATACATTTCTGTCATATTAAATTTTCTGTAGCAATCAGCTTATTTCATTTTTCCGTGGTTTCTTAAATATCGAAAACATAGAAGTTGAGCGCGAGTTCAGTATTTTCAGAATAGCAAATGATTGGTAAGATGTTTGTAAAATGGAACCACACCGAACATCAAAAATTTCTAAATATCCTTCAGTAGTTTCATTTGCGTAGTCAATAGAGTTATACGCGATCGTGTAAACGATGTTCACAAGCAATATTACAGACCAACAGATAGGCAGAAACGAAAAAAGAATTTCTTGGGAGGTTTTAAAGAGTCTCTATACTTAACTAACAAGTTATAGTAACTTTTACTACGGTTATTTATTCTTTTTTCTATTTTTTCTAGAAATTGTTCACCTGGTGTTATAAAAACTTATATGAATAAAATATATTTTCAAAATGTTTATATGAATAAATTCACCTTATGAACTAGCTATAAAAAAAATTAGAATTCAATTCAATAGATTTGCTATACTTTTAACACGAAAATTCGATTATCCATAAAATTTGTTTCTTTCCCTTTATAAACACTTTAATGAAGAAAAGTTGATGAATATCTTTTTATATGAAGATCTCAAAATAATAGCATTATCAGACTTTAAAATTGTAAAGATTATATATTAGTTTTTCTCGAATTTCAACCAAATCTTGAAGTTTTTCTATACTCTAAAAATAACCTTGATTTTGAAGCTTTTGAGGTATATATCTAAGTCAGATGACTGTACATTTTATTTAAATATTGTATTTTCTTATTTAAAAATGTATTCCTTGGTAACCTTGTCCAAATTTTTATTTGATCTTTATCCCAAAATTGATCTATTGATAAATATTCCATCTCAAAATGCAAAATAACTAAAAGAGATGGTTTTCAAATACACGTATTAATGTAAAGGGCTTCAGCAAACCGTAATAATAGTCAGTGATGTATAATATAATTGTTGTAACAGGGGATAATATTAATTTCAAAATACCCGAATTCACTAGAAAAGTGCACGCTTTTCAGTTTTATTGCTGGCTACTAAAGTAGTACTATCAGTACTATCAGCATTCATACATGATCGGGAGAGGCTAGAATAAATAATAACAAATTATTTACAAATTAAATTCAAAAAGGAATAGAAGTAACCGCCTGACCAAAAATAATTTATGTAAATTTAAAAAAAATGCGGAATATTACAGTTATGATTTAAAAAACAAACCATGTCAAGCCAAGGTCTAAACTCGGTTTATACCCTCATGTATTGTTTGTAATATGCCAAACTTGTATTGCTTTCGAATTCGTATCGTAACCTTCACTTTCGGCACAATTGAGTCGGAGTAATTTAAATCAATGAAAAATGAATAATAAATAAAACATATACAAGCTACATAAGGTAATATTGAAACGTAACCCTCCATTTCGATAACAATATATTAAAAATATGTGGGGGTGGAAAAATAATTATATGGATACCTGGCACTATATATTTTTAAAAAAATCACGCTGTCCTTGTTTTAATCCTATTGAATGATAGCCTTATCCAGTAATATTTAAACAATTTTCAATTTGAAAGCATGTATGTTGCAAACATGTATATATTTCAACATATATAGAGGTAAAAACACATTAGTCGATTGTAATATTATCATCATTATTATTATTATTATTATTTGGGTTGTGAGCAAGAAGTAAAACAGTTATAATTATCTTTTGATGTTGGCCAACAAACACAAACTCCCCGTGCTTAACTATATTTGCTTCTCGACAATGTAATAACATTCAATATTATTTATATACAGGGGACATACAGACTAAATAGTCATAATAGCAGTAGAATTCTTGTGTATACCTAAAGCAAATAGTATCTTTCTACCCAGTTATTATAGAAGTACAATAACTAACTACTAACGTATTATGAAATCCGATTGTAATATAATTTATGGTATTGTAGTATTAACTTTTATTCTCTCTCAACATTTCTGACTACTCGTTTTTATAAAGGAGTGAATTTTAATTGAATAGAGAGTTTTGACCTATTTCTTTTTAATTTAATTTTATTAAAATATATATATTTTATATTAATTTATTTTTTAGTTGCTGTATTTTTTATTTAATTTTTATTTAATTTAAGTTATTTTTGTGTTGTTTACAACATCAAATTTAGAATGTACTTTTTTAAGTAATATGACAGTTGGAAATTTACATTCTAAGTTTTATAATTATACAAATTAAAAATTTTCACGGTTATTCGATAAGAATACATAATATATTGACTATTCAAAAGCTGATTAAACTTACACCATACGGCTTGATTTAATAAAAATTTTTTACTATGTCTTTTTACCATGAACAATTTATAATATTTCAAAAACCTATTCAATTTTTAATTGTCCAATTAAAAACTGAATCCTTTTGGAGTTTTTGTTCAGTTTTAATAGTTTTTATCGCTTTTAGCCTTAAAGTACGTACTTTTCTCCTTATACTTCCTGACAATTTAATAAGATTTAGTATATTTCATCTTAATTAGACCTTGAATGGTGACTTTTGTCGTACAACTTTTTTTAAATGATTTTTTTTACCGGGGGTGTGATTGTATAAAACCTCAAAAAACTGTCGAAAAGTTCAACATTTTTTTTCCACTATTTATGTGTTTTCTAGGATAATTAAGATGTGCATAATTCAAAAATCTCATTTATTTTACGATCCGTCGACTTGTTTTTGAGATATTATATGAAATACATCCGTTAAATCGGGCTCTAGATCGGATTTATGAAGGTATCTGAAAAACTAAGCATCCCATCGATAAATAAATAAATTTTTTGAAATCTACAGGTCAAAATACACCAATAAACATGGTTTTTTTCGTAATCGGATTAAAAAAAAAATTTTCAAATTTTTGCAATTTTTTAAGGGGTACGTACCCCTTTGAAAAAATCGAAAAAATTGAAAACAATTTTTTACCCTCGATTTGAATGAAATGCACATTCTAGGATAATTGTGACTCGCAGAATCCAAAAATAATATCTATTTAATGATTGGACAAGTAGTTTTTGAGATATTGCTAAAAATCCGATCCAGAGACCGATTTATCGGTTGTATTTCATGCAATATCTCAAAAATTAGTCGACCGATCGTAAAATAAATATTATTTTTGAATTTTTTAGATCTCAATTATACAAGAAATCTCATAAACTGCGAACAAAAAATTTTGAACTTTTCGTCAGTTTTTTAAGGTTGAAAGAAAATAATAATTATAAAAGAAAATAAAACGATTATTTGTGACAACTCACAGTATATTTTTCTTATGTGAAGGAAAGTCAATATATCTAAACAAATTTGTTATATTTCTCAACGAGGACGATAAAATTTAAAAATCTTAAAAAATATCTTAAATTATTTCATACTTAATTAAGTAAAACAATTTTCTTTCATACTCCACCGAACTGTAAGCGAATCGAATATAATATGGAAAGTTCACGTTTTTGTCAAATGTACAAAAAAACAGTAAATATTTTACAATTTCATAATGTTTCTTGTCATATTCTATCAACATAAGTATATCGAAATAACAAATGCTTTCAAATAAAAATTATATATTCAAATATTTCAATGAATATTTACAATCGATAAAATTGACGAGTAAATTCCAGAAATTAATTATGTAATAAAATTTTATACTTATAAAACCCCCAATAAATAAATGTATCTTCCAATAAACCGTAATTTTTATCATATCAAAGATGAGTCTATTTTTAGAATTAAAAAAAAAAAGTTTATTATAAATTATGGATGTCCAAGGAATTAGAACCTGGCCTTTTAATCAGATATGTAAACTTTTTAAATGTAAAGTTTAAATTTTTGACATTTAATAATAATGTATTATTTTTATACATACATCAAGATGAAGAATAATTCGAGTTCGTACTCCTCAGGCAACATTGTTTAGAACCAGTTTTGTATTTATAAAAATGGTAAAATTCTAAGATAATTAACCAATAAAACTGCAAATAATCATCCTTACTTCTTCGGTCTTTGTATGCGATCATCCACCCACATTTTATTATTCACAAATTTTAAGTATGAGTATGAAAAATACGGACTGTAAAGTAACTATTATTTTTTCGAAATTTAGTACAAATTTCATTTACCTAACATTTGATTTTTACATGTATCGTTTCAACCTAATGTATGGTTTGCTTAAGATATGAAAAATGATTAACAAACATTAATTTAAAAAAGTAATTCACAAATGTAATTTTAATATTATATAACGTTATCAAATTTTATTAAAACTCTTATTATCCCTAAAGACTCTTATGTGCAAACGGTTCTCTTTTACGTTTGGCATCAGAACAATCAAATGTATAAAACTTCAGCTGATGTACTAAATTTATTATTAAAATTATGTACAACAAAATAAATGTTACAATAAATTTCATTACAAAACGGGAAAATAAGATTAGTCATTGTTTCACTTAAGCCCGATCTACTTAGTCGGTTGCCGCTTGTCGGCAGTAGTAGTCTTTCGCAATAACTCAGTCGGTAGACTAAAAGCAGAATTTTTTAATAATAACCTTGGTCGATTACTTTTTTAAAAAGTCTTGATTTTAATAAATGCCAAAGGGTATAATTCATAAAATTGTTTAATTGAAATTATTTTGATAAGCAACTCTTCTGTCTCTTAAATTATGTTAATAGAAGTTTTACCCAAATCGCCTTTTATTGATTTAACCTAATTTTTGAGTTTTTTTTTTATTTTATTTTATTTTAACATTATTAAATCATGTATATTGTAAATCATCACCATATTTTAGAACGTTGAATTATTGTGAAACATTTTTGTCTATTTTTACAGATTGCATCAATCCCAACAATGTTTAATTTAATCTTTCTTTCAATCTATCACTTTCTTTGGATTATATAAAATAGAGAATAAAATAAAAATATTAGAAGTCTTAAATTGGTAAAAATATGCAATTATAGTCTTTTATAAACTACTATTCAAAAGGTTACAAACTGTATGAAACAATAACTGACATTTTAATAAAATGAAAAAGTGGAAGCTCTTTTTTTTAATTTTATTTTTTTTTAATTAACATGCTTTTGACTGGATAATATTATTCAACAAGTACCTAGTAAATTTTACCTGATGATGTTAGCTAGTGTGTATTGCTGCTATTGTTTTACACAACGGCTTTGTTAACTCCAAGTAGATGTGTGGAGAAAAAGAATTTTTACACTTGTTTAGTTTTTAATAAAAAGAAAACCTCTTGTTTTTTTTTTTTTTCAAAAATGCAATTAACTTTTAAAACTCTTTTTAATGTCTATTAACTTTAAATGAAAATATGGAGATTTGAACGGATAAAAATATAAAATAGAAGATACACAATATCGCTTCAACACCAGATTTCCTTTGATCTGAACTTTTTATAAAATGGGTTGTTATTGTGTTCAAACGTTTTTTGATATTTAAATCTGTAGTGATGGAAATTGTACGAAAATTGTGGTTTAATAATTTAGAATTTGTTTTTTACAAGTGCACCTGAGTTATTGTTTTTTAAATTAATATCATTCATTTTCTCAATTCAATGAGATGGATAAAGATAAAGAAATACAATAAAATTTTCAGATTGTACGTTCACAACGAGCTTTACGGAAAACGGTTTAGATGTTCATAAAAATATTTATGAACAAAATTTGCAGCCACTCACTAAAATTCACCACTCGATTTAGTATCATTTACAAACTATCAATAAAATATCGTCAAATACGCTGCTAATTGAATACCTTAAGATTTCATAATTAAGAATGTGCTTTATGATAATCCTTAAAATTAATTTTGAAAAAAAAGATAAAACACAAAGGCCATGAAACAAAAACAGTGCATATGAAACTTGAACTTCTCACAGATATTATATTTCTGACTGCCTATGGAACTCAAAAAAATGACTTCTTACAGAACTCATAATTCTGACTTCCAGTGAAAATTAAAAGAAAGCTTCATAAAGAATTCACAATTGTTACTTCTTGCGAAGTCTGAAAAAAAACGTAAAGCTTAAAGAGTACTTAATTATGAATTCTTGATTGCTAATTGTTTGGTTGATAGTTTTGAATGTGTTTATATATGAAATTGAATACTTCAAATGTGTTTATGGCTTCTTCCACTGTTAGAACACTCGACGTACAAAACCTCATTCACAGTTTACTTTTTTTACATGCAGAAAATTTTTAAATCTAAATTGAATTATGATTTGTTTTGACACAATTATTGATTTTAAATAGTGACTCATCTTGTGCTATTGCTAGTATTTGGCTTAGCCAATCAATACACGAGTTACATTATCTATGTACTTATTTCCATATGGGCACAAATAACATTTAGAGCAAATATTATACAAATGTGTTATGAAAATTTTCTCTTTTCTCTTGAACAAACTTATGTTTTAAAGTTTTAGTTAAGGAAATTTTGGTAAACAGTTGTTATAGGAAATAAATATGTGCATATTATATAAATAAAGATAGTGGAATAATTTTATAGTGACAGAGTAGTTTGTGACATATTATGTCATTACTATTTTCAGAGCCATTATTCGACACATTAATGTCAAAGAAAACAAATTATTTTTTTCTCATGTTTCTATTTATTGAAAATGATAGACTCATGATTTAAATGAATATGCACAAATTCTTAGATTAAATTAACGTTCCTACAAGTGTATATGTACGGAGAGATACGCTACTTGTCGCGTATTATGCACTAATAACTTTAATCTACAATTATTCAATTTCTACGAATAAAGTTTAATACAATATAAGGATTTTAAGTAAACAATTTTTTAGAATTAAAGTTTTTCAGAAAAAATAATTTCACAAAACTAAATAGATTCAATTTACAAAAAAGAGCATTTGGGCGAAGATAATCTAGCAATACCTATGGAAATAACAGATGCAAAACACACAGAGAAATCGAAGAACTGACTTTTACACGTCACTTTCACCACCTTATTTTTCATCTGACTAATGTTTTACAAATTTTTCTTTGTTTTCTTTATCAAATCTCCAAAAAACTCAATGAAAAGCATGTCGATTTACTATTTTAGGAATCACATAGGTTTTGCCGAAAACTCCTTGGACTTATATTTCATCATAACTAGAAAATAATTTTTGCATGAAGAAAGAGATATTACCCTTCCGTGTGCATTGGCCACTACTGCACCAAGTCATAATCACGTCTTAAAAAAAAAGACTGCGGCCCAACTATAATACAAAGTATAAATATTAATTAATAATAGTTGAAAAATCATTGTAAACGGTTTATGCTATACTTATAGATAATAAATAATATTGATTTCCTTACTAATAATAATATGGAACAATAAATTTATGTTTTCAATTCGTCAATATGTTTTTGAAATAAATACCAAAATTATAATATATTGAAATTTATATTTACACACTTTAATTACTTTATAAAAGCTTCTGTCAATTAAATTCCATATTTACCATACCATATTCTGTTTTGTTTTTGTTTAATATCAAGACCATAAACAAAATATAAACATCAACCACTATCGATATAGACAGAGTAAGCAACCAACATACAAAAACAAATGTACAAACATACAATATAAAATTCTACCCAAAGTGTAAAGTATAAAGAGGTGGGAATAAAAACAAATATTTCTACGTAGATAATATTGTTACTTTCTTTTGAAATGTTTTTTTATTTTTTTAATATTTTTTTCCGATATTGCTTTAATTAAATGATTTACTTCTTTAGAAGATTATAATTGAGTTTCTGTTTTGTATTATAATTCTTTCTTTTCTTTTTATTTATTTATTTATTTGTTAGTTATACATATTTTGTATGCGCTTCACTAAGAGAATGTTTTTGTTGCCAGATTGCTTTGGAACTTGGGCAAATAAAAAATGTGAAACGACAAAGCATTTTCGTCGCTCCAAATGTTGAAATCCTGTTTTGTGCAATGCCAATTGTTTGATTCTGATGCAATAGGAAATTGGGTACTTTTGTTAGTGCAAAATAAAGCATGAAATTTGGCAAAAATTTTAAATTAATGTAGAAAAATATTTTAATATTTCCAATTTGAGTTATAAAAGCATATGATTAATTTATTGTTGTTTGTGTTTGGTTTGGTATGTGTTTGGTTGTTTTTTTATCATTGTGTTTTTATACCAGTTTTCTGAATATTATATACCGATATTACCACTCTTAAATGTTAGACAGCGTTTCTACTTTAAAAAAAAGGTTAAAATTTTAATGTAATTTTATGGCAGTGTCTTGTCCAATTTGCAAAAATATTTATTTATTGTGACTTTTTATTCAGAATCTATATTTTGAAGTAATTTTTTCAACATGCTAAACTACTCTGTTATAAACTTTCGGAATTTTATAAAAATAAAACTTCGAGCTTGATTTATTTTCAATAAAAAATGAATCTCTTGAGACATTTCAAAAAAAAAACGTCGCTAATTTAATATTGTCTTTGGTACATTAAAATTTTATACGTATAGGCCAAGCTTATGGTTTTTATTAAATTGCATAAAACATCGATATTAAAATTCCGTTTTTTAACTGTAGAATGTGAAAAATAATTAAAAATTACCATTTATATTCTGCAAATTTTGTTAACAAAGAAAAAAGAGTCTGGTTTGTTTGTTTTTCTGGAACCAAATATATTTTTTTCTGGAATGTTGTAGTCCTCTCGTTAGTGGTATGTAAAGTTTGAATGTATAAGACTTAAGAAATCTTAACCCTCGATTATCGAACATTGAGATTTAATAATTTTAGATCTTTTTCATTAACATTTATTTTTAACAGAGAATCAAGTTTTCTTGTTCCTTGTTTGAATTTTTATTTTCATAAGGTATTTAAAGCGGGAGAAACATTTCGATTTTGTTTTGTTCGTTTACAAAGCAACATGGAATTATTAATGTGTTAAAGATAATGGTGTTGGCAAAATTGTTAAGTCGTTATAAATTATTTAGTTTACGTTTTATTCTATGAATGAATATTAAAAATACATGTGCGAAACTCGGCTGAGTCGCTAGCTTGAATAGAAAAGAATGTTTTTTTATATTCATTGTAGATATATGTAGGCGTTAAATATAATTCACTGGAAAAAAAAAATAATAATAATGTTTTCAATATTAACGCAGCGATCCATCATTCAACAATTCAGTCACTCATTCAAATACAATGTTTTGGGGGTGTGTTAAAAATTTTCCCTACATAAAATTTGAATAATTTACAGATAAAAAAATAAATGCTCTGGTATTGCAAAGCTAAGAGAGTTTTTTTTATTACAGCAACGCTTATATCATCATGCTATGTCGATTATATAGTTTTTTTTCGTGCTTTAAATACCATTATGTATTATTTTATTCAAGTTGTATGTTATCATTGTTTGAAACTATAAAATAGAATCTTTTAAAGTAATGAAACAGAAATCAGATTGTGATTGTAATAAAAAATTTTGAAATTTATTCAATATAGTAAGACTTGTTAAAAATTTTTTTTTTTATTATAAGATTTACTCTATTCGTTTAATGATTTTGAAGAGAAATAAAAATAAAAAAGGGGACATCTATATAAAGATAAACTGTTATACACCAAAAATAAATGTCCAATTTCTATACAATTTTCATTGCGTTTAATTTAAAAATCAAAACCGAGAACTCTTCCAAATCATTCAAAAAATTATATTTTTTTGATTTGGATTATAAGATAAGACTATTCACTTTAGAATAAATTTATTTACGATAATAAATTTTGAATTCATTGGGAAAAAAAAGGTAATCAATAGTAAATATAGTATTTATTTTATAAAGTTTTATATATACTACATTTACGGCATATTTGATGTAAATGAAAAGCTTATATCACCGTTTATGTTAATGATTGTATTTCGAGGTTTTACTGTATACGGTTAACTTAAGTTGGGTGATACCTTACTTTAACAAATAGATTATTTAATGTATACTACGTGTATTTAAACTATTTTTACAGATTTTCAAATTGCGGATAAAATCATTTTCGCATTCTCATCTACTTTGTAACATAATTTAATTTTATACGTGAAAATCTCGACTTTATATTATTTATACCCATTCAAAATATAGATAAAAGTAAAATTTATTAGCTTAACTGGAAATTTTTTTGTTCCATTATCATTTTAATAAAATAATAAAACTCTGTATATTTGGTTCTATTAAAAAACTAGAAAAATATTGGAATTTTAATTACTAAAAATTTAATACGATTACATATTTTCAATTAAAGCATAATTTATATATTTTAATTTAAAAGATCGCATTATATATAGTAAAATTAGTTGTTTTATAAGAAGACAATAGCGTTCATAATTTTAAGATAGGTAACTCCTTTTGCCGCTTAATGCTTTTGGGAAATGTATAATCGACTAAATGAGTATATCAAAAGATTACCGAAATCAATTGAAGAAGTATTGGAGAAATGAGAAGTCATAATTTATTTGATTTATTTATAATTAAAAAAAAAATTGTAATGAAGAATTCTATCAAGATTTTTGTTATTAATTAATTAAAATGATTACAAAACACATTAATGTAATCATTATACACTGATCACTGAAAAATGTACAAAACCTTTTTGTGCACTAATTTATGAGTTCAATGGTCAAACTGAATTCCTTAATGACATGAAAAAATGAGTTGTTTGTATAGAAAGATTTAGTTTTTTAACAAAATTATTTCTTAAACGTTCTGTTTTGACTGTCATAATTTCTACGGCTAGTTTGCTTAGTTTAGTTTCTTATAATAACAGGAATGCAATTCGAAATGCTTAAAAAAACATATTATCTAGCAACGTGTTTACTATAACAGGGAATCAAATTACAAATTTATTACAAAAATACAACATTTTTATTAGAAAAATAAAGTTGTTTTAGGAATGTTCTATTACAGTATTAAATTGGAAGTAGTCTAGATATATTCATGTATGATTTTTTCAATTTGATTTTTTTACGCATGAATACTTTTCACCATATATCTAAAAGATATAAAATTTTAACAATAGTCTCTATGTAAATTTGATCTATTTCTATCAAATATTTGTGTTCAAAATAATATTATTGGAATTCTATGTGTATAAACCACTATCTATATATATATTACATATAGACATTTTATTTAAATATTCTATTCTTGATTCATTTTTATGGATTTGTTTTCTATTGGTAGAATTTATATAATTTAGAACATCAAATGAAAATATATAGGTAGGTAATAATTTCCACGAATATTTACGAAACAAAATATTTATTTTATATGGTATGAACCACATTAACCAATAACCACATAGCAACAAATTATTATTGTATTTCTATCCGATAAATTTAACTCAAATTAAATTTATTAACACTATAAATTCAAACATGTTCTTACAAATAAAAAATTTGATGATTGTTCAGAAGCATAATCATTTTAGAATTGTGATACATTATTAGAAAATTAGTTTAAAATATCTTGTATATTTGAAAATGATTTTAAGACCTTGATTGTTAAAGCCTGGTTACGTAGACTTAATATGTGACAAAAAATTTTTTTATTTATAAAAGATTTTATTCTATGGAATGTATGTATATAACTTCCAAAATATATTACCGGATATCGAAAGAATTCTATTATTTAAAAAAAAATAAAAACTTTTAACTTTGTTTTGAAAAATTTTTGTATTTTATATCAACGTTGAACCGCCCCAGTAACTTTCATTTCGAGCATGACGAATTTCTTGGAAATTGGATTTAATCGAAACTGCAATGGGGGTGTGTAATTTTTCTAAAAACGAGTTTTGGGCGAATTTATACTTTATTTAGTTCCTTAAAGCATAAAATAGATAAAAAATTCAGACTAGAAAAATCAATTTCGGCATCAAAGCAACACGAAGAGCGTACTTTGAAATTACTAATTTATTTAAATTGTGTGCTGGATTAATGAAATTTCGTTGGAATTTGGCGAAAAAGAATGAGCTATGGTATAATATTTAAAAATACATGTTTATAAACAAAAAATTTTTAACATTGGACCCACAGAATTTGGTAATGGTCAGTTTTTGTATGAAATGAATATGCAAAATATGTTTAACTGAAACTGCAGGCTGATGAATGTTTAAGACCATGAATCTATGCTATAAATATTTTCACCTACTCCATATACTTTTTGAATAAAAACAGACAGTGCATTGGAACGAAACATTTAAAAATCTACAGGCATGTATATTATACTAGTAGTCCCAGTCAAGCATTACAGTGACAATTTTCATAGAAAAAAGTCTGAAAAAACCATTTTCCTATTTTGTCAAACAATATTCCCATCAATTGTATGCAAAATTTGAAGTAGATTAAACCTAGGAGTAATTATATTGTCTCATACACTTTGCTGCCATTTTCTTTCCCCTTAGTTTTTAAAGTTCGGAAAATCCTGTCTTATCAGATGCCTACGTTATACAAAAAACACACTCTCCAAGTTTCTGATCTCTTTGATTAGCGGTTAAGGATATGCCTTGATTAATCAATCAGTTATTCAAGGAAAAGCAGATTAGTATCAAAAGAATAATAAAATGCCTAATGAAAATTAGAATTTATATTCTTTTTTAACAAAACTTTTAAATTTTATGCCATACAAAGTTGAACAAATATACTCAATTATGTTAATAACTAAAAGAAAATAATTTAATATTACCAACAAGGCGTTTAAGTATTATTTCATGGTCGTGTAAAGTTATAATCATTAACTAGCTTTTTAAATATTAAATTCTAAAATGGATAAACAATACCTACCAATTAGTGGTGTATAAACGGTTATCATACAGTAGACATAAAAAATCGAAACTAATGAGTCTGTTTCTATATACTTAATTTCTATATTATAATGTTGATAAATTGTCTTAGGAACTGCGTGTTAAGAATTTTATTACGTGTAATACCTACTTCTACAAGTATTGAACTTAATTTTTTATTAATTTTTGAGTTAAAGAATAATCTTACTGAAGTCAATGAATATTTTCATTTATTGTGTAATGTGTGTGGCATTCAAATTCTATTTTTTACAATATTTGTTGCTGAAAAAATGTAAAGAATCTTTAAAACCACAAACAAAGCAAATCGCTACCGCTATCATGTAATTGAATAAACTATTAATAGTAATTTACGAAAATTAAATCATTAGCCATTTCGATTGAGTATTAAAAAGTGTTTTTTTACATAAGCTGTTGATACTTTTCGTATTTTGCGTATTATCGGAGATATTAGAAATTAAAATTTTTTTTTAGGCACAAAATGTCCATTATTTTTGTTGTGACAATTTTAAATATAATTGGATTCTACTAATCAAACATTGTATGTTTTAACTATGCGTTGCTTGTTTGTATATTTGAAAGATAAAAAGCCATCATTAATGTTCAAACTAATATTAGAATAGTTTGAAATATGATGACAGCTTGTTTTTTTTGTATTTATTTCTATATCATCCAATATAGTGATTGGAATCATATTGACATATTATGCAAATATAACATCAACCAATTTTTAAATATAGTTACGTATAAACTACAAGCTTATGAAATAATAATAATGCTGTATGGATACGTATCATTTCATTATTAAATGTTGATATGTTATTGGAAAATTGGAAATTATTAATCTAAAAATAACATTCATTTTTTGGTATAAACTATTTTGATTAATATCGTATGATAAACATATATATATATATATATATATTATGCTATTTGAGGTTATATATCAGTTTGCCAGATTTTTATACTTTTGTAAAAAGTAAAGGAAGAATTGGTACCGTGGAAAAATTGTGTTTTGGATTTTCGGCTTATATACTTGTATTGCTATGAATTGTAATAAGCAGTATCTGAAATTTTTAATAGTCATAGTGGTTTGAAATTTGGAATGAAAGATAATTAATCCTCAATATACGTTAAAAGATATACTACAATAAATGCTTTTGTACGTAAAAAGTTAATAATTATAGAGATATGAATTCACTAGTAGTTCCTTAAAACGAAAATTCTCTGAGTAAGGACTTTAGTACGAAAAAAGTTATTAATTATAAACTTATGAATTCACTGTCTAGCTACTCCTGAAAACGAAAATCCTAAGTTCGAAGTAAATGAGGGTGCTAAAGCTATGTAGTAGATACCTAGCATTTAATTTAAAGTGTAAATTTTTTCTGGTTTTAAACTAAAACTCGATATATTATACTAGAACGAGAATGAATTTATTAATTTTTTTTTAAGGAATTATTTAAATAATTTGTTTTAGTTATAGATAACAACGAAGTAAAATGACGACTTCATACAATTCTTAATCAAATTGAAAAGAATAGAATCTATTCATTCCTGATGTTCCTTATTATCAAGAAGGCTGAATTTGGTATTTAGGTTAACTACTGTGCAGTTGATTTCTTATATGTGTAAAACATCTTTTTCCATATAAATTTGAATTTTTTTGCCCAAATTTCCTATTTTATAATTAATTTTGACTACAAAGTAGTCATCATCAGTATGGATTAACTAGAAGATATAATTATCCTAGGTAATTAATTTGTAAAATCCTAGTGTTATCTTTGTTAATAGTCTAATTTCCATATTTATATTACTCAAAAATCTCCCTGACAGTAAGCTGACAATATTTTTCATGTTAATTCGTTCTAATTGTAGTTTCATCTTTAACCACAATGGTATAGAAGACTTATCGATTTTGACACAAACAAGCAACAAAAGTTTTCCTTTAAATCAGGATTACAGAAGTAAAATGAATGCAACGTATCATGTGTTTTTACCTATTAACGATTTTGGTTAAATATTGCATTATAAACATTATGAAAAAGTCAAAACATAGTGTTTAAAAAAAAAAAAAAGAAAAAACTATATAGTAACAGATAAAAATATCATGTACACATTCATGTAGAGGTTTTTTTATTTAGTTTAGTTCAGTTTTTTTATATTTTTTTATTTTTTCATAATATGTACATAGTATGTAAGTTGGTTTATAACATTTCGTGCTAATTTCATATCCAACGATCGATTTTGCGTCAGTGTCATGTTTGTTATCATTCATTAATCAACGAGACAACGTTTTATATAAATACATACCATAATATTATTACGTTTGTGTATAAGGTTATTCAAAATTAACTTTACACTTAATAGAACCATCGTAATTGTGCTTAAATCACTCTTCTTAAGTTTAAAGAAACATCCCGCACGGAACAATTAAAAAGAAACATAATAATAATGGTTCTCAATTTTCAATAGTCAGTTTTAAGGGTTCTAAAATTTTCACAAATTAAACCAATAGATACAAAAAACTTTTAACGAAAAATTTTGTATTAGGCATTACATTCCAAAATGAACATTTCCTTCGAATGTATATTAAAGTTAGTCTTTATTTAGTAATGGATAATTTATCAAGTAGCTTAGTCAAATTTTAAGAATTACCTCTGTGTTATTCAATTAAATCATATGAAAATGAAAAAATCTGTTTGAAAATTGAACGCTCTGATATAAAGTGATTTTTAATTGTATCTACATAGTCACTGATATTAACAGTTATAGGAAATAAAATTATATGACTATGTATATTTCATATGAAGTTAAATGCTATAATTTTTTTGTTACTAGATTAAATTATCAAATTATTAGGTGCACAAATAATTCAATTACTTGCTACTTGCCTAAATTACTTGATTAATGTAATCTTGGACTTAGTTTAAGATTTCCTAACTCCGTATTTAAGCGAAAATCGAGAAACTTAGTAAATAATTTCTTAGAGATAATTCACTTAATTTATTAAATTATGTTTTCAATCCACATAATAAAGTAATAAATTTAAAACAAAATAATTGAATGTAATAGGATAGAATTAAAATAGTGACATTTTACATTTATTTTGTGGATTGTTTTATTACATAAATAACTAGATTTAATTGCTGTAACAACTGTTTCAATTATTGAAACATATTCATTTCATAGTTGTATTTTTAATGAATTTTTTATTGTGATTATAGACAGAATAGGTATTTTTTATTAATCAGTATACAATTAAATTTTATGTATCTGGAAACACGAGCGTAATCATACATAGAAGTTTTTTAATACATTTAATAATTATTTAAAACGTTAAATGAAGGCTCCAACAAAGTTAAACTTATATGCTTTTGGAAATAAGCAGGTCTAGTTCATATTTCATCTACCAGTAAGCATATATAAGTGGAAAACTTCCCAATACCATTCAAATCGTTTAATCGTATATGATTGATGAAGTAGTACTTTGTAATCATGGAAACAACATAATAATACGCACATATAAATTAATGTTCATGTTTTTGATCAATAAGACGACTCTTAATAAAAAAAACTAATAATGGCGTAAATTTTAAAAAGTAAGAAGATTAAATATTGCAAAACAGTAGTTTAAAAAAACAAATATGTTTGTTTTTACTTTTTTTTTCTGCCTTTTTCGGCTTGAAAATCGGTTCATATTGGGTCACTTTCTAAGATAAAATTAATTATTTTTAAACGTTTCAAGTTTTAGAGCAAACTTAATATACCTTCATCATAAAATATTTATATATACGGGATATTATTTAATATTAACACCCTTATTAATTGCATATAAGTAAATATTACAGGATTAAAAAGGTCGATAATTATAAATAATATATTTATGCTGATTCGAGTTTTATCAACGATATTGAAGACGGACATATATGTTTCCGATTTTCAGTAATATTTTTGCCCGTACATGTATAAATAGGCTTTTGTGTTAAATAATTGTGTATAATAATTTCTAAAATCTATATATAAGAAGGAAAATTTTCATATCCAGTCATTTGATTAGGCTTTTTACTATGTACACTACCATGGGAAATAGCGATTTATATCAAAACCTAGTTTTGAAAATTTAATAATCGTTTACATTATATCTTAGG
Source organism: Chrysopa pallens (assembly GCA_020423425.1). Classification (NCBI taxonomy): domain Eukaryota; kingdom Metazoa; phylum Arthropoda; class Insecta; order Neuroptera; family Chrysopidae; genus Chrysopa; species Chrysopa pallens. The sequence continues at coordinate 52,542,968 of CM035593.1, read as the reverse complement.
TTTACATTATAATCAGTGTTTATAATATAACATTATATTGAGTGATGAGTGAAAATAACAATTAACTGTGCTTTCAAATACCCGAAATATGATTGAATATCGGTGCATGAACTATTTTTAATTATCTCAAAAAAGAAATAAAAAATAGCCATTTTCGTAATAATAAACAAATTATTAATTTTTATTCCCCTCTTTAAGTTCGTCGTGTGGACCCACTCTCTTTGGTTTTGCACTATTATTGAATGACAGTAACAAATGTACGACAAATATAACATGCATTTAGTAAAATAAATATTTTACCATATTCCAATTATGCCTACAACATCACTATATTGAAATAACACCATTGCATTAAATAGGAATCATTCAGAATAACTAATTAATACTGAATAATAAAATAACAATTATATACAGAATATACAGAATATATTGGGTGTCCAAAAATACTTGTCCAATAAGAATAACTAAAAACAAACAAAAAATTTTTGTAAAAAGAATATAAATTTGATGTTGAAAGATGAATACATATCTTGGAGTAAAATTGAGTCTTAAATTAGATTTTATAATTTTAACATTAAATTTAATTTTTATACATTAATCGGAATTTCGAAACATTATTCGATAAATAAAGATCTGATGAAGATAACTTCAATACAGTAGTTGGGACAATCTGAATAATTATAAATACAAATCCAAAACAATTACTAATTACAAATAATTAAGGCCATCATCAAGTATAATATAAGCCCTTTAGAATCAAATAACTTGTTTTAGCTCTTTAGACTCAATTTCATTCTTGCACATATCATTTATTGTTTAGTGCACCTCAAATGTCAAAAAGCGGTAGTTTCACTTGAAAATTTTAAGTTTGGTGACCAATAACCTTACATACTGCAAGGTTAAAAGTCACCATCTGGCAGAAATTTTTAAATTATTCAATTACAATATACAATTTATTTTCTATCATCATTATTTTTGAATTTATTCTAGTATCCAGTCTTGTACATCCTGTATTTATCTCTGCCTATTGCTTTACACACGGAATATATATATTGCTCGAATATTATCATTTTTAAACAATATAAATACATACATATTCAAATACAATTTGAATTAGATTTTCATGCAGATTTAATTACACTTTATGTTTGCGGGTAATAAAGGTGTGGGAAAACGATATTTTATTTATAAAAATAAATACTGCATTTAAATCGCTAGATTATTAAAGAAGCTAGAATTTAAGGATTTCAAGCGTTACAAACTATAGGCTAAATTAAATATACATATTATGAAATTAATATACTCTGAAATTAATATACTCTGACATATTCTGTATATTCCGAGTATAAAAATTATGAAATACATTAAATAAAAAAATTATTAGTGTTGAAACTTAGTGTTGAATTTATGGGCTTAAAGTTGGTGCTTAAAAGTATCTTTGTGCATGCTTCTTCCTTAGGTAATAAGCATATTAGAATTTGTAGGGTTTGTAGAATTTTATTTAAACACAAACGGTAAAAATACCAAATGATTGATCGATATAATATTTGATGCCTAATTTGTTTTTGGAATTATGAAACCTATTTTTAGTTCAAAACAAAAACATTTGTGAAACATAAATTATTTTGAATTATTTATCCCTTAGGACGATTATTCGTGAGAAGGGTGTTTTCCAATTAGTTAATAATTCGAATTAATTAATCGAAATGAATAAATTAAATCACGTTTAAGAAAACGTACTGTACAATTTATTACCAATTATTTTTCTTTCCAAGAAATATCTACAACACAAGAATTAATTAACATATTATTTACCTATACCCTCAATCAATAAACATACACCAAAATCAACGGGTATGTATGTATACAAGAGGATTTTTCGCGATGAATTATTGTTTCCAAATTAACAAAACTAATTAATATAAAATGAATAAATTAAATCACGTTTGAATAAACGTACTGTATAATTAATTTTCAATTTATTATAATTTTTTTCATGAAATATGAAGAATATAACAAAAAATTAACATAATATTTATCCATTTCTTCGACCAAGATGCAATTTTGTTTTTATAAGAATAATTTTCAATACCATCTACCATAATAATTTTACACAATATACAGTGTTATTAGGAGGTCAAAAAATAAATGTTACCTCAAATCGATGAAAACACGATAATTTTGATTCAAATAAACGCAACAATGATGTTATTTTTGTACAAAGTGTATGATTTTATCGTGATTTTTGAGTAGTTATTTGAAGCATCAAAATTTGTGTAAATTATCTTCGGCGTTATCCAAACACACAATCAAACACCTTCCTGATTCATGCTTGTAATTACTCATTTTTAAATTTTCTCTATCCTCTAGCAAGGAAAACGAAACAAAATATTTTTCTTTACCCCTTATCATTCCACATCGAATACAAAAACAACATTTTTCTGTCTGTTCGGATTTAATAGCCATTTATTTATTCAATGAAATTTTTCCCCAATAGGGGAAGTTTTTTCCATCTTTCCCCGATTGTTAAAAAAAAAACTGAGTTTAAACTATTAGATGCCCACCCAACAGTTTGATAAATTTTTTGCAATATCCAGAAATTGATTGGAATATGTGCGACATAACAGATAACATATATTGTTGATGCGTATTAACAAATGAGGAAAAGACACAGCCATCTGTTGGGAGTGGCAGACAATTATGTACGAAATAAAAAGAATTATTTCCTAAAAAATAAGAACACATCCCACATTTATAAAACAAAAACAGTTAATAAGATCGTATAGGTAATTTCATCCAGGCCCTACACGGTGTTATGGTAATTAAACATTAAGATAACTTAAACTCCAAATATTTAGAACTATATAAATAGGTGACGTTAACTTTTCAACGTGTTTCCGCTTCCTTATTGATGAACCATTATTCTTACTATAAAGTATGTACGAACATGGTAATGGAATACCTGCTGTTAATAACACTTATTACGCCTCAAGCTTATAATGTGCTAATGTAAACTATACATGTATTATGATTATAAGCATTATGAATAATCAAATATATTTAACTAGTTGGATAGTATCTACTACAAATATAATATTTATGTTATATACTATGAATTGGAAATGTTTTCACTAGATATATTAATAGTTCATAGAAACGATACTTTAACTATAAAATATTTATTATTTTAACAATTGACAAGTATTATTTGAGGACAATTTTATGTATTCATAACACTGTTAAATCTGTAAAAATATGTAAATTACTAGTAAATCTTTAAAAAATTACTAGGAAATCGGCATAAAGGAAAATAGCAATGTAGATTACAAAGTATTTTTAACTTCACAGTGAAAAATTTTTGTAAAGGGGCCGATTTTGTGAATCCCGAATTTTGTAATATCTTTACTTTCCAAGTAGACTAGAACTTGTATCAAACGTATTTAGGTAGATATTTGTTTGTGTGCACGTGTATGTACATGTATGTCACGCCAACAAATTATTATTTTGACATGGAAAATCTTTTATTTGATGCATAATTACATGACTTAACCATGAATGCCTTTTCAGCAAAATCGTTGAAGCCGTTTTTCGTTGAGGTTCAAAAAAGACAAAATAAATAACTGTATTCGTAATAATAAAGAAAAATGTTTTTATCCTCATTGGGAAGTTCGGAAGTGAGGACGCAGTCAGATCATTAATTCTATTATAAATATCTCTATTTATATAAATTTAAGAAATATATTGAGGATGCGGTTTTTTCCATTTAATGTGAAGTAATAAACAAAAATAGAAAAATTTAAATTTTTTTTGAGTTTATTTTTGTATAGGTTATCGCATATTCCAAAGAAATATTGATTTACAGAAATAATATACAGATCTAATAAACCTAAATACCCTACATGTTCCAAAAAACGCAAAGAAAAAAAATTAAAAATCTCGCTGTACGTTTGTTTTTTCAAGATTATCTAAATATACAAACATTTTTTTAAAAGAACATCGCTTTGCTTATAACAAAAAACTTTCCTAGAATTATATGTTTTTTTGTAATTATCCTGAACAAACTTCCAATGAAAATATTGTTTTTTGATGAAAATATAATATATTTAAAATAATAAGATTGTTTATATTTGCCGATATTAAATGTTTTCAATATTGATCATGTAAATTGGTCTCTACTTATTCTGTCTCTGCTCATTTAATGTTTTTTAACTTCCCGCTAAGAAAATCGAAGATTTTCAAGGAAGCTATTGGTTTTACCCCGTTTTGAAAAAATTGAGTTTTCATCAGATCGCGACGTTTTGAGGTTACAAGAGCCTTTCCTGACTACCCCTGCGAGTTTTTCACTATGACTGTATGTATGTGTGTGAATACAATTTGGATCAATTCGAACTGGTAGATTGTAGGAAATTTGGACGCAAAGAAAAAATTATTTTTAATGTGGTTTCTTTTGGAATAACTTTTAAACGGCTTTATTGATCAACTCAATAAACTAATCAGATCTTAACCTTGATAAACCACGTCGATCGCCGTCGGTTAAAAGCGGTTGATTCGTTCGAGAGATATCGTAACGAAAAATTTCGTAATAACGTTTTTTTTACATTACTTCGACATTTCTTTTCGAATTATTTTCGATGAAAGAAAATAATTAATAAAGCTCAAAAAACGACATCGATCTCCGCCACGAACGTAAAAATCGGTTGATTGGTTCGGGAGATATCGTTACCGAAATATTCGGGAACAAGTGTTTTTTTAACATCAAAGCTCTAAAACATTGTAATATGTTAAATTTTAAGTACTAAGGTATGAAGTTGCGGGGATGGTCTTTAGGCTCAACCGTTTTCCAAACTTTTTTTAAAATATTTATTATATATTATTTTTCTGTAAAATCGTCTTACTCTGTTTTCGTTTGGAACCAATTTTATTGATGCATGTAATAATCCCAACAACAAAAGTCTCAGCAATACTGCTAAGGCAGTAATGCAAATTTTGCCTCACTGTTTCCACCAAATATTAAGTTTTATATTTGGTACCTTATTTTTTGGAACTGCATTCTATTTGAAAAAGTGAAATGATGAAAACCATACGTAATTTATACTTAAATCGTTTATACGAAAAACGTTTAAAAATACAAAAAATGATTTTAATTTAAGCTTATTCTATATGAAAATCATTGTATAAAAATAATGTTGTTTTTAATAAAACTGAATAATTCTTCACCATTCATGTAATATGTAAATAATATTCTATGGAAATATTCTATAATAATATATAGAAAATTTTTTGTTAAAATCAGTTTTTGGAAATTTTTTACTTTTTAAAAAATATTATTTTTGTAAGAACAAAATTAAAACATTAAATTATATATAGAAATTTTTAACGGGTGAAAAACTTTTGTTGGAAACCAAACAACAACCTTCGGGCGATTATAATTTCATTAAAAATTAAACCTCCAAAATTAGTAAGAGTGCAGCTACTCTTACTAAAAATATAATTAAAAACAGCTGAAGGTAACACCTAATAGTGTAAATCGTTTTAATACTAGGCATCTAATTGAGTATCAATGTTTGAACTGATTTCAATCATTATCATTCAATATACACTTAATATAATATACTGTCCATATAAATATATTAATTAGTTGTAAATTAATATCGAATATAAATACATATATGTTAATTAATTTAATTCGGGCTGTGAATTAGCTTTGAATATAAAAATTTACGAAAAAATGTTTTACGTGTAGTTTAAAAGTTGGACTATACCATTAAATCCAATGGAACAATTCCGCTCATTCATGAACTTTAACTCACATTCTGGGTCTAAAGTTAGCTTCAAAAATGTCAACAAAATTGTTCTATTACTTTTTAAGTTATCTTCTTGATTGATTACCAGAATGCGCCTGTCAGATAGATGGACCATTTACGTGATTCTATGAACACGTTGACCAAAATTTTGATAGTTTCTTCATTATTTTCAAGCGTTACATGCCTTATACTAAATTAATATACTCTGACATATTCTGTATAATATGTCTAGCATAGAAATATTTTCTTTATTTACTTTATCAAAATTATGATTTTATTGACGACACATAAAAGGTTGTAAACAATTTTCGAACGTTTTTTTAAATATTAATTCGACTTCGTGTTATTTATTTAACCTGTAAATGATCTAGAGATTTAAAATTTTCAACATACGTAATAAAACAGCATTACAATGGTATGTAATGAAATAATACAGTTGAATTATTACTACTGAAACACAAGAGAGCATGATGTAACAACCACCATTTTATGTTAACATCAAATATTTTAATAAATTCTATTCGGTTTGCAATTTCACAATAACAGAACACAAAAATGTATTATAGTTGTTCTTGTGGAAATGCTCAATAATGCTCCTACTTCGGAAATGTCTGTGATGAAAGCTTTATATAGAACGTTATTTTTCTCTAAGTTAAATTTTCACCAAAACGTACACAAACAAATGAAATAAATGAACATAATTAATTTAGAATGAAATAAAAAATAAAAATAAAATAATGAAATTCAGTATACATAGGATAAAACAATGAGTATTAATTACGTTTCAAGTGATTATATAAAACTTTTTCTGTAATATATATAAAATGAATTTACACAAGTTTTGTCCATATATTTTTGTGATTTATTCTTTTATTGTGTCTATGCTTTCCCTAAATTTTAAAACAAACTTCAGTAACTAAAAATGATAATACGAAATTTATGTTAAAGTCACTGTCAATAATGGACACATAATTACGCATTAACGTCCACCAGGTTCGCATTTTAAAACCATCACTTCTAAACGATGAGAGATATAAAACATCTATAAACATATAAACTGCTCTTAATCAGTATAATATCAGTATAATCTAAAAGATGACTATTAAAAGTTTAACGTTTGAATTTTTATGTGGCATTCTAAACAGGTAAAGTGAGTTAGATTTAATATTTGTATGTCAAAGGTGATTTGATTAAGAAGAATTCATTTTAATCCATGATAAATAGATACAAACATAAGTACATACAGTTCTTTAGTATATATTTATTATTATTATTCTTAGGTACTACATATAAATGAATAATTCAAAAAGCAAATACTCCGAATTCTTCATAGTTTTAATAAATAGACAAAATATTAAGATGAATATAGAACCAAAGTATTTTGATTTAAATACAGAAATGTTTGTACATTGTATATTGTATCTTGCCATTGTATATACATGATTTCACATTTGTAAGTACATCGTATAAGTACTTTGAATTTTGTTATTTTGTACAATAAATAAAGCGTTCTATAGGACTTTCGAGTATACAATAATAAATCTCTTACAATATGTTGAACTTTATTCGAGAGAAAAAACTTATTTGAAAGTCGAAGTGAACATTTTTTACATTTGATTATGCTTTACTAAGGCTTGTTCTTATGGAGTAAAATGTCATTTACCGAATTTTAAACAAAGTAAACTTTTTGGTGCAGAAAAGCAAATCTTTACACGAAACATTATTTATAAATACTATAGAATTTGTGTTTCGAAGGGAGCGAATGCGGCAGTGGAATTTGAATAGTGTTTAGAGGATAGAAATATTTATTTAAAAATTGCGAAAAAATAAATTTGCCAGATGTTAGAAAACACGTTCTGTGTGAACTCAGATGTATATTAATGTATATAGATGTAGAATGAATCTTATTAAATTATTCTTAAATCAGAAAAAAGTACAAAAAAATATATTTCAATAGGGTATTTCATTTCATTTCAAATGTTTTACCTTTTATTTATTAAAACTGAATATAGAATGGAAAAAATCCTCAAAAGTTAAAAAATATTTAATTTCTATTAAAATTTCCATTTTTCGAGAAATTTTTTGTCCGAATTTATTAATGACCTGATTGACCAAACTTGATCATTGGAGAAAACTGAATTATAACAAACGAATTTCGTTGGGATTATATTTAGATGGCTCAACACATTTTCGATCTATTGAGTACTCAGATTTCCATCTTAAAATAAATGTTTAAAATATGTTGGCTGTTCAAAATTATGCTGAATTAGTCACTAACGAAATGAAAGTTATCACAAATGATCTCAAACGTATCACAATTTGTGTTAGTTAATTGGGCCTGGGTCTACCATGACCCTTGTATAGAATTATTAAATTGATAAACAAAAGGTATTTTATTTTAAATATTTACACAAAAACATTGACTTGGCTATACATATTTGACTTTAATATATGGACTATTTTATTATTTCTGAACAAGCAAACTTATCCACAATATTACTTACTCAAAAAACCAATCTTGTTGTAATGTTTGTGGTACATTTGTGTTTGTGTGTATGTATGAACAAAATGTCTCTTTCATGCAAATGATATTGATTTAGTAGAATTATAGTCTGTCGAACATATAAACAAAATTGTACTCAATAGGAAGTCATTTTTTTAGAATAAGCATTTGCAAGTAATTTTAATTACCGTATTTATTCATAAATAGCATGATTTTCCATCATTTTTATCTGCAATTATAAGACCTAAAATATTGAGATTTAACGAAAAATTGTGGTATGGAGATAAGTGTCATTACTTTTAGATTACTAAAGGTGGTTTTTACTTGCTTCTTTTAAATATTATCAGTTATGTGACTACTCGAAAGCTCCATCAAATTATAAGTACTCGTACGTTCTATGTACTTCTTAATTGTACATGCCATACATTTCAAAGCAAAATTATATGCAAGGAGCCGAAAGCTGTTAGATTTTTACTTGTTATTAGCTTTGTTTTACTGTATATGTCAAGTTTCATGATACCGTAATAGTAGTTGAGTTCTGTGCAACCGACTCATGTGCTAAAAAAAGGCACTAATACTTTCAATTATTTGACTACCTATACAAGAGGTTGTGGGTTCGAACCCAGGCAGCGGCATTTTGATTAATTATAATAAAATAAAGGGCAGTTGGTTGATAACAGTTTTATCGCTTGCATAAAAATGAAGTGCCACCTCCACCAAAAACATAAAAACAATGTAATTGGCACATTTTGCTAAAAGACATCTTTGCCTTTAGGTGATGGAGTATTCAAACAGATGGTCCAAAATAGGAGCAAAGGGTCAAGGGTACAAGAGACGTGCTTTCAGTTCTCCTCTTAATATACTCTACTCTGTATGTTATAATTAAAATAAAATTACAACTTGTTTTTGGGAATAAACATAAAATTGTGTATTAAAATTTTTCCCTTACTCCTGATGGATTATAAACATTAGTTATGCATGAATAGAACCACATTCAACGATAGACTAATAAGTTAGAATGTGTTTTATTTCCTTTTTTGGAGATTTCCTTTTAAAAATTTTTCAACTAAAAATATTTTGTTTTACCAAAGATTGATATCTCGTTTAATTGTTATTACGAATTTCTAATTCATTTGGTGTTTGCATAAACTTTCAACAGACATTATTATTTTCTGATATTTTCCTATATTTGCCAGACTATAATAGTGTATAGAGAATAATATATTATGTATGTATAAAACAATTCAAAATTGTTTGAACCAGATGTTTGACCCGCTCAATACTGATAAATTTAAATTTTATATAACTTCTAACTATATGAGTATGATATCAAGTCAGTCTAGAGAGAGAGAAAGTTTTAAACACTTTTCGAAACAAATAAACTTTTGTCAATTTATATTAAAGTTTTTATACCTATAAGACAAATTATTTTATTATTTAAACAGTATATGTAGTTAGTTATATGACTTTAGAAAATCATATAGAATTTTAGTTAACTTTCATTAATTAATTTTCCAAAAAACATCCTTTATTAATAAACAAAGACATACGATTTCATTACAAATACGATTCTAATATGTAATATTCGCATAACCAACTCACCAATGACGCAAAATATACTGCTGATAATGGATACAAGAATTCTTTACGCTCTCACTAGCAATAACACTTATTTGATTATTGGGTACATAGCTGTTTAAATATTTTTTTAAAAATTGACCGTGTCGTATATTGGGTGATATCTTTAACACTACGCATAAAATCGTAAAATGGATGTTCCAAGACTTATATAACCTATAGAGAATCTTAAAACAATCATAACATGTTTTTTTTTTTGAATTTTTGAACGATTTCTAAGGTTTTTCACAGAATTATGCAAACCAATTAAAACTAGAAAATTAAATGAAAACTCTCTTTTTCGAAAAAATTTAGTCGGTCTCAGAAAGAGGATAATCAAAATTTGTTTTTTCCAAATTTTATATGTATGTTAATGTTGCATGTATATAAAATTTCAATGTTATATATAACTACAAATTTTTTAATTTGTCATTTATTAGGCTGTAAACGTGCTAAAGCGTTTGTTGAAGTTTTATTTCCTAATCTGTATTCAATGAGCTCGAAAACTTCCGGAATTTTTCAACCGAATGACAAAATGCATCCCAAAAATTTTTCTACCATAATCCTCATTCAAACACAAATCACAAAATTACCTTATACTCTGCTTAAAATATGGCCGAAAACGCTATATCTTGATTAATAACGATATGTTAATTTATACTAACGACAAATTTACGTAACCTATTTAAACAAAATTAATGCTATTATCACAACGAATTGATAAATCGCTCAGATTAAGATTACAGCTGGATTGCGATTTTTCAAAGACCCTTAATTAATAAATAGAATAGTATCATTGATTGGCTATGTCGCCGAATGTAATGCACACTATTGTTCTAGGTTGCATATCATGTTTTCTCCGAAATCATCAAAATTAATGTAAATGTTACTGTACTAGTGTACATGAACCAAGTGCGCTTTCAATATTGAAATCAATAAAGAGCTAAAATAATCTGCGGGTCGTTATTATGACGTTATTAGCATTCTTGAATGTTAATTCATAGGGAGACTTTTACAAACGATCAAGTTATTAGAATGTCATGATATTGTGTTCACCAGTCCTCCTGTGCCGACATGAACCCCATCACCGTTGTCGTTTCCTTTTGTGTGTATATTGTATAGTGTGACATTAAACTATCTTTTACGCAATTTATTGTGAAACGATGACATAACAACAATAACATTATTATAAATAGCTTACTTGAATATAGAAAATAAATATAGAAAATCATAGAACTTCTTTATATTGTAATTGTAGTGTGAATGATTTCTGTCTTCGCTATTTATTTTTCATCTGGTTTGCGAAAACAATTATGACAATATACTTGTATTTATTAATCTTTTACAATTTAAGAATTTTTTATTCTGATATATTTGTAAATTTTAAGAAAAATCTTAGTTGAAAAAGGAATGTCCTGAATTTATTAAGAGCACAGAAGGTGTTTAAAATCATTGAACTTGAAATTTTTTTCGCTATGTCATCTCGTTTGTGTGTTCAGTCAAGTCTTAACCTTAAGTCATAAATATTGCTCCGAAACGATAAATAAAAAATTTGTTATATTAATTTTTGTTTTAAATTTGTTTTACATTTTAAAAAATCGACCCACCTCAACAAAAAAACTTTCGAATGCCTTGTTTTTAGTAGACATATTAGTTAGGTCAATCGTTTACTGAACTACTTATTGATAAGTTAAGGAAAAAGCAATAATAATTTTTCAATGATTTTCTATCAGGTGAATATTTTACGAGACACAAGTTTTAAAATGATTGTTAAAATTTTAACCTCTAACTGCCATACCATGTGATTGACAAATATAAACTCGATTTTCGTAGAGAGAGTTTATTCAAAGCTATCAGAGATTATTTAAAATAAATATATTGATTTATTTTCATTTTAGGGAAATTTAGACACGTTTATTTTCTGAACGAGATTTATAATACAAACAATTCAACGCATTATTGATACGGCATCTAAGAATCATATCCATTAGGGCTTGTTATATATATTTTTTTTTCTATACCTTTAACATAACAATTTATTACCATTATACGCGAAAACATATATTATGATTTATTTCATATATTGAATACAATGCACTTTATACCTACTATAGAATATATTGCAAAAAAAAAAAGAAAATAACTTTAATATCGATCATCAGTTCTTATAGAGATTTAATGCTGAAAATTGTTGATATTAAAGTACCTTATAATATACGTGACGTTAGCTAAACTAGTTGATGTGGAACGTTGACAAAGTTTTGAAAACATGGCTACTCATCAATATATTATTAATTGCTATATTAACCAGAGTTGCAAGTATATATCATATGTTTATTGAAATAAAGATATATATATGAACTCTAAGACTAAAATTGATTATGCCTCAATATTAATGAACATTAGGAAAATTCAGGAAGCTTCTTCATAATTCTATAATATTTTCAGGTCTCTAAAATATCTTTGAAAATTATCTTGATTCATTTCAAATGTAGGATGGTCTGATAATTTTTTCAATTTGATCTGGAAACAATTAAAGCTACGTTCAAAATCCAAAAATGTGTGGATATTAGCTGCATTAATTTAAAAATAAAATAATCATGAACCGCATGATATGAGAAAGCCTCCCAACTTATGAAACATAATTACAAATCTTAACTGTTTAACATAATTCAACAACATCAGAAACAGTCGATACTTGGACGGGTGATCACCTAGTAATTTTATCATTGTATGGCCTAAGTAGTTGTAGAGTAATTGAAAATAAATAACTAAATCAAATTCTTCTGACTTTACCTTAAAACACATAAAATGGAGATTTCAAAATAAAACACTGTTTTTGTATGTATTAAATGAACTGTGATCTAATATGTATGTCTATTATTTATCCATTGTAAGCTAAGGAAAATACCAAACCAGATATTAAAGTTTTAAATTAAGTTGACTTTCTGTTAAAGAAAAAACAAATTAATAATATTTTGCAATCCATTCTAAATAAATAAATTTTTATTTACAATGATTTTCAGGATAACAAAAATTTCTCATTTGATGATTTTTATACAATATATACATTAAATATATTAAATACTAGCTGGCCCGGCAAACGTCGTTTTGCCACATATTTCTAATTAACTTCAACATTTTCTAAGTATAATAACATATTCTTAACAACTTTCCTGTATTTCTTAAGGCTGAAAGCTAAGGCAAATTAGAATAAATAATGATATTAATATATATTTTAAAGCATACCCGGACACGTTGCGGTGACAATTGATATTACATCGATTGCATTTGAAGCAGATTGGACGAAGGAATTCCGTTGTCCCATACAAACTTTGCCTCTTCTTTTCATCCCATTAGGGGTAGAATTTCAGAAAATCTTTTCTTATGGGATGCCCGGTATTTGATGTTTAACCCACTATTTGGTGTGGGATACCCGTGACACGAAATATTTACATATACACTCGTTTTTGATGTGGGACACCCGGTACCTCGTGCACCCACAATTCGTGTATATTGTACTGTGGTTCTCATATACTTGATGAAAAATAGTAAAAGGAAGTCCAGAACCACTAATATAGAAAAGAAGAGATAAATAAATTCTATTTTGAATAGCTGACCCGGGTAAACATTGTTTTGTTATTTATATAAATTATTTCTAATCAACATCAATATCTCCTAAATATAATAACATATTCTCAACTGTCTATAACTAAATAATGAAGCTGCGGCAAATCAGAATAAATTATGATATTAATTTATATTTTGAAGCATACCCACCCGGTTTACGCGTTGCTGTGTTATTTTTCACATTTTAATAAATGATATTACATCGTTTACATGCGGATGCGATTCTACCCTTAGGGGAAGAATTTCAAATCCTTTCTAATCGGATTCCCGGTTTTTAGTGTGCACCCAGTACATTAAATGCACCCGGTATTTACCTGGTATTTCCTGGGGTACACCCGGGACCGCGTTAACCCGATAATTTTTGCTGTGGTACACATACACTTGATGAAAGGTATATGGACCTCCTGAACCAAGAATGATTCCGGTAATACTTGAACAATGCGATATGCACACTTTATATAGTTGACAGTTCGTCATACTGCTAGTGAGAAGAGATAAAGAAGTTTTATTTTGAATAGATAAAGAAGTTTTATTTTGAATTTCAAAATTATATTTTGGTTTCTATGGAAATGATGATTTGTAACATGTGAGAAAAAAAAAGACAAAATATGTTTCACAGCTAGGAACATTTTGTATTCGAAAATTAAATTGTCGTTTATAGTATTTTCCTTTACTTATTATTTATGTTTCTCACCGTTAAAACCTTCCCTGAACTTTCACGAATATTTCAAGACCAAAATTAGCCAAATCGGTCCAGCCATTCTCGAGTTATGCGCTTACCAACACATTTTGCAATTCATTTTTATATATAAGATTTAATTTAGTGGAGTGAAATAGAACAGAGCTTAATATATCTATGAGCCAGCTATTATGGCACAAGGTATCGGACAGAAGCTAGAATTCAAAAAATGGTTCAATGCAAAGAAGTTTTGCTAAAGAAATGTATCCTCAAATTTACTTTTAAACGCGTCTTCTGCTGATTTACGAAACATTTTTTATAATAAAATAATATTGTAAAAACCTACCCATACGTGGTTTTTTCACTTTTAAATAAAATTATTGTATTAAAAAATGTTGATGCTTTTAAATATACATATTACTAAAAAATATATCAAAAAAACTATAAAGTTCAATGGAAAGTTTGGAAAATTATAAACGGAAGAAAGTTGCAATAACTCTTTGTAAAATAGATATGATACACGCTACTATTCTAACTACTTCCATACGTTGTTTTTATATTTACCGGATGTGTAGCAAATATGGTGCAAATTTAACAAATACATACTATTTAAATCATTGAATCAACAATGACAACCACCTGAATCTTCCAATTTTTTTACATTAAAATAAATGTTTTAGATAGATAACAAATTAATTTTGATAAACATTTCAACACAACATAACAATCGAGACTTTAATGTTTTTGCAAATAATGTAAAAAAATGAAAAGAGGTAAAATGATTTTTTATTCCATTAGTATATTTTGGAGATTGGAAATGACTACGGAAAAAAAAATTTACCGATACAGTTGTTTTATATTCCTTTTTAGAGAACTACGTTCGTTTATCGTCATTTTTTTTTTGTCTTAAGTTTTTTCATCATTGTTGACATAGAAATTATGTATATAAAATTGGAAAAGAATGGTAACAAACTAATAACAAAGAAATATGAACTAGGATCTTGAATCGTTTTTGATCCAAATAATAGAAAATTTTTACTCCAAACCATTTTTTATTGCAAATATTTTTATAGTCAATAGCTAAGAGTTAGGAAAAAAGATATTTAGGCAGAGGAAATTTAGTGAAAGGTTAAAGTTAAACACCCCCTATAACATTTTTATGAGCACTCCTTATATAATCCTTATAGCCTGTTATTTTTGGTACCACACCTTTTTTTATACTTATAACTATGTTTTGCTCAATTATAATAGCAGTAACTATATCCTATAGTTCGACAACTGACGGGACTACACAACCGTACCGTATTAGATATTATTCTAAAATTAAATTAAAACGATCTGCTTTTGAAGTAAAACTTTAACTTATTATATGATATGGAAGTTTTTTTTTTAAGATTAATATTTATAAAGAAAAAAAGTACATTACGAACTTAATTAGATATTAAATTATTATTATTAAAGTTTTTTATCCTTTTTTACTGAAAGTATTATACCTTAACACTTTTTATTTTGTTTAAAAAGATTTTTCTAAAATATTACCTACTTATAAAACAAACCATAGTATTATATATCTTAAAAATTGTGTTGTATATTTGGCTGCTTATCTCCGAAACGGCTAAAATAATTTTTATGAAACTTCTTAGGAATAAATAGACAGTTATTTGGAGCATCTAAGTCTAATGTTTTCATCATTATCAACAACTCTTAAATATGATTTCACTTTGTATGGAAATAATATTCGAAACGGCTAAGCTAATTACAACAAAACCTCACAAATATGAAGGGCTGCTTGTCAAAAGTAACATCAAAAACGTACTCCGCCAGAGAGGGAAATAAAAATTCCAAAATTAACAACTCCGATTCATAGATGCGGGAGGTTGAACTGAAACTACTTCAATAAATCTTCGATACTTGCAGAAAAAATTTTCTAGAGTGGCCAAGGACACTTTTTCAAATAATCTCTCCACTCTACTCTTCCAAATTAGCAGATGAGCAGTGAAAGTACTATGTAAGAATACAATTTCCTCAAATATTAAATAAAAAAACTATATATTTTCTATTCAAGAGATTAAAGAAGGTGAAAATGGGAAAAAGTAGTTAAATTCGTGGTTAAATATTCGAATCAAGTCACTAAAATTTCAAAATTTTAAATCTGTTTAATAATTTTTTTTTTTTTTTAAATTTATAGCGACCCGCGACAGATAAAACAGAATTTCTCATAATGATGAACGATAGGTACTTATCGCATAAAAATCACATTGCCAGTTTATTGGTTGGTAGTAATATCGGAAAATACGAAATTATTAATTTGACGACGAAGTGTGCGTGTGGCAAAATATGTAATACTTCCTTCGCTAAAATGGAAAAAGTACGTTGATTGTTTTAAAACTATGGGACAGTTTATGATTGGAACCTAGTGTATTATCGTATGAAATATACTTTAATCATAATCGAAAATTCTAAAAATATTTAAAAGCTATCATCTATTGAGGTTATTATGATATAGCGTGTTATTATTAACTTTTACAATCTATATATCCAATCATATTCGCACATAAGTCATTTTTAACTTGAAACGCTGCAACCAAAGCTATAAACTTTATTTATACATCCTTTTTATTAAAATTTATCGATTTTTATTTATAGATAGACATATAGATAGTTATATTTTAAATTTGTTTTCTAATAATATAACGAAATTTGGTGTACTTTTTTAAATGTCGAGGAGAGGTTTGGTGGTCGAGAAAACAAGTGAACCTAGAATTGTACATTTACATTATTCATAATTATATAAGATTCGAAGAAATTCCCCCCATATAATTCAATACATCTCAAGACATGTTTTGTTCTAAACATGTAGTCGTCTTTCTTCTCCGAATTCGCTACTCTAAACGTTTAAAAATCAAGAGAACATTTAAAAAAATTGTTTTCAGAGCACACTTGGTAGCCTAGTCTTAAAATACATAGGATTTGTAAATAGAGCTTGCTTTTTATAAGCAGTTTACCTCTGAACCAAGTTTAAATACTTGAAAATCTTGCTTATCTCCAATAAAAAACTGTACATTTCGATGAATAAATCATTTCATTATTTTTTACACATGATAACTTTTCCGTGGGGAAGAAATCGATTAAAAACCGATTAAAAAAGTTGTATAGATTTTCAAAACTGAATTTGTTTATTGGAAATAAGGTATTTATTATTTTAAGCGACATTTATGAAATATTTGAGGGGAGTATCTTAAATTTTTACTAAAATTGGTCGCACTAAAAATGCATTTAAATAATTTAAGTTTAGGTGTTCATGCAATCGTTTAATTGATCTATTTTGTAGGTCTATTCGTTTGTTTTCTAATCCACCCGTCATTAAGTTATTTCATAAACGAGAATAGATAGCGAGCGAATTCGTTTATGATCAAGTTTTTGTGCACTGGAACTTCAGACTCATATTTGAAATCGTAAGAGATGGAAAAAAAGATTAAATTGACTTTAGGTGTATTGTATAATTAAAAACAAAATATTTCACATAACTAAAAATATTTTATTGTTAAAGTCCCATAGAATGTTCTCTTCCATTCGTGTCAGATATAATATCAGTGGATAGAGAATATATTTTCATTTCTCATAACTTTAAAAATTTATTTTTATTTGTTTTACAAATTACCTATTTTTAAATTAAACTTTGAGCTAAACAAAAACCCCGTGAGATAAAAGTAATAAACAATAAAAATTCATACATAAATACTATAATACTGATCACGTGGTTATTACATTGATGTTAAAACTAAATAATTTTATATGTAGAACAATCATAAACATTACAAAATATAATGTCGTCATAAATATTATTCAAAATCAAATAAACATTTTTCAAAAATAACTGAAAAAAAAATAAAGATCCATTCGCGTTGAAATAATAGTTTTTTATTAGTATAATGATAAAAATACATAAAATTTGATTTTTAAGTAGTCGTTAATTGATTCATATGTTATCAATCAATATCTGACGACAAATGTATTTCTTTGATTTTTGTGTGTATGGTTTTTATTGGCTTTTAAAATGATATAGAATAACACTAAAAATATTTCATTGAATTTATTTAAACTTCGTTTTATTAATAAACACAAAAAAATGTTTCGATCAAGAGGAATCAATTAAACACTTTATTTATTACTTTTAATTCTTCAAACATATTATTTTTAACGATATTACGTGATAAAAAAATTTTATTGAACACGCAATGAATAGGAAATCCATGCTGATAAGTAGATATTTTTGCTATAGTAACTTTGAAGGCAAAATCAGATATAAGTAAATAAACAATTAAGGGATGGTTGAGCCTACATAATATGAAGTTTACCGTGACGCTTGCAAAAATTCAGTTAACAAAGAACTTTAGGGTGAATATCTAGTCTAATCTAGATGCGAATGGTATAACTTGGATGTAGATGAATGCTACGTTATACATTATAATATTTGCATTCTTCTATGTGCTGTATTACATTCAGCCCATAACAGTTTGGAAAGATGAACAATGTATAATAAAGTGTCATGACGTTTTGCCAAATTTATTTCTCAAATGCAACTATCATTTGGGAGCTATATTTTATCTCCTTCGAGAGACATCGCGCTCTCACAAACTCAAATAGAAATTAATTAATGAACCTAATCTCATAAAGACTACTTGATTGAAATTATTCAGATTTATTTCAATATAAACATGAAATTTTTTTTTAATAGAAAATGAACAAAAAAGAAAATATATATATATAAAATTTTATACAAGAATTTACATTAAAATATAAGAAAAATCTACACGAAAAATAAATAAATAAACAAATGTAAACAAATTAACAAAATATATTTAATAAAAAATATAAATCATATCTCTAAAAAACAAAATATTTTTACATCAAATTCTTAAAAAATATATATAAATAAATAAATAAAAAATCTATATTTTAATAAAATAAATTTGTGACAATAAAAGAATAATAATTTCTAATAACAAATATAAAATGTAAAGTCAAATAATGTTTTTAAAAAGAAACAAAAAAAGTTGCCAAAAAATATCATTAAATGGTATTAAATAGAACTAACAGTATATTATTATATATATTTATATGGAAGAAAAAAAAAATATTTATGTGAAAATATGGAATCATGACTATAATTTACAAACATGTGGACTACAATAACGACACGTTTTCACGTTTTTATCATTTTTTATAGCCAAGTGTGAGGAATTTATTCAAACCTATGAGCAATGCAGATGATACTCGTGGCCGGAGGGTACGTATTTTTATGATAGTTGTCACTAGTGATGATTTGTTTTTTGTTTTTATTTATTTTTAGCAAAATATATCTACGAATA
Source organism: Chrysopa pallens (assembly GCA_020423425.1). Lineage (NCBI taxonomy): Eukaryota > Metazoa > Arthropoda > Insecta > Neuroptera > Chrysopidae > Chrysopa > Chrysopa pallens. The sequence goes on along the minus strand of CM035593.1, from coordinate 52,523,363 downwards.
CGTCTCTCATTTTTGAATGGGAGAGACATGTTGATGCTATTTATATTGTATGATACGTATACTTAAAATGTATTTCAAAACTAAAAAACAAACAAACAAATTTGTTCCAAATGAATAACACTGATATATTTGATTACGATTTTGTCCGGGTATGTAACTAGTTATTTACTAATAAATTGTATTACCAGACGTCCATTAATGTGAACTGTGTTCATGAATACTAAATTCTGATTTATTATCGTTTTTAACCAAAAAGTAAAAGTCCTTACATTTATAAATACTAGCCAAGGAGCTCAAAACAAAATACAGAGAACAAACAGTATTTGTAGTTATTTTGGTGCTATTAAATCTCTCGAGCAATTTATATTTTGTAGCTGGATGGTATTCGGATTGACACCATTTTTTTGTTAAATATAATAGGGAAGATGCCATAAAACAAAATTTGCTAAATTATCCATCAAAATGTGAAACAAGGCTCAATTCCAATAAAAGTGAAACTAGGCTGAAAATATAATTTAAATTGATTAAAAAAACGAAGAGTTTTAAGCTCTTAAAAATTGTTTTCCATTACTTTCTTGCAAAAAAACATTTTATAGGTGATTCTAGCGTATACTAATACATTTGTACATGTTAACATTATTTTTCTTAAATTTGAAAGGAAAGTATATTTAAGTACTATAGACATCTATAGGACGTCTTTCCTAATAATGACCCTAAGGCATAATCGCTATGGAGATAAACATGTATGACGTTCATTTATACAAATCTCCTTCTTTTTTAAATTAAGAATTTTGAACGTCCATATTTTGGGTATTTTTTAAATTTTTAACTCCAAACTCATGATCGCGAAGTAAAGACGCCTCAATTGAAGTAATAAAAATTGTGTGCATCTTCTCTTTGTTTTTTTTTAATTATTTGAGATTTAAGTATCAATATTACTTGCCATTCGAATTTAAAATTGATTTTTATTTTATTTTAACGCGAATTATTCTTATTTTTTAATTCGAATACAAATTATTTAAAAGTTCCATAAATACTTTCGTATCAATTGATCGTATAACAATTGTATTTATATAACATACACCATCATTTTTAACGACAACTTTCCCAATAAAATCGTTACCGCAATGTAATACTTCTTCACAATAACTCTCTGTTGCAACAACCAAGTCACTAGTAATGTATGCCGCAGCTACAAATGCATCAAATGGTTCATACATTTCTTGTCCTTCTCGCTTCCAAACATTACTTTCAATTTCATTGAAAAATTTAACGAGTGGTGAATCAATCATTGCTATAGTGTTCCAACGCCATTCCTATGAAACAATATTTATAAAACAGAATTTTTTATTTTGATTTTCACTTACAGGTGTTCTATTCCATATACGATAAAATAACTAGTCAAAAACCATCATTGCATCCATATTATTTCCTAGTTAGCATACAAAAAAGTAATTTGCTAAGTTCTTAAGTGCAAGTAAACATAATTGACTTGGTTATGGGATTGATTCAATAAAGAAAAATGATATAAATTCGAAAGAAATTTATACTTCTATTTTATTAATGATCTTAATTTTTGGTCTTGTGAACTTCTAGGTTCCTTGAGTGTTTCCCGAAAACATATAATAAATTATACTTCACCAGGTAGTTTAGGTTTGTCAATACACAGTTAACCATGCCTACCGCTTTAGAAAAAAAAAACAAATATCTTACAAAAGTAGATACTCAGTGTGAAATTGAATGCATAAAGTGCAAGTCATAAAGCTCCAAGGTTTTCAATTATTCTGTTTTCTAAAGTATAATTATGCAACTTTGGAAGTAATGTCGATGCCATTAAAAAACAGGTAAACTGTTCGACAATTCACCCTACTTATAAATTTTTGGTTAAAATTTCTGCATGTGTGTGAATTGTGCAATTTCCATATGCGATCACTATTTTTAACTGAAATGCCACGTCAATCATTCATCCGATTTGTATAAAATTTTGTATAGAGTTGTACAAAAGTAAAAAAGAAAATAGATACGAAAATTTGCGGAAAATAGATATTTAGTAAAACGGTCAGAAAAACAAACTTTTCCAGATAATTAAGTAGAAAATCGCATACATCACAAGAAAATCCATACTGCCCACACATGAATGTATAAAGTATTCAAATCAAAATGGAAATTTGTGAAACATGTATTTCTTTTTAACTGTTACTTCCAATTCTTTTCATTGCTAATATTTTACATCAAAATACACATCACTAGTTATCTCTCGATTTATGAATATAGAAACCTGTTACGTTTAAAATGTTTACCATTGGAATTGTGTCCGTGTAGTTGATATTGGTCGTAAATTGTATAATGGGTTTTATGTTACATGTTGTGTCATTGAATACAATAAACGCAGCATCAGGATCAAAATAAAAATTAAATTCAGCACCATTTGGTGCAGTACCATTCTGATTTATTATTCCACCCAAAACTATCAAATTTTTTAAATTTCTTCGAAAATCTGTACTTATTCTTGACGCAAGTGCAATATTTGTTAATGGTCCTATAGCCATAACTGTAACTTCACCTATATTTGTTTTAATACAATAGAGGTTAGATCAATGTCAATAATTATACTCGCAATATATACATATCAAATATGATAATATATAAAAATTTGTCTTGAAAGTTTGTAAGATTTTGAAACATTGAAGACACTATAAAAAATTTGGAGAGCGGACAATGACTATGCGTCCTCAACATAAATCAAAAACAACAAGAGACATGTAGCTGTGATTTTTATAGCGTTTCTAAACCCAAAAAGTTCTACAATATGCAAAATCTGTCTACAGATGCCCATGGATTCTGAACTCATATCTCAAATATAGAAAATTGGATTCAATACTAAAAAATTTATCACAAACAAATATCTATTGTTTAAATCGTTTCTTTATGAATTATTTTTTCAATACACTGAATTTATAATAAGTTATTTTTTTTTTTTAAGTTTAGATAATAAATCCTTTGTTATATATTTCAAGCTGTAGGAAAGGTATTAAAAACCAGATTAAAAAAAAATCAGATATTAAAAAAAAAATTTTAATAAGAATTTTATTCTCTTAGCAGTTTATCAGCTAAATTTGGAACCCCATTTTCAGGAACACTTTTGAGCCTCATATTCTATATAAAATTAAATTATTTTCATACCTGGATGTTTTGCAGTTATGTCAATTAGAGCATTTAAAGCACTCTTATTTTGTGCCTCAAACAGTGTGGGTGGATTTGGGTAGTATACATCACCAAGACCGTCCTTTCCAAAGTAAAAATCGAAAGTAAAATTTCGTAAAAGTGGTTGATTTGCCCCAATATAAACAGGAATCTAAATATTATGATAACGTTCATAAATTTATTTCGTTAAACACATGAAATAGTCATTTTTATTAAGATTGTTAATTTTGTAAAGGGGAACGTGAATTCAATGCTCCATGATACCTACTAGAACGGTTTGTTTTATCGTCCCAGAATATGTTTAATAATCTGTATTTTAAAAGATGGATGTTTTATTTCTTTATAAAGCACAAATACATTTTCACTAAACAGAACACAAATTATCGAATCTAAACGAATTGATTGACAATCCAGAGCCACACATACCGATCTTATGATATTTAGTGTGAAGTATTTTGATAAATTCTATATTTGACTAACTTATTTCATCTGAAACTATACATTATTATATACATTAACGTCGTTTGGACATCAATAATGGTGGGGATTTGTCCTAAAATTTAAGCTATTTTAATCGGTAGGTAACAAATACTTCCGTTGGTACAAGCACTAAAAATATTTATTTTCCCCGAAACCTAACATGTTAAAGTGGGACCAGTCAATATGTGGAGCCTTACATTGGGAGCCTTTAGCTTTCTGTAAATAACTGTAAAAAAGACTTATAAAAGTATGAATTTTGAATTGAAATTTTTAAAATCACACAAGTATCAAAACACGGTCGAAAAAATGAAATTTTGTTCTATAACGTTTCCACATTATTTCTGTTATTTGAACTTAGTTTATGTTAAAAAGATAATTTTCAACATACATCTGTTGCGTTTAAAACACGTAAAAGTTTTAACACATTAACAACCACATTTTCAACTTTTGTATTTCCGCTCACACAAGTAATTGCCAATATTTCTATGGGTGGTGATTTTGTATTCCTTGCAAGTATAAGCTCTGCAATTGCAACAGCATCGTCACCACCTGCATCTGTATCAATTATTATTTTGTCACCCAGTTTATCCGCAACACCATATTCTAAGCTACAAATAAGTATAAATTTTAATATATATACATGTAATTTTACTTAATTTTACAGTGTATTTCCTTTTTAACAATGAAGGTTTAAATACTTTAGATTGTGTTTATTATGTCGTTTGTATTATGTTTATGAATCATCATTATTTGAATTAAAATCAAAACAAAACAATAAGTCTTAGTATATCTAAGTCTTAATAAATCTTAGTGATACTGTAAAAGGTATGGATAATACTTGATAAAATTGAATTGCATTTCAATAAACTTTGTCCGAATAAACATTTTTAAAATACGAAGGAATATTTTTATTTTCAATAATGTTTGCACTAACTATTTCAAAAAGACGAATAGATTTTGAGTTGAATTTTGTATAAATTTCTAAATCAACCACTAAAATGGTGTTAAATTTGAAATCGTTAACGTTAAACAATAGAAAATATTTTAGTTTGAAATATGTGACAAAAATCGTCAATCGGTTTTTATTTTAAATTTCCGGATTTTTTTATTTTAAATTTCAAGATAACTCAAAAACTAAAATAGATATCGAATTTTGCAGATGTGTTGACATAAAAATGTTTGAAACATTATTATCTAAACTCTTTATAATAGCTAGAATTTCCACTAAAAACTAGCTAATACACAAGTTATGTTTGCAATTCATGTTATTATTATATTTCTATTTTTTAAGTAGATGAACTGCATATTAGGTTATCTTATGAATGAAAATCATTATTGTTAAAAAACAACAAGTTTTGTTCCTCTGAATTCTCGTATAATAAAATTAAATAAATAAATAATTAATCTTACCATGTAATTAAAACAACAATACTTATAACAAAATTCCATCGATTGTTTAGATGAACAAACATTATATCACTTTCGAATTGACCAAGTTTTAATAATAGGAACTAGCGATTATAGGAAATAATTTATTTAGAGAAACTTAACAATAAGCACATGACAGTCCAGTTGTAAGTTTTATTGTAACACATGTAGTATAAATTAAATTCAAATAAAATTATAACAATGTATCTATTTTTTTGTAATCTATCAGAACTAATATTTTAATTATAATAATTTTAAAAAATTGTTAGCCATTAGCATATCTTCCAGTAGCGAGGTCAGATTAAATTCATTAACATTTGTTTTGTTGTTTAACATATATTTTTTTTATCATTTAAAATGCCGAAATTATTTAAAAAAAAAAAAAAAGAAAACGTACAAAAAAAATGCTGTTTAAAAAGTTGAAACAAGGCAGTGCCGTATTAAGAATAAAATGATTAAAAAGTGGTTTTGCCTATAAAACTTCGAAATTTACAATAAAATTTTGTTTAAAATTAGTACAGTATAAAAATTACGTATAATTTCCTCGGCTCGCCAAATTATCTAAAATCCAATCTAATTTTATTGTTTTGTAAATGGACATATGGAATTTCTTTAATATTCTTTAAAATTTTATTGTATTTATTTATTTCTAGTATTTTGCAATTTTTTTTGTAAACACTAATTTCATAGTTTATTTTTAACCCCCCTAGGGAAACTTTTTTTAGCTGTATTTATTTTTATATATTGCAATGTGTCGATTGTAAAAATCTATTTTCCACATTATTTACCAAAATAAACAAAACTTATTAGCATTACTTGCATTTTTCTATGAAGGAGACATAATTCAAATTTTTCGTTAACATTTTTATTAAAATGACAGTAAAAAAGATATTCATTAATTTTTAGGATGGATCGGTAGTCAAGTTGCTGTAGTACATCTATTTAATTTTTAAATTAACTTTTATTGAAACTAAATTATGTTTTTAATTGTTACTATTTGGAAATAATAGTTAAATTATTATTTAATTATTTACATTAATCAAATTTATGTTTAATTTTCAAATTAAGATAAGTTTTTTCCTACCTTCAAATGATCAAAATATTAACATTGCTATTGGTTAATATAAAATATTGATCACATAATATGTGGATGACCAGCCATGATGTTATCCTTCCTAAGCACTCACACAAATAATACAGTTTAATAATGGGGGAAAATTTAAAAGGCCAAATAAATTTCAATTATTCCTTAATGGTTATAAGATAATGGTAACACTGCATTAAAATTTTTAAAGTAAAGAATCTAAAAAATATATAATTTTTAAAAATTGTTTTTTGTTTTTATGTGTTTTATAAGAAATAATGAAATTACATAAAATATTTATTTGCTACTTCGAAGAAAAAAAGTATACAGTGAATGGTATTTTCCAAGTCAATTTCTATCTAAAATAAACGATGATGTATTATTTTTTTTATTGCATTCGAAAGCGCGTTACATATTCTTTCATATGTAATTTCAATAATTAAATTTAAAATTTAATATCGCATATCCATTATCCAATATCGTATTCTTAAGTGTAAAACGTATAATTTATTTCCTTTAAATCAATTGTTCGGCAATGATCTTTATTAGTAATTATACACGTTTACAGCATGTATCGAAAAACTACATACACGAGCTTAAATATGATAATAATAGAGATACACAGAAATCACAAATGCATGATGTTTCCTTAGAATGATTTTTAATGAAAAAAAACTAAAAAAATAATAACATAAAATCCGTTGCTGATATATTTCTCGAACAAACAATGCCCTAAATACAATCGCTCAGCTTACTGTAATTAAGGCACCTATATCGTTTTATATGCTAATTTATTTTAATTCAGAATTATACGATTATCATTTTAAAATATTGTGATTTATGTAAACACGTTATAATTAATACGATTTTTTTTTTATTTTTCGTTTTTATGAATAGTTTGTTGATTATTAAATTAATTAATTACTTATATTATAATTTAATTTTTGGTCTAGTTTTTTAAATGAACCACCACATCTTTTAACTGGATTATAAGGTATGAAATCACTTATCCGATTCAAAATTTTTAAGAGGTTTTAATCAAAAAAATGAATTTAATTTCCAATTAAAGATAGAATAAACATTGCAATGTTCTAAAATATATGTATTCCTGTTGCTGAAATATAAATTCGACCCTGAATTTTATTAAGCAACAGTTCAAACAACACCCGCAATAAGATTTATTAAGTAAGTAGATGTCTTTAATACAACACTTTTTATTACTTATGTTTATTTGCTCAGATTTATTTATATTTTCTAAAGACTAGACTTTTTGTGGAATATTGTTTGAAATACTACTTTATAATTCACCCTATGAAACTTTATAATTCGCCAGAATGTAAGAAAAATAAATATTATTTTTAAAAGGATATCAGTTGTCTGGAAGTTTCTATTACTGTTTACAAATATTCGAATTCAACTGGGAGCGAAATGCTCAATTCTATTTGAATAATTTTCTTTCTTAGTTATTTCCATATGAACTTAATAAATTCAATGTCAAAACTACAAAGTTATACCTAAAAATCGGGCCGCCGAATTTTGAAATCGCAATTTAAGTGATATTTGTATGTTTTAAAGTGTTATGAATAATTATAGGCATTTTTTAAGAAGTTGTGTGTGAACTTTTCGAGTACATTTCTAATTGATACAGAGAAACAATTGTTCAAATAAATTCGATGATTTTTAGAGCTAATGGCATACTATTATCTATTATTATTATTATTCTACGTGCCATAATTTACTGCAATAAAAGCAAATGAAAACATTTCTATAAATAAATTCAATTTTCTTAATAATAGTTTTCTTTCCCCAAGTATAAATAAAATATAAATTTATTAAAACTGTTAATAAACACGTAAATCATGTTTCCACTATATTTAATATCTTTTGAAATACGTGTGTTGTTGAAAATTTTTCTACCTTATAATTAAATTGAGAATTAAAACTAATAAAAAAACGGACGAGAATAAATAAATAAACGTAAATGTTAAAAAAAAAAAAAAAATGAATACTAATAAAAAAGTGGCGGTGTAGATTATTATTATATACTTTATCTTTGAATTCAAGTATTTCAAGGACTTACATTTTTAATTTTTAATAAAGGTAAGAGATCTCCAGTAACATGCATAATAAAAGATTAAAACATTGAAATTTGTTGCCAATAGAAAAATGGTAAATTAACACTTGAACCAAACTAACTTTTAAAAGAATATTCTGACTAACCGAATCGACATAACAATAAAAGCTAGAACGTTACACAATACCAGTGCACTGTTAAACAAAATCCATTAAATAGAAAATTTCGCTGATTAAATACAAAAAGTCAAAAAGTGATTATTCTTTGATAAGTATTGCAAATGAAAAATATAAATATTTATAGATCTTTCTTACAAGTGATCCGAGGTCCAAAAGAAATTAAGTAACATAACGTCTCATTTAAAAGTTATAGCAGTTGTTAAAAAAATTTCAAATATCTCGACAAATTTATAACGCTATCACTTATGATGAAAGAACAAAATTTATTGATAAATTTACCAACCTTTTTCTTACTGGCGGACGAACGGATGAACTGGCGGAATTTGACCAAATAGGTAATTCTGTGAAGAACACCTATACAAAAATTTTGTTTGTTCGGTCAATATTTTCCAGCGTTACAAACTTTAGACTAAAATGCATATACTCTGACATATTATGTATGTCGATTATAAAACTCTATATCAATCGACAAATTAAAAAATAGAAAGGCATACCGAATTACATTACAAGTCATATCGCATCTAAAATCAAGGCAATCTGCTACCCTCTTCTGGGTACGCCCATGCACATAGGTGTAGCGAGTACATAATTTTTAACATAAATATTTTCAAATATATGAGTTAACAAAAAGTTATAAAAGGACAATGTAATATGAATCAATAACAAAATAAAAATCTGGGATAACTTGTATAATTAACTTGTCTAACGAAATTGTGAGACCAGAATAATATTTTACTACGGAATCGAATAATAAAGGAATGATATCACGTACATACAATCTATATGCTACAGTATGTTGTCTTTAACAGTCAATCTAAGTGATGAAGTCTCTTCAATCTAACATTTCGATCACGTATTAAAAAGGGTTTTATCCGATGGGTAATCATTAAATTCATTGACAGTAGTCAAACAGTAGAACACAATTTTTACTCCATGTATCAGTAGTAAATTTTAAAAATTACTCAATCATTAATTAACAACGTGTAACATCTCCTCTGAGAATCATTATGATTAACTAATTCTTATTGATTATGACTACTGTGTGGGCGAAATTCGTATTTATAAAATACAAAAAATTTTTGATGTAGGTAATTAGGGCCCAGATCGAAAAATCGTAGACTTAGTTCTTTTATTAATTAGTTTACATTAAGTTTATGTTTTTGTGTGATATTTGTATGTTTTAAACTATCCTGAATGATTACAGAAGCTTTTTTATTGGTTATGTGTAATTTTTTCGGTTCGGTTTCTGTATGATATAGAGAAATTTGATTGATTTGATTAATTTTTTTAGGTAGTGACATGAGTCATTATGTTACTTGTCATAAGGATAACTAAAAAACATTTAATTTTGTATTAATGTAGTTCTGCCACTATCCATACAATATTGATTGAATATGAAAAAATTTTAACGAAATATAATTGGAATATTACGAAAAAAACAAATTAATATTAAAATTATTCCTAGGATGTATAATATAGCAAAGTTTTAACTGTGTAATCTGTATAAGTACGTGTATTAAATTTAATCTTAAGTTTTAGTTGTTGATAAAATCTTCTTTTAATCCAATTCGTTTTTTTCCTTTGCTCGTTTAGTATATTTGAAAAAATATGATTGGTATAAATTTACATATTTTATTTAAAATAGTTAAATAACGATGTCAATTAAAAATAGTTAATTACTCAAAAATAAAGCCATTCTTTATGATATTACTATGGAAAACCTATAAAACTGTTAACGACTTATTTTCTGACTGCAAACAAGGAGTTCAAATCTAAGTAATTCATGAAAAATAGTTTCAGATATAAAAGTGTTTTTTTTTTTATGAACATTTCTTTTATCTTTTTTAGCTTCAAACTTAGGTAGTGGATCAACCCGCAGTAAAAACTTTTAGATTGATTGTGCTTGTTTTCCCGGATTAATTGTGTGTCAAAAATTTGACACAAAAAAGTGTCTAAAATTTGACACATGCATTCACATATATACATACATACAAATTTTTCTGAAAATTCAAGAAATTCAGTGGTTTACTTCGTAACATAAAAATTCGTTAACTTTCCTTAAGAAGTTAAAAAAGGTGTCTATAGGTTGTCTATCCTATATTTATATATAGGATTTTGAGTAATTTTTCATTTGGTTTAAAAAAACTCACATACCTAATTGTTATCGTCACTCGTTCGAAAATAAAACATTTAAATAGAAGAATTATTTACTAAATACCTTGACGGAGTATTTTAAAATATTTTGTTTGTTATTTAAATATATTATCTCCTGTTATTTAAATAAATATATAAATTTTTGAAAAATTTTATCTATATGATTCAAATAATCCATTTGACATTATCTGCCATATGTACTTACGGTAAATTTATTTATTTCTTTTTTCTTTTTTTTTTTTTTTTTTTGTGTGTAAAAAAGTGTATTAAATTTCTGAAATTAACTTTAGTCTTTGAATAAAATATATTGATTATTATTTGTATATTATATGATTTGTTTGAAATTACTACTAATTGACAAGATCATAAGTCATCAAAAAGATTTGCAAATTAGATAATTATTGAATTAGAAATAAAGCGATTTGAATTTTTGATGCAAGAAAAATAGATAAAATGAAGCTTATTTCCTCCATGTTTTTCCTACCTAATTCATACCAAATTTATTACAAAAATTTAGAGGAATATTCTTCTTATTTCTGTCTTAAAATTAGGGCAATAAGCAACTATAATGTTCCTAAAGATATGTGGCTAATATTTTAATAATATAATTACATCTATAGTTATCCTTTCTTTTCAATTCATCGTTTACAAAGGAAAAGTCAAGCATATTAAATAAATTTAAAAAAATATACAATTATATAATATTCCAAGTTTTATTTAAAGACTAGATAAACTTGTATTTGTATATTATCCTTTTAAAATTAGATATTTACATTACCAACGGATCGTAAAAACATATTTCCGGTAAATAAACAAAAAGAATATTTTTTGGGTGAATGAATGAGTCGGATACAATAGGAAAACTACTACTCATATGTGGATATAGAAAATAAAAACTATGTATTTTATAACATAAATAGTGTGTATTGAATTCGTCTTATATACGAAAGAATAATTTATGTACTGTATTATATAAGGGAAATTTGTATTTTAAAACTGCAAATACAAATTCTAATGTTATATTGCTATTATATATTTTAGCACAAGTTCATTTATTAAAAAAAATTCACTTTTGTTCTACAAATAAACTAAAAAAAATTATGATACTTTTATTTTTATGATTCAGGAATTTTTTGGAATTGGATAATAAGTCATAAATTCAAGTTTTGAAATCTTTTAATTTTGTCTAAAATTCCATATACCTAAATAACAATACTTACAAGTCGGATATTATAAGTACGTAAGTTTTTTTACAAAACTATTACAAGAACCCTCTGTTAATTGGAAAATTTATTAGTTTTTCTTATTTTTATTTCGAAATTACAATTTTTTGGCTTTCTGTTCTGTTAAAAGATTAAGTAGATTTATTTAATTATTTATAATCTAATATTTCTCAATTATTTTCGATTTGTAATAAGTAACTGTTTTTAAAGATTAAAAATCAGCCTTAAAAGAGTAATGACAAATTTCAAATAAATTCTTTACTTTTCTGTAGGAGTATTCGTATTTGCAAAGGTTTTTTCTGTGAAAAGATTAATTAAAATTATTAACTCGAAATCAAGGAAGTAATATCAACTTTGAAGTTTAAGAATTTTAGGTGAATTATATTTAATATAAAATCAGTTATTACGCATTACCCATCTATTGTGCGGTTTATAATAGAATATGATTTTTCAAATTTTTTGATCCATTTAATAAGAATAGTAGAGAAATTCATATTGGTTATATTAAAGTAGTTGATCTAGAGGTAATTATTCTTACCTCTAGAAAATTATATTAATATCATTTCGGGATTTGATTCTAAATGGTACAAGCATAAGATTGGCCACAAAGTGGCACTATTACCTCGACGCGATCGAAATATTTTGATCATAAAATGTGTGTAAAAGTTTGTAAAATTAAGCAAAAATGTCAAATTATAATAATAAACTATGGTGGAATCATTAACGGCGCTTTATGAATTCATAACCAATGTTTATATATTGTTTTATCTGCGGTTTTGTTGGATAAAGATAGACGATTATCATGTATTTCTGTAAATTGATGATTCAATCATTTGCATGATCAGCGTATTATATATAATAATGATTGATAATAGGATATGTCATATCAATTGTATAACCAAACAGTATCAATTTAGAATTTATTTCCTTCGGTGTTATTCACACTGTAATACCACTACTAAACACTAATTCCGATATAATTATTATGTTTTCTATATCAATCTTTCTCCGAAAAATTATAATTTCTGAATTCCAAATCTAAATAGTAGAGCATAAAATTTTACATACTAGACAAGAAAGCAGAGGAAAGAATTCAAAATCTAATTTAAATATGCTCAAAATTGTATGTTACATATATTAAAGATGTAAAAATTAAAACACTACATTTTATTTTGCAGCACCTAAACTACTCCGCTAGTTTGACTAAAATAAATTTTACAAAAAATATTGTTTGTCTTTTTTGCGTATAATTAAAAATAAAGCATCTAGAGGCTTACACTCATTCTGACAACCCAATTTAAATGTGTACAATGTTTATGTAAAATGTATATATTTTTGTGTGAAAAGATCTAGATACTCTAGCTCCATTATTTTAATAATAGCCAAAAAAAAAAACAAGCAACTATTTTATTTTATAATTTTATGCTTTTAACCAATTCAACTCCCACGCCTTTCAAATCTATAAATTAAGATATCGTGTAGGGCTAGTTCCTGCCAAAACATGGTTTCCTTACTATCTCTATATAATTTGATTCATCGTTGAAAAAATGTACAGCCTCACATAAAGAACTTTTCTCAAATCACCCACGAACTCTTCGTCTAAAAGTTCCATTTAACAAACAAATATATCAAATCGATATGCGAATAGCAATACTTATTTCATTTTGAAAGTAGTGACACAATAGTTCACGACAATGACACGTTTAGCAGCGATTCAAACCAATGGAAAATTGAAAAATCTCGTATTTTTCAGTTTTATTACTGTTACAGTGGTGAAAATAGGAACTTAAATTGAATTGCTAGAATGGTTTTTATATTCACTAAAACATTGTTGTAGAAAATGTTTTCAGTACTTCTGGAAAATATCAAACGATGGCAGTATGTGTCAATTTGAAATAAAATTGCAGTTTAGTTGTGTAATATATATAGTGGTAAAATTGATTTTAATTTTGTTCCTTTTTTCATTCAAATTCTACACCAATAAAATAAAAAAATAGATAAATTAGATTATTAATAATAGACAAGTATTTTTTTTTTTTTAATTTCTGGCTTTGGCTACTTTCAGCTATATAGCCATTAACCAAAGGGGATTATTATTATTATTATTTATACAACAACAGTACACAGCACTGCTAGGTGGTCACCCATCCAAATACAGATTTTGACTGCTGTTGCTTAACTTTATAGATTGGTCTAAGCCTGTCATTACGTTACGTCAGTCCGGGGTCTATTAGAACAACATGTTAAAAAACAAAAACAAAAAACAAAACAAATTGAGTGGGTTAACAGTTCAACAATTTTAATTAAATATCCAGTTTATTTTGCTATTTTATAATTAAAACAAATTTTGTGAAATAATTTTTTAAGAACATAAAATACGAATTTTGTCTTTCATAATCAAAAATAATTTTTATTTCTGAATCATTATGCAGGTGATATTCTTGTGGGTTAAAAACTCATTTTACAACTATTGTTTTTATTTTAAATTTTTTCAAGCGAACTGCGGCTCTAATCTTTTCTATCAAAAGATATCGATTCGATCGGTATACTTTAGACATTAATATATAGAGTATGTTATATATGTAAATTTTAAATGTCAATTAAAAATTAAACATTCATGATTTAAAATTTTTATTTCCTGATAAATCATAGTCTTCGTTTAGTGACATCTATAGCTGTACATAGAAAATAGCTTTTACATTAATATGCATAGTATTACGTATATATATATATATATATATATATATATATATATATATATATATATATATATATATATATATATATATATATATATATATATATATATATGTATATATATATATATATATATATATATATATATATATATATATATATATACATATATATATATATATATATATATATATATATATATATATATATATATATTTATATATAAATATATATATATTTTTCAATTATATTATTACAAATTACACAATGATAGATTTGTTCCTGTTATAATTATAATGAATAACCGTGATGCCTACCAACCGACTAAGCCAAGCGATGAATACCGTTAGAAAATAACTGACACTGGGAGGTTACAGGTTCGAACCCCGGCAGTGGTTGTTGGTCAATTATAATTAATGGAGTGAGTCATTGATTATAAAATCGCTATTTGGATATGAACACAAAGTAACGGGCCTTATTCATATCATGAGTTTATTGATATTGAATTATTATATTGTTTTATGAGATATTGAAATCAGTCATTTGTCGCCAATTGTATCTCCAAAACATCGCTAATTAAAAAAAATCAATTTATAAATTTTAAATTTTAGCTTGTGTATTCATTTCAAAACTTTTTTTAAAAGAAAACTTTTTCATGAAAATACATATAGACAGTCATATACACATATTCGTCATACATACACAAACTGAAATTGAGGAAGCACAAGTATAATTTTATTACATATATAATGGTTATGCTGTTAAAGCGGTAAGTTTGAGCCAGTAGCTCTCACTGTTAGTGCTGCCATCTAATGTATAACGAAGTAAGAGAAGCAGCCGGGGTTGTTTGGAACATTGCCAAAACATATCGATTTGAATGCAGAAAGTATTTTCTTACACACAAGGGGTACACACACAACACTATTAATACCCAATGTTATAGTATAAATTTTCATTGCGATATAATATGTACATGTATACTAAATTTTACATATATAGTTTTTCATTTTTGCCAATTGAGTGGAAATTATATGGGTTTTTTTTTCGGTGTAAAATACATTGGTTGTGATTGTTGTTGTACATTAGGTATACAAAAATTGTAATGAAATTTTATTCAAAAATATTTGATGAATTTATTGATCAATTTTTTTTTTATTAAAATTGAAATCAATAAAAAATTTAATATAACACAACAGTTTTCTATTATTCGTTTCATGTCTGATTACACTGTATATCATATGTGTCACATGGAGTCAATTTTAATGAAATTTGTTAAAAATATAATTTTATACTAATAATACTTGGCACAAAGTAGGTTGGGCCAAGATTTTGATTAAGAATTTTCATCGACAATTTATGTATAAAGGTATTCCCTTAAGCGTAAATTATTATTTTGATTAGTTTTGATGACAACTTTTTCTGCACGGAAATTTTGATGGACTGAATTTTTCTTTCCTTAAATTAAAAAAATTTTGTCTAGTGTGTACCTTATACCTTTCATATAAATCTTATTTTAGGTCATTCAAAAGTTTTTTTAAAAGTAGGTACTAATAAAAAAAATAGAACCACAACACGCCGTTTTTGGCACAAGGACTCGATGCACTGTAGCGATGCATTGTTTCGTTTCCTCGGAACATTGAGAGTTAGTGTCGTAAAGGAATCAAGGGTGAACCCTAAAAACGATATAGTTAAGATCTTTGACATGGTAAAGCTTGAATGAAAAGTTTACTGATCCGGGTTCAGTCTGTTATCAATGATAAGAGCTCATAGCGCTACCGTTGAGTCACTCTGCTATTTATCTATAGTTAAAGCTTCAATAAATAAAGTTTAAGGTACGTATTTCTTAACTACTTGGTATGAAAGAGATATCAGACTTCTGCATGTGTATACACGATCAGTGATAGATTTAATTTTTATGTAATGCTTTAGTATACGATATAGGTAATCTTTAAAACTATTGGACCAAAGAATGTTTTTCCCTTATGAATTGAGAACATCAATTTAATACAGATGCATCGATTATGCACTTAAACATTGAATCGTGACTGCAATTTATACTTATTTTCTTCATTAATCCTTTGAATATTTCAATAAATGACTTCTAGTATACCTACAGTTTTTTTTTTTTGCCGTCAATGTTTAACATGACAAATTTTAGTCAATAGGTGATTCCGTTGAAGCAAAATGCAAGTATGTTCTCAAACGAATGTTTATTCTTAAAATCTTATTTATCTTAATATTTCTTGATTTGTCACTTTTTGTTATCCGTGCCCAATACAGTTAAAATCAAAGCTATTATCTTAATTAAATTTTCGACTGATAACACTATTAATATTTGAAAATTTTCACAAATTTAAATTTTTTAGACATCCATTCCAAGAATAAAGATTCAGGTATTATTTTCAAACTGTAAAATATTTATTATTTATTACAGGCTTACAGGATTCAATTAAATTTAAAATTTTATCAATGATCTGCTAATTCAATTAAAATATCGTTATTTCATAAGCAAGGAACTGAAGCTATTTTAAAAAAAATTTAATAACTAAAGAATTATGAAAGTTTTAAAATCCTCATTCAATAAAGATAGTCTAATAGATTGCATCGTTAAACATCTCCTTAAAAAAAGATGAAAAATAGTCTTGGTAAGGTTGGTTATTTCTTCGTTTTAGAATAAACTAATTATTTTATTTTCAGTTTTCTTAAAATATTGAATATTATTTTACATTATTGAAGAATTTTGTTATAGTTAAAATACACAATTGAAGACAATAAAAAACTTGAAACAGTTTTTGTATTAAAATTTTTTAACGTTTTTATACAAGTTTTAAGTAATTTTTTTATTTCATTAAATTTATTTGATTGGGAAGTGGAACGTCCACTATGAAATAAATGGCAAAGCAGCTGATTGAATTTGTATTTAAATATCAATCTTAAAAAACTTGTGAAGATATGTTATAATAAGATAAGTCAAGAAAATTTTTTCTAAACGTACCTTGTTGAAGAGCGATTAAAATAACGTATGTTTTGCACTTAATTTAAATAAACAGCTTTAAAATTTATAATATATATTCAGATTGCATCATCGATTAAATTATAAAATTATATTAATTCCATTGATGGATTAATCGAGTTTGAAAAAAAAAAAATTTAATCGAACACTATTATAAATTTATTGTTCAAACAATATAGATAATAACATAATTTATAATAAAATATTATCGAATTAATGTTGCAATTAATTGCAATAATGATAATAATACTGATTTGTTCATGCAGAACAATTAATTTTATGACATATAGTATTGAGATGTACATAATATATAATATTAAGGCCTGGCTAGCTAGTAGCTTGTGTACTATAAGCTAACTGAACATATTATATGAATAGACAGCCATACACACATTATATACCTACATAATACATATATACTAAGCAAATGTTGATTACACTTATTATATTTCATAGGAGATATAAGCACAGTTTGTAGTCTACAAATCTCAATTGTATTATTATATTATTAACAGTTCATATAGATATAATTAACTGTTACATTATTTTATAAGGATATTGTACCATATTTATTAACAGAGGCTCAACGTTTTCAACGTGTGCCCATCACAATTCCAATATTTTCGAGGATTTTCGTTATACAAATCTCTTTCTCATTACCAGTTTTACCAATACATACGTTTTGAATTCAATGGGAACCACATTTGGGAAATAGTTTTTTAAAACACATAGATACTTATAAACAAAGATTATAATCCGTGTTAAAAGACTATAGTCAGCTAAACTGGTTCCATAATTTCAGAAATAGTTTGCAAATAATTTGACCAATTGAAACAGTGCTGTAATTTTGGATGCTGCTCAATAAAAATCACGTAAAATTTGTTTCGAAAGTATATTGAAAACTAAGGTGATTATATTTAAATTTTAGTGGATAGGGCATTTTTAAATATTAAATTGTTAATTTTTATCTAATTAGGTAATAAACATTTCCGCAACCTTAAAAACAATATATATTAACAACTGAAACATCTTTTAACTCATAAAATAAAGCATCGATATTTTTCCAAAATATATGTAACAAATAATAATACTTTATTAAAAATTTTAAACATCATTTATTCATAAATACGCAGGTCCTGAAATTGAAATTACTTCAATAATTGATTACAGGTAAGAATTATTCTTTATTGGTTCTTTGGAAAATTTTCTACATGTAAATTGTATTGATTTACTGTTATGTTTATTGTTATATTTTTGCAAATCTTTAAAATCAAAAATACATAAAATTTCTAACTGGTATATTCTTATTGAATATTCTAATATGAAATTGATGTGATATTGAATTCAAATGGAATTAAACACTGGACTTGTTATTCATTATTTGTTCAATCCAATCGTATCGGAGTTTGTTCCAAAATTTCGACGTAAATCCTGAAATTGTTTTGTTTTAGAATGCCATAAAAGATTCATTTTTTGTAATATATTTGTTTTTGTATATAACTTGACTAAATGTATATCTCTATTATTTATATTAATCGGATATTTCATCCAATCATTGTATTGAAAATTTATACATCGGTCTTTACTAAATCGTATATAAAGCATTATTATGAACTATAATAATATTCCATGAAGAGAACCCTTAGGAAATAAAATATCATTCTTAATCGGTTGTATATTATTATTATAATACAAGCTTGCCAACAAAATATGTATATATAATATTCCATAAGGAATTAAATATTTTATGTTCTTGAAATTACAAAACAATATTTACATATTTATTGCAATTCTCGTCTCATAAGTTTTATAAATAGTATTGTAAAATGTTTATTATAATGGCGTTAATGTTTTTCAATCTTTCGACTTAAATAAAATAAATTAAATGATATGTTTACATTTAAAATTATGTATTATTATTTCCAATGTAAATGATGTTTGCATGATTCGTATTACTAGTAATTAAGACATAGAAATAACAATGTAAATTGGATAATTGTTACATACATAAACTATTTTCATAAAATTAGATTCTCACAAATAACGTATGAAATATTGAAAAAAAGAAATATATTACAAAACGATAAGTGTTGCCCAACCATTTTCCTGTGAACCATTCCTTTTTTTCAACTTTTATACTTTTTTAAAAAATAAAACACGCAGTTTATGAAATTAAAATTATTTTCTTACTAACAAAAATGCATTAACAACATTTAACGAGAATTCTACATTTTAATGACCTCATTATTAATAAATATCATTTTCACCCTCTGTTTAGACATGACGTTTCAGCCCCTTTTTCAAAATGCTTTCGAACACAAATACAAAAATGCTTGAATTAAAATTCAAGCTAAGCAAAATAAACGAAAACAAATATATATAATCACGGTTATAAAATCCAACTACAAATGTGTCTAAGAGTAAGGACAGACATTTAATCATCGGGTCCGCAACGCGGTATGCTCTGGTGATGATTATTACATGAATAGAAAATTAAACAATGTAGTTGTATTTATTAGTACACAAATAGTCTCGTATGATAAAACGGCTTAATAAGGTCAGGGATAGTAATATCTTTTGAGTTACGTAGATTCACATAATGTTATAACTTAATATGAATACTTGTTCAATTTTTTATTTATACTTTAAAATCTTTTAACAATGATATTCATCATAAAAGTTACATTAAAGTCGACTCATCGATTTAAAATATTAAATGATTCGAAGAAACGAATTATAATATGACGTTCAATTGCATATCGAAAACATAAGTTATTCTAAAACCATAAATATATATATATATATATATATATATATATATATATATATATATATATATATATATATATATATATATATATATATATCCATTTTACTCCCGAGAAACTATACTTCAAAAAACCAAAAAACATACTCCTTGAAAACCTTATAGTTTTTTCTTTCAATTTGTGTAATGTAATTAATTGGACACTAATTATCTACTTTATGAGATTTTTTTTTTTTTCTAAATTCATTGCCTTTCTTTCCGTAGACAACAAACTTAAAGTATCTAGAGTATACTTGTTTATATTATTTTTAATGCGTTTTCTGCAAATACCTCAACACAATGACGCAATTGTCCACTGATCCATTAGTTTAGATGTTTGTTAAATTGACTATTGTCGCCTCACAACTAATTGTTTACACTATTTTCTTGTTAAATCATAAAATAGAATTGTAACATTCTTTCGAATTGTCGAATTGTGTTTCTGCATCATGTTAAATGCTAGTGTAACCTCAGAGTAAAATTGATATAATTTTGCAGCTTCTGCTATTTTCTCCATTACTTTAATAAGTTGGAGTGGTACTACCATATTCTTAAAATTTAAAAAAATAGCGCCTCAGTGTGTAGGCAATGAATCTTTTACGCTTAAAACTCGAAGCTGTTTTTTTATTTATGTAAAAGCCTAAACTAAATGTTAAACATAAAGTAATGTTTAAAAAAATTATTTGGCATTGCGACTATAAAGCATGCGTAAAGAACTAAATCAAAAATTTTAATCTTTTGTAATTTCTTTTTCCCCCAAAAAATTTCTTTTTTAATACGTTCAATTTGTCTGCTTATTCAAGTTAATACTGATTCTCTAATACTGTTCTACATGTTTCGTTACTACTATATGGGACGTTTGGGTTTACAGCTTACCCTATAATATCTACATTATATAGAAACTGCAATTCTAATTTTTACAAATGTGAAGATGACAAATTGTGCATTAACTATAAGTTATGATATCGATAGATATAAAGAAGATACTTTTTACTCTTATTTTGGATAGTATACAAAAAAATTTTGTAGGAAAAATTTTTGGAATAATGCCAATTTTTGAATGATATTTTCGTAAGTATACATTAGGTTTTTAGTTCAATAGTAGTTATTTACTACTTTCTGTCTGCATCACCGAAGCAATGCACACAATATGTTTAAAATGTTGGTATTACGATATGTCATAGTGGTTTACGATTTACCAGGTGTATGTTCAAAAGAATCTTTCTATTTATTAGATCGTGTATCAGATTGATATAATATCGAATACATCGTTCAACTGAGTTTTATTTGAGAAATCTAACACAAGTAAAACACCTGATTGTATATGTCGTCTACTTTATCTAAAAACTAGAAAATATCTGTAACGATACCCTAACTGTCGCAATTCATTGACATATTTGGAAGATACGAGGGAAAAAAATAATTCACAAAACATTTATACACGTGACAAACTTCTTCCTTTTCTTTCTGGCCGATAATTTTGAGAAGATGTTTGAAACACTATTAAATTGTGTAGATCGTCATTAGCAATATCTAAACACAAAATCTATCGTCAATGAAAGGTAGTAGCATTTACGTTCTTGCAATAATGCGAAACTTTTCTCAATCAGCTGACTGGCTCAGAAAATCGTTCAAATCTCGACTTGCTACAGATATATTTTTTTTCTATATCTTAAACCAAGAAGTTTCTTAGTTAAAATTTTTTAATTTCGAAAATAATTATTTCGTTACAGGTTTATCTTTTTGCTGAAAGGAAAAAGATTGACATGAACATTTTTTGGTTCTTCTTCTTCTGAAATTATTTTGATTCTGATATCAAATATTTAATTATGTATTTGGTTTATTATTTGTTACAGTTTTTTAACCAATAACAATACCTTACTAACAGTTTGGAAATTTCGACTCTTATGGCAAAATATTATATCATTATAATGATTTTAAATTGTTTTGAAAAACAAAAACTCATATTTTGGTTTTAAAAAAATTACATGAAAACGGGGATTACCACTAAAAAGATAGGTATTTTTTTTGAATAATCGAAAATATGAACTTAAAGTATCCAAAAATTTATGAATAACCTTTTATAAAAACACTTTTATGATATTTATACTCCTTGTCGGGATAAAGCTTTCATTACCATGTAATTCTACCAAGCAATAGAGTAGGATAAAACCTGATAATTCCAGATAGCATGTAATACTAAAATATTATATGGAATTAAGTATAGGTAAGTGATAATTTTGATATATATCAATTGTTTCCTGTATTTAAATTACCATAATATTATTGAATTTACTAGTCATTTAAACATGATATCTTGACAATCCAATAGTAGATATATGTCATCTTAAATTGCATATAGATTAATCGGATACATTGGTTATTTATTGAGTATCGTCAGAGTACTAAACAACATTCCAATAGTAATATATAACCGTGCATAACATGATATTATACGAAATAAAATACAGAAACTTTCTCTTTTCATGAACTATGGAAATGAATTTTCAAATTTTCAAATTCTGATTCAAAACTGTTTTTCATGGTTAATTTTATCAAATATTTAATATAAATAATCATAAAACTATAGTACCTAGCCTAAGCTTTATTTATAATACATCCTTCATTAATAGTTTTAAACGAGATTACAATATCATAAAACAGTGTTCAAAACTTGCGCTCACGTGATTCAAATAGATGAACATGTTTTTTTTTTTATTAATTGTAATGATAAATACAAAAGTTGTTTATATAACAACAAAACCAGATATATAATCATTGCCTAATTTATATCGGACAGGTTTGTTGTTGATTGATTGACAATATAAAAAGTGAACACCAATAATTTTTAAAATGGAATATAAAGTTTTACGGATTTCAGAAAAGAGAACGACCCACTATCAAAATTTTTGCAGAGAAAAAAGTTCTAACACCATAATTATCATATATAAATAGTAATTCTGGTATATGTACTGGATAATTTTAAAATGTATAGATTATACAAATGTATTATACATAATACAAAATATTTACCTCTTCTTAAAACTAAAATGCAATTATGAACTACATTCTTCAGCATCCTGATGTATATTATGAATGAAATCAGTCGAATCAGTGACAAACTCCCTCGAACTAATTCTATACATATAAATACGATACATATATTATTTTACCGCATAATAGAATATCGCTGCAGTTATAAAGTTTTTATACTAGATTGTTTAAATTATTCCTGGATTTAATATTAATTTGTATTTTTCTTTCTTTTTTAGGTAAGTCGAAGTCTGTGTTTTTTTATTATCCACATATTCAAGTACCAAATTTTATTAGTAAGTATATAAAAGTTTTTATTCTTTTCTGAATTTTTTATCATATTCGAGTATACTGACTGATATATGGAGTTGAACTGTGACTTTTATTATTTAAATATTTGTTTCTACCAGTGGTTTTGTTTGGAAAATAATTATTGGGTTTTATTTATGTTTAATATCAAAAATAAGTAGCTTATATATCTTATTAGAGACATCTTAAAATCAAGTATATCCGAGTAAAATTTAAAGTCATCTCTGACCAGTCATTAGCTAATGAATTAGGGTTATAATGCACCAGTGATATTGGCCAACTATTATCTCAACATGCAATGTCATTTTATCTACTAGTTGGGAATAATTTTTGGAATAATAGTTGACTTCAAAAAATTAGATAATCTCTTACTAAAATTTAATTCAATCGTTATATAAAAGAATATCCATTTGTCCCTGCTGTGAGATTCAACTATTCGCTTGTAAAAAAAAATATTTCATGCTAGCTGTGAGCTAACAGTGAGTCAAATATTAAAATATTAGTTCTCCATGAGCTACTATGTTACTAGAATAAAATCTGTAAAAAATTATTACATGCCAGTTGTGAGCCAAAATTTAATTATGTTACAAAATCTGTATAATGACAAGCACTAGACGTACTTCGCCGTGTGAGTAGTGATAAAAGAAAACCTCACAGAAAGTTACTCAAATCGCTCACGAACTCATGTCGGGAGAGATTGAGAAAAATTAGTACTTACTTTTATGTATAAATTACTTCTTTATAGGCCAATTATAACCGATATACTCATTTAAATAAGATACCAATCTAGACTGGTTTCAAAAAATTTACCAACCATGTGTCAAGTATATCTTTGTTAAACAAATAAATTCACAGCAGCTTATAAATGATAGATTATTATGTGTATTTTAAAGTATTAAACTTTATACTAGATAGTAAAGCTTGCAGAGCAAAGTATTTAAAATTTCATTTCAATATACTCAAAATTCGATACTTTTAAAGTTGCGTCAAATTAAGTAAGGTGCTCAAAATGTAAATTGAGTTGTTAAGTTATTAAAAATGATGCACTTTTGTTATGAAATCAAGCTGGCAGACCAATGCGAAAAAATAACCATTTTTATACTTTCATGGTGTTCCTTCAATAAATCAATTTTATGAAAATTACCAATAAAAACATACTAGCTTGACACGTCTCTTGAGACATATTATAAAAGCACCTAACTCTGGCACTTACATTACATTATCAAAGTTATTTTTCACACTGCCCTGCCAGCGAAATATTACGGCAGTTGCACATCATAATGACTGAAATAAAAATTCATCTGAGAACATATCTTTTAAATTTGTAGCAACCTAAATAGAACCGAAAAGCACCTTATTTTAAACATATTTAATTCAATTTTGAATACTTTGCTCGGCTTGACTAGCATTTAAACTTCAACATTTTTTAACTAATTATATAAACTGAATAGAAAATAAAAGAAATAGAATAGAATATATAGTTAAAAATGTTTTTTTTTTCTTAGCTGGAATAAAAACGTTTATTAATAATATGTATACAGAGTGTAAAATAAATAAATTAGAAAACTAATAATTTTAGAAACAAGAATGTAAGCTGTCTTTAACTTAGTGGAATCGCAAAGAATTTAAAAAAATTTTGTTTTACAACACAAACGTATTTTTTTTAAATATTATCTTAGAATATTGTGCTTTCAATCGTTTCACCATGGCTTTGAGGCATGCTCAGTTTCCGTTCAAACGGAAATCGAAAGTGGAAAAATTAACTTGCTAGATTGAACAGTCGACAGGTAAAACTAAACAAAAACATTTTCTTGTATGTAAACAGTATCAATTAAATACACAGCCTTTTTTAGAATAAATATATATATAGGAACTTATTTATAGGTCTGAGACTTATTTATAGGAATATCACGTAATAGTTGTTATGTTAATTAGAATAATGTGTTGTTTTAACAAAATTTGAAATACACTACCCTGATACGAAATACAAAGCAATTTACTTGTTCACTTATTGTATGGTTAAATAATTATTTAGGCTTCCCTAATCTTTGTTTAATTGTAAGAGTTTCTACCGCAAAGGCGGTAAAATATGCTCTTCTTTAACCCACGTTCTATCTTTTTTTCGCACTCTATATAATATGTATAAATGAATAATTAATGTATAAATTATTGATCTGAATTTAGTATACTCTGTATTCAGTCATTTGAATAATTATTAATTCTTTTAGCCTTATTTAATTTCAACCATTGTATTATGTGACTGAAAGAAAGATATTTAAAATTATTAACTTTTTGCTTAGAAAATCTTAGATTGAATATTCATTATTTAAACTTTTGCCTAGTTACTAGTCTGCTTAATTAAGAATAAATTAAATATGTATTTCTAAAGTAACAAATAAAAATTTCTCTCCCTAAAAATACCTAAGAATCAAAAATACAAATATTTCACCAAATTCAGTTGTAATGTCATTTGATGTCAAAGCGATATATCCCAGCGTGTAGAAAAAGTTATTCCACTTCCATATTTAAAAATAATTATATGCAAATAAATTTTAGGTAATATAAATATAGAAAACCAAACACAAGTAATGAAACAAGACAAAATTAATTGTTTGTTAACTGATAACTGCAGTATAATTTTTAACGACCATATGTATAATATTAAAAATCGTCCATTAACACAAACATATTACTGAAGAAATTGTCAATTGTATATTAAAATTGTATATTCATTTTATAAAAATTGATTTTTATTATGAATAAATTATTTTTGTGTTTATTTATTAACGAATTATTGGAACAATCGATATCTATTAAAATTTCATACAAAGACTTACTGTTAGTATTATGTATACATAGTGGTTTATATTAACATATAGACGCTGAAAAGAATAAGTTTTTTAATATAATTTTAGCTGTAAAAATTAATACTTAAATTACGCCTGTTTAACCATGATGGTACTATATTTGCTATAGAAGCCTTCTTCTTTGTATTTTTGTGCTTAAACTAAAGATTTTGTTTATTAATGTTAGAGACAAAACTATTTGGCTTACGTTCGAAAAATTTAATAAATAGGCTGATAGGTTAAGAGACTGGTGAAATCGCAAATTAGGGAAAATTAATTAAACGTTATATTCCTTAGACTAAATCTAAGACACAGGAAAGTAATAATTTATATGCCATTACGTAGATTTGCCTTTTGTTTCTTTTAAGGTATTTACTTTCTGGACAGTCCAGTGTTAAAAGTATTATCCTAGTATGCATATTTTACACATCTATAACAAATCATAGAGTAATAGAAATACAGTTCTAATCCTTCTATTTTTTAACCAAAGATTTAAACACTTTTTTCACTTTATTAATTATTTTCTCAAAATATTTGAAGTTAAA
Source organism: Chrysopa pallens (assembly GCA_020423425.1). Taxonomy (NCBI): domain Eukaryota; kingdom Metazoa; phylum Arthropoda; class Insecta; order Neuroptera; family Chrysopidae; genus Chrysopa; species Chrysopa pallens. The sequence continues at coordinate 52,496,288 of CM035593.1, read as the reverse complement.
TCTACAAATTTTTCTTTCGGGGTCACTAATATATAAGTACATGATAAATATAACCATTATTAAATTTGATATAATTTATTTTAAATGTATTTCAAAAATTGTTAGTAATTTACAAATAAAACCTTGTTTATTTATAAATTCCAATTATAAATTAATTATAAATAAATTCTATTTCTTATTGCAGTAAAGATAGTTGAAGTATAAGGGATAATATAGTTTCAAGAAACTTCAAGTACGTCCTGTATATATAAAATCTAACTGAAAATTAATAAAGAAAATATTGATCTAAATTTTTTGTTTCAATTCTTACATTACTAACCATGTATTGTTACATAAAAAGAAATGTTCGATTTTTTCTTCCTTTTTTAAATTAAATTTTAATTTCTTTTACAAACTTTCCCCAGAATTTATATATTCTTCATGTTGCGATCAATAACCTATTTTATCTACTCCATTTACTTAATTTGTTAGAAATGGCAGTAAATAGTCTTTTGTTGTTGATTAATACAAATTTTTGGATTCTATTTAACCTTTATTAATAATGTCGTATGTCGTATTCACATAATTATACACTGTTTTTTGTACAGTACTCTTTTTACTTAGCTCATTGTGCAACGTGTAAAATTTTTGCCCATAAGAAAACTAAATTATAACAAGTTATTGTATTTTTCCTTCACTTTATTTTTCATTCACTTTTCGATGTTAAAATTTTTTAGAAGAAATGCAAATATAAGTGAATTTTTAAACTATAAACGTTTATATTTTATTACGAAACTTTCGTTCAGCATACTTTGTGTGCAGTAAACATTTTGAATGAGTTTAAATCTTAGTGACAATGACGGTCAAGTGACTCTAAAATTTATCGATCTTAGTACAGGGTTAATAGAAAAACATATTGATTATCAATAATAAATAATAAGTGGTTTTAAACTTACTATTTTATTACAAATTATTATTGATTTATTCTACAAAAAAATATGATGTTTCACATTTGCCAGCATCCCGCGTCGTCCATCTTTTTTTTCAACTATGAACTTTTACAAATTTGAATTCACTACTCTTGAAGCATAAATATTGTAATAATTCATCTTTATGAAACATTAAGTTGGACCAACTACTCATGTCTTTGACTTTCCCTGCATAAAAATGCTCGTACTTTTGATGCTCGGACATTGGTTAATATCGTGTTCCTCAATTCAAATGCAGACTAGTTTTATTCCTCGGAAATTCGAAGAAATCAAAACAGCATAAAATTAACAAAATTATTTTTAATTAACTTTTAAGTACTAAGGTATTTTAATGGAAATTTATTTACTTGTACTTTTATGTACTGTGTATATTTCATGGTTATTTAAATGTTTTAACTTTTCAAAAACTATTTTGTGAAATTTTATACAATATTTTATTTTGTATAACTTTATTTACAATTAGTCATGGTATGTAGTATAACTTACAGTTAAACTTTGTTTTAACTAATCTTAGTTAGTTCTTCGTTGTAAGTTCTCAATTCAAGAGTGAATTGAAGCGTTGTATGCATGGAATTTACTAACATTAGTTTGTTAGAAATAAAACTATCAATTACTCAAAAATGTTAATAAATTTAATACCAAAACAATGTCTATGAGATAAATATAAGAAATAATTGTTGATACAACCTACAAGAAACTATTGTATTTTAGCATAGTCATAAATAAGAAATATTACACGTTTTCAGGTTAAAGGCAGATACTATTTACGATGGTTTAAAAATAGGTATTCACTGGCTTCTATTCAAAATTAATTCCGATGCTATATTGGGATTCTTGCAAACAATTACTTTTGTAGAAAAGTGCAAAAACAATTTGAATAGGCTATTTTTATAAAATTTTAATGTAACTTATAATTTATATAAATTCCTTTATATAAAAATACCCCTTCTAATTGGTATAAATTAAAAGTTTATTTACGGTTTGTTTAGTACCCAAGCGAGTACAAGCCGAATAGCTAGAGCAAACTAAGTAAAAATTCGCCTTATCCCATTTCAAAATTTTCTCGCCCATAAACTCGCATGATGTAAACGAACTCTTAAATTGTATTTATTACACATCACCTTTGCAGACTCCTTTCCAAGCTTTTCTGCGGACAATGATCAAGTGAATGATATTCAAATCTGCTTCCCGTCAGTGAAGTTTTAGATACACATTCGTGTAATTTTTATCTTGACCAAATTCTAGAAATTTAGTGTTTTGAAATATTAAAAAACGATAGTATTATGTAACGGGCTATTTTCTTTTTTTAAATCTCAGTATGATACCGTAGTGTCTAACCCTATAGCCTTTTCCGCATGACTAACTCGAAATATTAGACGATTAAGATTTGAACTGAGTTTGAGATTTTTCATAGGAAAAATGTAAACGTATCATAAACACAAAATCTGTGATGGCCTTTAATTTTTAATAAAAATCCTGTCAATTAAGTTTAAGAATTTGATCATCATCTACATTTGCTGGTTGTTTGCATTCCTTTCGTAGTCGTATGCTAATTTAAAATTTTGTTTGCCAAATTTGTTTTGTTTTGTAAATTAACATTTTGAAATATCAACATTAATTTTTTTTTTAAACAATTCAATTTTATTAGGTTTATTATTTATTAACCTACTTATTCATTTATTTATTTATTTTCTACAACCCATTTATACAAAACATTAATTTTCCAATTAAATTAATTTTTTGCATAAATTAATTTGAAAACCTGTAAAAACAAATAAAACAAAAATATATTATTAATTTAAAAAATATTATTTTGTACTCACAAATTTTCAATTTCAATTCATTAAACATAATACAATAATTGATTGTATTATTATATATATATATTTCAAATGTAATTGTCAACAAAATGTTATAATTGTTTTTCATATATAATTAATAATAGGATTTTATTATCAGCCATAGAGAGGTAGGTGAATATGAAGTTAGCTGTTAGTCCGATGTTTAATATGCAATCATACCTATATCCAAATCTCCTCAACAAAATAAAAAAAAAAAAACGATCTGAATATTGCATACCATATTTTTGGTGTATTTTCTAAATAATGATATTCCAAACTTCTTTAATGTGAGGATATAACCATTAGATTGCTTTCGATAAACAAAGAAAATATACTATCAGTGTTAAATATTAGAAAGACCGCTATTTTTTTATGAAGTATTTTCGGAATTAAATGAAATGTCTATAATATTGACGGAGATATATTAACATAAGATGGATTATTTTCAGCTGTTATTTTCATTAAAGAGCGTGCTTCTAACAAGCTGTTGACATAAATTACATGTAAGAGTGTATTTCTTTCAATTTTAAATAACCCAAAAAATACGAAATATAAAGTTTTTTTGATTTATTTAGTCCCGAAAATTGATAGAGTTTACATAATTGAAGCTTTTTCAGAATTATGTTCCAATGCTCCTTAACGAGAAATGCAAACTTCTGCTTTAATTTTTTCTTTTATTTGAATAATATTCAACATAGCCATATTTGTTGAAAATTGAAATTTTACCAAAGCTATCATATTACCCTTTTTCTGAATATTAACCTAAATGATCCTAACGCTTTAATAATTTCCAAATATTGAATTGATTTGGATGATTTTAAACCTTTACAAAATTTTTACAATTATATTTTATTTTTCTTTTTACGAGTATGTTAAATAATTTGAATAAAAATAATTTTTTATTATTACTTGCCTTTAATTTGCATCAAAATTTACTTCATTAATTTACTTCATTAATTTAATTTTTGATTATTCAGTTTCTTGTTAAATCTCTGTCGAACCATTCGGACATAGAAATGCATTTTTACAATTGCGCTTTCCTTCGTATCAAAATGCATTTCCAATATTTAAATTATAAATATAAGTCTGTGTGAATATTAAATTAGAAAAGTGATAAAATGATTGATAAAATTTTCAACGAGTTAGCAATTTCTTGTTTATTATAATTATTACAATTATTTAAATATGTTTTTATTTATATAAAATATATGTTTATGATCAAGTCCGGTTATATGAATAAACATTATAATAATAATAATAATTAAAATATACAATGTTGTTTATTTATAAAGGTATTATTCTCTAAACAATACTGGTTTTCAAAACCACATTTAGCTTCATAAAACGACATGCCAAAATGGATTCAGAAAACCATATTTATTACATTTTCTTTAACATAAAATTTAATTATTTAAATGTTTGATATGGACAATAGCCAGCCTGTCATTGATTTTTTTGCGTGAAAAATGAATTTTTATTTTGAAATCTGGGCTTGAAGTATAGTTGTATCTCCCCATCTATTGGAAATTTTATCAGTAAATCAGCCGAAAGAACAAAAATTCCGATTCCGATTTAAAAAAATATATCTTAGTAAAAATTTGTATAACCTTGGGACGTTGATTAATGACGACTATATAAATACACAACTATAAAATAAATTTAAACTTGGGGAAATTTTCATTAAACAAATTTTTTTTAAATATTTATTTTGGATAGTAGATTTTATAAGTTATTTTATTATTGCCTTATGAGTATACGCAATTGTTAAGACAAAGTTGTAGTTGTAAAAATGTCATATTTATAAACACTGTTTGATACATTACTTTTAATGTGTTTTTAGAAGCAAGTAGAAAAGTAACAGTTATTAATAACTGACTAACTAATAAGACCCATTAGGTTTATTAGATTTCAAAATATTTGCCAAATCAGTCCAACCTTTCTCAAGATTTACTGTTAAACACTAACGGTTTAGATTTGTTTTCTTGTGAAAGATTGCACTATATAACCTTTCAGCCGTTTTTATTTTCAATTTGTATTATTGTGCGTTTCTTTATTTATTTTTCCAATAATCAATTTTTTTCACTTTTTCTGTATTTTCAAATTTTGTTACAGTACATCAAAACTAGTAATAACTTAATAATTTTAATATAATTGTAGTTTTGTAACAACCGATAACATATAGCAACTATATACTCGCTGAAAGTTAAAATAACTTTTTGTATAATAGAGAATAGTCATTTAAATAGTTGTTGACTTTCAATGATATACAATCGGAAACACTATTGTTTATTCCTTATTATTTATGAACGAACGTGCTTGTACCATCATCAAACATACCTACTTGGGTCATGTTTAATTGATTTGAAAAATTTATTTGTATTTACTATTCATATATTTTGCTAGATTATATTCGGAACTTCGAATGCGATATTGAGGTAGTTACATTAGCCTACAGTCGATCATTTGTCGACATATTGAATAATTTTATGAGGTAGTTATATAATTAGTAGGATTTATTAATAATTTTTTTGTCAAAATTGGATAAAAATTGAGTATTATAAAGCAAAAGTAATTTTTTTGGTTTTGTGAAGTCAATAAATTAAAAATTATTAGTAAATTTGATATCTTGGCCAAATTTCAACCGACTTGATTAAACTATTTTTTAAACCCACTAATTTTGAGCCATGCTTTTCATTTTTAACACTTTTATTTCGATCAATTCGATTTGAATCTCATTGAATGACGGTTTCGTTGTTAAATTAATTAAGGCGAACACAAAACGTTCCATAGCTTCAACGTATGCTTATAAAATGTTAATAAACAAGATTAGAGGTATTTTTTTCATATATGTGAAATTTAACCAAAAAATTAAAAACTCAATTTTAGTTGAATTACATACTTACTTTGCTAAATTGGATAAATATTGAGTGTTACAGGGAAAAACTAATTTTTTATTTGTGCAAAACCATCAGGATCTTATGTTACATCCAAATCGTCAATCTTTCGAGTGAGAGATCAGTTTTTGTTAATTTTACTACGAATACCTAACGCCCACAGATAAATAGTTCATATTACTATGTTTTTTTTTCTTTTTTGGCAGGCTAAAGTCGCTTTCCCTACCGATGATACATGAATCAAAATAAGTTTTTCTTTTCTATTATCTAATCTGCAAAGTGCATAAGGTCTCACGGCGTTCGAGTAAATCTCCATTTTGTATCATTGGCGTCCCTACTTTTTTAATGTAAATGTTAGCATAATCAAACTAGAGTTGAACATAGACAAGCATTCAGGTTATTCCTTAAAAACCGCCAAGAAGAATAAAATATTGTTCAAAGTGTGACCAAACAAGCCACTCTCAGTTTACGTTATCCACGAAAAAATAATTTGTTTTAATGGTATCTACACTCAAATGATATTCACTATATTTTACATACAATATACCAGATGGCAGATGTTTTAAATGTTTAAGCCAATAATGCCTGCTGGTAGTGTTATTTCTTTTACAAAAGTAGTCTATAATTTAGCCAATAATTTAAACCAACGAATAACCGCTTTGGTGGTTTTAAACTGCTCTGTCATCGTTCATAAGGAATTTAATAATCATGCTACAATACACAAAATACTCACTTCATTGGTAAGCAAATAAAGAGTTTTTTCGTTAATTTAGGCACCTATTTTTAGTATTGTTGTAATTTGAGCTCCACTTGTTTTGAGACAAAAATATTTTTATGGTAAAGTTTTAAAAATAAATTGTTTCGATCCTCTTCATACAATATGATACAGCAATACATGGTTGTTTGGCGGTATTATTGGTCACTAAATTATATAGTTAGGAATATATTTCATATGTAATCTGATTTGATCACTTCTCATTAAGGTATTATATGGTGAACAACATCAGGCAGCATGGCAATTGTTGTTTACCACATATATAAACCATTTACATACTGCTTGGATATATTTATGGATTATGTTTTCTATGATCGTCATTTATATATACAGGATATCGTAATATTTTACTAGTTCAATAAGTGTTCCACATGTGGAAAAGGACTCAGCGTCAATATGTATATATTGTATCTAGCTTCGATTTCTTTATTATATCACTCCAATTGTGCTCATAGTATTACTTTTACTTATCTTATTGTTTGAATCCCCACTTTTCCACTCATTTTCCACATTCCACTCATTGAAGTCAGTATTTGTCTCATTCCTCGTTGTCCAATGATTCTGATTAATTCTAGTCCCACATTTTTCTGTTATAATTTTTATTATTTTATTTGTTCGATTGTTATCTTTTCTAGAGTTGAGACCATCACTGAATGTTATTAAATTAACTTCAGACGATGATAGATTCAGTTTCATTGTCTTTTCTAGATTTAATATTTAATATGTAATAATTGCAAAGTTTTTTTATAAATTTATTGTTTTTAACTTGTGTCATTAATCAATAAGCTATTTAATTTTTGAAAATCATTGTAAATCATAATAAGCACAGTACATTGATATTCCGAGAAAACTACTTTTACCAATGAAATTCAATGTTCAAGTTTAAATTTTCAAAACAGCGCGAAAAATGATATTTCTGTAATGAAATTTATCACGTGGTACGTACATATTCTATAGTTTAGAAGCTAGTGACGTCATCCAAGCTGTCACCAATCACAGGCCGATTCAATTCCCGATAAAATTTTAACAATTATTACATTTTATTTCGTGTGCAAAAAGTAATTTACAAACAATTTACAAAAAGTTATCATAACTTATTTTAAATTAAGTGAAATATTTTTAATTTTTTGAAATAGCATATTGAGGAATTATAAATGTTAATTGTACTTTTCTTTTAATAAAAATTCTAAAAGTTCTAGCCGTTTGGTGAGGAGTTCTCTCTGTACTCTGTTCTATATGATCATGTGGATCGTATTTATTATGGATGTACTACAAAATTGTAACCAATAAATTTTGTTGTTGATGATATTAGCTACAATAAATACTATTCACAGCTCATAGACGGAACTAAAAATCATTTATCATTCAAAATTTAAATTTGAAATCATTAATAAAGGATCTATTCGATACTATTAGTTGAAATCTATTCAATTTAAAATTTTGTTAGGATAAAGAACAAGTTTTTATCAATTTTGATTCTGCGTACCGGGGGTGAAAAGATTAATAAATAATACTTTAGGGCCACTAATAAAAACTTACATTACATTAGGGCCAAAAACAAAAATTTTGAAATATTTGAAATGTAAAAAGTGTTTTTGGGTAAATTCCATACCAGATCACAGTGTCGTTGCAGCGGTCAAAATTCGGCAATAATCATTCAAAATTTCGTCTCACTGCCTTTTAACAAAATAATGTATATGCGTGTCCTTAAACAAAGCAGTAAATTAAACAAAAGAGTATATATAGAGCGTGTGTATGGTAGTGCGTGTAATATAAACCATACATCGTCCTACATATTTATTTGTGTTTCATAGTGTGTATACTTTTTTTATTGATATAACATATTTTCTATGCATAATTTTTCACAAAATATTAGCATTCTCCAATTTTTCTCTCTATAAACTATAAGTGTGTCAAATTTCATACTCCTTCGTTCGCCCAATTTTCGTAAAAATAGATACAAAGTTTTTGTTCATGTATTAATATATAGATTATATTTACATTTAAAAATTAATTATTTAACAATATTGTTAAGTATCGTATCGATTACCATACTTAATTAATTTTTTTTTAATTCGTCTTACGAAATTTTATAATATACCAAGAGTCCATAATAAAAAGCAGGCATCAGAACAAATACAGAATACACTTTATTGGGAAATATCATATTTAAAAAGTATGATTTTAATGTATGATTCGACTATAATTGGAGTAATTAAGAATACCAATCTTTTTTTCAATTACAAAATGAAATTTTTAAATAGCCCAGGGCTACTATTTTTTGTATGAATCGTTGTTTTGCATGTTATTTGACCAAACAAAATCCAAAATATTTTTTATTTCGTTTATGTTTTATATATTGTTACATTTTAATAACTTTTTGCAAATCGATAATAGTCATAGAATTGTTCAGTTTAAAAGCATATAGAAACAAACCAGACAATTGTAACTTTGAATCGTTTGAGGTATAATTTTGCACATATGTTTCTTCATGTATGTAATTTTATAGAAATAACATTGTATACATTTTAAATTAAATACACTTTGTATTAATCATGCAATATAAAAACTATCTAATTTCTAATATAAAAAAATAAATTTAACCCTACGAAGTTTAAGATCTATATTAGGGCAAAATGAAGTATAGAATTATTGGTTTACAAGTAGCAAAAGCTTGCGGTTTTTAAGTAAATATTCATGACAATAAATAATTTTAAGCAATAAAGGAGGATTTTTCTTCCAGGATTTTTACATGATGCAACATAGTTATGTTATCAATATCGAAAGAATTGTGATAGCTTTTAAAGAACATTTTAGCATTGATATATCCTTGCATTCGTTTAAACCCTACATGAATGCTACTCTATCCGTCTCATTGAATGACGGTTTCGCTGTTAAATTAATTCAGGCGAACACACAACGTTCCATTGCTTCAACGTATACTTATAAAATGTTAATAAACATGATTAGAGGTATTTTGGTCAATCTTTTTTACAAACAAATCACTTATATTACTCAGATATAGCGCCTTTTGGTACCCAAAATATTTCATTTTAAGGCCTCAAATAAATCCTTTGTATCATCTTTGTGACGTGGATGAAATTTTGTAAGTTCATAAAGCGTGAAATAAATTTACACTACTAGGTATTTTAAATTTTGTTGAAATGGAAAATGTTAGCAAATTGATACTTATGACGAAAAAATAAAATCGGGAACAAATAAAGTCTGCTTATATGTTTTTTTTGGAAGAAGCTATTAAACCTATTGAATATTGAATAATTTCATGGGTTTCTGTTACTGTTCGTTTGGAAAGTAATAATCAAATTTTTAAAATACAATTTCTTATTTTATATTGAGCTTAATGGATTTCCAAACATACGTAGGCTGTTTATATTAATTAATTATAAGTCAACGTCAAATTTACTTATTATATATTTTTATAATGTAAATACATTTCAATATTTTCGGACCGATGGAAACTGCCATGGTATATAGTTTTAGAAAATGCGAAGAGCATTTAAAATTATATTTATAGCTGACGTGGTTCTTTATCTAAGAACTAATTAACTTAAATTTAATTGAGTTCCTTCCCTCAAATACGTATCAGTTGGACATTGTATTAAAGCATTTCTTACGTATTTAAATATAGAATTAATATTTCCCCTCGTTTTTCATAATAACTGCATAGGCAAATTGTTTATATAGAAAATAGAACTGACTTTATAAAAAAACTTGGAAAAAAATAGTGGAAAAATATTTTTAAATTAATAATTTCTATAAATAATATTCTTCTGACAAATATCGTTTCAAAATCGGCATCAATACATCTATTTAGCTAAGATTAAAATGAAGACTAATGAGGAAATTTGCCTCAAGGGAACTATTTAGTTAATTTTTTTGAAGTTAGTTTTTCCAAATAATAAAATTTCCAATTTTATCACAAATAATTTGTTTTTGGGTGCTTTACAATCACCAAAAATATGTTTCAGTTTTAAGATAAAAACTGACGGATTTATGATAATATTTTTCTTTTTTTGTAGTCGATTATAAATTGAAAATTTTACGCATATATATACAAATCACTCATAATTTGTTTTTTCATAAATTAGTTTCAATTCAACGACACATAATAAAGTAATCAAACAACAATGAAACGTAATATTCTCCAATAATACCAATTTAAATCATAAATAATATGATTTCCTTCGTAAATCCTTGTGTCCGATGATCTGTAAAACATAGAGGAACTGAAAATTTGAAATTAATAAGAATACAAAAGCTTTCCATTTTGTTGGAGATCTCTGATTTATTTACAACGTCATTTTTTTTTTTCGTCAGTAGATGCATTACAACCATTTTCATTGGTATCGAAATAAGAACTAGGCTTATAATATCGACCACTTTAACAAAATTAAACTACACAAAAACCTTTTACAATCAATCTTAATTAATAACTTTATTTTAAATATCAATTCCATTATTCAATTTATATATTCGAAATTTGTTTCTCATTCTTCAATCATTTCCGTCAATAGTTTCAAAAAAAAAAGCTTATCTCGGTACAAATGAAGATACTACGACTTCAATGTCGAAACATCAGTGTCAACTATTTCAAATCAACTCAAATAACTTAAACGCATATTCATATGAATTATGAATATGCATTTGGAAATCTAATTGTTCCGAATTTTAAGAATCCATGAAATTGTTTTAAGCAAAAGTCGTTCGTTTTAACTTTATATATTGCAGTTTTAACGTTCGTCAAAACTGCAATATATATTTTGTGGACTCAAATTTAATCTTATATCGCATACGGTTAATGGTTAACAGTTTAAAACGATAGTTTTTATAGGACGGAAAAGAAAGCTTATTTACGGTTAAAATATTTTTTAGACTATAAACACACTGCCAAAGTTTTAGTTCGTAATATTCTTTCATTTCATAGCTGCCGAAAAGTCGAAAAAATAAATAAAAGGAGTGAATTTTAAGAAAATCTGTATTCTAATTGTGTTTTTTTTTTTAATTAAATACACTTCAAATATCTTATTAGCATAAAAGAGAAGTATACAACCTTGAGGTTACCAAGCTATAACGTATAACCAATCTATAAGATATTGACGATAAACGAATCAATCTCCAGTTTGTTGTAGCATTTACTGGGCCTGAAACAAGAGTGTGGTCATTCTATGCTCTATTTAAGTTAAGAAGCTAAAATCTACCAGATTGTATTTATAATATCTAACTATAAATGGAATACAATTAGTACAAAATTTTACTCAATCAATCCATTTGTTATTTTTCCCTCTCTTGAACATTGAAGAAGCTTTTTTTCTTTGTACTTTGTTAGTTACAATCAATGTTTGTTTTTAACCGTTTCAGCGTAATGATTCAAGCTTACGTTTCATGAAAATTTGATTTTTTATGAAACATGCGTCTGGGATAAGCTGATTAATTTCACAATTTCAAAATGGATTTCTATTTTCCAATATTTCCATATAATATACGTTGTAAAAGAGTTGCCTGTTTTACAAACAAAAAATAATGAAGTAAACCGATACATTTTAAAATTGATTACCAAATCATTGAACACAAGTGTTAAAATATAATTTTCATTAAATATAGCCCCTATTTTTATTTTACTTTGTTCGGAATTTTATGACATCATTTTCATAGTAAGTAAAAACGTATGCATCCGTTCATAAAAAAAGAAAACTGATGCCCTCCTTTTAAATAAAAATAAACGGTGTCCTTTTAAATGATACGCATCCCCCCAAATGGAGTGTTCAAAGTAATACATCGTTGTATATATGTATGTATATTCATATACACAACATATACTATATAATTTTCGTATATACCTACGTCATAGTGTTCTCCTGTTGTAATGCTATATATAGTGGAACAGAGAGAAGAGGGGTGACGCATTGCAGCTGCAGAATTATCAAACCATCCCCAATATAATATATACATGGTAGTTGATTATGCTATGGTGGTCTTCTTGTTGCCTGCTATCCATTCACAAGTGGATGAAAATGTACAGAAGGTTTTTCAAATCAAGAAAAAAAAATTTAGTTTTGTTGATATTATATAATTCAATTCATCATTATGTACAAGGGACGCTTCGAAAACAATCAAACTTATCTCTTCCGATTCTGAGGTCATCGTAAATTTTATAATTGAAATTATTGGGACCATTACCAGCTGGTTGCCTCAGGATAATCATTAAATTAAAAGTTTGTATGTCTTGAATATGATTAGTGTAACAAATTTTTTATCGAAAATTCTGAAAAAATAGTCGTTATCTTTTTCGGAACCAATAAATTTTTCAATTGCAATAATGATTTTTATATGTAAATGAATATTTTCCTATAACAATACCAAAAAAACCGAATAACCACCAATTAAAATCTTGTGTGACGCAATCAAACACTTTATTGACTTCAAAAAACAAAACTTTTCCTAATTTGTAAAAACTTAAAAGTTGTTATACTTTAATAATTAAGTCATATAGATTTATTGATTGATTATTATTCTACCGAAGAAACCCGCTTGCTCTTCGGAGTATATATTAATTATAAAAATCATTGTCATAAATCAAAATATTAATAAACGAGTTGATAATCCCATTCGTTTTTGAAGTCCCTCAATTATAAAAACCACTTAAAATTTTCCACATTTGATATCCGTTGATCTCTTCATTTATCTTGCTTCTATTTATAAGCAAACTAAAAATCGATAATGATTCAAAAGCCATCAACGGATATTTCTTGGAGACCTTAAATTGTTTAAATAGGTCATGATTTGTTCCAGAAAGTTATTTTTGAAATTTTCTACTTAAAAAATTTATCTTTTTTCTACAGTTTAAAAATAGAGACAGTACTAGATAAAAGTGACTTTCAGTGACTTTACTTTCAGAGAATATGGGAAACTATTTTAAAGTATAAATAAACATTTATCATAAAAAAAAAACGTAAATTCAACTTAGGATAGTTTTGAAAATCATTGTTTTTCTTATACCACAATATATACGAGATGCGAGAACATCGATACAATAAAGATAATATAAATACCAACTGGTTCATGGGCTTGTTATATACTTACAAATCACAATAGAAAAGCTTCTCAATTTGTTACAAGTTCAAGACATTTTAAGCCTTTTATGTAGATTATACTAGAAAAACATTATTATATTAAAAAGAAAAAAAAAAAAACGTTAATACTCCCTTCTATAACATTTGACTTTTTTTTAAATTATTGAATTAGAAGTCCTGTACGTCATTTAAAATTTCAAAATTTACATTTTATTCAAATTCAATTTTAAATTTTAAGAAATGGAAGAATTTGCATTAAATATTTAACTTAATCTGTTCGTTTATGTAGAAAGGAGACAGGATATGTTTTTACCAATGTGATTTTGATCAAATGCAGAATAATGAAGAAATTAAGCAATGGCAAAGTTTCCTGTATTTTACTTTAAAAATGCATAATTTACTAAATAACTGTAAGAATCTTTTTTGGAGGATAGATATGTTTAACTGTTTAAACAAGTGTATGAATCTTAACATAAAAGTTCAACAACACTATTTATTCTCGCAAATATCTCGAAATAAACAAAAAACATAACAAATTTTCGAAAAGTGCTTCTGAATTTATTAAAAATAATATTATATCTATGTAATAATATAACGTACACACTTCTAAAGCTTAATACTCGAAGGTAAAAGCAATTATCGTAGAATTTTATGATCACTGTTTTCATTTTGATGTATGCATCTCGCCTTTCTATTTCTACATAGAATTATTAGTTAAATAGTCATTTTACCTAGAGTGCATATTTAATGACATTCAGCTTTAGCATCAGCAATTACATGTTAAAAGCCTAAGACCGGTTAAAATATTTTGCTGCAAGTGAAAGGGAATATAGGCGTAAATATACCATACAAATCAGACGATTAATTAAATCACTATTCAATGTATTTGTTTTATTAATTCAAACTGTTCGCCTGTTCACTGTTTTTGCTTATAATTACAATCATAAGAATTGCCTACCATTTTATGAAAATCTTGATGGAATGAATATCTTGTATAAAGTAAAACGTTATGTTGTCTGTAATAAAGATTATTTGGCTCCTGGAATTTACTTTTTTTTAATTGCTATAGTAAGTCTGTTTTTTGTAAGCAATATCTATAATTTTTTAGGAAACAAATAAATTCAAGTTACTTTAATATTCAAACTTTTAAACTGAAACTTGAAAATGCAATCTAAATAGAATTTCTAATACATTAAAGTTTGGTTTTATCTACCATTAGCAATAAAATGGTGTATTTTTACCTCTTATACACCAGAAGTAACATATCTAATAAATCTAATTACATTAGCAAAGTGTCAGCAACAACATTATTGCTATAACATTTTCACGAGTTTATTACCATCTAAGTAACTAAATAAAATGTTCAAATAGATTCATTTTATTACATAAATAAATGATATTTATATTTCTTATTTGTTGAACGTTCGCCAGTTTTGTTTATAGATCGTTTCATGTACCTTAGAAGACTGCATAGGAGTTTTGTGGAATCAACCATTATTCAGAAATCATTTTTTTCTCACTGTTAATGTACATTATAAGTTTTGTTTTCAGTAGAATTGCAAATATGGATCACTCATGACAAATAGGACATTAGGCAATTAATTACCTCTCGCCTAAATAGCACTTACTCTTACTTGAGAATCAACTAAACTATTAAGAGTAATTGACATAAAAATAAGACAGGAAAATGAAGAAAAGGTCAAAAAATTTTCGCCAAAAACCATTTCTCTATATAAAATAAAATTTGGATTTTACTTTAGCTTTTTTTCTGAAAAAACTCTTCGAAAAAACGGAGAGTATATTTTTATGTCGCGATTGTGCATTCCAAACTTCATAACATTTTGATAATTATTTTTTATTTTCTGCGAAAATTTAAATAAATGCAACCAATGTATATTATATTACAATAAATTAGACAGTCTTTATTGTAAAGTTCTCATTTTATGCCAATTCCACGTAAGAAAATTGATATTTGATAAATAGTAGCCCAGGTTTTAGTAAATGCAAATTTTTAGTAGCAGTTTTTAGTAAATGCTAATGATTGCAGTTACTAGAAACTGTGGTTTTTATGAACTAAAATTAAATTTTATATTCATTTAACTGATGTATTTCGATATTACGTTTACGAACATACAGTCATAGTTTTATCAATTTTTGTCTTGTGAATAGTTCCAAAACGTGTTCAAAATTGACAATTAATGCACAATAATAAAAATATACAAATTGAATACAGTAATTTTAAAATTTCGTGGTAATTTTTTAGTAATTTGTTTTTTTTTTTTTCTAAATTAACTAATAAAAAAATAAAAAAAATATGAAAACATAACCTCAATTCATTGTCAAACTACTGTACAATAATACTTTAAAACCTTTATATAATCTTGTAATAGGCTTTTCAAACGATTCCTGTAGTGGATTGTATAGAAAATCCGATGTTTTGTTAATAGTGGATTCAGTGAGTGTCTTTATTTATGCAAAATGTCGATATCATTTTGTACTTATCCTTACCTAAAAATAACTTTGTTTTTAAAATCACGCCCGGTAATTTTTTCCGTTATTTTTCCACTATAATAATCGGATTTTTTGCATTTACTACAGCATATATGTATTTCTTTTCAAATGAAACATACAAAAAAAGAAATAAATTATGCTTTTGTGATAAATTTTATTCACTCCAAATCATAACATGAAATCGAAAACTGTAAAAAATAGAATCATATTAACATTGTCAAACATCAAAATATCGCTTAATTTTTATTGGTAGCTAACAACTGAAATGTATTTGATATTGTTTAGTACGGGATTAATTTTTTTGAGATATGATGAAATAATATTCAAAATACGTTCAAAAAAGCCAACTTTTCTAGAAAACCGTAAATGTAAAATTACAACTTCGGTATTTGTTTCATCATTTGCAACCACTTGACGCATGTTTACTTTCTCGGATATATATAATTTAACTAAAATTTTCTATTTTAAGCCTTTAAATTTGACGTTTAAGTAAGTCACACTTAATAAGCAATATTCTTCACTTATGTTGTGGGTCATGTCTCAAAACTTCTGTAAAATTTTTGTGAGAAACATAAAATTTGTATGAGAAACAGTTTTCTCTCTAACCTATATACAACAATGTATGTCCTTATCCGAGTGACCTCAACAAAAATAAAGACAATTTTAATATTCTTTGAATAAATACAAAATCATAAATAAGCACTTTATTGACTTTTTGGTGGATAAAGTATAATAAATTTCAAAATTGAAGGTATTCAAGAGATCAACGTCCCGAAAAACTTTAAGGATTATTTCCATGTTGATTTTCAGACTATCATACAAAATGTGTTTATTAATTTTATGAAAGGAGTAATCCAGCGTTTTTTCGAAGCCATAAGTTCTTCCATGCAGATTTTTAACTTGAGTCAGAGGTGTGATAGGAGTTTAATTATCAAAATTCCTAACTTATTGAATACTGAAAACGAAAAAAAAAAAAAGTATTTTTGGGCCAAATTTTAATCCAAATCTGCTGGTTGAGCTATGTTTACACTAATCATTCAGTCAGGCATTGATTCCTTTCATATGTACAGATTATCGGTATTTTGATGTAAATAAATCGTAAATCTAAGCTTTTACAATACATAGGATATTTTAAAAATAATTATTGTGCTCGATAAAATAATAACAAGAAAATTTACAGTTTTGAATTCGTCTTGCAGTTGGAAACTGTCCCAAGGAGAAAGTAATAAGTTTACTATCATTTTACTATCAACATAAATATGTTAAAGTAATATCGCAAAGCATTCAGGATTTAAAAATCATATTTTTAGTCTATATTTACTCCTTTATAACCTGTAGAAATTAGGGTTTTATGTTTTACCATGAATTACGAACATTCGATTATCGATGTTCACTCAAATCATAATATAACCATTACACACACACATAGTAAACCATAATCATCACTACACAATGCTGTTATATTATAGCATCATCGTTGAAGGCTTCAGAAAGGCTTCTGTCATTACTAAGCCGTTAACTGATTGTAAATATGTTCCCACATATAATTTAGAACATTGGCGACTTAACAACATTTACGGCATTAACTATATGTACACATTGCTGAACAATGGTTTCTGTAATAAACCAATGGTTTTTTTTTTATATTTATTTTAAAATTCATGAATACAAAGTGATCTGAGCATTTTTATTCTTAGTATTACCTCCCGAAACAATTAATGATAATAATCTGAAATCCATTGCATTACAGAAGTGATTTTGTAAGCACATCATTCAGATTGATAAAATGGTGAGCTTTCGTTTGATTTATTCAATTCACAAGAATTTACTGTTGCGATGGACTGTTGATAAAAAACGCTTTTAGTGAAAGTCGCCAACAAAGACTTACCCGGTCGATGTTACGATGTTGCTATGAGATGCATATCGTACCATTTGTTCATTTGTTTACCAAGTACCTTCAATTTAAGTAGTATTTTTATGTTTCATATTTCAATAATTTATATTATATTTTGTTCGTTTCAAAACGATTAAAATAAAAATGAATAATGTTGACGTCTAGTCTTTACAAATGCTGTGTTATTGAGTTCACACTATTTGTAACCCCTCCTAGCAACATCTTTTGATGCAATTCAAAATTACCGATAATTGTTGAGACGCAATGTAACATCGTGGTGTATCAACTATTGTTACACGGCGGGGTTACTCGTTCACGTCCACACAATAGTTGTTGTTATGTGTTACGGTTTTACGTTACACGCGAATATTCCGGGTGTGTACGCAGCTGAAGATGCCTAAGTAGAATAGTAAGAGTAAGACACGTTTTTCTGGATAGTTTACAACATGTGAAATTCACTTATAACATAGTGCAAAGACATTAGATATATAAAAATTTGAACATTATCACTTAACTAAGATCACTGTATAGAATACTTATATGTGTAATAAGTTCGACCTACCATCAAATGAGTTTCGTATGGAATTTTGAACATCAAATACTATAACTACTAGAGAGATGTTCTCTGGCAGTCATGGCAAGTGGCCAAATTGTTTTTCCAAGTTTTATACACACACACTCATCTATATAGACACACACATACACACAAACTTGGCAAAATGAAATAAATATATTATTATTGTTATATGTGATATTGATTTTAATTAAATTTGTTATTCTGATGATAGCTATGTTGTCATTGTTGTCATCTAGTCAAAAAAGTTTTTAAACTTTTAAAAATATTTTATCAATTTTAATAATCGGTTTGATACATTTTTATCAATGATTTTATACTTTACACATTCAGTTTGAATATTAATGATATTCCATCATTAGCGTAAAGTAGTAGATGAGAAGTCCGGGGAAGATCGTCCGGGGAAGGTCGTAGTTTTTTTTAGAAACGCTATAAAAATCAATCTAACGGTGTTTTTTCCAAAATATTTATAAACTTATAACCAAATATATCAAAATATTTAAATTTTTCTATATATTTCGACTGGCCATCATGTTAGTTTTATCACCCTCATTTTTTTATATTGTTGTTAACGTATCTTCTTTGGATTTTTTGTTCTCATTTGGATATATGCGTTTCATAATCAATGGGAAAAATTACCAGAATAATACTTCCGCATTAGGAAGTAAAATGATGAAATAAGATTTATATTTCATTCATAATTGACATTACTGTTACAACTTATATAGATTTCGAAATTTCTTAAAATATAATTGCTTACTTTAAAATATAAAATCATAAAATATAAAACTGTTCTAAACCTTGATTACAATAGTTTGGCTTTTGCTTTTACTAAAATGAAGAAATGATAAATTAAAAGTTAAAATAACAGATGTATATTGTACCACCTTGTAATAAGACAATCAACTTTTCATCAAATTCAATGATAAGTTTCTTCCTGAATGAAATAAATATAACATTTCCGTATACAATTAGAAAATAGTTTTAATGATAAGTTATCATGAAAATTGTTAGAAGTATGAAAAATTTATAAATATGAATTGATTTATTTTAAACAGTGATGACTGCATTATGCTTTTTAAAATGGTATCCGCAAAAATGTTTGTATGAAAAAAAATAATGTCATTTTAAATAGTTTTTTTATTATACGAATAATACTCTACACTAAACTATGTAAAAAAAACTTTTATTAAATACGTTAGTACCAGAATTTTAACAACTTTAACAAATTTATCAGGAAATAAAATTGCCTACATTTAATTTATATAATTTTTTTTTTTTTTTTTTTTTGTAATTTAAACTATTTCAAACATTTTTGGATTTACAATAAAATGAAAATACCTACTATCACAGAACTTTCTTTTTCGATTATATACTTTTAGAAATATTTAGTTTTATTTTAAATTTTACTTTTAGTGTATGTGTAAACAATCAAAATTAGAAGCATTACTAATAATATAAAAAATTGTGCTTAGTATCAAATTTTCTTGACTGAACTCACTTTTTGTATGTTCCCATACAAATGTTTCAACTTATAAGAGGAATATCGATTAATCTTAAATTTTATCATAGAATATTGAAGAAAAAGTCATACGATTTTATATTTTCTTCATATAGTCTGAAAGTAGAATATGTGCCTAATAAGAAAATATTTTTTATCAAAAAATAAAAATAACATTAATAATAATTGTAGGTCGCCAAACTTCGTGCCTAAATATTAAGACCTAAACTTTCAAGAAGCAATTACTTTTATATTTTATTTAATGATCTTATGTTACTTCTTGTATAACAATTCTGTATAAAAAAAAGTGAAAATGTTACCTTTTCAGTAACATTTTGAGCGAAAATTACAACTAGACCCAAGTTTGGCGTTCTATAAACAATATTCATTGTAGATTTTATTCTAAAAATCTTTTTATTTTGGTTTTCGTTTTTCTGAGGCGTTAATAAGGCCTTATCCATACCCCTCTTTTGTACAACTTTAAAAGTTTTGTGAATATGTCAATTTCATACCCAAATTCTTGGACCACGTCGCACTAGGGAACACAAAATAAAAAAATGGAGTATAATTGTGTCTTTAAAGATTCTACGTCTTTTTAAAATTAATAACAATCATTAATATGAGCTGGAAAACGTACTAAAAATGTATACCTTCTTTAAATGTCTCCGTGGTTTAAAACATCTAATAATATTTCAATAAGCATATAGTTTGAATGAACAAGATGAATAATATATCAGTTATTAGACAATACATTTATCCATAAATTATTCAACATGAATAAATCTATTCATAGATATAATGTTGCTCAAATTTTGAATTAGTTTCAATGTTTACACATTTCTACGAACTATATCAATGTGTAGTATCAGATAACAATATACTTCGAAAGTAGGTTAGAATTATTTGAAATAATAATACATTAAAAAAATTTGTAGGAAATTAACCTTTTATACTCGGATGTAGTCCCTGACCACACAAATCGATAATATATGTTAGTTATTTTTAAGGTTATACAGATAATTACGTCATCTTCATTAAATGTGTATAACGTAGAATTTAATATTTATGTTTATGTTTAGTCAAAGAGAATTATTCAGTCAGTGTTTTTATTTTAAGCTATTTTAAAAAGATAATTTAATTTGCAAGGTATATTTGTTGATGTCAACTATTGCAAGTTAAATTCCAACAACGGTTTACCTTACGAAGTTTTACAATTTGGTTCAAAATATTTTTAATTTCACAACTTTATTCTAAGAACATGCAGTTTTTGAAATCGATTTGAAATGGTTAAGGGAAATGAAAGAAATAAAATGTTTTTAATTTCACTTCGCACCTTTGGCATAAACCTCCAAAGATGCCTAATTTTTTTGAATCCAAGCTAGAAAGATTTGAATTTTTATAGTCCATGTGAAATCATAAAGATAATTTAGGGTAAAGGAATATTTGAAATTCAACTCACGATAGTTTTACAGAGGCATTTAACCCAGAAACATTATAATAAAATGTTGAAATAAATTATAAGTAAAAAAAAACATTTTTTTAAATAAACTTCTATATAAATATTTCAAAAGAAGAAAATAAACTGAAATCAAACTATTAAATTAAATCAAAACTAAAACATAGTCAATAATGGACACAATAAATCCTCGTGATGGCCAACTATGCTCACATAAATGAGTTGCAATTTGCATATGAGATGAAAAACTTTTTCATCTCTACCTTTCCTTCTGTTTGGTAAATGAGATTTTTTACGTAAGACCATCTTAAGCATATCCCTAATTATAGATATTTGTTAATTAGTTGTGGAGTACTGCTCGTTTCACAAACCGGCGGGAACGAAATAGAAATTTGCTTAGAAAATTCCGAAAGTCGTCAATATATTTCACGGTAAAAATTAAGTAGATGGCCCTACGGGAGAGATGACTATTCTGAGTTATTATTGGAACGTAAATGTAGATGTGCAATATTCTAAGCTTAGTTCACTTTTGTCGTCATAAGCTACTAGTAGTACGTGGTACGTTGCAAGAAGTAAGCTAAGAGCATTGCCAGCTTGCTATGGATTCCGAAAATAATTAGACTGGTCATGTATACCGTACAGCCATCTCTCCCAAACTTACCCTATATAAAAAATTTGGAAATTTTTTTGGCCAAAACAATAGTTCCGAACTTGGAATATATTTTGAGGATAAATTACGGGAGAAAAGGTGTTCTATAACTGAAGCTGAATTGACTTGACTTCTTTGAAGTAAACACTTCCAGTATTATTTTTATCAATTGTTAAAATGCATTTATTTAACCTTCAAATATGATTTAATCTTTGAACAAATTCTATATTTGGTTAATATTTTACGTTCACGAGACAACTTCAGACAACATTATGATTATCAAAAGATAAAAACACAATTAAGATAAACATAAACGATCATAATTACTAAAAATAAAATCAAGAATATGATATTTGATGTAGTTCTCAAACACACATTATAAGTATCGATAAGTATGTATTTATTAGGTATTTAATAGATGAATACATCAGTATTTGAAATATCGTTTGGCACTCATCCAGATTCACAACATTAAGTTGTGTGTGAGTTTGTTATATGTTTATTTTTTCTTGTCCTCTAGATGGAAAATATTGATTTAAACTTCACCTTTGTGAGAATACTTTACTTACCTTACTAGTTTGCAATACATTCATGTTTATACCAGCTGTTTGTTTAATATCAAATTATTATTTTTGACATGGTTTTTATTGCAGTATTTATTTAAAAAAAAATATATATATATAACTTTGTTTCGTTTTTACGGCAATCTATTTTAAACTCAAATTGGACATACATATTATGTAAATCGAATAACAATACAATATTAACACAATATAATATAAAAATAACACGGTAATGTTCAAAAAAGATGCTGTTCAATATTCCATTTCGCTTCCACAATTTGATAATAAATACGCCTTCAATTTTTATACGAAAAATTCCTGCAATACAATTTTTTAATAGCACTTTTATCTCTGAATACTATAAAAGATAGTTTGAAACATGAAACTAAATATTAACTATTTGAATTCAAAAGAAATTATTAGTTCTAAAACACCATGTAGGTACAATTTGTGTGTACATCATAAAGTTCCTGAAGTAAGTTTTGGTTGTATGCTGTCCATGTGTCGTCTGGTTTCAATCGAGTATATAAGTTCATATACTCTACAAATATTGCTTAGTGATATTCAATTTATGCTTTGACTATCTGCCGGTATAGAGCATCTTTAATGCAGTTGATAGTTTAGTTATATCTCGATAGTGGCTAAACTATATACCGACTAGATGATATCCGTTGAAAAACCGTTGTCACAACCACGTACTTTTTTTGCATATAAATTATTCGTCAAACATCGGATGTAATATATGGTTTATTCTTCATTTCTATCAAAACTAATAAATAAGTAGCAGTATCCGTGAATTTGTAAATACTTTAATCAATCTTCAATAAAAAGCAATTAAATAATAAATTTATAAAGGTAATTTTAAAATTATTATATGTTTGATTATATATATGAAATGAAAAACAACTTTATATAATATATATATATATATATATATATATATATATATATATATATATATATATATATATATATATATATATATATATATATATAAACTCTTATAAAATTTTTTTTCATTTCATGCCTTTTTAGAATTTATAATATGTCTTTTGTTATAAAAACAGTTTTTTGATGATGCCTAGGAAACTCAAAGTCTAAATAAACTACTAGTAAAACACATTTTTTTAAATCAAGCTGTTATTTAAATACTCTATAAACGTAAAAAACTTTAATTTAATCAAAATCAATTTATTATATTACACAATTTTATAACATTAAAACTTATTTTTGATTTTTTTTTTTTACATCTGATATAAAATGATGTGACTTATAAACGTATTTAAGTATGAAAATCGTTACCAAATAGCAACACTGCCACCTGTTAAAATCAAAAATATACAAAAATTTTCCTACCTTTTAAGTTGGAACAAATCACGTATTAAAAAAATAATGACAATAAGTTCGGATACGTCGTTTTGGATTTCATTGCGGGATAATTTCGTTACACGGAAAATTTACTATTTATCACAAATTATAATGGCTGTTATTTACAAAACAAATAGCCAAAACAAATGGTAATTGATTTTTTAAATTGATAATTTTCTAAATTTAACATTTCATTTCTATGTTCGATGAAATTTTTTTGCCATATATTTGGTTTTTTTTTCTGAAAACTTCAAATTCAAAAATTTTCAAGGAAAACAAAAAGGTATAGGTAGCAAAATTGTTCACTCTACAAAATTTAATTTAAGGAAAAAAAAAAGCTTTAACAAATGTTTATGTTTTTTTTTTTTTTTTTAATAATAATTTTACTAAATTCTATTCTTCTTCTTTTTGCAGGTAAGTGAACAATACATACTGCCGTATATTTTTATGAGATTGGTAATGTAAAACAGTTTTACCATTTTTTTAAAATTAATTCAGTATCTCTTTTTTTGAATTGAGTTACTTAATTTACGAAATTTAGGATTTTCGTAGACTTTTACGAAAAATAATTCACGGTAATGAAGTATCATACAAAGTTTTGAAGTTCCTTTGTTTGTATCAGTTTAAAAAAATGGTATTTTACATGTATTATTAGGTTATAAAGATAAAAAATACTTTAAGATGTAAACTGGTGGAAGCGCAATTAAATTAGTCCGTATATAAATGCATAGGATATGACATGTAGTTATTGGCGCTTCCACCATTTTCAATAAATTGTTTGAGTTTATGAAAATTCAGTTTTAACATAAAATTTTTACGCGTGAATTGTCAGTAAAAACGAAAACATAGATTAAATTTTTTCATAAGCATTCTTCTAATATTTTTTTAATTTTTCGTTTATTAATCTAGCCCACCATATGCATAATATCGGACATTCAATAAAATCAAGTAATACACAATATACTTTCAATCATATTATTCAGAATATCTTATATCTATAATAAGATAAAGATTCTTCGTAATGATACGTGATATTTATTGTTTTATATACACTTAATACCCTTATCATGGTAGTTATGAAACTTATAGAATAATATTTACATTTTCTAAAATATTTACGTATCTACCTATGCACTTGACATCTAGACACCATACTTGCACATCGATAGAATAAATGCGATAAAACCTGATAATGGAATTCCTTAAATTGTGGGTGATATTCTTATATTTTGTGGTTTTTAGTTCAACTGAATCGACTTTTTTTACTAATTGCTGAAGCACTTCTAAAAGAGATTCAACGTAAAACATTCAGAAATATGTCCTCAATTGGAGAAACTATTTTGTGTTTTAAATACTTTCAAAATTTTACCGACCATCTTTTTCATTTAGAAGACCCTTGAATCGCTCTTTTTCTTATATTATACCATTATAATACTTATTTCTAGCTTTAAAGTGTTGTTTGGTTCATGATTAATATGTAGTTTTTAAAATTGTACCCAAATATCCCAGACACGTAATAACGAAAGTATTATAACCACACGGTCAAGCTGCGAAAAACCTAAATGGTGACGAAAAATTTTTAACATAAGTGTTTATTAATGTATTTCGTCTATGCTACCAATCAACAGATTTTCTACGATGAAATGATTCAAAAATAATCAATCAACCAACGAAACTGTTTTGGATTCATCTAAAATGTGAATATCATAACTTGGCTTGAATTTAGTGAAAACTCATAAAACAATAACTAACTATTTCTTTGTTCCCAGTTTACCATTTGAATATTATACTCAAAAATTATTAAATCAAATAAAATATGAATAACACAAAATGTTATTTACTTGTTTCCTAAGGATTTACCAAAACAATAAAAATTTATGAGATGTTGACAAATAAAAATAAACTTCGAAAGTTTTAAAACTGAATGGTGGTAGGTAAACAGTTAAATTTTTAAATAATAATTTGTATCATATTCGTGTATTCGAGTAATAGTTTCATGTAATAATAATAGCATCATTTTTACGATAAATAGAAATGAGTTTTCTTATCTGATTTTCTCAAAAGCTATCTCATCTAAATCAAAATAGATATTTAATAGTTGATAAATTATTTATATTTAGATTTATCCAAATTTGGTTATGAATAAGTAAACAATAGTAACCAATTGGTATATTTACGATAAACATATTTAGACTACTATTTAGCAGTTTGCGGTCGAATTACAAAAGGATAAATTCGGAAATGCTGGTGGTAAACGTATAAATGATTCGTTTGGCTTTTTTTTCAACAAATTGTACCAATATTTAAAAATATATTAAATTATTGAATGTATGAATAAAATTTACAAAATAAAATGTATTTAACAACAATCTGTATGATATTCAATCGGAACAAGATTGTAATTTTTATCTTTGTGTTAGATCTGTCCAATCTCACAGTCAACAAACTTTTGCACATTGTCAAATTTAGCTAGAAATAGATACAGTGAAATATATCAGAAAATTAAAGAGATGAGAATCCATTTTCTATTTATATTTTATTTATGTAAAATTCATTGCTGAAATTAAACAGATAGCTAATTTTGCAGAGTGAAACTTGGAAAATTAATTATTTAGCAATAAATACAAACAGAAAGAAACTCAAGTTTCACAAGAAATGTATGATTATTTTCTTATCCAGGCAGTTAGAACTGCATTTTAACATAAGTGTATCCTTCTCTAAAGCAGTGACTGTAATCCACTTTATCTAGCGTTCTGCAGTGCTGTACATCATTATAATTGGAAACGGCAAAATATAAACAGATGTTTAAGCTAATATTTGTCCAAGTGAGAATGTAATAGTTAATAGTTCTGGATACGAGATTATAAGTTATATGCTTAAAGAATTATAATTTCCTGGTCTTCTGGGAACTTGATAACCTTTAAATTGATACATTTGATCAATTTGGACGTTTGTCCATGTGTACAACGAATCTAAATACACTTAGAAAATTACATTATTTTTTATCAACAACCAAAAGGAAAAAAAAAAAAACATATTACTCATTTCCTGTCTTTTTGCTTCATACTAAAATATTATCATCAACAAATACTTATAAAATATTATATTCACATATATGTATCCACTGACAAGTAAATAGTGGTAGTTTTCTCACTTCGTACTTCGTAAATTCAGGTCACATATCATAACTGAAAATTCAGTTTCAGTTACAGGAAGTTTAGTTCAACGAGATACATTTAACCTATACCTACAACAACAAATATGTAAAAAAAAGTTTATTTTCCATTGTAACATATTTAGTAATGCTTTTAAGTGTTTTCGTATCTATTCTTTTTTTTTATTTATTTTTTTTTTTTTTTGCCATTGTTTGTTTGTAGTTTATACTAATCCCAATTTACCCAACAGTTTGTGTTTGCAGTTGTTGTAGCAGCATTTAATTTTATTTATTGTATTTTCTACATATTTTATTTGTAAATACCCAGTATACTCAACGTATATAGACTATGTTAGAGTATATAAAATTTAGTCTAAAGTCCGTAATTTGTCCATTTACACAACCCTCCAATCCATCATCAAGATAATTCAAAACAAAAGCGTATCAGTAATTAAAATTTTGATAGTCAAAAGATGGCCAAAATTTGCCAGTTGAATTCCTAATGAACCCAACTATTAAAACATACTTTTATTTGAACCATATTTTTGTTTAAACTGTTTAGATTCGATAAAATTTCATCTCACGTTTATTATAATAATATAATTGAATTAAAATTTTATAACATTTTTTCCGATGCTTCTAACGAAAACTGTCATTATTTTTATCACACAAAATTATATATTCCATATTCGATCCCTGGAACTTTGAATCTCTTGATAAAATATGACATAAATTAACAGCATTACCCTGTGTATTTGTGTTGCTTTATGCAGTCAAAATTTGGGTCAACAAGATGATTGATTTTAGTTTTTGTAAGTTTCATTTAGCGAAGCCGTTTGAAAATAATCAACTTGTTTTCTTATATTGATGAAGATCTGAAATAAATGAAAAATTTTTTAATTTGATTACTATTACTTTTGAATTCATTATGGTCAGCCGTATAATGAAATGAAATCAATTATAACACTCGACTAAGAAAGATCTTCGGTTTTACATTTTCAACATTTGAAAAAATTAATAAAAATTAAAAATAAATGTAGGAAAGAAAATGTTAAAAATATAAATATGATTTTTTAATTAAATGACATGTATAAATTTAAATAAGAATCAATTTGCTTTTCCTAAGTTTTTACCGCATAATAATTGATGAATTTATCCGTTAGAAAAAGTTGATTAGCCGTAGATATTAGATTATGTAGAACCTATAATAAGTTTTATATGTGGGTTATGTATTAAACGTATAATGTTGTACATTTGACGATATATACAAGTGGCGCGCGTTCTAAATTATTATTCGGCAAATATCGAGTGGGTACGTCGTATGCGGCCGGGGATGTCCCGTCACAACCACATATACACCAATCGTGTCAAACACATACAAAGACTTGCTGTCTGGTGGAGCGTCTACTAAGCACAGTACGCTTTTATGTAGCTCTGCAGATAGTGAAATAACAAACCTAATAACCAATTTTTTTTAAATTTAAAAACAAAAATATAATTATTTAATATCACTTAAATCTTTATATTTTCTGAATTTATTATTTATCATTACTTTGGAAAACATTGTGACAGCAAAGTTTTTCCATGAAGCAAAAACTTTCGTAAATAAATTATATTTTAGTGTTTTTTATTTATTTATTTAAATTTCCCGGATAATTTTTTTTTCATATTGTGATGGATTTTAAAGTGACATTTTGAATTGATCAAGTTCCTAAAAATGTAAAATTAACCATGGAATTACTTTACTAAAAAAGCATGTAAATAAAATTGTTTAAATTTTATTTAATGAATAATTTTAGTATAATCAAAATTAAATGCATAAAAAAAATTTTAAAATCAAAACTTTAAAATGCTTTGTATAAAAAACATTTAGGAGAAAATAATTTCCCGCGTTAAATGTTTTACTGTGCGAATGAGAAAAAGTAATATTACGCGTGTTGTCATGTGCAATAAATCGTTTTTCATACCAAATTTAAATCTTTTTGATTAATATTTTTAGTGTGGGTTATTTGATGCAAAGAAAATTTATTGTGAAACCATGTGATTTTTTTTTTTAAATAATATTTTTGCTAAGTGATTTAAAAATGAAAGAAAATTAATTTAGTGTAAAAGAGAGGGTAAAATATAACATATTTTGTTCTATTTTAAGATTTTAATTTCTTGTATACTCAGTCAATGAAATATAATATGTTAGATGGAGGTACTTATCATTGTCAAAAGACACGTGCAAATCATCTGTTATTAAAGCTTAGCATTTCTCAGGATCTAAATTGTTACAATACATAAAAATGTTGTTGCAATATCCCAGAAATCTCTCCACTTTGAATTTTTAGATTTAAATATGAATAACCATAAGCCTTACAAAAATATTTACCTCCAAATCTAAGAATGATATTTGAAAATAAATTCGAAAAAATTTAATAGAAAGTTTTAAAATAGTTTTACATTGAATAAAATAATTTTGAATATTGTCAAATCCAGACATGTCTGCAATGAGAAAACCAAATCACAAATATGATATATATAGATATTATTAAAATATATGAAATATTTTTCAATAAATCCACTATATGCGAACACTTTACAGAAATCCAATAAAGTTTTTTTTTTTTTTAGGCTGCTAACTGCAATAATGATTACATAAATTAATTTTTTGATTCCATAAATCATTACATTTGAGTTTTAAATATCAATAATGAAAATATTTAAATATCGTAAGGAAAATTTTTAAAATTTTTAGCAAAATAATGGATATTTTTTAAAATTGTCATTTAATAAAATTCAGCGTATGATAATAATATCATGTTACAAACACGTTACTGAATCAATAATAAAATATCGTGCGTAACTCACATAAATTTAATATCTACTGCGTGAATACTTATCAATATGAAATATAATGAATATATTTCTTGTACTAAAAATATCTGGCAACCTAAGCATAGACGTAAGCTTTTCAATTTACAACATCTAAAATGCATTGTTTATATAAACTGTTATAATATATCACATATTATTAAAGCCATGTTAATTCATTCGATAACTTTTATTATTGTATAATATCATACTCAATATTTATGTCAAAACTTGTGTAAAAACTTTCTTTACATATGTTTTGACTGAAATTCTGATTTTTTACTTCTATGACACATTTCATATAAACTTATTACATAGTTCCTGAAAAAGAACGTGGAACATTCTAACTTAAACATATATTATAATATTTTGGCAGTTTTTTTAAAATTAATTATTAATTATCCTCAAACGTTATATATAATACTTTTTACTAAAATGTGAATATTTTTGATTTTGGATTTTGTATTACATATAGATCATATATTCTTTGTCATTCGATGATTATACAGAAAGTACACAGACAGTACACCAGGAAAAATAATTCATATAATTTAATGAATAATTTTAATAAGTCTTTAAATAATTAAATGACCAACGAAAATAGGAAATAATTGATAATTTTTTTGTCTATTAAAATACATTAATTTACGTGTAAAAAATATATATCAATTATCACATTCATGTTGAAGTGTTTAATTTTGTTTCTTGAATGTCGATATTTAAAGAAGCAATTAACTGATAATATCGGTGTTTATAGCGGTACCTATAAGAGTATAAATAATTTATAATATTTAGACTTTCATCTCTGTTAAAAATTTAAGGTATAAGATAAGTGATTGATATGAAAACAAATGAAGATTACAACTAACAGTGGTACTTCTTAAGACACTCGACTTATGGTTTAGTTGTTTGAATAATTTTTTAACATAAGTATGTAAAAAATACTATAAATACAATTCTTACAGTTATAAATACATATATAGTTAGTTTATTATATAAATTTGAGCTGTTGTGGTAGATCTAAACAGATTGCAAAAAGAGGTTTCAAACAAAAGTTGTTTGTTTGGAAACACAAGAATGTTTTTGTTTATTTAATTATTATTCTAAATTTTGTTGGATCCAATGTACTAATTTTGCTCATTCACTAATTTTGGCTCGCTTTTAAGATCTAGAATACACTACCAGAATTTCAGCTCGTTGCGTCTTTTCTTTTTCGAGTAATCTTGATGACAGACTGACAGATAAACAATCGGAAATGGACGACTTAAGTGATTGTTTCTATGAAATATACCATACCCAAATTTGGTTAGTACCTTCAATATTTTCTAGTGTTACAAACTTTAGACTAAAATTAATATACTTTGACAAAGTTTTAATTTGTCGATTTGAAAAAATTGGAGTTTATATGAAATTGCGGGGTTTCGCACGTATAAGACGTATTTATATTATTATTTTAATAAAATATAAAACTTTGAATATTATATGATTGAATATTCAAGTAAAAGTCGCATATATCACTTAGTTTGTAGTCATATTTTAACCCTTTTTTAATTCAATTTTAACCATGGATCATTAAATTTTACTTTAATTTACTAAACTTTTAATATACTTATTTAGAATTCCTTCTTCTTAATTAAATTTTTTCGTCTATATAGGAGATAATTTGGAGCACATACCATATTTTTTTTGTTTTTCTACCAAAACTTTTTGATATAATATTATAATCTCCTTATTTCATTTTGTTAATAATAATATTTTCATACCCCCTTTTATCCACCGTTCATAAAATTGTCATTTAAAACATGTTGTACATATTTCTACATGTTTGTAAACAATTGTGTTTATTATCGAGAAAATTTTGTTGATATTATTTTAACACAATTTGCTTGATATTATTATAGAAAATTAACGCATAGATTACACTTTATGAAAATGTTTGTAGTCTTTTTATAGTCCATTAGGTTTAATTGTTATTGGAAAATTTTATATAGCTATGTTTTTTTTGTTTTTTTACTTGATAATTGTGGTTGAATGAATGCATGGACATATATAACTTGTATACCAATTTTTGTCAACATGTTCGCATTTCAGTTTATCGAATTTTTGGAAATTTATACTAAGGTCCTCAGATCCTTATCTACTTAAAAGTTCCAAATTACGTTTATAATTAAAAAACACTGAATGAGCAAATCAAAATGACTTGAAAATTTTCAAAATTTTGTCATATAAATATGGCTATTTTACTAATTGTCACATTTTATTTATATTAACCAAAATTATTGCAATAATTTTGTTTCGATTAATATAACCGTTTTTCAAATTTTTTTTTTAAACAATTGTTTGAAAGTGGTTATATTAACCGAAACAATATTGTTACAATAATTTTTGTAAAATATTAAGTGTTATTATTTATTGAAATGGCGTTCTACAAATTAACGCTCAATTCAATTAATAACCTAAGTTTTTCAATACGTCTAGGAAAATTAAATGAATAAATGAAATTGGTATAACAAAAAAGATAAACTAAACATACATATTGCTCGTAAATGACCGCTATAGAAAAAATTTCTCACTGTTAAAATTATTCATTACACTAAACTGGATCAAATTATGGTGGATAAGACTTTTAGGTGCTTAATAACTAACGTTGAATTATTTATTTCGGCTCAGTAGTAATTTTATTTCTTCCTGGTTCCATATGTGATTATACGGCCCAAACTGTTTATTACAAATAGGCAGATTCCATTAATAAACAGCTATCTCAAAACATGTATCTCAAGACGTTATCGAACGTTTAATTTTTATTTTCAGTATGAGAACAATAGCTTCTCTTATAGGAAATTATTAACAAAATGCTGATAAGTCAAAAAAGAATACATTTTTTTACTAGATATGAATGGTAATATTTAGGTTAATAATTTTACCTAATAATGCATAGAAGAATCCCAACTTTTCTTTATTTTATTTTACTTAAAATATGAAGGCATAAAATGTTCATATCGTTTTGTATATAAAGCACATAAATTATTTTAATTAATGAGCTTACTACGCTGTCAGAAACACGAGTATGTATTAGAAACTATATTACGAGACTTGTATGCATATAATATTATTATTATGAATGCTGATTTTTGTTACAAAAACATGATGATAATTTTTATAAGTTTTAACATTTTTAACAGACTAAAATCTGACATGTTTCAGAAATTAGGAAAAATTATTAGTGTAAAAATCGAACAATAAATTCAAATTAAAAACATGTGTGTGTGTGTGTGTGTGTGTGTGTGTGTGTGTACTTATGTTCACGCGTTAGAAGTTACAAAAACAAAACTGCAGTTAAGATCGAAGAAAAATATTAAAATAATCAATCTCCGTCCGTTAAATTAAGGCTTGTAGGCGTAATATTTTAGAAAAGTTTGAAAAGAAAATGTTTCTATACTCTGCAGATCACTGAATGAGCTTGCAGCTCAGTAAGAATAGTTCATTTCTTTATTTTTCTTTGCGCAGAAATCATCTACGTTTATCAACTGATTATATACCATTTATACTTATTAGAACCTTTTAGCTAGACACCATATATATATATATATATATATATATATATATATATATATATATATATATATATATATATATATATATATATATATATATATATATATATATTTATATATATATATATATATATATATATATATATATATATATATATATATATATATATATATGTACAAATATAAACAGCGGTAATAACTGTAACTCTATAAAATCACAACATGATCTTCCTTATTAGAAAGTTGCATAGAAAATAACATGTGTTATAATTTGCATTACATTAATTACAATATATGAATATCTATCAAAAAATGTATTTATTAATTACGGTATTTAAGTTAGAATTGTGGAGAATATACACAGATCCAAAACAAAAGTTCCAAAATAAAAAGTTTGTTTTTATAAAACAAACATTTTTTTGTATTTCAATTTTTCTTTCCCCATGTTTGGTGCAAAATTTAGACCATAGGACATTAATGATAGCCAAAATCTTATAGTCATTTTGCATGGACACGACTACAGTCAATAGTCCGCGAGTAATCGTGTTTTAATAATTTTGGCACACACACATAATAACGTACAAAAGAAAAAAAATACGTCATCATTTTTGATTTTCAGGTTAAATCCGATAACTACCAAAGTAAAAGGAAGTTAAAAGTATATTCAGTTTTGAAACTTTTCAACATAAAATAAAAATATATTTTAAACATTGTATGAATATTTTAAATTTTTGGTTGAATTCACATTTATTTTATAATAAATACAGGATGAGATTTGTCATAAATTAAAAAAGTTTTTGTTGCAAAAAAAAAAACTATTCATTGTGTCTCATTTTTTTTTTTTTTTTTTTTAATGTGTCTTCAAACACATTTTTGATTAACTTTTGCAATTTTTTTCAAACTTTAGCGTAAAAACTAAACTCTGGATGTTGAAAAATTTATTTATTTACTCAATACAAATACTGGATGAGGTAGGTTTATACATTGTTTTAATTAATGACATTTATTAACTATCATTTATTTTCATCTTTCCGTCCGTTTTTCCGAACGTTGACGATTACTCAAAAACGTAAAGAGACTTAAAATTAAATTTTTAGTTCGAGGCCCAAAAAGTTCAACTTATGTTAGTGAATGATCAAAGTCGTTCAATCAGGTCAAATCCGTTTTTTTAATCGTTAAATTTTCACTAATTGTAATTAAAAAATGTATTTTAATGATAAGTTAAATGAAACAACATTTGCAGTAATTTATTTATACAGATATTTCCAGTTAATGTTTAAAAATGCAACAAGACTTAAATAAAAATATTTTTATTATGGTTAATTTAATAATTATTATTTTCTTTCCATTTCAATTGTGTTGCTATTTCTCCGAATAAGTAATTTATTTTATACTTTGTTTAATTCAAATTTATCTTGTATTCTACAAATACAAAAATGGTGTAAGTGAAAGACAAAAAAATGTAGTTTTATAACACAACTATATATTCTTTTAATTATGTTTGGTCATCATATGAAAATATATGCTATTCGACTTCATTTTATGTTCTTTTGAACTCAATCGCACATATAAAAATAAATCAAATTTAACTAACATATAGTAATAGTAGATTACATACACATAGACACTGGAACATATGAAAATAAATACAAGTTTATATAATATGAGTTATCATAAATAACAATAATTAATACTTATCTTAACAGTACCGGCCAAATAATAAATTTATCAAAACAATTTCAATATATCGGATATTAACCAAGATAAGAATGTATTTAAAATTAAATTTATCAATATGTTTCTAAAATTTAAATCAATTTATCGCAGAAGTAAAAACGATAATTATTGAAGCCGTAAACCATTTAATTTGAAACATCAAATTAAAAAAATTTTGAGAAATTTTCTACTCTAATTACTTTACTATGTCTATGATAGATGTAACACTGTACTTTTCATATTGAGTTTTATAACTTTGAATCTCTTTGTAATTTCAACTTAAAACTTTTATTAGAATTAAATAAATATAATTTCACAGAATAATGATAACTAAAAAGTTTATCCATATAATTGTCACAAACAAAATGAAAACGAACACAGTGGCGTTGGTAGAATTTCCGTGTGTTATTTCTCTTATAATCTCCCGTTCTGCATAGAAAATCTACTTTTCTGTACCAAACAAATTGTGGAATCCAGCTGATAAAGTGAATGATTTACAAATCTGATGACAGTGTCGATGGCTTCTATTATGCAGCTTGAAATCGGTTTAAGATCGATCTAAGAATATGCATGCTTTCACAAAATTTCAAAAACTCAAATTTTGTAAGCGTCAAATTTTGTAAGCTTTGTATTAAGATTACCTACTAATTAAAAAGTTTTATAGAAATTAGAGTAAAAAATATTTCATCGATTTTAAACAATGTTCTAAGGCACTCTTAAAAATTTTTTAAGAATGTTCGTATCCGAATTCGATAAATTTGTCCAAAGTACAAAGAAGGATGATTTAAAAACCCCATTGATCTTGTACGCACATTTGCAAACAAGATTTTTCTGGACTAAAAGCTCACATCCGCTTCTTATTGAAGCATATTACTAAAAATACTACCACCATTTTCTTTCAATATCATTGTGAATTTTCGAAATCCATGGATAGATTTTGGTTAATAAATGTATTAACTCATTTTTTTCAAGATCGCATCTGTACCCAAAATTAAAAATAAATTATAGTTCACCCGGTATAAATAATAATGCCACATAGTACAAAGTTATTTCAGTTATACTGGGTGTAGATCTTCATATGGAAAATTCATAATTTGAAACTATTATTAATTATGAATAATAAATATATATAAACCTTTTAAATATTTAATAATTACTTTATGATTTGTGGTATGATTAATTAGGTATCTATACGTTCGGACATATTATTTTGACCTATTTCAAAATGAACTGTTATCAAAAAGATTGCATTTCACCATTTTATTAGATTATAGAAAGAACCACAAACAATTATTATTCGAACATGTGTTAGAAATTTAAAATAACATTTATTGCCAACCTGACAAAAATATTAGTCTATATATTAAATTATCATTAATTTTTTTCAAATTTCAATATTTATTTTTAAAAGATTAAACACCTTTCTTTATATTTGAAGCATACAAACATACAAAACACGACATATTCCTGTATTTCAATTTCGGAGCTATTTCAATAACATCCCATACAAGGAAGTAATATGTGGTCCATTTAATCAAATTTATGAAATTCTATATTGAAATATATAACCACTCATATAGGTTACAAGGTTATGCTACATAATATAATAAAATATTGATGCTATAACAATGTTTAAACTTTTAAATAAAGAAAAAAAAATATTTTCTGTCGTTGACAGGTTCTCTTTCTCTTGCGTATTTAAAAATTCACTTTTCAATAGACGAATACCTCTTCTTACTGAATAAATTGATGGTATTTATCGATTTAATGGAACTACATTGGTTAAAGTGATATATGGCTATTAGGATTCCGTACATAAGAATATAATAGTTTTGTATACTTACGATATATCTATTTGATATTACTTGTAATTTAGGAATCTAGTAAAAGTACAACTTGAACAGTTTAAAACAAAAGTTTAACTTTCTGAAACACTTAAAAACAATCTTTGATCTGATTTCATTCTAAGGGAAAACAAACAAAAAATATTTATCGAGTAAATTGGGGTAAAAAATCAAAATTGATTATATTTAAGTGCAATTAATGCATTTATTTTTTATACATAGTATACATAGTATTCTGAACATGTGAAACAAAATTTTCATCTCAAAACAATTAAAGCCTCCTTACATAACATGTTTAAAATAATACTTACCGAGAAAAAATAAAAAAAAATATTTTGAAAAATTAAAAACATAATTGCCCTGTCAAAAAATGCACTACAAAATAAGAAACAAGTCGTATTATTTGCGGCCCATTCTTTGGGCCATACTTTTTTATTCTGAAAGGTCCCCTGGGCTTGATGAAGATTAAAAATTTGAGTGCTTTTTAAGTATACATATCTAAAGCAAATCTTCTTTTTTAATACGTTTTTTGCCACGGCAAATATAATTAATTTGTAAGCGATTATAAAAATAAAACAAACAAAAATTAATTAAAATGAATACTTTCAATCCAGCCTCTGCAAAGAATATTTTGCGTTGTGGGGTGCTCGATTCCAGCTTATTAATTTTCATCATCATTTCACAAACTGTAAAAACACACATCCCTCAAGCATTATTTATTTTAACTTTCGTGTAATTTATTTGTAAAATACTAGAAAACATATTTTCTTAGAAATTATAAGTAATAATGTATGTACA
Source organism: Chrysopa pallens (assembly GCA_020423425.1). NCBI lineage: Eukaryota > Metazoa > Arthropoda > Insecta > Neuroptera > Chrysopidae > Chrysopa > Chrysopa pallens. The sequence goes on along the minus strand of CM035593.1, from coordinate 52,458,281 downwards.
TTATATTTTATAAAATTCTCAAACGTGTATGCAAATATCTAAAAGGAATTAGATAGGAAAAATGCAAATTTTTATGTTTATCTTCAAACACTGGAACATTATTCATTTCAATCTGTTTCAGTGTAAAACCCGTTTCGACAGTCAGCCTACTTTTTTCACGGACGTCAAATAACTTGATTTATGAGATTACTATTTTGGGCTACTTAAATCATGAGATAATTGAGGTCAAAGGTCGCAGATTCGAGGCTCACTTCCCATTCAAAGCTTGAAAGAATTTCTGCCCTTCCAACGAATGCCTATTATACCGCAATAAACTTTTGACAGAATCGAAAAAAAGTAGAAAAAAATTCTTTAAGAATTAATAAAAACTAGCACCACGTCGTTTTGTTCTTGAGATATTAAAACTAAAAATATTTATTTTTATCTCCGTCATGCACATTTCCTGCCATAACTTGAATTACAAAAGAAAAATTTCTTTCCTAAGCCGAAAGACGTTTATTAACATTTTAAACTGTTGTCTTTCGCATAACTACAGAACCACAACAGCATTTATATTAATTTATTTAGCACTGCTCACTGGAAGTGGTTTCTATTTTTTTAATACGAAGGTAACATAACACTTTAGAAAATTACATAAGTAAATTATAAACAACACCAAAATATCAGCGTCTTACAAAATATAATTTATGATTCTATACCATTTTCTAGTTGACTACAAAACACTAACTAGATAGATTATTTTTTTCTGTTTTTCATGATATTTTTTAGTAGAAGCAAGGACCATACTGTATTTTCATACAGAAAAACAGATACAAAAATACAAAGAAGAGAATAGTATCTGTAGACCAGATCATTATCTTACAACTCTGGTAATTAGTTGTAAATATTTCTAGATTATTACTAGTTACTAAGTCTTGGTGCATTTTTGCAATTTAGCGTTGTTAATATATTTGGGATCGATTTATTATGAATTTTAGGGTTTAGTTACTACAAGACTTTTTTTCACTTTCATACACCCTGTCAGTAAACTTACAAAAGGTTATTTGTAATCGAGCGAGCAACTTTCCGGATTTTTGGATTAGTGTAAGCGTAGTTAAACGAATTTTTATGTATATCCTGTGAGTGTAATATCCATGCAAGATTTTCGGTAAAGTTAGTATAGTCACTCCTGACTCAGACTCAGGTTAAATGTGCAATAGGGTAATTACAGATAATTTTTTCTATTTTAGTTTTTGTTATTTTTATTTGCTCACCAAAATTATCTGCTTATAGTACTTAGACTCAACGTGTTATTTTGGAATGTTAAGAATCAAGCTAAAAATTTATACGTGACTTAATTATGATAATTTTAACAAATTTTTTTCTTCGAAAAATCTGAACATAGAGCTGTTTCTGAGTGCGTTAAATTGCATCTTCAAGCTTGAAACTAAGAGATATTGTTTTTTTTTTTTTGTTATTTTAAGAATTGGAAAAAAAATGAAAAATTTTAAATATATTGCATTTAGTGCAATACCTTATACAAGCTTTTTTCAAATTGTCGGACAACAAAACTTTATTTTGCTTTGTGTCGGAGAAAATGTCATAATCAAAAATTAAATGAAATTGATAATAATTAATCTACACAATACAATAGTCTTGTGGCCGCCTTCAAAAAATTTAGGGTTTCCAAAAATCAAAACGTCTCATTTTTACAATTTTCGATTAGGAAAAACTTATGCACTGAAAGTCAAATACAAATATTTAACTTGATGCATATCATACCGAAATAACCTGTTGTTTTTCTCTGCGACTATTTCTTTCTCTGTCTAACAAAATTTGACAAAACGCGTCAAAAACAAACCGTTAAAGATTACCTATTAAAACTTCAAACAAATAAAAAAGTATTATGGACCACGCGCATTGTGATTCTTTCAAACCAAAACTAATTTAATTTTCATTAGACGAAAGCAGTAACTTTCTATCAGAATGTAAAAAAACAAAATAAAATAAAATACTTATATTTTATTTACATTCTGTAAGACATATTCATTTATTTATATAAACAAAATTCTGATACACAGAATACGCTTTATGAATTCATAAAGTCAAACGAGTGAAATGGAAGATGTGAATCTTATAAAATTCAAATAACAATATTTATCATCTCCATTTCTTTTCTTTCTGGTACCACGTCTCTTTCATAGTCTTGTTTTGTATATTTTATACAGAGGGTAGGTATTATTATTATAATCATTACTCACAGTTATGATGAATTATATTTTTACTTAAATCTTTAGGATTCTTTCAAAGTGATATAATTATAATACGTATACAATATTTAATAGTAAGTGTTGTTAAACTTCGAATACTCAGATGGATCGGATTATAAATAAAAGATTAGCAGAACAATTGAAACGTGTGAAGGCAATAAATTTGACAAAAAAAACTGGTATGAAGACCGTTTTCACAGCTTTCTAAAAAAAAAAACCTTAGTAGCTTTATCGATTAGAATTTTGTCGATTACTAATTTTGAAGTCGCCATACTGTTTCATCAAAAACAACATTCCCAATTTAAAAAGTAGTGGTCTTGGAGAACATGTCAATCTCTTCTCCGTTTTTCCCTTCAACCCATTACAATTACTTTTTGTAACCACATCGGGAGTCAATCCCACAATCTCAGTAAGAAAAAGCCAACTCACCTACACAGGTCGGTAATTTGAATGTTGATTATGCAATAAAAACTGTAAAAATTTACCAACCGTTTTTCTTGTTTTTATCTTAATCATATTTACTTTTATATAAACATAATAATCAGAAATGTGAAAAAATGCACATATGCCATGAACCAACCCACATAAAGACTCTCTCGATCTTTATTATGTTATATTTTTCAATATTACAAACTTCAATAAACTGCAACTGCAAGGTAAAATAATTTTAAAAATTTTATAATTTGGAGACTCAAAAGCCCAAAACCGAAAACTTGCTATATTAATTATGGAATAATCGTGTAAAAGATCACCCTACCAACAAGAAAAAAGTACGTTAAGAAACACTTAATATACATTGTTCGTATATTGTTATTACGGGTAAATTGTAGACATTACAGGAATTAGGGCGTAGAAATATCATGCATTTAAATATACAAGTTTTATTGTAACAAATGATTATGGTGTGCATATTTAAATAGTTTACCTTATTGTTGTGTCATGTTGGACGATTTTATGTCTCATCAATTTTGTAATATATCTACTCTTATTTTTTTTGTATGTAGATTTGTTTATGTAAGGGTTGTATACAGACGGTAGTGCACGTAACACATATGATACACATGATTATAACACGTTTATTCGGCCATGTCGTGTAGACATGCTTTTATAATATATTATTTTTTCTATACGAATCCAACTAGTAGAGCAAAGTATTCAAAATTGAATTTAAGTGTGCGCAAAATTAGATGTTATTTAAATGCTGCAAAGTAAAATTGGGTGCCAAAAGTCTTAAATTAAGGAAATTCAATCATTATGATGAACTGCTGCTGTAAAATTACGCTGGGAGAATGTGAAAAACTATATAATCTATTGCAAAATCAACGAATGATTTCAATGGACTGACTAATATTTTTGAATAAAAAAGGCTTGAAGCATTTCTTTGAGTACTTTTGAATCATTTTTGCAACGAAAAATAAAATAAAAAGTCCACGGAACGCTGAAGTGTTTTTATATTACAGCTTTTTTATGGCATTGAAATAATACTTAGTTACTATCAAGATTAAACTTAACATGTTTAATTACTAATATAATTCAACTGTATAATTTATAAATCTGCAGCACCATTTACTTAAGATGCTTTTAATAATTGATAGCATACTTTCGGAATTGAAAATATTTTCAATTTTATTTGTTACTATATTTTAATTTTCTTAATAAATAGAACACAAACAATACCTCAGGCTTATTGTATATTTATTTATTAACATTCGTTAGACATATTCCTTCTCTATTGTCTTATGAATTCTTGGCAGATGGCCCACACCTGCCGCAGCATCAAACATCTATACGTATACATGTATACAACAAATTAATATGCTGCAAGCGAACTTCACCCTCCAGGTATTACTTTGGGTGTTACTATATAATACAAGATCCTTTAGCAGTAAAAAATACGTTTAAAACTTAAAAAAATTGCCTTAAAAATTGGCTAAGCCCAATTTTGTAAAATATTTATTTCAATAAATTAACCTTTTTATTCTATAAGTCAAACTAACTAAAACTAATTAGTTGAATTCAAATATCTTTTTTGGTCTGAGAACCTATTAAAACGGCTAACTCGTATAATGATTGACTAACAGTTAGGCTGGAAGACTTTTAGTTTCCCAATTTCATGGACAGAAACCAAATAATCGGCTATATTTCAGGAGGATTTCTCTGGCATCCCTGTCACAAACGACAGACTATTTTGCTCATAATAAATAAAAATTCACCGCAATTGAACTTTCAATGAAAATTATAATTGTAATTGATGATTTTCCTGTTTAACTTTGAGATATTTTATTCCGTATTCATTACGGACATGGAATCTTGTACTAATATAGTTGCATAGTAGAGAATATGATGATACTAGGTGGTGCATAATAGTGCTTGTAATTTTACATTTGTTGTTATTGTGTAATTAAAGATTCATACATAGCATATAACATCTTATAGGTTTGTGTGGCTTACCACATATGTGTTTTGCCGGAACATTACAATCTATTAGAACGTAATTGACTTACTAATTAAAATGAAAATACCGCATTCATTTTTATATATTTTTGATAATTTTTCACTTCGATGTTTTAATCTGTATTTTAGCATCTGTTTATGTATATTTTATTTCTGTTCAATTTAATGGTAAATGAACTGTGACTGTATAAATATATACATATATAAAGTACGTACGTTAAACAACTCTGCAATGCGCACAGTTCTGAATAATTTTCTTCACTAATTTTATCCGATACTTTAATTAAATTTATATGCTAGTGAATTTTAAATACTATGAATTTTTTTATAATGTTTTGAAGTTTTTTATTAGAATTTTACAGGATGGAGATTCATAAGGGGGTATTTTGGCCCTTATAATTAGGCACAAATAAGGTTAATCCCGCGTATGAATTTTCACTATTTTATTATTATATATTATTCAGTATATCGAACTTATGTATTTTAAGTTATCATTGAAATTATTTATATTATTCTAGTAATTGTTTGGTCACTAGGAGGTCAAAGATTGTCTAATTGAAATACATTATTAAATACACTGTGACACAAATTATACATGAGGATAATTATTCCACCACTATATTCAATCACAATATATTCCACCACAATTTATTTCACCTATCCATTTAAGCGCTAAAATAATAGACACAAATTTTATCATCACAATAGACATAAATTTGCATTAAAGTAGATACATTAAAGTTACAAAGACAATTTATAAATAATTTTTTTTAACTTTTCATTAATAAACAATTCAATGCTTTTTGAATGATCCATTTTGAGACATGGAATTTTTTTCATACTTTTTAATTTTAGGTAAAAAGCTGAGTCAGATAGTATATAGACTTACTGATTATACAACTAAGAGAAGATAGCAACTAATAGTAAGAACAGGTGAAATGCCTGCTATCAATCTCTGATGTATTTTTATCATATAATAAATACATTATTCTTTATACAATTGTAAAAGCGTGTGTAGTTGTCAACAATAGATAAAGATATTCATGCGGAAGGTTAAGGAATATAATTTGTCAACGGTTTCAATAAATTGGTTGAAATATTATGATAAAATTAAGCAACATATCAGGCGTTGGCCGGAAAGGACAAAGCTAAGAGTCGTGTAATGTTTCGAGCGAGGCGATCTTTTTTATTTAAAGACTTTCATTACTTTTGTTGCGAGTGAAGCGAGCTCTAAGGCCGAAGGTTAAATGAAGACCCGAAGCCGACACATTTAATTCTAGCGAGATTACTTCTCCCCTATTTGAATGCTATGTAAACGTTCAAAGAAAACGAAACAAAACCGAAATTGAAAATTAAACTGAATTCGAGTGGAAATTGTGTCGAATTTAAATAGACCACAAAAAAACTTTTAAAACAAAAGTAATAATTGGTTTTTAAGTAAAAAATATTTTCTGTATTAAACCTTTCTTATAATTTGTAAGTTGGTTTATGGATCCATTGACGTATTTTTGTTAATTTACCTCCTTCACAAACTTTAACTACCTTCATATAATTAGAATTAGCACAAACATCACGTCAGATAACTCTGATCACGGTCAGTTGTATAAACAAATCTTTGCATTACATTGCAGATTGCAGTACATTGGAAAATGTACTGTAAAAGTGATTCTATAAACGCCTCTTCTAAAGTTTTCTTAGCTCCTTCAATATTTTTTAGTGATACAAGTTTAAGACAAAATGTAACATACCTTTATATACTTTATATGTGTCGCGTATAATAATTACCTATAAACCCGTTCTATTCATTTTATGTAACTGGAATAGAATATGTTAATGATAATTACATTTATATCGTACCAACTCACAAACTTCCTTGTATAAAATTATTAAATATATAAATATAATAATCATATATTATACAAGTGCACTTATTCAAGAATTTACTCTGCTTCTTTCTTAACAATAATACGTTAATGGTACTTGTATTTTGGGCGTTTTAACATTTTTCTACATTTTAATGTGAGTTAAATGTATATATTTTTTTCTGCTTATGACTAAAAAGATTAAATATGTGTAAAAAGGTAATAAGCTTTACGTTGTGTACAATACGTTAAAAATGAGTGAATTTTTTTTTAATTTCTTAGGATAATAACTCTAATGAAGAATATAATGTTGTAACATTTAATTGGCGTACAGTAATTTTTGTTTGTTTTTGAGTTACGATTATTATTATTTTGTTGACAAGAAATATTTTTTTCAAAAGTGACATTTCTTTTAAGTATATTGAATAATAATTCTTGAAAATCTTGAAGCTAAATCTTTTATAAAAACTAACGTGTAGTTTTGTGCTATCAAAGTATAATTTATTAATTTCATCTGATCCACGTATAAAATAAATTATTAAAGAAACTACCGTAGAAATCATATTATTCAGTAATTAAATACAGTATGTAGTCCAAAATAACTTGTTTGTCATACATTGAAATGCTATAAATAACTTTTATTTCTTCTAATAAATATCAATGAACAATCTATATAAGAGAAAAAAAAACTTGTTGGGTGGTTTTATATGCCACATATTCAATCACCTTTGTTCTCGTTTGTAACAGTTCTATAAAATATGGAGTGTTAATTCAATGGAACTTCTTCTACATATATGAGAAAATAAACTTTTTGGGTATGTTGTTTGTATGTATAGTATAGTAAAATATATTGTGACAATCAATTCTACGTTTATTTTCTTCATTTATGGATGTATTGCAGAGAAAAATATATTATCTTTGTATAAAAAGGAAAAATTCTTACAGTCACTGACAACGAAATGTAAATACCTTTCTCAACCGATATTCAAATATAAGTATTATGATCCACATCCCTAAAAGTTCTAGTTGGAATCTCTGAACTGAATATAGTGTTCTCCACTTATCAAATATTAGCGATTATCTTTAAATTTTGAAAATAAATATTAATAATAATAACAAATGAGTCTATTTATTTATATATTTTTATAGCTATTTTAAGTTTCTGATAGTCGTCTGACTTCTTACTGGTTATTAACGGTCGAAAATCTGTATCTGATATTCGACGTCCGTTTACGAATTCCTTTAAATTAAAATTTTTTAGAGCAAAAAAAGCATTGAACCGAAAAATACTTGAATCTTGATTAAAATACTGACCATAATAGACAAAATTAGCTTCATATTAAAAGTACTTCGCCCATTGACAATTGTTTTTCGGTTTATTAAAATATCGATCCCGAAATCTTTATTTGTAGCCACAAAATAATCAAAAATTTCCAGTTGACAAAGTCTTTAAAGTTTCATATTGAGATACAAGAAAATATAATTTATAAAGTTTTTGTTTTGGTTTTTGGCTTAAATAAACTTCCAAATTATTCAGGCACTTTTACCTTAAATTTTCCGATTTCATTCTTTGAACTTGGTCCAACTTTGCATCAAGGAACTTGGTTTGAATTTTTTTGCATATTATAATGTAAAGTCATTTTTGCCTTTTCTTTTAAGGCAAACCCTTTTATTCATAAATATGATAAAAACCATATGTGATTATATAGAAATCTATGTAAAATTTTTAGTAAATCGATTCATTAGCACTCGGAATATCATGTCAAACATATTAAAAGTAAGTTTGTCGTCAAATATAAAAATTTTATAGAAGGACACAGAATATTTAACTTGTTGTAGCAAGACTACTATAGAATAATATTATCAATTCCGAAGGTTGTGGTTGAAGAATTTAAAAAAAAAATCAACTGAGATTTTTTTCTATGTTGTATACACAAAGGAGCTTATTTAGAGGAAAAAAATGTATGTATATTGTATATTTTTTCTCGTGTATTTAAATATTGAATTAGATAAATATATAACATCCACTGGTATAATACAGAGCTTACGATGTATGACGTGTGGGAACTTTTATGTCTCATCGTAAAATTGAGTGAATACAGTATAGAATCTATCAGACAAGGCTAATATTAAGGTCACAATCACACGTACCTTTATTACGAAGTTTTATTCTCGAAATATACACAATATGTTTGACTATATTAAATTTAACCTTAAATTTATAACTTTAGAAAAATAGAAGAAGGCAATAACAAAATTGTGATATCGGAGTTCATAGAATCACCTTCATCTCAATATATCTGACCGAAAAGTGACTCAAAAACAAAAGAAGTTATGGAAGATGAAATTTTGGTGTTATATTCTAGGCGTTAGATTATATTTAACTTCGTATATGAGCAAAATCAGTCCATTGGGTCCGATGGATCCATGATGAAACTTTTTAGCCGTGAGAAAGAAATACAAATTTCAAAAATAAATCTTTTGTTTGATCCATTTTTTCTTAAATTGTTATTTTACCTATAATTTATAATAAAAGTATACAATTATAATAAATATTATCATCAAAATTATTGCATATTTAGAGTGTATGCATATTTAGAGTGTTTTACGAATGCTTATGATTAAAACTACTTAACCATATTTCAAGTATCTAAATCAGTTATTTTTTATCTTGACTTGTTTTAACTAAAACTATCATTTACTTCTTGATGCTAGTATATTAAAACTAGTTCTTGTTTTCGTGCATATATGTTAATTAATTTTAACATAGAATGTTGCAACTTTAGAAAACAATGTTTTGGTTACTGTCTGCAGTAACTGTCACAAGAGATATGTTAAAAAACCTGAAATACAAGTTTATTATATGTGTTTCTCGATATATACTAAAAAATTCAAATTGTAATATCATTATTGTAATCCAAAAATTATAATCGTAATAATTGATGATAGCAAACTAGAATTTTAAACCCAAATAAAAACATAAGCTTCAGGACATAAAAATGTTGTTTTGTTCGTTTTATTAGAAAATAATCTCGTCAAGGCTTCATCCACTACTAATGAACTAATATAACTATGCGGTGCAATGAACAGGAACTTAATCAAGCAAATTTAGAAACAAAACAAAAGCTGATGACGTTTGAATACAAACATAGAGAATGAACACCCTCATGAAATTGACCAATTCCTAGAAACAGAAGCAACAATTCTGGGGCTAGTACCTTTGTTTGACTACTGATACCACTGCTTGATCAGTTTGTTTCATACCGGTGTTTACTTTAGATAGGGATGCTTAGTGTATACTATAATATGCCTATGGTCTTAAGACAAAAATTTTTCAATTTTCGATGACATAAAACATAACGTTATTTACAGAGATTTTGTTAGTCATGTAAAAACAATATATTTAACCCACAAAAACCTTCTTTATATTGTTATTTTAGAACATTTACAAAAAAAAAAATGTTCAGTTGGATCAGTATTGATCAGTACCTATTTATGTTTTTCGTATTCTTAGTGAAAATAAAGCTTTAATGAGATTCTTTTGTTTCAATTATTTCGACTGTATTCAAATTTTTCACGGTGAATATCGTTGTAAAAGGATAAAAAAATGATGTGGTGTCGTGGGACACCAGGTAGGAACGAAGTTCCTTCGGCTAATGTAGAATCGACACAAATTTCAAAAAAAATCGTGCTCAATTTTATGTAGGTTTTCTTGATTTTTCTCTTAAATTTTGTCTGAGTACAAGAAAGTATTTAGAAAAAAGATAACCTAGAAAACCTTACTTAAATATTTTATATTTATAAATATATATTTATTAATATATTTATTAATAAAGAATAAACTAATACTTACGTATTTAATTCTTTTGCACTGAATAATTTCCCACAATTATCACTGTCAATTGCATTCAAGTCACTTGTTGGTTCACTTGACATTGTTACTATAGTTACGTCTCATTTAACGGTTTTATTCCACGCATTTTTTCTTACGGTTTTACTATCACATTTTTTTCAGTTCGGTCGCGCAGCAAAATCCCTATCACCTCCAAGCCTGCCGTAAGGAACTTCGTTCCAATAAAATATTTATTTTTTATGATTACTGTTGCTAAATACTACTAGATAGTGCGTATGAATGGAACTAAATAGTCATCCTATCACCATCATTTGTACTTTTTCCCTTTTAATATCTTTTCAATTCTATGTTCCCTTTTAATATCTTTTCAATGTATTTCCATGCCATCATTAAGAAATAAATCAGAGTGAAATATTCAGTGTAGCATAGCCTTTAGTAAGCAATTACATTTATAAACAAGCATACTTTTAAAACGAATAAAACCAAACTACTTTAAAGTTTAATCTGCTTGTAATTAAAAAATAAATTTATAATCATAATTACTACTGGGTATTATATCCTACAATACAGTCAGTAATTTTTCGAGTGGTATTAAAATTAGTATAAGAAGTATAAAACCAACCAATGGTAGCTATGGCCCATGAATATGAGGCACATAACTTCCGAATAAATAAATCATTCTATTCATTGGATGAACACAGTTAATTTTAATATGTTTTTATTGATTCGCTTTCTTCAATATCTGTCCGGGTGTAATTATGTAATTGATTTTAAACTTCAGGATGAGGTAGATATTTGAAATTTGGACCATAGATCTGAAGTGCATGACCATAAACATGAGAAAAAACAAAGAAAACAAAAAGAAGAAAGAACGAAACGGATACCAGAAATGTAAAGAAACAAAAAGGCGAAAACAAAACGAAAAATTTCATTCGCAGAACCTAAAAAGCAGGAAATAATTATAACTTAAAAATAGTTTTTATTGTAGCATGTTTTTATAACTGATCAAAAAGTATAAAATGATTTCTCTATTTTCAAACGAAAAACATGCTGGAGATAAGTGAAGCATTAATAGCTCGACTCATGCTGCTATATGCGCTCCATGTTTTTTCGTTTGAAATGAAAGAAATAATTTTATACTTTTTTACTACTAGTAAAAGGAAGCTGTATAATTATTTAAAAATTTCAAACTTAAAACTTAAAACTTAAACGAAAATTCATGTTTTGAGATACCCTGAATCCAAAAAAGTTGATTCCAGAATGTGGGTGTGACAGCGATATCGTATCGAACGCTTTATCCAAAATTCACAAAACGTGGCACGATATTTTTGGTTACAATCAGTAGTGTCCCAGTTTATTCTAGTGATTTTTAACGATTCTTCAAAAATGGCTACAACGTTTTGTTTCAAACTTATTAGTATATTTACATAATATTTTAAAGCCAGAAACTTATAATAAATTTATTGAAAGATATCTGTGGTAAAATTCAATTAATCATATTTATTTTCATACATAAAACTCTTTATAATTAAATTCACTTTATTAGTTTTTATTAAATATTTTCCTTGTGGCAAATTACCTTATAAAACCACCGCTAACTTATAGTGGTTTCGACCTCGAAATGTATTTAATTCGCAGGAAAAATACAGGGAAATATTTACTTTAAAATCATAATTCTTAGAGTCATATAAGAAATCCAAATCTGTCTACTCTGAAAACCATGCTCGTACAAAATATACTGGTCCACTTAAGAGCCTTTCGTTTTTCATTGGTTTATAAAAACAAATATAATATCTATTTTCGGACACAATACCATGATATCCTATCATATAAATCAACTAATAATTAACACTTCCACGTACTTCCGTTACATGTCCTACTCATAGAATGATGATAATATACAAATAAAACGAGAGTTGTCTTGCCGTTTATAAGTTCCAAGATTTCCCACCATTGAATGAATAATCCAAGATAAAACTTTATTTCTTAAAATATGGAAGTTTACACAAACATTCAATTGAATCAGAGAGTAGTTGTTGCAATGATAGCTTGGCAAACTCTTGTTGGCACTACAAAATAAAGATTAAATTAAAAATTTTATAGTTTGTTATACAGTATTATTTGAACTAGTTAATTAGACTTTAAAAAAAAAAAAATCTTTCAAACAAAAGCTTTATTAATGTAACAAGAAAGTATTCTTATCAGTAAAATACAGTTTTAATGTACATTTTTAATTTTAAATTTCAAAAACCATAATTAATAATTATAGTGAATCAATTTAATTAAATTTGTGTTTAACTTTTGACATTATAGATACAAATTAAACGAATATTTTTTGAGTTACCCTTTCATATACTGATTATTTTCCACCTCCACTTTTTTAAAATTTCAAGGATGTCCATAAATTGGATTTTAGGCATTTTTATTATGTGGTTATCCGATCTTCAATATATAGAATAAAGTACGTATTCAGTGCATTCCATAAATTATTGATTCCAAATAATTTGCTTAAACTCACTTTTTTGTCTTGAATACGCAAACAAAATATCAGCTTGCTATTCCCAGATTGACAAATTTGTTAAAATGGTCTAAATTTGCTAGGGTGATATATACTTTCGGCTAAAAATACTATATTCTGACATATTCTATTCATATGTCAAAGTATATAAACCCAGCATATTCTTCACAATAGTTTATTCTTTTTCCGTATTCAATTATTCTTCTATTACAGTGTATGTGCTTTTAAATATCATCTTTAATTAGTTTAAAAAATTTATGACTAGATAATTAATTAAATTGAATATTCGTTGAAATATTCAAGGACACATATATTGTGGAAAAATAAAATTAAACTTTGTATTATATTTTATAAAAACAAATGTGATTTTTTACGGTAGAATTATCATAAAAGCAATTTTGTTTGGAAAAATTTTATACATTATACTTTGTTACCAATAATTTTCAATGAATATTATGTTTTTCCAATTAACGATTAGATTTTATATAGACGATATAAAGAAAATTATTATATAAATTTGTTTATTTTCTGACGATGATATATAATTTAAATATCTGAACTACAAAATTGCAAATTTTGTAGTAACAAAATTGCAAATTTTGTAGTATAGCTATGGAGCATTTTTGCATGTCTGGACTTCGACGAAACAAATGATAAACTATTATTTCTCCTCGAAAGAAATACAACTTCTCACAGGTCAAGTATTTGATACGTACCGTTTAGCTCAACTAAATTAAGGGAACTGAAGGGTAAAAAATGCTAGCCCTATCCTGTTTTTTGTAAAGAAGGCAGCTAGGTTTGATAATAACCAAAAGCCTACAGAGACTGAGCCAGTTGTGATTCATTGACGGAAAGGGCTCATGGAACAGATTGATCAGTAGCGAATTAATACAAACTGTAAAACATTGACACTAAATTTTTGCACTCAAGATGTGTAGCACATTTTCAATTTCCAGTGGTTATGCTAGTGATTTTCGATATATTAATATGCCAATTATCATTTGGAAATTATTTAAGTTTAGAGTAACAACATACTGATGATAGATGTATTCCACATTTCAACAGCAATATGTAAATTTTAATGAGGTTAAAGTCTTTTTGCCGTCTTTTATTGATCATTTCCATGAACTAACTACGCCTGGACTTTATAACATTGCTATAATTTATTATATATATATATATATGAGTACATATAATCATTTATCCAAAAGCAACAAACATGAACTTGTTATTAAGAAAAGTTTAAAATTCAAAATTAAATTTTTTCATTAACAATTGTAGCCAAAATGAATTTAATATTTAATTTTGTTTACATTTTATGTTAAAGATAACTTTCAAGATACTCTTTTTCACGTATATATATATATATATATATATATATATAAATATATATATATATATATTCATTTGGTTTCTTGATGATTCTAGAAACAATTTTCAGTTATTTTAATCAAAAAATTATTTAATAATTTACAAAGCACTTGCTATTATAATTTAGACAGAAAATGTACATGAACACATTGGTTAGAAAAGGGTAGATTGTTATAATATTATGTTGAATAACATTGAGTTCAAATTGATTTTAATCTTGTTATTTCCAGGTTGTGAACAATTTTTATACTTTTGTAATCAATTCTATAGAAGCAAATATGGAAAATGATAATCAGATTTTATTGATTTTTCTTTTTTTTATATCCGAGGTATATATACCGTTATCGGAAGTATTGTTTTCTTGTTTGTAAAATAGTTTTTTTTTTTTTGCTGTGATAACAAAAATATTTATGCTCACGTTTTGAATATTTTAGAACAATTTTCATTGCATATGACTGTCTGTCGGTTAGAAGAATGTGCTGTACTCCAAGACTACTGAAAGAATATTTATAAATTTCTGACAATAGTGGATATGTTCGGCGTACTTCATTTAAGAAACCTCTGAATTTTACTAATAATCATGCAAGAGATACAGCTCATGAAACTGATTGCGTATTTTTCACTTAAATCTCGATTTTGGTAAATAATTTTGACTCTGATCAAATTTTGTTGTACACGTATGATATAGTTTAACATTATTGCTGAAATCCAGTATTCTAGGTATTAAAAAAACAAGTTTGGGACAGATAATCGCGAAAAAAATAGCTTACTTTTTTTCTTTATAAATCATTATTTCTAGAAATCTAGAAATTTTAAACTTACTAGTACAGAGGTACAGAAAATTTTAGGTGATTAAAATGTATAAAGTGAATTTTTCACCACATATCAAAATTTCAACTCATTCAGAGAACACTTTCTTGATATACGGATATTTATGCTAAACATATTCATACATCATCAGGAGGTTCTGTAACACTTATTGGCATTTTATGTTTTATTTCCAAATTTCATTCAGGTATTTATATCATCTATTTTAGAGCGATATAATTCATTTTAATTTTTGCATTATAGATAATATTAGCTAAACTTATAAAATTATATTGAATAACTCGCTTTTAACATTATTTATTCACTTTCAAAAAAAAATTACAAAACTTGAATTTATTTGATCTACCAAAATGATTCGCATCTATTATTTTTAGGAATCATTAATAAAATAATTTATTTTATTTAGGATGGCCGCAATGGTTTTTGGGTTCTAATACACAACAATTTTGGTTCTAATACAGAACAATTTTAAAAATAGTGACTTGCGACAAAAAAAAGTGATAAGTGCGACCATGATTTTGTAAAGACTTGTTTGATAGTGTTTAACTCGAAAACAAAACTATGAAACGTAAAAAGAAACACGATTCATTTCTTCGCTTACGGTTTTTATCGGGAAAATCATCATCAATAAAATCAAATCATCGAGATAATAGTTTCTCTCAAACTACAAGTTGTTTTATACCATCTCCTTATGTAATCAGGTAATACAGCATCTCTAAATGTGGTCCTAAATACCCTTGGCCCGCCCCTTTTATATATCTCACATTTATATAAAACTGATGTTTTAAGTGTTTTATAACCAATTTCGTTGTCGTGTGTCTTCTAGTTCTATTTTCTATTTATGTTGTCTTTCTTGATGTTGTTTAAATAAATGTACGCATGTTCGTTTGTTTTTAATGGTTATTAGTCCATTAATTATTTTCTTGGTGTCTGTGTTTTTCAATTTTCTCAACATATTGACATTAATTCAGGTATACTTGGATATTAAAAATACATCAATTCAATATTAATGTTTTAGTGCTAGTGATTTTAAACTTGCACAATTAGCTATTTATCGCAGAACACACAGTCCAAAAGACCATTCGAAATTTTTTAATCCGACCCAATCATCATTGTAAACGATCTTTTACTTTCCAATAAAATGGAGTCGTTTCATAATTAAATTTCGTGACATTCAACAATCTATTATCAGCAAAAATACAATTCATTATGATTGTAGAAGTATCTTCTTTACCGGCAATATTTTTCGATTACTGCAGAGAAGTGCAAAATTTAAAAAGCTAATTTTTACAGCAATTTACTACTATTTTAATAGGCTCCTGATTCAAAAAAGTACATTTATGTGACAAATCTAGCAGTAAGTTGTTAAGCAATTTGGTCTCCAATCAATAATTAATAAGGTAAATCGATATGAATGTTGATAAAAGAAAATGTTTTAATTTTCCAGTTCTTGTAAAATAGAAGAGACAAAGTAAGCATTTAATTTTCAATGACAGGCTGATTGAAATTTTAAAAAGTTTTTATAAAATCCTATAAAGTAACTAAAAAGTGTCTCGGCTCTTTCAAAGAAAGTTTTTTTTTTTTGGCTTAGGCGGCTATGACGGCACTTCCAATGTAAAATATACAATGCACGTATAAAATGAATATACACAAACTGCATTTTATCTCATTACATGAATATTACAGTTTACTCTTTTAAAAAATAAATATATAAACAATAATTTTTTTCTGTAATATTAAAATATGTTGCTTCACTTCATAAAAATAAATTGAATGTATGTTTAATATATGTATATACAGGTATGATACTATTTTTAACCAGCTATAAAAAAGAAGCAGGTTCTTAATTCCACTTTATGTTTTTTTTATGTTTGTTACCTCAAAACTTTCGATTAGGTGAACTCATTTTTGTGATTACTTATATTTGAAAGCTGGTGCCTCTCGTGTAGTTCCATTTCAATTTGGTCCAGATCTGATGGCCCCTAAAGGTGAGAGAAGGAGCAAAAAACAATTTTTAGTGGTAAAATTAGATCCAGATGAAAAATTTTTCGTGGTGGTAAACAACAAATCAAATAATTTAAAAAACAACTTTCAAAAGTCGGTGCCCATTTTATCCTTAGCTAAAAAATTCGCGTCGATTTAGAAAGGTCATAAGGAAATTATTAAAATTATTTTTTACTTTTTAGTTCATTTTTTGAAGGCGGTTCTTGTTTATTTAAAAATTTGTTATTTATTTTATTAAAATATAAATAGTACATGTATCTATAGACAATCTCATATCATAATATGTATACCGCATCACTATTTTGGAAATAGCTACTTTAAAGAGTAACTTTATCATCGTTATTGATGAGCAAACTCCATTGTGTACATAATAAAAATGTAAAATAGTCATTTATTTTCGTTTTACTGATATACCTTGTTCATTACGATCCGTAACATTAAAATTAGAACCCTGTTGAAATGTGTTTAATCATATTGATTATACCTACCTCAAAGTGATGGTCCTACCTTCTTGGCATAGAGCTTTCATTTATGTGTATAACCCGCAAGATATCAGAATTGGAGATTTTTCAAAATAAAACGATTCTTTATGGTTTTTGCCATTATATATTTTAAACCTGAAAAAGTAGTTAAAAAGTAGTTTTGTAGTTCATTTTTACGAAAAAGTTTTGAGATCTTGGATAATATATAAGATGATAGAAAACTGGGTAAATTTGGACTGCCAACTACTTTTCCCGGTTTAAAATAGATTGTGGAAAAAACTATAAAGAATTTTTTTATTTTGAAAAATCTCCAATTCTGATATCTTGCGGGTACTTACACAAAAATGAAAGCTCTATATAGCGATGTTGTAAACACCAAACACAATACATAAACCACCTTGTTGTATCTTCACAAAATGTTATGAGTACGGCATTGAAAAAGAATTTGGTGGTCTTTACAAAGAATTCTAAAATTACTGAATGTTCAAATTAT
This sequence comes from Chrysopa pallens, assembly GCA_020423425.1. Lineage (NCBI taxonomy): Eukaryota > Metazoa > Arthropoda > Insecta > Neuroptera > Chrysopidae > Chrysopa > Chrysopa pallens. Next base: position 52,440,167 of record CM035593.1, on the reverse strand, counting down.
TATCCCATGTCTATCTTTAATGTGTTTGGTGCTCAATCTTGGCTATGAATCATCGTGTCAATAGAACACATATCTTGTATGAATTGAACAATTCTTCAAGAGTTTGTTCTAAAGCTGTATGAGATAGTCGATTTTGTACCTATACAGACATTAAATTTTATGCTTTTTTTTCTTCTTTTCAAAAGATAGACAAGGGTATATAAACAGGTCACAATATTTTTATTACTTTTATTTTAGCAAAATTTAAGTCTACGCTATCTGCATAATACAATATAAAAATGCAATATATCAAATATAAACGGATACAAATATAAAAGTGCTCAAAGCATGAGCTTTGAAAACTCTGAAACGGAGTTATAATAAACTTTTTCGTTCGGTCGACTTATCCAGCCGATTTGTGTACTTAATGAAAGGTATTCTTACTTAATAAAGAAACTTTGTTTTATCTAATACCACTCAGTGACTCAAATAGGATGCATTAAAGAGTCCTTACACACTCAAATAGGATGTATTGAAGAGTTTTGAGAGCTCAACACACACTCATATCCGTTTTGTGCTTTGAATGATTGATAGTATGAGGTCTGTTCGGAAAATGTCACAGTTGCTTAGAATTTAAGATTTAAATTTAAACCATCAATTTATTATCAACAATTAATGTTGCGGAGCAGCATAAGGATCCACTAGTTTATGTGAACAACCAAAAGGCCTGAATTCCTTTTCTAAGTATTTCTCCAATAATTTGAGGTTTCATAATCCGTTGGAACATTTAGTACCTATATATGTTACAAATAAAGGAATATGCATGCATCTAAGGTAGTATATATCGTAGCTATCTATCGGTATGACGTGCCATAAATAAGAACTATACTAATACACATGAACGTGTAGAGTAAAGAGTGCTGAACACATTGAACATGCGACTTGGTAGCGATTCACACAACCATTGTTACAAATCGAAGAACATATAATACGTATACATGGTTACATACCTCCATCAACAAAATGCGTTCGTCGTTATATACAAACGGCACACAAGCAAATGAAAGAGGATACATCTATTCTCTACACATAACGAGTTTAATAATAACGACGAATATGTTGAATGCGGTACTTCTGACCTACACAATATATTCGTACATACCTCGTCATTCGACACACATACACACACACACACACATACGTACATACACGTAAATACAACGATTTCTCTGCTACATAAAACTACCCTAACTAACTAACAACTAGAAACAGCATGCGACACGGAGATTGGTTTACAACAGCCAACAAAACTCGACAGTTCTTTTTGTGTATGTGTGTGTATTATTGACGTTTGCTTTTTATTAGCTATTTACTTGCGTATATAGTACGCATTTAATGCGAAGTTATATGAATATATTGACCTAGAAATTCTAACAAGTCTTCAATTTATTGAAAATTTTATATGAAGTGTAAGTTGCCAAATTCCAACAGATAAAAAGTTTATAATTCCAAACTTTTTGAATATGAATTCCAACTTGAGCTTCAAGCTCTGCATCCTTCAGTCACACTTACTTGTATCTATTATCAAATCGTCATACTTATCATTCTGATTTAAACGACCGATGTTTTCCGTTTCTGAGATTCGTAGTAACGGATGCTTCTGTGATATTAATGCATTTCTTTTTTGTTGGCTTTCCTTGACATTTTTACACTTTAACAATCATCAGAAACCCTGATTTTTTTATCGGATTTCAGTTTTTTTTTAAATCAGGAGTTTCTTGTCTATTTTAATATTATAAGTTGAACTAATCGAATTTTTTTTACACTGGGCAAATATCTCTTTTTTCTATAACTTGTAAAACTTTTAATATGCCTTTGAATTGACAGATTTGATGACATTCTGATGAAGCTGATAACGTAACTATGTTTATTTTTCATAGAAAATAATATTATATTGATCTATCTGGTTTGGGAATATTGAGAATATTGCTGGAAAAACACCCTGACAATTTTAAAAGGCTGAAAGCTCGTTTATGTCATTCTGGTGGAGCTGATAACAAACTATGTTCATTTGTCATTGAAAATAATCTTGAAATTCATTTATCTGGTTTGGGAATGTTGAGAATACTGGAAAACAACCTGACAATTTTAAAAGGCTAAAAGTTCGTTTATTTAAAGGTGTAATGAATATAATTTGTATATGGTTTTTTTGGCCAAAAAAGGTGATGATATTTTTATGTTCTACAATATTTATTTAAAACTGTTTCTTACTCTTCCTTTTTCACCCAACCTAATTTTAAAATGAATAAAAGTTGATTACGTGTAGGATTTATTCCTGTCAAAACACGGTTTCTATAATTTGCATCCTTGAAAAATTAACAGCGTTATATAGAGACCATTACTAAAATTTCTCAAAAGCTCTTATACTATAACGTATGTTAACTTGTCAGAAATATACTTGCAAAACTTCTTGAATTGGTATTTCAAAAATGTTATTCAAATTTCGAACAATTCCAACTACCATATATTTTACTAAAATTCAGATATCTAAATTGGCCAAAGAATGTCGCTGTACATACCAGTTAAACGATGAAGGCATATGGTGTATATATCAAAGTCATGATTATTTTCATTTTACAAAATTTATTTTATTTTAAAACATATCATGTTCAAAAATGTTGTTGACGTTTGTTCCATCTTGCTGAGTAGTTTCTCTAGAAGTGGTTATGTTTTAATAAGCACAATTATTTTTTTAAAAATCTGAATATTTTAAAAATCATATATTTTTAAATAATACGAATCCTATCAAAGTTATCATAAGGTAGCTTCTTTCGTTAAGTAAAGCATTATTCTTCAAAAAATCAATGATATTTTGGGAAAGCTATAGAATGTAAATCTTATGTTGCTACCTAGTTTTTCTGTGAACCGTTACAACAGCTTTTAGTTATAAAATGAAGAACTTTCTAATTTTTTTTAATTTACGTTTATTAAAGGTATTTTCATGAATCTCAGTTACAAAAACTGCACTTTCGGGAAATATTAAGGAGGATTTAACCACTTTTAAATTATTAATCGTTGATTGTGAGTTCTAGAAAATAAGATTACCTTATCATATCAGCTATAATGTTCAATAGCAAGTGTACAATTCACTTTTATTTAAATTTAGAGTTATGCATAAAGATTTTAATTAACAAAGGTACGTCATATTCAAAATTCATTCTTTTAAGAATTTCTTCTTCCGTACTTCCTACAATAGAAGCACAACCGGCTTGTATCATCAATTAGTATAACAATAGGCATCGGTAAATAATTTATAGAAAACTAATTTGCATCGCTTTTGGTTCTCCTCCACTATTCCTATTACTGCAAAGATAGTTTAATTAATTAGCTTTGTCAAAAGTAGTTCACTAATATTGTAAGAATTCACTTACAATTTGTCAGATTCAGCATCGAGCATTTGTCTGCTTATATACTTGTACATATCATTAGACAGTGAACAAAACAATGGCATTGTTAATTCCCAAATGAAAAAATTTTCCAACTTTAATAAACCTGTAGTAATAAAGACATATGACTATAAATTTTATTTATTTATGAGTATAAAAAAATTTTTCTAGTAAACACTGACTGTTGCAAACACAGTAGAATTGATTTTTTCTACTGAAGAGAAGACCAAAAATAAAACATTGTGATCGTAAATACATTCATAAAGAACGAACTTTAGACATAAGATACACAGTAAAGGAATAATATATAAATAAGAATACCTAGTACGATTATAAAAATACTCATAAAAACATATTTCTCTATTCTCTTTCCACGAAGAAAGCAAGCTGTGGTGCATACGAACCTTGGTGACCATATATATATATTAAATCAATTGTTTGTTTGTATCCATAAAACTGGAGAATGACTGCACCGATTCTGCTAATATTGATATTGAAATAATTGAGGAAGTTCGGGGAAACGTTGAGAAACAAGAATAATAAGTAACGAAAAAAAGTTTTTTTCAAACTTTTTCTGTTAAAATTGCCATACAAACACGTGACCAGATCTAATAAAATATTATAAAAAACGTAAAATATGATATTCTGTGCATCGGATATATTGCTTTTATAGATAGATATACGACCGTGCAACATTTTTTTGTACTACCCTAAATAAAACGAATAAAAGTTATTTTTTCGAGACTACGACGACGCTAAAAGCAGTGTTAGACGATCTATCTCCATTATTATGAATAATAGTTAAAACAAAACACCTTTTATATGTAAAATTTCATATTCTACTATTTAAAAAAAAAAAAAAAAAAAAATTTTCACTCTTACACTTTTATTACTGCCTGATTACTGCCAGAATATAGTTTCCTTACTATATTGGACCACTGAGAATTCATCAGATTTGAATAGCGGTCTTTCGGCAAAGCTTAAATTGTTTTCAGTGATGAATTCTCAATGGTCCGAAGTCTGTATGAATTTATTTATTTATTTAAGACTGTATAGATTGGAAATTAAAAATATTTTTTGAATGCTAATGATTTAAAAAAGTTCACACATATACTGGATCATGTGTCAAGTATCTAAACAATAACTTCTGCTTGTATTCTCACTTTGTTTCAATTTTGAGAGGAAACCAATTAGTATTCTACTCAGACAGTAAATAAGCGAGTGTGTGTGTGTGTGTGTGTGTGTGTGTGTGTGTGTGTGTGTGTGTGTGTGTGTGTGTGTGTTGAAAAAAAGATGTGGATCATTTTATTTTCATTGGAGGAAAAATAAATAAGATTTTTTTCTATACACCTTGTTCTAAGTAATAATATAATAGTAATAATATATAAGTAAATATATATATTATGAGTATATTATGAGTATATATATACATATATATATATATATATATATATATATATATATATATATATATATATATATATATATATATATATATATATATATATATATATATATATATATATATATATATATATATATATTAAGTTAAAGATTCTTATTTTTGATATGATTATTATTTGTACAGACTTTAATCAAATATAGGAATAAATTAACAACGTCATTGAAATTTACTATTGAAAGGATAGTAAGTAAGTGGGTGGTTTCATATTAAAAAAGTATATCCTTCTCTTGTATTTGATATTATACCATTGGTATTAATAACATGAAGAGTATTTACCATAACTGTAAACAGTTACTTTATTATTATTATTCTTATTATTATTATTATTATTACTTATTTATTTACTTTTTGGGCTTAATAATACTGTAGCAAAAGTATTCGAAGAATCGAACTCTCAGAATCACTTGAAACTTTGCATATGTATTCAATTATTTAGAAAGAACTGAAGGATAAGTATTTTAGGAGACTCGACAAAACCAATGACAAAAACTTGGAAAGGGTTATATTGGGGATCTACTTGTTTAAGGTCCTACGTAAATATATATATATATATATATATATATATATATATATATATATATATATATATATATATATATATATATATATATATATATATATATATATATATATAGATATATATATATATATATAGGTGTTCTCACTGTTCTCTGTTAATTAGAACAGGAGATATCTCAGCTTGAGACGACAAAAACAAAGAATTTAATGTTCGTGCCTTGCTCTCATCACTCTCATCTATTGTGAGAATTGAATAGCTTAAATGAAAGGTCTTAAATCAGTCGGTGTACTTAAATGTACCAAAAATAATCCCTCTATCTTCATTACAACTGGGGATATTTGCGTACAAAACTCATGGAGAAAGAAACATAATATGGTATTAAAACACTCATTGACTCAATACCTATCATTTGAGCCATTAAAAACCCAAATTGATTGAGTTGGAGATTGTTGAGAACACCAGATACACTCATCACATTTTCTGGGTGATAATATAAGTGTATCAGTTCTATTTGGAAAATGTCACAGTTGTTTAAAATTTAAAATTCAAATTTACGCTATTAAATTGTTATTTACGTTGATCCTGTGGTGCAGCAAACAAGGATACTAGAATGGAATAATTTATTAAACCCTCTTTTTTGAATGAAAGACAAAAAACTATATTATTAAGCAAATAATCATAGTAAATGATTATTTGCTTAATAATTTCAACTTACAAAATGTAAATTATTTAGCTACAATAAGCTTACTAAAGTAAATAGTTATAATACATTTTTACAAAAAAATTAACTTTTAAAAATTGGTTATACATTTGTTCTTAGGTTTATGCTCAGGTTATACGTTGAGTTCACAGTCTTCCAGAAACTTCAATGTGTGTTTCACTACTTTGGTATTGCGATAGACGAAAACGCAATTAATGTACAATGGAAGACAGATCTTATCTTTTGTCAACCAGTTGAGCAACTTCAGTCTTTTATTTTCAAATGTAGGACACTGCTACACCACAGGATACAATGTTTGTTCCGGATAGGATGGAGGTCTTGAACAATTTTTACTTTGTGAAATGAAAAGTACAGATTATAGTGGCCGGTGCAACATCTATTGATTGTTTCTTTTAAATTTACTAGCGAGAAACCACGAATTGTGGTTGATTGTGGTATATTTAAAAATAATTTATTCCCGTTACTTTGCCTATCATTTCGATTTCATCAGTATTACTCGATGTAACTTTACTTTTTAAAAAATGTTGTATGTCAATGAACGGAAGTAAATCTTTCTCAGGGTTATTTTTATTTGCGCTTTATTTCGTTGACATCAGCATTCTCATTACCCTCGATACCAATATGGGAAGGTATCCAAAAAAAAATTTTATTTGTTTGAAATTTATTATTTTTTTTTAATTCAGAAGTTAGTTTTAATTGATATATTTTATCTAATGATTCATTGACTAAATTTAAGCTTTACCTATAAAATAATTACAATTTCACCCTAGTTGAAATCATATATATTAAATGCTTACAATATTGATTCTTTCATTTCTGATATCGACTAACATACGAAACACAATTTCCTCTGCCATCAAATACATACTTAACCGATGAACGTTGATTGACTAGCTCTTATGATGATGATACTGAAGAAATTTGATCCTTGATAATCATAACATATCTATAATCAGATTTACATTTCATATCCAATAGTCAATCATAAGATTAATTTATATACCTTTGATAGCAAATTTATTTAAAAATATAATCATAGAACTTTGAAGTTGTTTATGAAATTATATATAGTTACTATATGTGTGTGTGCTCTTTCATTTTGCGTGATTTTATTGAGGTCAGATATGTGGTTTTTTTTATTCTTAAATATAATTTTATTTATATAGTTTTTGTACAAATTAACATAAAAATTACTTGTTTTGACGAAATTATGATAATATACTCTATATTTTCTTCAAATAAACAGTCTAGCCGTTAACAAAATAATATTTCCTGTTCCTTCTGAACAACGAGAGTTAATCCATCCATAAGTTTGTCAATTTTAAATATTACAAAAACTGTTTAAAGAAGAAATACTTTTCCTCTGCAGTTAATCATTTTTTTAACACAGTTATCATTTTGTTGGGATTATTTAAAAAACTAATTACTTCTAAAACCAATAGACAATAAATGGTGTGTATAGGTTTTTAACTTTCAAACGAAATTTAATCTCTTTCTCTCTGATAAACAAATTACAAATATTATTTTAAAGTTGGTGGTCAAGAACAGAGATGGATTTTTTTTGAGACTAAACATCAGTCCATTACTTCGAAAAGTATAATTTTCTCTTCTGCAAGGCATATTCAAGTTTCCATTTGACCCAGATGTATATATTTCTTCGGTGAAGGTATATGTGAGACGATATCAGACAAAATTTGTAATCTTAAGTTCAGAAAACCGATTAAATCTTATAGAAATTATCAGAATAAACTAAATCAAAAATAATAAAAAAATTCGGAATACAAAAATCAATATACTTTCTCAAACTAATTCGAGCAATTTTTTTCTAAATAAATATGGGTGCAATTATAAAAGTAATTCAAATATGCTTCATTTAGAAGTAGAATTCGAAAATCGTAAACATTTTATGTGCAAATTTAATTTATTGAAATATTCATTCAATTAATTATACAAAATAGTAATTAGGAAAAGTTTCAAAATTTTTTGCCTTAGATCATCATAAACATTTTATGGCCTTTCAAATAATGAATAATAAAATGAAGCTGATTGTATTCGAAGGCCATCTTGTTAGTAGAATTTGGAGAATTTTAAAAAAAATTTAAATATCATAGTTACTTTTATTAAAGAGAATTCACCAAAAATTTTATGAATTATAAGTAAAAACTAAATAGATAATTCCTTAGTACAGTACTTGACAAAGGCTCAAATCAGTGAGATATCGGAGAAGTTTTGAAATTAACGAAATAAGTGAAGAAAATAATAAAAGGTTCAAAACAAAGTTTGCATAAAATTTTACGAATAAAATCCAAAAATAAAACTTGTTTATTAAATAGTTTGTCAAATTAAGTGACACTAAAGTTTTAACTCGAAATTTTTGGATTTTGTTTATCTGTCTATTTATTTTTGGTTATTTATTTTCTATGGTTATTTTCCAAAGCTTAGTCTGATTTCGATGAAATTGACACATTCATTATTGTAGTGAACCCTTCATCTTACCGAACTAGTTTCATCTTAACACAAATAGTGAAAATATACCCAAGGCGACATATACTATTTAAACTAAAATTGACTGAAAGCGTGTACAAATTACATACAGTGAAGTTTTTAAAGAAAAATTTATGAGCTTAACTACAAAATTACTAATCAAACAAAAAATTAAATGTGTTTAAAATAAAAACAATGTCATATAAAAAACAAAAAATATTTAAAATAATAAAATCCTGTTATAACTACCTCAAATTTATTTAAATAAAATTAATTAGAAAAAATTACAAAATTTTGAATACAATATGGGCCGATAATAAAACTTTATACAAATTGAACAAAAACCTAATTAAATTCATTTATGTAAAATACAATATTGTTGAAAAAAGAAATAACACAAACATATAAATGGATAGATGAATACCCTCGTAATAAATATTGAATTGGCTGGCTACCATAATAAAATCAATGACGTTTATGTCAGGAATATATAGTACTACTAATATATATATATATATATATTTTTACTTTGGTCATTTGATTAGACAAACTAGGACGATACAATACAAGTCAAGTATATAGGGTAAGTCCGGGGGAGATGGCTGTAATGGAGGGATGGCAAGTCCAAATAATTTCGGAACCAATAGATGATATATTTAATATGTTATGCTTAATTGAATTCTATTAACGTAGGCTACTAACAGCACGTGTAAATTGATGTTGAAATTAAATAAAAAAGTAAGTAAACACCGATTAATTGATTTTCCAAAGGAAAAATTTTTTTTGTGTACAATTCTAGTTTCAGAAAGATAAAATTCGTAATGTAATGTTTTACCCTGATTGTTGTTTTATTCTAACCTCAATATTCTAATGAATTCCTATGTATTAATTTTTATCTTGATGAGACCATCTATTCAGGTTGATTATGCAGAAATAGTACAAAGGTGTTCACAACAGAGAATTATTTTCTAAGTAAACCAATAGAAATAACACCTTATCCAACTGTATGTCAAAGTTCAGTAACAGTTTTATTTTCATACTTTATACAGTCAAAAAGTATCTAAGAATAACTTTAACTTCAAACGCATATAGCCAACGAACAGCAAAAAATTGAAACGTGTGGAAAAGTTAATAACTAAAAAAACATAAATTAAAAAAAATTGAGGGTGATAAAACTAACTTGGTTATCTCCTCGGGCACCTCAGCTTTTTTCCATGATTGTTTTCGTCTTAGATTTTGTAATTACTTTATAGTTAAATGATTAAAGATTGGTTTAATATAAATATGTTTTTTACTACCAGTTTAATTTTTATAGCGTCTCTTAAAAACTTCAATAATTGCTAAAACATCTCCCCTGAACTTAGCATATTAAAAATTTTAATTTAAATAAAAGAATTCAATTAACAATGTGAGCTGTATATCTCTTTAAAACAAACCTGAAATTGATATCAACCCTGATTATATAACTTTACATCAATTTCAATAGGCAATTGATTACCTTGTTTAAACAGAAAAAAATTGTATTTAAGAGCTTTAAATAAAAAAATCTATTTTGATACATTTCTTCATCGTTTGTAAAAAAGCGCACCTTCCATAATTTAATAGAAAAAAAATTGGTGTTTTTAGAAAGAGCAAGAAGGCATGATACAAAAATTTGTCAAACAGCTATCATCGTTTTCCTGATTCTTTTGCATATATAACCAGAAAACTAGAGAATAATTGATGATATTTTCACAAAAATTCTTCAAAAATCGAAAAACTCATAACTAAAAACAAAAAAAATTGCAGGACAATATCTTACAATTAGAATTAATTCGATACTCATTATTTTACAATTTCTCTGTGTATATATAACAATTGTGTCAGCATAATAAAACTTTCATATTTATAATCAATAAATTGATTTTAGATACGAGCTAGAAAAAACAAAGATGACGACTATTCGTGTTTTATTATTATAGATAGTAAAAGATATATTATTAGTTATAATATTATCGATAATAAGTGATATACAGTTTATTAAAACATATAACTTGTAGATTTATGATTCCAATACTCAATAATATAAGTAATGTTATGAAGTACAGAAAAACAATGTGGAAATATAAATTTACAATACTTAAAATGTAATATATTCTTTCGTTGTGGTAATCACTTTTTACTGCTCAATAAATGGAGTTAACTCCTGGGGATACTGTAATGCGCAAAAATAGAGTATAGCATTCATTTTTCGATACTGTTTGCACCAATTTTAATGATATTTTAATGGCACAAAATTAAAAAACGAATGGAATTGAACTTTTGAACGGCTGGAATTTTTTTTATAAATGCTGCGTTTTTCTACTCTAAGCGATTTAAATTCATAACACAGTCACAAATAAGTTAATTTATCTGAATTTTCCCCAATCCAGATAAATTAATCATTAAAAGAACTACAAGCCTTATAATCCATCGATAAAAGGGTGAAGGGTTTTTAAAAAACAATTGTTCCAGCATCACACAGGCACTTTAAATTGAAACTATTCTTAAAACAATTCCATTCACAAAATACCATTCTATTTATGCACATGCTCAAATCCTGCTCTATATTTCAATTATTTTGTACTAATTATAAAAAAAATATTTTAAAAAAATCATTTTTTGTTGAAAATGGTTATAGCCAAACAAAATACAAATGTATTCACACAATGAAGTAACTAACTTATGCACAACTTATGGCTTCGATTTTTTCATGTGTACGCGCTGAGAAAATAAGATTCTCCTTTATAAACTATTTTTAAGATAATTAAACGTTCAGCTGATGAGTTCAAAATCTGTCAAAATATGATTGTAAAGGCACGTTCCCATGCGTAAATTAGTTTAGCTCATCTTATACTCAAATTGAATTCGATTACAGTGTTTTCTTCTTTTTGTAAAAATAAATATATGAAATGAAGAAAAATGGAAAAATTTATTGAGAAGTCTATAAATAAAATATAGCTGTGTAATACCATCTGGAATTTATATTTGAAGATAATTCCACTTGACAGATATAAATTGTTAATCATTGTGGATTTTCTAGAAAACTACATTCGATTATACAACATAAATGCGTATTATGATGAATGATATATAAGTTATAAAATTATGAAAAATTTGAAAACATTTTATTCGTTGATAAATAAGTCAGAAATCATTTTATCAATTGAGAAATACGTAAGCATTATGGATCTGCCCTAATCAAACAAGTGCTCAAAGAATATACTGATTATCAGCGTATTTTTAATGGATACAGATACAAGATGCTTTTCTGATTGACCAAAAATTGTTATTTTTTGGGTTTTAATCGTTACAGTATATTTAGCACAGTTCTCAAATTCCTCAAATTACAAATATTCCTTTAAATCCTAATCTAAGTATTTACCTTATACAAAACAATTTACCTCATTAAACGTTAACATTATTTTTCTTAATCCATATTTATATTTTAGTAAGTATTTTAAATAGAATAATAAGAATAATAAATGTATTCATCGTTATTGGCTTATTTCAAAATTATGTTAAATATAAATAAATATTAAAGCATTACAAATAATATTTATAACCGGATTACATTCATTAAATAATATGTAAGGCAGAAAAAAGGGTTTGATTTTAATCTTAACGCGTATTAGATTAATATTTTATAACATTTACTTTGATAATATTTTATTTACCAATTATTTTTATTTAATTATTTATTTAGTAAAATAACATTTACTCCGACCGAAACGCATTCCGTATAACTTCAGAGCAAAACTAACGAGTATATGTCCATAAAAGCATATTTCGATTGTTGATAATAATTTCAAATATTCATTTTTATAAAATAATAAAAATGCACTTCTCTCAAGAAATGTAAAAAATTAAATCTTATTAAAATCCATAAAAAAAGAATATATATTTATACGCAGTAAAATCATATATATTAAACGAATTAATAACCCTCACAACAGCGTGTAAAAAGCGCGATAAATTCTATTACTAACTCTTATATATAAAAACTAAAAAAAAAAATACTTACGAGTGAATCATTATACTACGATCGTGCGAATCGAGTAATAATAATGTCGCATGTTAAGCTTTAAATGTATAATGATGTATTTCTGTATAGGTATCGTAAGCAAGTATACAATTCATTATTTTATAAGGAAAACAACTTATAGGAAAAGAAAATTATTTGAATTAATTTTCCACATATTTACTACTCAGATTATAGAAGTAACGAAAATACATTATGTGTAATTTTTTATTGCTAATATTTTTAATGTTTTCATAATTTAAACAACAAACTTTTAATCGCTTTCGGGAAATAATTTTTTCTTAAAACGTTTATTTAACTCGCAATGTATGTTTATTAGGACGGAGCCTTGCAACTCAATTTCGAAGCAAATATCTTCAACCAATCGAACTGAAATTTTGTAAACACGTTCAGTTTGGATTACCATGCATTAAATGTGTGATGTCATTAATGCAACATATCTACACTCCCAACATAGCGGACTAGTTATTTTTAATGGACCTCCAATAAAGTGGCGTCAATCTAAATCCTATTATTTCTTAAGCTTGATACTCAATTGGAAGCAGATGTATTCAACTATAACTAAATATTATGAAACGCTATATAACATACAATTGTTGTTTATTTAATCCAGCAATAAAAATAAAAAGTAAAAAATAAATTAAAAGTAAAAAACTTTTTTCCAAAACAAGCTTTTACTATGATTCGATAATCAGTGGCTTAGCTAGCATTTTAGCGCTTGTCAAATTTTATTGTTTTGGTCCTCCGGCGGATTAACACATTTTTACAAAAGGGTATTCAAAATATCAAATTAAATGTTATAATTATAATATTAGTTAATAATTAAATTTATATCATGTAAATTATGTCATGACGTTATAATTTGATAGTAAAAATTTTAAAGTTTAATTTTTTTTTTCTTTGTAGTGCATTTAAATAAAAGCGTGTGTTTTTAAAAGTATTATACCACTAGTTTATTTAATTTGTATGTTCATTGTGGAACTGATAAGTTATAATAATAATTAAAATAAAAACAGCTGAAGATAAAAAACAACAATGCCAATTATTGATATACTTGACACATGACTGAGAATAAATTTTTAAGCTATTTATAAATATTAACATTTTTTAAATACATAAAAATTTAGTGCATATTGTCTACAAATTCACGCAACAATGGATGGATTGTGAAGTTTATCAATCCAAAAGTAAACGCACTGTATTTTATTTTTATAATACCAAAATTTATTTATTGTTTCATACCGTGTACTTTACACATTAACGTCAAATTTTCTACCGTTAAGAAAAAAAAAAACTTTATAGTATTTTGTGTATTTAGGTACTTATTGTATTTTTAAAAATAATACAATACTTTATTGTGGCTTTAAGTTTATTTAGTTCGTATATATAGTAGTTATTTTTTTGTAAATTTATAGATGAAAAACATTCTGATAAATATTATGAATATCCGCATTGTTGTTCGTGTAGGTAAGACATATATACATCGAATATTTTGCTTTAGCAATAACCATTATTGAAAATTTTCAAAACTAGGTTAGTTTTTCTTTTTCAGACACAACGTCAGAATATTATGAATGATATATCAAAAACAATTTTTAAAGTAACATAATAAATTTAATCAAATTTGAAATTGCTTACACAAATACTTATCATTTAATATTTGATGCAGTAAAGTAAATCAGTTGTGTTCAATGAATCCAATCTTATTCTATATAATCTGACTACTACAATTGCCGCTACAACTCGGGTTGTGACTTGGCGTCTTCAACAACGTGCCTCCAGATGACCCTCTCTTTGATGAAAGATCCCAATTCAGTACGCATCATTTTTCAATCTTCAACCACTTAGTCTATTCAATAACTATTTGAGCGTCTTTGCAACGTTCAACGTTCTCATTACATATCCGAATTATCAGGAAAAGCTTCCATAATTTCCTATTTTCGTTTACTTTTTCCACGACCTTATCTTCTTATCGTGTTATTAATATGTATTCGATTATATGAAAAACTTGATAATATTTTTAAATAAAACTAAATATATTGAAATAACACAGAAATATATGCTAAAATGAATAAACTTCGTGTTATGGTAATAAAACAATGTTAATAATAATATAATTCAAATATTGTTATCAAATATTTATTTATAATAAATAATTATTTGTATTGGTTGTAAACACGACCATATGTTGGCTTACATATTCCATAAAACAATCGATTACAGGTAACTTCACTCTTTAATGTAAATGGTAAAACCTATATCCAATAAACTTCTCATATTTTAACTCTGAATCCATCTAAATACTTAAAATATATTGGTTAAAATATCAATTTTGAATATCTATGATAGGAAAATTACTAAAGCTATCCAATATAAGGGTTTGGTACGCCAATTTTTTTATAGTATTCCAATAATTAATTTCTAGTCTATTAATAGCAAACTCTAGACTTACTTTACTTAATTTACTTATGATTGTTCTTTCAGAACTTTGTCGTGAAAAAAGGACTCGCAAAATAAACGCTACATTAACAGTTAAAATCAATATCTCAATTATATTTTAATTATTCTAATTACTTAAGCTAAAAATTAAATCTGCTAGAAGCCCTTGAGATCTAGAAATTGAATAAACATCCAAATTTTACAAATAATCTAATAGATAGATCTTTCGAACTCAACTCCCTCTAATTAAATTAGAAATTAGAAATATGAACAAATATTCATCAACACCACCCATTGTTTCTTCATATTCACAATAATCTTACGTACTTACTCTATATATTTTCAAAATAAAAGAATAATTATTCATTACTTGATAATGACTGTATAAGTCGCAAAATAACTCGTTATTTCAAAAATTTTAAAGTAAAAATTAGAAATACTTAGAAGTTTCCATTATTATTTTATAATAGCTTCAAAAATTTTCTCTTTCAAAGTAATGGCATGTTATACGCGTAAAATAGCCATTTTATGCAAATTTCTGTTGAAACCATAAAGACCTACATTTTAATGACTTCAAATAAATTGTTCAAATTTAGAATAACAGAAACCTCGTTTTTATTACACCTTATATAGATCAAAAATAAATTCAAACAAATAATTATATTTGAAATGTATTACATGAGTTTGACATATTATTATTACTATTCGTAAACAATATAACCTACTTCATTAAATATTCTGGCTAATTTTTTATTTTTAACCGATTTAAAAATAAAAGAAGGTTGTGTATTTTGCCTTTACCACCTTTAATAATTTAACAACCTACATCTACGCCATATGAATTTTCATTTTAAGCCGACTGAAAATTAGACGAAGGTTGAGTGTTTCACCTTCATGTCATTAGTTTGTAAGAACATACTAGAATGCATTTAATGATTCATTAAGCCTTATATACTTTGGCAAAGTCTTAGAGCATTATTAATAAACCATTATTAAAGGACTACAAACAAAATTTTAAAATATATACTTTATTTCTTTCAATATGGTTGTAAGCAAGTAAAAATTGCAGACTGGAAATCGATTCATTTCTGTTGACGTTTCTCTTTTCAATATAATTATTCACAACGTATATAAGTAGCATGTTTCAGCAAAATGAACTGGAATTATAGAACCAAATTTACAAAAAGATAGTATCCCGTATTAGGTGATTTTAACAGAAAATATGGAAAATCTAAGCCGTTTGTAAAAGAAATTTATAAATTTTTTGTTTTTAATAAATTTTTCGAAAAAGATTCCAATCACTCTTAACTATTCGTAACAAATCGTCACGAACGTCAAATGGTTGTTGGTTATAAGAAGTATTTAGTTTAAAATAATTTTTTAATTGTAAGGTCATTTCTTAAAGTCGGTTTCTATTTTTTATTTCTTATGTTTTAATATTGTCTTACTATTAAAAGACAATATTTTTGGTGATTCGTTACTTGTGAAATGTGGATGTATTCTTTCAAATATGAATGGAATCAGCTTGATAATATACCCTCCAATAAATAAATTATTCTTTGCAGCGAGACCACTCTCAAAAGTTTAACATGGGCACACTTTAAAATAAAATATACGGAAATTGAGAAACGATTTCTTTTTTTTCGACGCTCAAAAAGTGAATTTGTCTTTATCTTACTTAGATGATTACAGACAGGAAAAATACAGTAATTATTCCTAATTTTTCAATCATATATTTCATATAATCAGGGTTTTTATTTTTCGCTTTTATGTCAGTTATATTTTTTTTTTTTTTAATTTTGTACCCGGATATCGTTATTAAAATTTGGTAAATATAATATGAATTATATTTTATGATGAATTCACATTAATTATCAAGCAATCATTGCAATATGTGTGTGTTTTACATATATTTAATATGAATTATAATGATGTGAAAGAACATATTTTATTTACTTAATTTATTGTGTTGATTTTAAAATTATTTAATTAAATTATTTTTTTTAAATAATATTTATCCATTACATAATTTCAATCGTTTAATCAAATAAAGTTTAGGTGTTATTTATGTTAATTTTGTATAATATCAAAGGGCATAATTTTAATTAATCAAACAAAATATGGGTGCTACTAGTGTTCACTTGTTATATAAATCAAAGTTTACATTTGTATATTTACTAAGAAAAGTAAAATTTCGTATTAAAAATATTTTATGAATTTTTTTTTTCTTTAAGATAGAAATGTTCTATATACATAGCAAAATTATTTGGTACTGGATGATGGATACATTGTACAAAATTCCAAAGTTTTTTCGACAATTTAGACTATACCTACTATCTTCACGTCGTCTGGATATGAATTTCAAAATTATTTCTTGAACCTCTGAGCTGTACATTTATTGATATACCAAAATAACGTAATAAAAGTGGTTTAACTCAAATTAAAATATGAAACCGTTTTATTCAATCCAAACACTAAAAAATATATCCATAAATTATTCTGCTTCTAATGGAACTTCATTTAAACATATTTTCCATGTTTCCTTTTTTAAAAACCTTTGACAAACATTACTTTCATATATTTACTGATAGTGATATTCAATTGTTATTAATTTAAAAATATTGTCAGTGTACAACAGTTTGAACAAGCAAGTTGCTTATAATAAATAATAATTGTCTTAATATTATTCATACGTTAAACTGTCAGCTTATCAAATCCAAATAATATACTAGTAGCCTAGTTAAAGAAGGGCTTTTCTCCCCAACATCTCACGCCAAGTTTAATTAAGAACCGACATTCAAATATATGGTAACTTATGTATTTTAAGATATGTTCCAAATTGTGAAAGATACATTTACTGTTAATACAAACAAAGACACTGTCAACATCAAATTAGTATAGGACATCGTTACATAACCAATCTGTATATAAAAAAAAATAAGTAAGAACAGAGTTGTTTCACGAAAAGTTACACCGAATGAATTACAGCAGTAATAGATTTGTTATTTTTGTACGTCTTTCTACTATTTTTATGAATATTTTAATAAAAATATGTTAAATGAAAATATATGAAAATTCCACATAAACCAGACTATAACTCAATTACAACCATCAATTACAATAAATTTCTAAAACAATTAAGCTTGCATTTAGTAGTTGCATATACATGCAAGTTTTAACACAATGAGACTATAGATTCTATTGTGGTTATAGTGTCATCCCAAACTTAAATGAAAGAATACATATAACTTTCAGGGATTTCTAATTAAAACAACCAATCTAAAACTACATGTATTCGTACGTAGTACATACGATGCAGCTTTATTTTACAATGTTTTAAAAAAACTACAGTTTCTATTGTAGTAAATGGTGTAACCACAAATTTAGTAGTCGATATTTTATTTAAATATTGTGTTAATTGTAAAAACAACGATGAAAAATGTTTTTATTTTTTAACCGACGCAAAAACGTAGGAAGATTCTCAAGTCGACGCGTATAATATTGTTTCAATGTATGACCACGCATAACTTTTAACATAGTAGCCCGATTTTAATAATTTTTTATTGGATGGAGTATATCTGGAAGTTGAAACCATATCAATTTGTGCAATAAATTTTTATCTTAGGTTGGGATAATACAGGTGATTTACACTCCCAGATTTTAATACTGGGTTGGATTAATCCAAAATTAAGCATGTAGTATTTGGTAGACTGTATTCATAAAAAAATTTTAAAATTAAAACTTCTTCACAAAAATTTTAAGCCATCGGAAAAACAAAAACTCAAAATATAAATAAACCTTTTTTATTTAACCTTAATAACTATTTTATTAAACTAATGTAAGTAATTTTAAGTCGGTGCCAAACTAGCAAGATATTTAATTATGCAAAGCATTACGTAAAGCTGTAAAAACTTAGCTATTACGGTTGAATATAAAGGCTTATTATTTTTTGCGTTTCAGTTTTTTCAGCGGTTTAATTTTTTTGTTAAAAAGATTTAATAACTAAATACTGTAAGTAAACATATTAAACTCTCGTATTAATAAAGTTTAACCTCTTTATGTAATATTTTCATAGATCTAAATATCCCAGATATTCAGTTTCAATAATAACTGTTACTTCTCACCAAAAGTGAGTGACAGGAACAAATGATAATAAAAGTCAACAACATTTTTGCATATATATTTTACAACATATTAGCCTTTTATTTGTATAACAAGAGTACACAATGTTACGTAAGAACTCTAGCCATAGTGTTGCAACAACTTTCGCTTTAATTCATTCCTTTTACAAATTTGCGTTCAAAATAAAGTGTATTATAACTATTTTTACATTTCTTACACTACATATTATACAATACATGTATTTTATATTAATTGTGTTAATATGTTTTAAACTGGAATTGTTTAAAATCTAATCTGGTGAAAAAACTTTACTTAACGCATAATTTAGGGCAACGTCGCATACATATACTTTTTTAGGAACGCACTTGAAATTAATTATAAGAATCTGGAATAATTATTGCCATTATTGAAATGTTTTATATTTTCATAGGGTTAAAACCATAAAAAATTAAAATAAATATTTATATACCTACACAAAAATTTCAACAAACTAATTCTGTCAAGTAAAATTTCCTTAATAAAAAATTTACAAACGGAAACGAAAAGGAACGTCATCTAATTCAACAAACAAGCAGTAACATAAAGATTCATTACAGAGATAAATAAATAAAATAATAAAAACGAAAATAAAATACAACAATAAAATATGTTAAAAATCAGTGAATATAACAGTAATCGAATTTGGACGTTAAAGAAAATAGACAATTTTATTAACAACCTCATCGTGAAGATGGGATCTTGAGTAAGGTAGAAGCACTGGATACTGCACCAGGAGAATAAAAGAACAACGGCGACAGCTGCACAAATAAAATGGCGGCTGTCGCCGGACTATACGGCCTCGGGGATGACAACCGGGGATTCCGACATCGAGGTGGTGATCGTGATAGAAACACCGATGATACGTGAGTGTTGTATATATATGATATTTTTTTAGGTTTTACTACATTAGGCTATATTTATTTTTATATCCATAATATATCCAAGTTTACTTCCATGATGTACAATAAATTTAAAAATAATATCAATATTACGATTTTATTGGAAATATTCGCTTTATACCTCCAGATACCTCGGTTATCAGGCGATATGGATGTTATTTTTGATATATATTGTTCAAACGATCTTCATAAATTCATCAGTCAAAAAAATTTTCATGATTTTTTCATTTTTTTAAAAGGAGTACTCAATAGAAAATTCTAAAAATCATCTAAACTCCGCAGTTTCCCAAATTCGGAGGTCAATATTTCAGACTTATTTCAAGCGATATCTCGAAAACTACCCATTCAATCATAAAATTGAGGTTATTTTTATTTGTCTAAGAACCTTATAACCCTTGAAAAGTGTAAAACAACAATAATTATTTAGTAAGTTTTTTTGAAGATTTTTATTGTTTTTCACTAAATGAAACACCAGGTAAAGATTAAAGTGCATAAAAAACTTTCTTTATCGACAAAATAAGTTTACATTAAACGAACCAAATGATAATCTCATCACTTATTATCCAGTTCTCAAATTCACTGACAATACCTGAGACGAAGTTTTTTGAGGTAGTTAATATAATACAGTATATCTAATTTAGTATATAAAACATTTAATATTAGCCAATAAATCCTTCTTTCTACCAATGATTAAATATAAACATTTTGTTCTAAAAATAAGTAATCAGTGCTCTTAATAACTATCATTGGGCTGGAATCTTAACTGCTTCTAATAGAATCTTAAATGTATCAGAAATTGCATTCAGATGCAGCCCATTAATTTGTTCATAATCTTCCAATGAAACACATAGCATAAATTTCTTTGTGCCTTTAAAAAATTGCCGAAAACCGAAAACAACTCAGTTTCTATCTTTTAAATTTTTTATAGTTAGGAAATATTTAAATAGAGTAAAAAGATTTTAATTAACAATGTCTTTGCGATCCTATTTGTCTATCCACCATTTTGTCAAAAATTTTGAAATTTAAAATCATCCTTTCTTGTCTCAAAATTGTTCAATTATATTAAAAATTGAATAAATCGCCAGCCTTGTTCGAGTAAAATTTCTTTTTAGACATTTTAATAATGCAAATCCATTCATATCCTTTACAAAGCATTACAATAGTTTATGGAAGTGAGAAAACAGAAATGTATATTATGATAATATGTCGTCAGTTCATTAAGGAAATATATTGTAATTTTAGTAGTGTACAAAACGGCATTTGGTTTAATATTACATTAACTCGATTTTTGTTTCTGCTCTCTTATAACTTGTGTTTTTCATTCTATATACAGCAATAAATATTACAACATACTTTTCTTTTTAATTATTACGATGTTCCTACATAAAAAATCTGTACTTTCAAATAACAGATTCGATTAGTTTAAATTAGTGTGGGGTACCGATCATCAAAATGTTTTCATGACTCTATTAATGATGTATATAATGATGTATGTATTCCACATACTATACACGGTACGGATTGTGAAGGTTAACGAACAATTATACAAAAATTTCCAAACAATTAACGAAAAATTGTTTCTACCAAAAAATGTTTTTGTTTAAAAAAATCGAACATTTTTCATATTTAAATTGAAAATCATTAAATTGATCTATTTACTTCTACAATTAGTAATATTACATTTGGATTATGAACGAATGGTATATACCGATATTGAATCTTCTCTGAACTTATCCTATAATAAAATTTCTGTTGTGGTTATTTTGTTTAACTAATATCCATATGCCTACCTACATTTGACGAATAACATAAATAAATTTATTTCTCTCTTCATATATGACTAGATTGTGGATGTCTGGTATGGTTTCCCCACAACCACTCCCCCTTTATCTCTTACATATAATCGATTCTACTATTTCCTTGATCGTTAACATACACAGATATCAATGTGGTGGAGAAGCCACAATGATATTTTATATTAAAACATATTTGTGAATATTACATGAAATTATAAGTTTCAATATGATTAGTATTATTTTCAATAGATACGGTTTATCAAATATAACCAAAAAGACGACCGCAAAATAAATGAAGATCACTGGAAAAGTTAATTTGATATCGGTTGTGTTCATGAATATTAAACTGAAGGTTTATTCTTAAAATAATAGCCTAAGAGCTGAGCGACAAAAAAACTTGTGACTAATGTATGGTGTAGATTAATGAAATGCTTTGTATTTTTTAATTATTATTATATTTTAAATGATGAAACAAACTATAAAAAATCAACGACTGTCTGTATAAATCGATAAATATTATAACTTTCAATACGTTTTCCGATTTCGTTAAAATTAATATATACTTTTATACCACATTCTGGAGAATCATTGTATATATTGGGGCTTCTTTGGACGATCAGGGGCCAAACATTCGAAATTTTTCATTAATAAGGTTTTCCCTCTTACGATACGTTAAAGTTTACATAAAGTTTACGTTTTTTTATACATAAATTGCTGATGACAAGAGATGTAGCTCATATTTTTTCCCTGGTGAAAGAGTGGGTTTCCGTGTTAACGTCTACACAGCAGTCAACAAATATTTTTAATCTAATCGCAAAATGCATCTGTTTTTTGAGATTTTTTAACCACTTAATACTATGACGATGTTTACATTATTTTCTTCTCAAGTTTTAACGTGCATTATTTTAGCTTAACCTACCCGCTGCTATAATTGACTCGTAAAATGAAATTAAATTTAAATGGCGGTCAATATATATGGGTATGTTCGAATATTACGAGTTACGCTTGTTAGCCTTCAATTTAAAATTTAGTTTTAAAACACACACATACACACACACACACATATATATATATATATATATATATATATATATATATATATATATATATATATATATATATATATATATATATATACATATATATATATATATATATATATATATATATATATATACATATATATATATATATATATATGCTCTAAACGTTTGATTTATGGAAGTAAAAAACATTATGTATATATATTTATTAATATAAACAAAATTTTAAATAGTAACAATTGTTTTCAGGCACATTTAATGCGGTAATCACAAAAGAAAAAATATTGTGAATTGTTTTTATAAAATAATTTTTTTTTTTAAATAATGGTTGGGAGTAATGCCAAGTTATTTTATTTAATTCTAAATTATCCTGGCAACTTTGTGCAGTGATCCATAAATTTTCATTTATATTAAAATATACCATTAAAAACATAATATTTATGTCTTTACAACAATTTTTTGTTGGAATATAACCAAGATTATAAAACAGAAAATTATTTCGTTTTATATTGATTATTTAATGTTGCCTTTCCAATTTCTTAAACATTTTCAGTTAGAAGTCAGAAGTCAATGCACCATAGCTTTCTTCGAATAACAGTTTTTTATTTTAAATCAACCAATATAATAATTTTTCCAAAAATGTAGTTTATAGTTTTTTAAGAATCCTTATATAAGAATTTTAGTTGACTTAAATACCTACAGTAAAAGAAGAAATAGTGTTTTGCCTTCCGCAACCATGGTGGTCATAAAAACTGCGTGTAGAATATTTAATTCTACGTATCTGCTTTAAACCTCATATAATACTATACGAGTCAGAAGTCAATGCACCATAGCTTTCTACAGTTTTTTATTTTGTCATGATTTTCCTGATCTACCGGTATACAAATTTTTGCTCATATGTAGACTAAAATACAGCAAAAGGCTAAAATCAAAATAATATTTAGCCATAGTATTTAACCATACATATCAGCCTTAAATATCATATAATACTATACGATAAAATCATATAATTATTTCAATTAAGGATTAAATACGTCTTCCACCGACTGGAATGGCTTATAATTCATTTCTAGCTTCATAAACCTAATAAAGCTACCTTTCCAAGTTGCATAAGATGTTACCGTACAAAATCTGTTCACTATATCATGACAGCCTTAGAAATCCGATAATAGCTCAAAAAGCTAACATCAATTGTCTTATATTAATCGTTATGTATGACTATTGATTTTTTTAAATACTGAATTGTATACAGATATGCTCTCTAAACTTGAGAACGGAAAAAAATTTAATCCACTACACAACGCTTCACGCCACACTCCGTTCTCAATAATTAAACTTATAATCACCGTTTTATTGAATAGCTAACCACTTTGAATGTAGCTTTGCAAAAGTTCCTCTTTAAAAAACGTATACAAATAATTTTTCAAAAACTTTGATCATCATATTTTTGCATCCATAAAATTTACTGAATTCATTAAAAAACAACTTTAAATAGTGTTTAAAAATAACGATAATGGTTTATTTGTATTATTCATGTCAAGGATAATTCAATTATCATTCAATAAAATAAATTTGAATATTATTATAAAATGAAAATAGTTTCAATTTCCAACTAGTCATTTTTAATCCAATGAATTATTTCAAATGTATCTTTTTATGTAATATGATCTTATATATTATTATTATTATTGATAGGTATATTGCTATATTTTGATTGTAATATATTATTATATTTTGGGTTTTACGACTAAGAAACCGAGCGTAAAAAATTTACACTATCAATAATAGACACAGAACTCCCCATGATGTATGAATTTGTTTACTCAAATATGTCCCGAAACCTCTTCACCGAATGAGTTACAATTTGGATTTGGAAGTGAAAAGTTTTCTGCCAGAATTATTTCTCTTTATATTAAGAATAATTTCAACAAAATTATATCCTGTGTGCAGATCTAAAATTTCATCAAAATCAAATAAATAATTCATGATAAATTGGTCTTTATTGACATATGCGGAAAAAATTCATTTTTTACATTTAAATTTACAAATCTTTCATAACAATTTTATAGAATATTTGATTTAAACAAAATTTAAATAACTTATATAGATCAACACCACGCATGTACTATATACTTATAATTTCATCAAATCAGATGGCATGGTTGACGAAATATTGACATATACATAATAAAAAAAAACACGTCATTTTCGAGCGCAATATCTTCTGAACGACAATTGATAGGGGAAATATTACTCAAACAGAACAATCCCGAACACCTGCACTAATGTTTACCTAAAATTTATAAATATCCGTTCAGCATTTTTTAAGCTTTGCGCGTTCGTCTGAATGAGTATCAGAAACCGACAGACCCATGGACAGGCGGCAATGAAATTTAAATTGCTCAATAGGTCGACATAAGTATATAAATTTTTGAAATCGAAGTCAAGAAAATTTTCTAAAAAAAATACAATATCCTACAAAAAAAAATCCTACACGGAAGTTATTACCTTAATAGAATTCCCAATGCATATTAAATTATGTAAAACATAACCATACATTTATAAATAGCGCGACATTCAATCAATTATATGCCAATAGTTTTATATGAAAATCATTTCGATATAAAATGAATATTTTATACAAACGATCGTAAAATATTTACACCTCACAAGAATAGTCGGATAGAATTATTCAACTTAGGTAATTGTTGGTAATGATTTCATTATATTATAAAGTATAGGTCATTTAAATCTAGGGCATTTTATTTTATAATTGAGACAATGTACAGCACATGCTCAGTAATTTTTGAACAATTTATTGATAACGAAAGAACTGCTTTCAAAAGTTTTAACAGTTTTTTAAGATTCTAAAACATAGCAAACCTATTTAAGCTTCTAGCGAGGTACAAATTTTGATGTATAGCACCTTTAATTCGAACTTCTTCTAATTTTTTATTTTTATCTTAATCAATAGGAAGCATTTTTATTTGAAAGATTATATTTTTTATTTTTTCTTCTAAGAAAAACTGTGCAAACCTTAATTTTTCGTTCAATTATTTTTTGACTCAGAAACCGGCCAAGATTGATTTTTCGAACTATGAAAACATAAAAACAAAAAAATATGATTTTATGTATTATAGTAAAGCAATTATTATTAATTAATCTTAAGCGACCATGGCCTTTCATTAAATGGCCTTTCATTAAGAAATTAAAAATTTATTTATATTTTAGTAAATATTATAAACAAAACAATATTCAATGAAAATTTACAGCAAAATTGATCTTATACAATTTTATACTCAACGTACATAATATGTCAGAGTATATTAATTTTAGTCTAAAGTTTGAAACGCTACCTAATATTGGCCGCACAAACAAGATGTCAGTATGAGCGTTCATAGAAACATCTAATTAGTCCATATCCGACTGTCCGTCCGCTATCTCGATAACCCAAATTAAAAAAGAGACATTGAGCTGGAGTTTTGGTGACGTATTTTAAACATAAAAAGTGAATTTAAGTTCGTGAATGAGCAAAATTGATCATTTGGGTTCAGTAGATCTTTGACCCAACTTTTAAACTACAAAAGATAAAAAAAAAAGTTCTAATAAAAAAAATGTTTATTTTTTTGAAACAAATAACTTTTATTTGAAATATTTTTTCCTTCAAACAATGAAATTTAATCATATGTCGAGTATCTAAACAATTAACTCTGTTTATCTTCAGTTGTCTTACTTAATTTTGTCTTACTTAATTTTGTATTATTTATGAAAAACAAATCTTATTTTGGCCATCTTGTATTTACGTTCATAAATTTAACAATATGTAAAAATAAATTACTAAAATACTACAAATTTTTCACATTGGTTTATAGATTGTAAATTTTTGACATACAAATACATACAGTTGTTGAAAACTAAACGATTAAAATTTTCGTGAATAAAATTTGTTGTAACTATAAATTAATGATTTATCTAACCAAATTCCGTTTTTTATATTTACATAAAATATAAACGAAAACCGATTTACTCATTCGTCATTTTGTTTAACAACGAATGGAAATAAATGTTAAAGAATCACACATATACTTCAACCCACAACATAATTTGATACAAAAAAAGTTAAAAAACAACGAACATTAAAAAATTGATCAAGGCAAATAAAGAATAACTCCACCTGTGAAAAATGTAGATAAGTCACGTATCGATTTCTGAAGGTGTCATTTATTAATTATATTCTAAAGCACTGCGGGACAATCAGTTCGTTCGTATTTCAAGTTTCGAATCTTCATTTCATCATCGAAATTGAAGTGATGCATCTGCTTCAACTATTTAAACGGCGTTTCCAGCCTAATTGAAGGAAAAATTCGTGATATATTCTTATTAAATAATTATCTAGTCAATTTATCAATAAGAATGTGTCTGAAATCGGAGCAAAAAAAAAAAAAAAACTTTGACAAACAAGAACTCAATACTTCCGATATCGATAGATATAACTTACTAATACTTTTTATTACCTGCATGGTCATTATAGCATAAACAAACACACTTAATGCGTAGGCGGCCATCATTATTTATTCGGTTCAAACAAATAGATTATGTAATGCGTGTTGGTCTAATAAAAATGGAAGAAATAGTTTTTTATTTAATATTTTTTATTTAATTTATTTTACTTTGAATATAGAACTACACTTTGATACACTACAAGAAAAAATAAAAAAAGCATTTAGTCGATTAGAGTTTATTAAAATAAAATTATTTATTTCCACTTTCTGGAAATAAATAATCAGTTATCATTGATTCACTGTGTATCGCTGACTGAATATTAAGTTATAAATTGATTTTGACCATTAATATTATATTTCGAAATATTTAGTCTGTATTTGCACACGAAAACATAAAAACAACAACGACTCCAATACTTTCACCGGTCTAATGGATACAATAAATAAACGTAGTTTTCTGCATTCTTTTAGCAAGTGTAGAAACCATTTTTACATACAGATATTTAGAAAATGTACAGACATTTGTATACGAATTTTCGACCTTAATAAAAACTTGATTTAACTATTTGTCGAACAAATATACCCGAAGAAACAATTTAAGCCACAGCGTAAAGGAACAAAAAATATAAAACACTATTAAGTATTATGGAAGTAATTCATCAAATTTCAAATAATTTTACATATTTTTCAGTTTATTAGTAAAACTCAAAATAGTGCAAATTTAAGTCACAAAAATTCATTTTATTTCGTTATAGATGTTTTATGTTGCAAATGTTTGTTTATAGATGATTAAGAGGGTATGACTTAATGTACTAGAGTTCATTTAGTAATACTTTAATAAACTTTATATCAGCAGTGTAGTTTTGGTTCTTCATAAATAATATAGACAAAATATCGACCAGTAAGTAAGCTATAATGGTTTCAACATATGTGCCACAAGCACCACCGGAATCAATATATTTATTATACTTACAAATCGTGCTGTGTCTATTTTATAACATTAATTTTTTCATTGAAAAAAAATAGGTTTTCTCCTACAGAATACCTTATCTTTGAATCAGTAGCTTTTTAGTAGTAGATCTTATAATTTATATATTTTTTAAACATTAAATATTTAAATCAAAAAGAAGGTAAATCCGGCTCTATAAATATAACTGTGAAAATAATGTAAAGTTTATATTCCAAAATATCGATTTATGAAATGAAAAATTCCACTATGAAGAGAAAATCTTTTTTTTTGTCCTAAGATATTATTATTGTTGCAAGCAATACATAGATAAAACTCAATATATGCAACAATGGATTCTATCATTGAGAAAATCTTGGCTTTAGCAGAAATTTATTTAGAAAATTTAATAATCACATTTTTACAAGTTAGACAAAGGTCTAGCTATAATACAATATATGATATTGATTTGTTGTTATAATTAGGTCTAATGCATATTGCAGAAAACAAATTTTTGTGCATAAATAATACTGAAAAATATTGGTATAAAAAAAACACTGTGTTATTTGTTGTTTAGATAAATATTGATGTTTTGTATGAGAAATGTTTTGTATAAAACTGTTTATTCAATGTGCTGTAACACCTGAATAATTTGTACAACTTGCATAAAAATGCTTTATGAAACTTTTTGTATTACCATAAAATTTTTTATCAAATCTACACGCCATTATTTAAAGACATATAGCCAGCTAGATTTTTACAAAACTAGCTAAATTCTTTATTAATAGAATTAATTACTCGTCACACAAAAAAATTTTCAATAATTTTATTTTCATATCTTTACTAATAAAATTTTTATAAAAAATAATAGCCATTTAATTTTCAATATTAATTATATAATTGGGTATTTGGCTAAATTTTTTTAATTTCAATTGAAACGTTTTTCTTATCTCTTCACGAACAGAAGATTGAATTTATTTTTTTTAATATTTAAAAACAAGAAAGATAATCATGACTAATACATTTTATTGTGAAATATACCAAATAAAACATCCAATTGATAATATCCTTTTATAACTCATGAATTTATCTTTTACTATACTCGAATTATATATTAAAGTTAATTTTTTTCTTTTTCAGGTAAGTAATCTTACTAATACATACAACAAATCAACTGATGAAGAACGAAATCATGTTAAGTGTAAGTTTTTTGTCCGAAATCACTATTATTTATTACATTAAATATTCGTCACACATCACAAACATGGAAGTTAAATTTTGCGATCATAGTTTTCATTACATTTAATATAGTCTAAGATTGTGTGGTCGATTTGTGTAACGATCTTTTATCAGTGACGAATTATAGCATTCAATGTATAGAAACTTGAATTTAATGGATTTGTTTTTTTTATCACTTCGTCTTTGGGTCTACTCAACCTTATAAAATTTATAAAATCGGATGACGTGCAGGATTAATTCCAACCAGAACGCATATTAGCCTTCCAGAAAAACAGTTATTCAAATATCTCACGAACTCTCAGTCTAATAGGTTTATGTTTCAATGTGTGTCATAGAAATAACAGGATAATAGTAGGTATATGTATTATAGCAGTTGATATGAAATTATAAAATTATAAACATATACAAATTGACCAAAAATATTAAAACTATAAATTATATAATTTATTAATAGTAGTAGCCACGATATGCTAAATTATATAATTTATTGCCTATAAACGTCGGAATTTAAATGTTAAAATTGTGTTAGTATTTGAAAAATATTATAAAAACAAATTCGATAATACCTGTATTAGGATTTATTATTTGTGAATCGAATGATATATTTTTGTTAAATTTATAAATATTTTCTAAAAATAAAATTAAGCTTTTATCATATAAACACCTACTTCCCTTTAACGGCAGGTATGTTTTAGACAGACACCTCTACAAGCTCTATTAATAAATTCAATATTTAATGTTGATACCATTGTATTTGTTACATTGTATTTGGATAAGTATTCAAAAAATACTTATCCAAATGTTATGAAATTTGGTATGTCCAATTTTGAAATGGAAACGGAAGAAATATCGATGAGTCTTTCCATGTAAAAGGATTCTGAAATAAAAATAAAAGTTTTATTTCATATTTGAAAATGATTTTCAGGAAAAATTCTTCAATATGCATTTCATTGTCAAAATTTTTCATACCTAATTTCATAACACTTGGATGAATATTTTTTGAGTTATTTATGGACGAAAATTGAAACAAATACATTGTATATTACATTACAGATTGAGTTTATTAATAGATCATGTAGATTTGTTTATCAAAAACACCTTCTCACGTAACGCTAGACAAGTGAAATTTTATAAAAACTATAATTGTTTCTACAAAGGGACTTTACCACAGACAAGTGCAATTGGATACTATGAAACGTTTGTTTAATTTACTTCATTGATGAATGGTAATAACCGTCTGCTTAATACCTGCTTATAAACGTCATACTATATACGATGTGCTTCTTTTAACGTGATTTAAGAGATAGTATTATGATTCAAGTCCTCCATTTTCAGACAATTTACATGTTTTCAACTTCCTCGCCAGACTTCTTTTATTTATGCTCGTGTCCCTTCACGCTCAAATCTTCACGCTCAGATTATACTTATCCATTATCCTTGAATTTTTTAAAATAAAAATTATCTACTGTTCTCGAGAATGATAAGTAAAGCTGAAATCGTCAGATAATTGAAATGCACACTTATCATCATGAAAATAAGCTTATCTTAATCTAACCCGCTCGAGTTAATCCACAAAACTCCGCTTGGGCTCCCTTACTAAAAGCGAAATAGAAAATGTGAATATATTTCTAAAAATAATTTATTTGAAATTTGTCTCAAAGTATTTAATGATCCAAATAAATGCTTTTAGAATTGATGCTCAAATAAAATAGATACAATAAATTTTTATTTTTTTTATTCCGAAATATTTAACATTTAAAAAAACCGTAACATAAAAAACTCATAATAATAACTTTAATACAAATAGAATGCGACAATATTTTGCATAAATGTACGAAACCATTTCAATAAATTACAAACGTCACATTTTCGTATGGTGCATATCCGCATTCATACACTTTGGTATGTGTTTATTTGACTTTGATGAAAAAATAAGTATTCATGGTTGTATTTATTTAAAACAAATTTATGGTAAATACCATTTTTTTTTTGAGGATTTTCAAAGCTGTGTACTTCATGACAATTAGGTGAGAAATGGAACATTTCTCAATGGGATTTTATATTGAAAAGTATAACAATATTGCTTTCTTGGTACAACTTGGTACAACTGTAAAATAGCCCCCCTTTAAAGAATTTTCGTAGAGAAATAGTTGTTGCATTAACCTCATCGAAGCTCGTGAAGTGTATTGTTTCATGTATATGTATCCGACGTAGAGTTTTGCATGACACTAGCCTTACGGAAACATTTTCATTGTACCTTACAAAATTAGTAAACTACGTGTAACATCACAGTCGGTTACTAAGCCAGTTGACTTACCACGATCGAGTCACCTCTTAGAAATTATTCTAAAGATTTTTGATTATTGGTACATTTTAAGAGCACGTATCCACAGCTGTTTTGACCTAAAGGGGTATGGTTTTATTAAGCTGTTGACTTAAATTACACGTAATATGCATTGTATTTCTTTCAATTTTTCGCGCCAAAATAACTCAAAATATACTTATCAAAATCTTTGAAATGTGCTATGAACAATATTGACATAAAAACGAATGGTTTGCCGATGAGTTTTTCTCGAAAAAAATTTTCTAAGGCTTCAGTTAGCTCTCCGTTTTAATGTCAATCTTTTGAATATAAAATTTCAAAACATTTTGATAATTATTTTTTGAGTTATTGAAAGATTTTTAATAGTATCCAGTATTTTGTTTCAATCCTCTTTAAATAGTCGTCAAAATAATCGCAAGAGTTAAAACATCAAAACGTTAAAAAAAGTTTTTTAGTGAATTATCTATAAGAGATTCATTTTTTAGTTTAATATTCTAGAAGACCTTATGAAAAATCCCTTTTATTCACACTATTTTCGAATAAAATAAATTTCTTGTTCATATATGACCAATATATAAAATTATGTTTACTAACTTTGTTTCTTTCTTTTCATTATGTTATACGGTATGAATGACTAATCGATCTTGTCATTCATATAAATAGCATTGTAATAAACGTAATCAAATCTAACATTTAATGTATATTTAATGTTTTTACATGTTACGTCATAAAACTCAACAATAATAATGATAATAAATAAAAACGCCGAAAACATCCCAACCAATAAGTAAACAAAGACAAGTAATATATGTTGTTTTTATGTGGTAAAGTAAAATTATTATTACATAAAACATGCAATCAAAAAGGAATCGACCCAATCTAAAGATGGTATTCATTTTGTTCAATATGTAGCTTATAGAGCTATTAAAGTAAAGTTGGTACTCTAAAAAAAAAACAATTTGTTTAAAAAAATGTTTTTCAAAATAAGGAGACAAATATACAATTTCAGGAGTTATAATTTTATAATTATTAATGAGAACTCTAGGATTTTTTCGAATAAATTTCAATTTTTTGCCCCAATTTCCTAGATCAAATTATTTTGTATTTTATAAATACGTATTTCGACTACAAACTAGTCATCATCCGTATGAATTAGCAAGTTGTAATGATTCTCTGAGGAGAGGTTACTCGTTGCTAATTTGGGCACGGTGCAAACCGTCACCACCGTCATAACTGTCATGACTTTGTAGTCCAAATATGTATTTATAAAATACAAAAGAATTTGATCTAGGAAATTGAGGCAAAAAATCGAAATTTATTCAAGAAATTTATAGGAGTTATAATGTTTATTTCTGATGATAAAGAGACCACGTTTGAAATTGCTATTCAGTCTCCAAATGTCAATTTTCGATGACAGTTTTTATTAAAATGATGAAATATTAATATAAACAATACTACGTGTACAATACACCACAGTTGTTATGATGCACTTCTATCTTATTCTCTCGCATGTTAAATCCTATAGATATTTCTATATAATTCTCTTGCATGTTGTTTGCTATAAATACTTCTATCTCCTTCTATCGTACATTATATCCTATACATGTATATGGATTATATTTTCTTATATGAATGCTATGCGCTTATTAGATGTTTGTTTAAATTATACAAAAATAGGACATAACACACACAATCGTACTTTTTGCGAACCGTCATAATTAAATTAGTATGGGATATAGTTATATTTGCAAGCTGTATGTTCGAAAATAAATGATAGAAAACAAACAAATCAAAAACAATAAACATGCATATTTGTAAAAGCAAATTAATTGATCTAGCACAATACATTTCACACCTTTAAAACGTACAAGGTTTACCACCCATGTGTTTGCAATAATATTTATTACTTCCAATGAACATACAATAAACAAATATACAAAGAACAATTTGCAATATAACATTTTAGTAATGCAATAATATGTAAAGGTATCATGGTAGTTTGTAAACAGATAATATTATCATTGAAACTTAATAAACGATATTATAAATAAATTTACATAATTGTGTAATGACTTTAGTAAATCTTTAATCACATAGCAAACAATGTACATGTTTGTAACAGGAATTATGCTTATCACATTACAGTTTGTTACAAAAATTATTGATTAGTGTGCATAACGTATAAAAGTTATTAATTCATTAAAAAAATAACTTATTTGAAGAATTAGTTTTCAATATTAATTGTTTTATATTAATAACTAGTTTTGCCCTATTTTCTAATTCAATCATATATGTTATATTTGAAAGCTCTTAAATATTACATAAAATTGAATGCACCTAAAATAGAGCAATGTTTTTGGAAATATTTTAATTTTAAATTCGGTAAGAAGAAAAAAAATCAGAATATGCGTTAGATTAGATTTCAAAATTTGACGAAGCGTGATTGTTTAAACCACTGATATTTTCTCTAAAATTGTAAATACATAATTTTATTTTATCGATTTTTTAATCTTGATTAAAAAAATTATTTTCATGTACTAGCAATATCTAATTAGCAATTGTAACTTTAAAGTTAGCTTCAAATTACTGTTCGTTTTTATTTATTCAATTTTTAATGATCCTCCGATTATCGTTGAGCGAAATGACACTTCAAACAAGCTTCATTTCTATTAACATTGCATCTACGTAAAAGGTTTTTGAACTTTTCGAGAAAATCGTTCAAAAACAAGTATGTGTTTTCATGCAAAACAGACATTTTCAAATACGTAAAACGTGTTATCTTTTCTCGAAAATCTTTAAAGCATAATTTTGATTAACATAAGTTTTAAAGTTTATCGTTTCTAATAGTCTTCTTTGATTTTAAAAAAATTTACCACAAACATGCGGTGCAGTCGATAAGTTCCTCGCTTCAAGAACTCAATTAAAATCATTGATTTCCTTGAGGAGTTCAAGGTAAATTTTGTTAAATGCATTCATTGATAGACTAAATAACATCTCCATATAGTAGAACGTAGCAAACTATTGTTTTATCGTACATAATAGCTAATTATTCACAATAGATCTATATGTACTTTATCTATATAGATTTCGTCTAACATTGTAGCTAATGCTAGGTTTATTATTATTGATTATCTATGTATGAATTTAATTTATATGAATGAGAAATTTGAAGGTATTATCCATATAATATTGGTTAATTAACTACATCTTTTCAAATATTTAATTATTAATATACTATGAATGTATGGGTGTGTTATTATATACATT
Source organism: Chrysopa pallens (assembly GCA_020423425.1). Lineage (NCBI taxonomy): Eukaryota > Metazoa > Arthropoda > Insecta > Neuroptera > Chrysopidae > Chrysopa > Chrysopa pallens. The sequence continues at coordinate 52,404,877 of CM035593.1, read as the reverse complement.
AACCTACTTTCATTGAATATATATTGATCAGGATTTATTATTTACTGTGGATTTTCAGTTATTAATCTTTTAGAATTTCATAATGAAAAATTCAAGAAATTTAGTTTAATTGTTCATTAAACTTTTATTGAACAAAATATAAAGCTTAAAACAGATTTAGTATCAATTTTTAATTATTAACATTCATTAAATAATCTAAATATTCAGTCTATACAGCTATAAAAACATATATTAGATATAATAATATGGTTTGTATTTATATATGTACTTAATAGCTAAATTGAAACTAACATTGTGGCGCACCGTAGCATTTTGTAAAAAAAAGGTGTCAAACAAAAGTTTCCAAATAAACAAACATTTTTAATCTTTCTTTCTTGGTTCAATCGTTGGTTTCTAGACTCATTGGACCCAATGAACCGACTTTACTCATTCAAGAATTTAAACGCAGTCTTTATATCTTAAATACGTCACCAAAATTTCATCTTGCTAGCTTTTTTCGATTTCTCGGGTTAGTGACGAATCGACGAACACACGAACACGCGGAAATAGTCTAATTTGGTCATTCTATGAACACCTATACGTCAATATTTTCTAGGGACAAAAAACAATATACTCTGACATATGATGTAATGTCGAGTATAAAAACATGATAACTTAAACTTTTTGTAAGAATAAATGTTCTCAAATAATCTAAAATAATTTTCTCGAATAATCTAGAATGTTGTCTTTTGGTATTATGTAGAAGAACCCAAAGTTGTCTACTATGGTTCAAAATAATCTCCGAAAGTCCATAATTTTCTAAAATAACCAGAATAATTTAGAATGTTTTTAACATAAACAGTTATATCTTTAATACGGCAACTTTTATTCTGCTTCTAACATCTTTTTTTTTTTTATATTTTTTAAATTTGATATTGATTTAACTTTTTTATCGTCCAAAATAAATATTCCTTATACAGTATAAAAGTATTATTTCCTCAAATATTTTGCCTTTATACTATGTGGCATGTTTTCCTGAAATGAAATGATTGTATGTAATCAAAGGCATAGTTTTATAACATAAATGCATAGTTTAAACCATAAATTTACATAAAACATGATGACATTAAATTGAAAACGTTTAAACTGGGAGTATGTTAATGCTTTATAAAATCATTTTGGTCATGGTGGCACTAATGACACAACATCTAAATGTAATATAAACTATCTTGATCAGAGAACATCAACTGTCTGTATAGAATCTTTTATATTTCATTTAATTTCTATCAACTATGAAATGTAAATTCAAAACATCTTTTCGTTTGAATTCTGAATTAAGGATAAATGAAATTTCTGCTATAAACTTTCCATTTTGAAGTACAACTAAACTTGTTCTTCATGGAATATGTTGAAAACTAGATACGGTTAACATTCAGTCAAGGCACTCATTCTCAAAAAATATTTTTTTTTTTATTCACAACACTATATACACTACGGTCTACGATCTATAAATTGTTGACTCTGTATAAGAATTAATATTTTGAGTGTAAAATAAATTTATTAAAGTTTTCTGTTTACAACATTTTTCCGCAATATTATTAGGAGTATTTATAAAAACGTTATTTCCTACAGTTTTTCCTCGTGTTTACCTAGACACAAGTATTCCAAGAGTATTCACGAATATTCATTTAATGCTTTTTCGAATTCAAGAAAATCTTGTTTTTCCTAATGGTGTAAATTATAAAAACTGTTAATAATGTTTTTTTCTCATACAACAGTCAAGAAATGATTAAAAAACATGTTAAAACTAACTCAAATGATGTTCATTTACATAAAAATTCTTAACCGATAAACAATTTTCAGCCAGAGCGAATGTACTACATATGCGTTGATAAGAATACTCAAAGAAGTAATAGAAGTTTCAACCAATAGTCTTATCCTCCAAGAATCAGTTTATTTCTTGTGGAATAACTTGAAATAAATTATTATCTCAAAAATATGCTGTAAGTCTGATTTTTCCATAAAATCATTTTCGAAAATACATTTTGCAAGGAATTGCATCAATGTTTATTACAATTTGTCATTAAATGATATACAAACTATTCAGTGATACAAAGAGCTGTATAAATTATGAAAAACCGAAAACAAATAAACAAAATAATCTTTCAATCTGCAAGCAAAAATTATTTATTTTGAAAAAAAAAGCTTTCAAATTAAAAACATTCCTTGTCTACAAGAACTTCTACAAGCAATTTATATGCATGCAATGTTTTCTCACCTAGAAGTTGAAGTTACAATGAATTAATGAGTAGTGCGTAAACGTGGCATTTTGTGTGTGGTTGACAGGTAAATGATATTATACTTAGCGAAATTTTAGATGTCTATTATGTTTAATGATTATATCAGGTACATAAGGTTGAAATGTTGTATTCGTAGCCCAGTAGATGTTGTGCTCATAACCCAATACCAACATTGGAACTTTGATCTTGTTTTACTCATCTTGGTGTTACTTATCTGGTCAAAGACTTGCGGTTTTTCTATACATAATCATTATAAAGCCTATTATTTCTATTTTGTATTCGAAACTAAAAATTTCTAGTACAAAGATCGTTTTGTTCCACGAAACATATTGCAGTTGCTACATATATTTTGAATCACGTATGTATCGAAAGTTGTATTTGAGGACCCATTTAGACTCGGTCTTCAACACTCCGTCTCGGTCTTGCTTGTTCGATGTTTTTTTTTACAAGATCAACACTAATTTTACTCATCACTACTACAACCGTAAAAATTTGATTTTTTAAAAACACCTTAAAAACCCGTTTAAAATTTACACAACATCAAAATTAAGTATGTAAACTTATTACAATAACAATAACATAATCTGGCAAAAATATTATTTTGGAAAGTATTAGATAATATTGCCAAAATATAACCATCAAGAACACTGATTCCTTCTAACGTATGATTTTAAATTCAACATTTTGGATCATCAAATAATGTAGATGTGTCAAATTTTGCCAGAAATCAAATTTTGCCAGAAACAAGGACTTTCATTATTGTCACTGGACTATATACGGTGTTGTTTTAGTTAATAGGCAATTGAAGAAAATTATATTCATAATTAAATTTCAATAGGGTGATAAAGTTTTGATTAGATAACATTACGTAAATTAAACCGGGTGTTTCATTTCTAGTCTCCCGAATTTATATAGTATGCATATTTTCTCGTTACATTAACGAAATACTTATTTCATTTTAATTTTCTAGAATATTTTATCAATGTTCTTTTCTAACATTTCACGTAAAATATGCTTTTAAAAAAATGAGAAGCATTTCATTTGTTAAAAAGACATATTGAAATCATTTTTTTTTTTTTTTGTATTATAGTATTCGTAGTTGAAAAATCAAAGAGAATTTTTTTTTTAATTTTTTTAATTTGCAATAGCTACCGCCTAAAACATTTCAACTAATGTATAAAAAATACATAAAGGAATATTTTCACATTCTGCAGTTTCTTAGGCTAACGATGTAAAGCATACATAAATTATAAATATAAAATAAGAAAACAGAATATTGCATACATTAAGCACATCGCATATTATTGAACGTGCTGGCTAGGTGCGCCAAGGTACCAAGATTTCACCAAGATAGTGTGTGGAAGGGACTTCTAAATCGACTGATTAAAACATTCTCATTCTAGAAAATATATTATAATTATTTGTTCAATTATTTGCTTGTAAATTGTATATCAAATGTCAATCAAGATTATTGAATAAAAAAATATAAATTATTATTCATCTAAATTAGTGAATAAATTTTCTTTATTAAGTCACCATTACACCATTAACAGAATTATATATCATTTGATTGATAAACTCATATTTCGTAATCATAGAAACAAAAAAAAAAATGTTGATATCAACATATGAAAATATGTTGGTGCCCATAGAGATTCCGTGCCACCTACGGATTTTAAGAAACGGATGGAAAATAATCTATGAGGGCTTATACTTTGTTTTAATCAAATTTAATAAAAATTTTTAATTTTGATATATTCTTGAGTTTAGTTTCATATATTGAAGTGAAATACAGCAAATTCAGTTTAAGTCATGTATCCTATTATTATAAATTTTATGATAAACACACTATACAATTATTTTCTAAAATAAATAATTATAAACAATTTAAAGTTGAACACATATAAAACGATAAAGGAACATAAAGATACCTATGCATAATACCATAACCAAATAGATGTGTTTAAATTCCTTTGAAATATAAGGAATTCTAATTAAAAGTTCTTAATGTATATTATCATTAATATTATTATTATATAAAACTTTCATCACATACGTACTCAGTCGTATGATAATAAACACTTTAAATTATATAATACACAAGTTGTATTTTAGAATATATTATATTATTTGATACATGATAACAGTATATACGTTATATATGATGATCTTAATGCATCAGGAAATTATAAACTAGATTATATACTATTAAACAAATTAGAAAGTGTAATTTTTTTTAATACAAATTCATATTTTATTTATTATTAATTTTATTATATAAGATATAGAAATGAACTTTGGATAAAGGACCTTTAAAATATATTTAATTGGGACTACTTTGAAAAACCAACATCGTTATTTATTAAATGTACCTACTAATCAAAAAACTCTTTCGGGTAAAATAAGATCCAATTTGAGTTATAATTTTCTGGCATTAAAATTAATGTCACAAAAAATTTGTTTTCATGTATCAAATAATTCTTTGATTCAGGTAGTTCTTGTTTTGAGTATAAAAGGAAATCGTATTCACGCTGGTAAACTAACTATTAATTACACTTAAAGATGTCTAACTCTTGAAAAATAATTTTATTTTTGAAGTTGATACTTTTTATTCGAAAAATTTTTATTCTAATATTCTTATTGGTATATTTTACACAAATTTTAAGTTGCCTTGACATGCATCATTTCGATATTAATTTCAATCTATTTATGTTACTCTTAATTGATGTAACGTTTTGTAAATAGAAGACATTTATATTAGAGATAGTATTACATTTAATGTTAAATAATATTTGATGTTTAATGCATATCTATTACTATAGGATATCCTACAACAAAATAATTGCAAAATAACATGTTTAAATTGTATAAATGTACTATTTATTTATTTTGTGCCATAAGATGTCATTGGGTTATCAATTATATATATATATATATATATATATAATATATATATATTGATAACCCCATGACATCTTATGGCCCAAAATGCTTGAAGTATGTTACAAATCCTATTAGAACCATTTCCATCGAAACAAAAAACTAAATTTTAAATTCAAAATATAATTTAACTAACTCTTCTCACTAGCAGTATTTCAAACTGTCAACTATATAAAGTGGGAATATCGCGACGTACAAGTGTATTACACAATACCGGAAACTGTACTTGTAAATCAATGTGAATAATTAGCTATTAATTACCCAGTAAGTTAGTTAATAAGTTTGTTATTAGTTTCAAAATTATTTCACAGTGGTTTTTCCAACTTTTTCCAGTTATAAAATTATTAAAAACATTAAGACATAAAAAATGATACTAAAATATATAGTTTAAATTTTATAAAATTAAGATACTTTTACTACTACTCGATCAAGTATCACCGGATCCATTCGTGGTTCTGAACGTCCATATACTTTGTATAAAGTATATGAGTACCAAGAAATACCGGGTGTTACGATGTACGGAGTTTCTACACGAAATATCGGGTGCATATAAAAAAAACGTTTATGCCACGGATTTCTCACATGAAATACCAGATGCGCACCTCAAATACTGTGTGTACATTACATCGAAGCATTGTGTCACAATCAATTTTAAATAATAGTAGGCTTTACAAAATTAGTTTTTTCTTATTAATAAATATAGTCGTATGTATCCTATAATTCCATAAAGTAAAATTATCAATAATCAATCATAGAATTTTTCGATAGTCTTTAAACTGCAATTTTAATTATTTGCAAAGAAAATAAAATGTATTTCAATGAATGTAATTGGTCAGATTATGATTCTGTGGATCATATGAATCTCATTTAAGTTATTAAATTGTATAATTTATTAACGACCCATAAAAGTCTTTAAGTGACCACAAATAAAAATAAATTAAAGAACATAAATAAAACTGTCTGTGAACTAGCCCGAACTAAATTTCTCTATCGATTTCATCTAGTTTTTTCAAGCAAGATTTGGTAGTTTCTGAAAATGAATTTGTGATATAAAAAGAAATTTATGCCCCAAAGTATGCTTTTACTGTGTTATTTATGTATTATTTATTGTGATATATGGTCTGTCTTTATAAATGAACTATATAGAATAATTTTGCATATGATGTTACTCAAGTTTATATCCGATGGCAAAACAAAGATGCAAATTACAAAGATGATAGTTTGTACTTAATAAGGAAATTATGCCATTAAATTCGTAGAGTTAATGAAGGGCGACTACTGAAAACGTCTACAATCATGATGTTTTATAAAATTGGTCGTTTGTAAAGTAAAATCAGTTCATATATACGTAATTTGTCTATCTATAAATTTATGCAAATAATGAGTTATGTTTTAAGAGTAATTGTTGTTTACTTGATAGGACAACCATTATCAATAATTAACAATGAACACAATTATTTTAACATCTCTATAGAGAATATAACCCCACCATAATTAAATAAAAAAGATTTTTAGTTAGTATAATGAATCTTCATATATAACTATTATTAACCTTATGAATTGGTATTGCTCAGTTCAAAAATAAATTAAATTATGGGCCAGGAAATGTTACATTAAATATTGTAATGTAACATATATATGTATTATGTATATGCTAATAAATTATAAAACTATTATGTTTTTCTATCTAATATAACCAAACACCGTGTGTTTATTGAAAGTTAAACATCAATTGAGAAACAAAAGTTGTTTTTAAAAATTGTTTTGATTAGGTACATGTGAAGCACATTAAGCACATAAAATGAAAATGCTGATACAATGATCCAAATAACTTCTTTCTTCGCAATGTTTGTTTTTTAAAAATTTAAATCACAGCACATGAAAAATGGCAATACATGAAAATGTGAAAAAAAAAGAAAAACGAAAAGGAGGAGATAAAGATACTGAAAACGAATAAAACGAAAATAAAAAAACAACAAAAAAGATAACAGAAATTTAAAAAAATGAAACGAAGAAGAACTACGTTCAGTAAACGAAATTTTTTATTCATATAACATTTAAAAAAGCAGAAATTAACAATAAAATAGAAAAATTGAAGATAACAACTAACAGAGTCAATTGTTTAGATACACGATATTTGATTCAATATCATTTTTTTAGAGTATTTTTAATTAGTATTCATAAAATACCAGCCTATACAGTTATATATACTTGATAAAAATATGTATTGTAATTACCAATATATGAGAAGTAGCTAAATTTGAGCTTAAATTGGGGAGATCTCAAGCATTTAACGAAAAAATTTCTTAAAACAAAAGTTGCTTATTTCAAAGAAATAAACATTTTTATATTTAAATGTTTCTTCTATCTTATATATTTTTAAAAATTTGTCACGGATCCATTGTACCCAATGGACCGAATTTGTTCAGTCACGAACTTAAAGTCACTTTTTATGTTTAGAATACGTCACCAAAATATCAGATCGTTATCTCTTATACTTTTTGAATTATCGCGATGACGTACGGACGGTTGGACGGTATTAACACCTAAATCAAGATTTTTTTTTTTTGGCGGTAATATTTCCTAGCGTAAAAAACTTAGATTCAAATTACTATATTCCAACATATTATGTATGTCGAGTATATTACTTTAATTATAATTCCACAAATTATATAGGTATTTAGTAATTTATACCTTCGATTAGGCAAACATCTTTTATTATCCAAAATTTGTATTTTTAATAGACATATGGTATATACATATAATCTATATGCATATTTTATCACATATTTTCATTGTTTTCTCACATCATATTAACAGTTATGGTTGACCTAGTGTTGTATATTATAACATACTCCCTACCAACTAGTACTATATTCTATCTAATATTATATTATAATTCTATATTATATATATATTGTACTACTTGGTACCTAAACAACGACTGACTCTATGTATGGTATATATTCATATAAATATATAAAATAATATTGTTCAGTTTGTTAGTTAGTTCATGGTTGAATACATGAAAGCATAACAATAACAAATAAATATAGAATATATAGGTATAGATATGTAGTACCTATTATATTTTATATATACTACATTATAGACCAGGGTCGATAATTTTAGAAACCAAAAAAAAATGATAGTTGGATGAAAACCATTGGAAACAGAAGAGAATATAATAAAAATGAAAGGAAAAATAATTTACGGACGATCTGAGAGGTGAGTTTTTAATGGTAAAATACCATTTATCTTGTTTTCCGGCAAAACTACTACTCCTGCGGAGAAAAATTAAATGTCAAAAGTATAGGTAATTAAAAGATCTAAAACTTTTTTATTTGAATATTTTCACCTAACCTCAAAATTTATGTGAAAAATTAAAAAGTAACGAAGTTTTTGATTTTTTATATCTATTTTTTACAAAATAATTCTTTTCTTAACAAAATTTGGTGAAAACTTACCTTTTTATGTACCAAATATTCTCTAATATTTTTGATTTAAAATATTTATATTTTAACCTTATTTTGAATATATATCGAAAAAGCACCCAAATTTTCAATCAAAAAAAATCTTTAATCTTACGTGAAAAAAGTGCACATACAAATATTATACCTCTTATTATTACCTACAACTTGCATTTAACTTTTTTCATAGAACTTGTAGTTTTGCCGGAAATCAAGATAAACCATGTTTTTCTCTTAAAAATTCACCCCATTCCATTTAACGACCTCAGATCGCCAGTTAATAATTTTTTTCTTTTATTTTTGTTATATTCTCTTCTTTTCAACCCAATGGGTTTCATCATGTTATAATTTTTTTTCACTTTTTACAATGTTTAAATGGTTCTACCCTGGTCTATTAAGATTATATTTATACATCATTTTAAATATTGATTTTATAATATCTAATTCATATATTATTTAAAATATTTTATTGTACTCAACTTTAAATACTTATCATTTATTAATTGTTTTTACTATATTTTGTACATTGTACAATACTGAAGGGGATCTAACTTGAAATGCTTTTGAAAATAGTGACTGACTTAATCAAAAACAAAACATAAAATACGAAAAAAACAAAAATATAAAAAAAAAATATATATATATAATGGTTCTTTATATAAAGGTCCTTCTTTTCCAAAACATTAAATGTTGTGCGCTGGCATATCTCCGATTTTGGGCACAAAAAAGACTATTAACCTACAAATAAAAAAATTAAAATAAAATTAAAAAAAACATTTTTCATATGCATAATTATTCTAAATTTAAAATTATTCTTAATCAAAATGAAGTAAGCGGTATTTGGAAGCTTTCTTAAAAAACTAGCTTGCAAAAGTTTTTAAAATTTTGGGTTGATTCCCCAGTTTCAAAATCATGATGATGTTTTCCAAAAGCTCCATTTCATAACGAACCATTTCACAATTTTAAAAATACCTTCGAAATAAAGCTTTTTAAGAAAGCTTCCATACTCTATATTAATAGTAAGAAGTTAAGATAACAAATAAAACAGTATTTATTGCTTAAATACCCTACAAATGGTTCAGTATCAATGTTTGTTTAAAAATATATAAGTAGGCTCATTCTATGAAATATTATATAATTATTTAACAATGTATATTATATTTAATGTGTTAATTAGCTATATTTGAGCGAGAGTTGTGATAATTTTTCCAATCACAAACTTAAACTCACGTTTTAGGTATAGAATGTTTACGCCATCAAAATTTCCAGTCGGTATTCGTTTTAAAGCTAACTTAATCGTAATGATAGATAGACGAATCAATGTACAAAGACCATTAGATTCAAATCTTATAAACAGTATGCTAAATTTAATATACCATTGTCATTTCTGTCGGGTATAATAATAAAGATAAAATACAATTGTCAAAATTTATATAAAATTTATAAATTAGGAACAGTGATAAAAACTTAAAATTATATTTTTATAATATCTAAAACTAAGTTGGAACCATGACGAAAGATCTTTCCGTAAACATGTTAATGGCAAGTTAATTATAAATTATTGAAATGATGTTTAAAACTGGTGTTTTCCTGAAAATGTAACCTTGAAAATGTTTTGGCCTACTAATTATAAATCATCTTTAAAACTGGTGTTTTCTTGAAAATGTAACGTTAATATTCCATTATTTATCAATAATGTGATAATATCAGTCTCATCTCCAAAAAAATGAATTTTTTTTTCTCAGCCCAATAAGCACAAACACAAAATCACATGCTTCCGCCCGGAAATGAAATCAAAACGCCAATTTTATTGCAATGTGGATTAAAAAGTACAATCAATCTTTTTTGAAATTATAATATAACGCTTACCAGAACCTTCCCGGCACTATTCTATATGATTAATAGCAAAGATTTATGAGCAAAGAATATTATAACTGAAATAATGTGTAATTCGTGAATCTTGTGGCGTTGGTAACAAATCAAAAATGCATCCTATGTTTTCCCAGATAAAACTAAACTGAGCTTGTCACAAGGATTACAATAATTCCTTTCAACCCAGTTAATGCATAATATCCCTTGTGCTTAAGAGTAGCATTTGTATGTATACATCAATGTGTATAAACTAATTACACTAGCAATACACAAATATCCAAGATTTCCTTTTATAGACTGGAGGATCAGTTCACCTTATTGACAATAAAAATGTAAAACTAAGTTTTAAAACTTATAAATAGGTACAATTTGACGTTCCATATGAAAAAATTTCCAAATAATTTAATTTCCTTACGCTAAAATTACGCTTTTCTCTGTTTACACGGAAAAATGGAATTTATAAAAGTAATTTCAAAAGTTTACTTTCGTGTTATTTTATTTATTTTTTTTGTAATTCTCAACCAAAATAAGCCTGTGTCTTTATAGGGGTTAAACATGAACATTTAAATTAGAAAGTATTTCTTTATTTGTGATTAAAAACTTCCGTTTATAATTTCCATGTTCTTTAAAATCTGACTTTTTACCGTAAAAATATGTAGTTCTTTTCTTTTTCTATAAACTACAGTACTTAGGTACAGCAAAACTAAATGAGAAACTCAAATTTTTAATTAAGAAAATTGTGCCTTCAATAAATCAATTTGATCAAAGTAACGAAAAGAAACCGTCCACTGAAGAAAAGTGTCAAGCTAGGATAGATATTGTTCAACTTTTTTTTTTTTTTTTTGTGATTTTGATTAAATTCATGTATTGAAGGCACTCCATAAAAGTCCCAAAATAACACCAAGATGTAGTACTTACACTATTATAACTTTGATTTTAAAATTGCCGTGCCATCGCGATATATACGGCAGCTTGACTAGTATGTTTATATAATTAATGCCTAAAGCAATATTCTTCCAACACATTCACATAATTTATGTGAAAAGAAAAGTAATTTTATCTAAAATTTTTTATCTAATTTTAAACAAATATATAACTACACTTAAGTGTGTTAGTTGTTGATTGAAAGTATAGCTTGATAAATTTTAATTCTGTTATATCTTGCAAATCTTCAACATCATTGTTAAACGAAATGTGCACTCAGAACTTTTGAAAAATTATCGATAAATTGGTAATGATATGTGCACTCATGAGTTTTACTGGATAGTTGTTACGAGAATAAATTCTATTTAATCCATACATTAGAATTGTGTATTTGTCATTATCTACATGTTCTGCAGGCGTTACTAAATCCATACAAATAATCATATGTCAACTGGAGTTTATACACTCTCTAATAATATTAACGACTGTATTTAGATTTTATTATTATAAATTAAGATGACAACTAACAAAGTTAATTGTTTATAAATCATATATACATAGCTCTTTTTCTTTTACTATAATACAGCGGACTGTTTATTTATGATTTGTATAGGATGTCCCAATATGTGACAAAACGTAAAATTAGTTGTCTGACAGCTCGAAAAATTGATATTTTTTACAATTTTCTGGTTGTCAAATAACGTTTTTTTAATTATGTATAGGATAAAATATTTTGGTCTAAAGTTTTATAATTATTAATGAGAACTCTAGGATTTTTCAAATAAATTTCGATTTTTTCCCCAATTTCCTAGATCAAATTATTTTGTATTTTATAAATACGTATTTCGACTACAAAGTAGTCATCATCAGTATGAATTAGCTAATTGCAATGATTCTCTGAGGAGATGTTATTCGTTACTAATTTGGTGACGGTTTGCACACTTGTTCGTTCGTGTATGTGCAATTCATACTTTCCAAGTATCTATCAAAATGCTACGTCAACCAATCAGCGCCGATCACGTGTTGAGTGTTCGGCCAATGATATTGGACCACGTGGGTTTTGTCAATTAAAAAATCTCAAACAAAAAATTGACTGTACAAAAATAAAAAAGAATTATGAAATTTAATAATTTTAATTTCAAATACTGTTTCAATTCTAATAGTTCAACTTCAATTTGGAAATCTTTTTTAAATCATAACTTGGAATAGGTCCTTTATTTAAGTTCATCGCCTCTTTGTCATATTTTTGAATGTAGATGCTTTCAAATACATCTAGTTGGGTTGGATTGAATACCGATTTTAAGAGTTTTAAATTTAATTATCCACTACTAGGACTTTCTTTAATTATTCACTACTGAACGCCTATACTTAGATATATATTGCATATTTTAAATTATTTAAACAAAATTATTTCAGTTTCCTCTTCATGAAGTAAAGGCGTTTGAAATGAAACTTTGATGACTTCTTTAAAGTTATGATACATATTATTGTTTTACCATTTTGTTATTATAGTAAAAATATCTTATGATTAATATAGTTTTAAAGTATCTTAAATTAAAATTCGAATCCTCTTCGTATTTGACTGCTTCGTATTTTATGTAATAAAATCGGTAGTATTATATAGCTAATGATTGGCTAAAAACTGAAAAATTTAAATATATTTTTCAGAAAATTGCAATAATACACGCACATATATCCATGTTTCTTTTTCCATCATTTTAAAAGTATACATTTTCATACTTAAATAAGTTAGAACATAAAACAATTTATACCATTAGTAAGTATAATTCTAGTCATCATTAAATATAATTATTAAGACATTTGAGACCTAGTAATTTAACAACAACAAAAGAGTAATAATTTAATTGACATTTACAAATTTTTCTACAATTTAATATAATTAATAATAGCTAGTAATCAAATATAAATTGGCTTTATACTTGTTACAGTCCAAACTACCCGAACAGTATCGGATACGTCATCAAATAGTTTATACGTTATAGTTTATAAAACGTTATAAAACCACCAGACAATGCCTTCAATATTGGCTAGGGTTACAGGCTGAATTTAAATAATTCTGACTTTTTCTATATATTACAGTTCTTCTAAATAGGATAAGTTTTATCAGTTACAAACTCGTTGGATACTGCTACAAGAACTTGAACAACTATTAATATTTTATGTTGATTATAGGTTTTATATAGCATCTAAACTCTATCTACCTTTAAACATTCTTAGACATGCCTTAAATATTCGTCGTTTCTCTTCATTTTCTAATTATAATAATTTATTAATGTTTAAAATTTTACATGACAAGTATATGACATGGCAACATAATGACTTCCGAATAATTAATTCATTATTCACACGCATGTATACAATTTGATATTTATGTAATGAAAAGGGTTCTATCATCATACTTATCGAATGAAATATTAGTAAATAATCAAAAACATCTAGTAGGTGCCATAGAATTTACCTTTACCAATGCATTATTTTATCTATGAGAAAAACTTTTTGTTCCTAACTTTTAATTTTCAATTATATAGATGCTTATATTAGAATGCACTCTGTTTGAATAATGCAATAGGGTTCCGTTTATTTTTAAATTTGTCATATTTCACATCAAAAATTTCACTTAATACCATAACATACCTTCAAAATTAAATTAACATTAATTCAGAAACAAAGAAATTAGAAACTATCAAAGATTATTTTCAAGTCGTCACATCCTTCATGTTACAAAACATAGATTCTAACGCCTAAAAAATTGAGCTATGTAGGTCAATTAACACATTCAATTTTTGATTTGTTATTAAATTATTTTCTTGACCTGATATCTATAAGAATGTACAAAGCCCCACGCCTTTGAAATAGTATTCGGAAAACTTAACAAAAAAAAAACGAATGTATTAAATAGCCTTTGTATTTTGCAAAATATTGGTAAATGTTTGACTTCTTTACTATTTATCAACGTAATAATTATAAAAAGAAATATTTTTATATTAAAAAATCAGATAAAAACTGTATAGGTACTCATTACATGTATGATCATTGGATAAAGAGTGTTGTTTGTTTTTATTTTTTTAATCATTTATTCATTACTTTAGTACCTTTAATCTTATATTAAAATAATCGTACACTTCATGTATAAAAATACTCAAGTATCGATAGACGCTTTTATACTTCATTATAGTATCATAAAGAGGCAAACCATTTAAAACTATTCACACTTGTTATAATACTGTAAAATATAGAATCTCTTTAAAAAAAATGTTTTGTAAATAAAGGCATCGTTATTATAATGTAGCTTGCATAGATGTGCTTAGTTTTTATGCTTTTTTATTATAAAAATATATATTTTTATTATAAATAGGTTGATAAAAAAGTTGGAAATCCAATAATTACCTATATTTTGGAAAAACAGAAAACTTGAATGAATATGATAGTGCTAATTAGTGATTTGATGTAATATTTGTGAGTGACAATGGTGGGGCGAAAATTTCAGATCTTTCAAAAAGATTCTTAAATATTCGAAAAAGATCCAGAATGCTTTAAAATAATCTTAATTTCTAAGAATGATATACAATAGTTCAGATCCCCTTTGTAAGTTTCAAAAAAAGAGGCAGAACTGTAACCAGGTCGATACTTCAAAGTACTATCACTTAATTGTAGATCCAACGCTTACCAATTTTATTCTCGGATGTCTATCCTTATATTTTAAAAATTATTAAGTATATAAATAAATATTTATTAATAATATAGATTAGTTATATATTGTTATAATTGGTTTTAACAGCTTTTGAAAGACTAATTCTTAATGATTAATTTATTGGTTCGCCTATATAGTAATTTTTTGAGATTAAGCAATTTTTGCAATGTGAAAACGTATACATGTGGAGAGGATGATTTCGATGTTTTGATGTCAATAATAATCCTTAAAATATATTTAATTTCAATTTAATAATCGCTTATAATAAGGAAAATTCGCTTTGGTAAAAAAATAATAATATAAAATTCATAACTTGGATATTATATTTTATGATAATAAAAGTATTAAAAAAATAATCTCGACTGTTTGAAAACAGTATTTACTTAAAGTTCATTATTAAATGTCACTGAAATTAAAAATAATTTTTTTTAAACATACCTCGTTGGTTTTTTAATATACGCTCTGACATTTAAACAACATTTGCTATAACAAATACTACTGTAAAATAGTAAATAAATCACTGTAAAAAAAAGTATAAACCTTTGACAACAAGCAAATTTGAAAATACATTATTATTCGCTACTTATTTAATATGATTTCCAATCAATAATTATATTTTTCCAATAATTCAAAATTTTCAAAACCTATGAAAAAGTGCAAATTTTACAAAACAGCGTTAAAATAATACATTTTACTGATATAATATATCTTAACCCACGAAAAGGGACCACTAGTGTAAGGCTGACGATCAGAATACTATAATAAAATTCATAGTTGGATTTACTCGAGCTCCTCAGATTTCGAAAAGCCCAATTTTCACATGTCGCAGAGTTCACTAATCTGACGATTTCACTACTGTTGACGCAAGTGTGTCACAAACATTAAAAGTGATTAAACATATCCAAGACATCAAGCGGAATTAACTTTATGAAAATCTGATTCGCTCAAGCATTGAAAAACGGTATTTTTTTTTGTAGATTCAAATACCACTACGAGCGTTTTGCTTGGATTTAATAGTATTTACTATAATAGTTTTGGGAAATTATTATAGTTAATATTTCAGTTTTACTCTCTCTATAAAAATATAAAAATAAAAATAAGAAAATATTACCGACATGTATCCAACTTCAATCTGAACCCAAACTTGTTATAATGAGAATCAAGTTTAGGTTTAGTAAGGTTTTTATTAACATGAGGGAATTAAAAATGTATTATGCAATCGATGAAAGGCAAAAGCAACTAAAATTATCTATATTGTATTTATTTACTTATTAGTATTATTTTTAAACATAGTTTCTCTGCGAAATTTTAAAATTGATATAAAGAAAATATGAGTTCAAAAAATAATAATTTTTTTAGTATTTTCACCTATCTATTATGTATTGCCATCTATGAATCGTCAAAGAAAATTATTTTAATAGCGTACAACACTAACATCTAAAAAATTATAAAATTTAAACAAAACTGAATGATTTTTAATAAAACATTTTGCAACACATTCCAATAATATAATTTGGAATGCTCAAAAAATTTTAAAACAATTTAACGAATCAATAATATGAAATTTTTACAAACACAAGTTTTAAGCTTTCATTACAAGTGATTTTATTTCGAACTAAATATGTTATGGTAATCATAGTTCAGCTTTTCACCGTTGTATGGCACTATGAGTACAAGCTTTCTGTAGTTACGGAAAATATCCGTTATAAACGCCACAGATCGATAGTATACACGTGCATAGTATATACAGATATAATGATTGTATATATATTTTTGAATGCAGTATTTTCTCTTCATTGATATAATTTTGCGTCTTTTTTGATTCATAAATATAGTATTGAATAAAAAAATTTGAGGTAATACAAATAAACTATTTTCATTTGCTTAATTTATTTTCTTGTCATCATAAATGTTTATTTTTCATCTCGATTTAGTTTTTGAAAATATTTTTCCTCCCCTTATGTGTCATTTTTAGGGCAAATTTAAAATTTTTCAAGTTGGATTTTTTATAAGATCCTTATGAAACCGTCAGCATCAAGCTTCACAAATTACTTTTATACCTATCATTAAACATAAAAATGTTTACATGGTTTTTTCTATATTTATTCAATATAGAAAAAATATTTCAAATATCTTATTGCTTTTATGATTTTGGTGAATATAAACCTAAATGGAGTTATTCTATTATTTCTTCAAATATAATTATAAGTTGAACCTCGAAATTAAAGATAAATATACTTAAAAATCAAAAACTACGAAATCATAATTGTCAGTTATGCAATAAGGAAGTTGAATTGAACAACGCCGGCATACCATTAGAAGCGTTTTACGTCTAGAATCTACTCCATGTGATTGTATAAAATAAAAACATGACAATACCATTATTTTTTGAAAACTTTAGAGAAAACGGAAAATAAAAATATTAAATGAAATAATAATAAAAACATTTTTAAATTTCCAGGCTTTTACTACTCATTAGACGGTTGAAACCTATTGTATCTGGACAAAGAATTTGTTATCAGTGGAATGTTACATCTTATTTCAATTCCTTAAAATATGAGGAATATTTGTATGTTGAATATATCAAGCCGTATTTTATATATTGACATCAATGAAAATGATATATTGAACAAATTGAAACCCAATATATTGAACGTAAAAAAAAAAGTAAGAAAAAAAATCATTGTATCCGTTTCTTTAAAACACCTTGTAAAAAACTCTTTTAAGTATTCATAATTTATTATCACATGGACAACCGTCGTCATGTGTATTTTATTTAACAAGGACGAATTTTACTAAATCGGAAGTAATCACCGGAAGACTTCACTATTCAATTTATTGTGAACTAAATAAACTACACATAAAACTGATTGCTGCTACCTTGTGTGTGGTGTGTCTTTCCATCATCATAATATGCTATTTTTTTGTATCTTAGTTAAAGGAGGTATAATAAACAACAAAAAAAGAAGAAGATTGCCAGTCATTGGGGACTGTAGATAGAAATGAAAAGTGTAAGCTTTTTATGAACAAAATATAATACAATATTTTTAACGCCACGTTTTTCATTTTAAGTCTTACAAATTTCATGGCTGTATAAAATTCCCGATCACTAATTTGCAAGATAATTTTTAACAGACTAGGAAGTCTTTAGGGAGTTTTAAATCTTATGTTAGAAATAAAAATTTATTTTTATTATCGTAATAATTATCTAAAACTAAGAAATGTACACTACAATTGCTTAATAATTCTATTATATTATGTCATTAATATTGTATTGACATAAAATTTCCAAATATATTTCAAATCTTTTTTTCAAATATTGATTTCAAAGCAAATTATGTTCATTATAATTATTTCGAATGAATAAGGTTTATATTATATCCTTGTTAAATTGCGAGAACTTAATTAATATTTTAATCTACACTTTTTAGAAATTATATCAATTTCTAAGTTGGTTGATATTAGTTTCGATGAAAACGAGGCTAAATGAGGTCTTGATTTAGTTCTTAAACGATGCTGGTACGCATTTCTCGAGTACGCATTTACAGAAAGTTCCGAAAGTTTTTACTTAAAAAAATACGGCACCAAATTTTTGAAAGCCTTATTTAAAATATTCACGATTTTATAGTGGGTTAAGCTCGTTGCAAAACAATTTTTTTTAATTTAAGAAAAATGTTGATTTGAACTTTCTGAGTAAATATAAAACACACTTTCGAAATTATGTATTATATAATTTAAACTAAGCCATGAAAGATTCATATCGTCTCATTTTTGTTGTTGTCCAGTATATAAAATGTTACAGTATCCAATATAATACTAACGAATAACCTTATAATACATTTATCATTTTTTCATGTTAAACTATTTTTAGATAATTTGAAATCCTTCATAAATTAAGTATATTATATTATTTTTAGCACAAAGTGAGCATTTTCTTTAATATTTATTTAAAGTGTGCGTGGCTATACATATCCTTCATGCATATCTGTTTTATCAATAAAAGAAAGGGATATATGAAATTGATTGTCAAAAATAATTGATGACTCTCGTCATTTAGTTGTTTCAAAAGCTTTAATGTATATTATCCAATCACGTTTAGGATAAGGATAGATAGAAATATTTTGCCTTACTTTCGAGTGCGTTTCAGTTGCGATTGGAACTGGCACTATTTCAGTCCACTGTAATAGTTTCGAGAAACTATGCAGTAAATCCGAGCAAAAAAAAAGCGTAACTGGACAATTATAGGGCTATATCGATTAACTGAAAATACTAGAATGTTTGGAGTTAATCGGATGTAATGTCGGAATTTTGGTACCGTAAGGTGAGAGTGAACGGAGTCTAACTCTATTAGTATTAATAGATACTGATCAATTACTTTTAAGACCTCAAGATGGCAATAAGGTCTTCCTTGGTCTTTTTTCGCCAGTCCATTGCAACAATGAAGCTTGGCTACGTTTGTGTTTAATGGCAGCCTCTGTAAACTGCGTAAATTGTCGTTGGCAACATAACCAACTGACTACTCGATGATGTATGAGTTTTAAGTGATTACAAGCTATAATCTATGGCGTTTAATAGAATATGAATTTTAAATTCAAATACAGCACAAACTAAAAATCTCACACGGTATATAGAATCAATTGTATAATTCTTAACCATCATAATAAAAAACACATTAAAAATTCATACGATTCTATACTTAAAAACTGAAGTTTACATGTTGTAAACATAATGACGTCCATATGTATTTATATTTATTACATACGTCATATGATGACGTACTCATTCATCAAAAAAAAATGTATAAAAACCACACTTTATATACTTTATAAACATACAAACACACAAGCATACATAGAGGCACAACAAAAATAATAATCATCATTTTAATCTATTTCTTCAAAAAAATAAAAAATAAAATTAGGTTAGGTGCTGAAGTTGATATAATGTTTTTATTTAACATTGAGAGAATTGAGCATACAAAACCACTATCTAAATTAAAACTTCTTTTTTATTGTTCCGGTTTTAAGAATTTCGTTTATTAATTTAAATTTAATTGGAAAACAGTTTGTAAAACCAAATTCATATATATATATTTCTTCTATTCGAAAACTGCTCCAATCGATTTTCATACTTCAAGGTATAAATCAAACAACTTGATGTGTTTGAAGAGAAATACGAACCTAAAAAGAGACATCTGTAACTGAGACATTCTCCAAGGTACCGTAATGCAGAAGATATTGTATTTCTTTCAAGTTATATAAGGCATTACTGTGAACAGAAACCGTCTCTAGTTTAGATGTCTCTCATTTTGGTTCGCATTCCTTAAAACTTATTAAGGATCTGCTTTCAACTGGTAAAGAATACTTGAAACTAGGAAGGTGCTTATTAAAATCGATAACCAACCTAGCGTACTTCCCGAAGACAGAGTTGCTGTTGTACTAATACATTCACTTTATATGATTGTAATCATGAATCAACTTTACCTAGAGTTCACATAAGCAAATGTTTAAATTCTCACATTTTTTCGCTTAAAATTTTTCGAAATATTGACGATAAAATTGGGTTTCAGACAATCATACAATCACAAATACAATGTAAAGTTTAAGAGAAGTTTAGTTTATTTAGAAAATTTCCCTTCTTCAACAAAGCTCAGTCCAAACACCGGTTTTTCTCCTTCATCCGTAATTTACTCTCCGTAAAAATTTAATATTTTTAATACATATACACTATTTTCAATGGAATTTTTCGAACCTAGTATATACCTACACTAAATATTTATTAGGCTACCCTAAACTGTCATTATTACTTACCTTAAAACATTTCCAAAAATCTCAGTTTTTCAATATAAATTCCCGACTACATTGTAAAAAATATATATTTTCTATCCATCCACTTAAAACTGTAAAGCTACAATTGACCTGAATCATAATATTTGTATAGTGTCAAAATTCTAGTCCTCGAAATAATATTAAAAAAATCAATAACTGCATTTTCTTTGAATAAAAATAAATAGTTTGATAGTAATTTAAATATGGAACAAATATTACATTTTAATATTCGTCAAGCTGAAGATAACGTCACCATATGGGATATCGAATATACATATAAAGAAATACGTTAATAAGGAAATAGATATATTTATAATTGAAACTAAATGGAAAAAAAACAATAATCACAAGAGATTTTTTAAAGATTGAGTGAGCCAAAATCCTTGTTGCAATTAGTCTGTTTTTTCATCATTAACTTCCTACCATTAATAAAACCTGTGCAAATGGATTAGCCGAATTAACCAGGTGGAAGAAGTAGCAAATGCTACGGGACTCGCATCTGAGGAGGCCTCGTCTATGTTCTTAAAAAGCTACATTCAGGACCATATCATTCAGGGACAGCTATGTTTGAATCACCTAATTATAATGATGAATATGATGAATATGGAAAATTATGCACTAAAAATATTCATTTGATGAGTAATTTTTCAAAATTTAAATAAATATTAATCTATTCAAAGGTCCTGATGTTCAAATTTGCTACAGGCCCCGCGGTAGCTTAATCCAGCACTGGATACAACTTATCATTCATAAAAACTGGCAAAAAAACACAAAGTTTATTTTCACTTTAAATTGAAATCTAGAACGCTAGATACGACTTTCTAAACAATTAGTAACCACTCTGATAAAAAAAATCCTATTCATTCCTAGTTCTATAGAAATTGAATAGGACTTTTTTTATCAGGATGCATTATCAAAACAAAACAAAAATGAAAATATCTTATCTAACATTTATTTAACATAATATTTTATTTTTGTTTTAAACAAGAAAGATAGATAATTTATTTTACATATAACTTGGTTAATGTAGCATGTCTTTTATCTTGCAGTTAGGTAGTATCCTAGCGAGCAATGTAGAAATCTTTAAAATACAATAATTTGCTGGGATCGACAAGTTTTTATCAAAGGCAAAATTTTAGATTTTGCATATTTTGAACCGAATTTGGTCAAAAAAATTTTATGATCCAAAGGAAAAGGCTAATCCAAAGTCTAGCCTGGTTCAAAAACAATTTATATAATACGAAGGGTGTTGAATGATGAATTTTATCAAACTTCCGAGAAATATGAGTATATGTAAAATATGCAAAATGAGTATTAGAAACTCTTGTAGAGTTATTAATTACATTTCTACAGTCGTCATTATCTTCAAATTTTGCAGTGGGAACATGATTTGTACAACTAGCAGGATATATCCATATTTATTTTAAACGATAAGATTTGCATATTTAGTAATCGTTTAATATTGTTCATCGTTTTACTGTCGCTCTACATTTAAGCCGGCGTCACCTTTGCGAACGAGATAGCCAATTCGCAATTGATACTATTTGGAAGTTTTGTATTTGATGAATTAGCAGTTCAATGTTCTATGTAGGTGGCAGTATTGTTGTTATATTACGTTATGTACAAGTATATTGTTGTATATGTATCAGAGCGAATGAATAATATAGGGAACGACAGGAAAGTATAAAATGTATAAATGGTATACAGTGTAGTAGGTCAACGTATGTCAAGGTCAACACCGCCCGCCTGTGTCTGCAGTACCACCGCATTAAACAACAGCAGAGCGTACCATGCCGCTTAGTGGCACCATCTATATATATTCTATTTAAACTAATTCGAATAGATGAAAAGCAACGTTTCGAAACGACATAAAACGAACCTCACTCTTGTGTGTGAAGTAACAGTCGTTACATAGAATCTATAACGTAAACATAATGCGCTAATATTTTAATATATAACCTCCTAATACATGTAGAAGAAGTTTTCTTGCTGCTGGTTGCTACAACAACAATAACAGGAATAAAATGTTTCTTGCTGGCTGACTGCTTGAGTTTTTTTTACTTTATTATTGTAATTCCCTTCTTGTAATTTTTTTATTGTTATTTTACTTATTTTTTTATTGGACAAATATGTTGTTTGCTTCTTTGAATTTGTTTTTCTTGATTTTGTGTGTACTCTTTATGTCTTTTGTTTTTGTCATAAATTACAGTTAGCCATAAGTTTAAAAAAAGGACCAATATATTCTTTCTACATTGAAATATTATATAAAAGTTTACAATAAATAGCCAGACACAAAAAAAACAGAGGCTCTCGTTATCCTTGAATGTTAAATTTTATAACCGCCGAGCTTACTGTTAACCTACCGATATATTAACAAATATAATAATTACTTTTGTATAAGCTATATTGGATAGTAAGACAAGCGTTAATAGTAAGTGCTATGCTTTCATATTCATTTGTTCTCAAAGTAAATGTTTATTTTTTTACGTGTATTGATTGATATTTTGACTATAGACAATTTTTGGGAAATAAGTTCCTTAGTGTTTACATCGCAAATTATTTGTACAATAGTAATGAATCTAATTTGATATTATTTTATACGAAGTAATTTTATTCATAAATAATCATTTGTATGTCACGTATTATTAACAAAGTTTTAACCAAAAATCTGCATATTGAAACGATTTGTTACACTGAACGGTTCGCAGAAATCTATTTATCCTAAAATACCCTTCTGTCTTAATAACCTGAAATGCATGTAAAAGATATTTTTCAATTTCTTCAAATACGGTGATGTATATGGATAAAGCTTTATATTAGTAGTTTAGACATGTAATTATTTGATATTTAACTGTTATTAATGGTATATAAGAAATGCATATATTTTGGGTATATATATTAAAATTAATGGTTATATCTAGTATTTGGATTTTACATTGGAGGTTCTATTTTAATAGAATTTTGGTTCATCCATTCTTTAGTATCTTTGAAACAAATTAAAATATGACGGGAGATATGAGAAGAATAGCATTATATCAGCTTCAGTACAAAAATTTGAAGATATCTTTTACAAAACCTGAAAACTCAGGAACCTACACCACTCTCTGTAATGTGCTTGTATCCTTATAGATCGGTATCATTGACGTATGCATGATGCCCCAATTAACTACATTAGAGTATACAACATTTTGATCATTTCTTCAATCAATATTTTAATAAGAAATTGATACAAAAAATAATGCCTCTATAATAGAGATGACAACCTTTAATTGATTATATGTTCTTTGTTATATATTGTTATATTTTTGAACACAAATAACGCAAGAAATAGCTATCCAAATCGACGGGTCGGACACTATTTCGAAAAAAAAAAATATATATATATATATATATATATATATATATATAAATTTAACTCAAATTTTATTTTGTCATTAGAACAGCTTTTTCGCAAATCGAAGTGATCCGTCCTCGGTGTTCACATCATTGTATATGCCAAATTCCGAACTTTTACATAATTAGCATTTGTATACGAAAATTGAAAAAAATATATTAAAGATTGGCTTTAGTGCATAGTCATATTACTTGAAAATCTGAATAGTATAACATTACTACTAGCACCATTTGAAACCAAGTATACGAGTACGCAATAAAATGGTTATAAGAGAGACTTCCACATACTATTTTACATAGTATGTTATAGTCTGCATAAAGAGGTGAAAAAAAAAGATAATAATGTCTATTTTTAAATAATATATTCAATAATACGAAAATTTTATCATAGTGCAGTATAATTGATTTTATCAAATACGCAAGGTATTTAAATAATAATTATAATGTTATAGTAAATATATTCCAACATTTCAAATATAATTCTATAAATAGATATACGAATAAAGAATTTATACTTTATGTGCTATTTTTAAATCTTACTAATTTTGTTAATAATCATTCAGATTTTAAATATACCACAAAGACTATCAAGACACAAATAGCTATCACAAGTAGTTTTTTTTATTATTATTAATGTATTACAAAGTGTTGTAAAATTATTTTCACATACCGTTAATTAAATAAATATTATGTCATTTAAAACATTTTCATTAATAGACATCAAACTTCCTCATTATTATTCGTACGAATATTTAAACTTATATTTCTGGTTAGTTTTAAATGAATGAGTTACATTTTGGATATGATGTAAGAAAATGCATTTTCTGTACTTGAAATTTTTTTAACAGTCATTTATTTATTCTTTTTGCTTATTTTCCTCGGTTTTTCCTCAGTCGTATTTGTTTATAGACAAATATTGACATCACAATAGTGAAACAAACCATCGACAGTGAAAATGGTTGAAAATTCCGTTTTTAAACATGTTTTTATTGGTTTTCTTTTTATATATACGACAGACAAAAAATCATAAAAAATATACACATCGAGCTAAGAAATTTCCATAAATTCAAAAGCAATAATTACGAAAATTGATATAGTTGATTTCCATAAAGTAGATCGATTCTCGATTTTCATTACTATCACACTTACTCTTAAAAATCCTTAAACAAGGAAAACTAATTATAGACATTTTTCTTAATAATTTTGAAATTATTAGGTATCAATGTCGATGTGATGATAAGTTCTAGCCTATAAACTTATATTCAGAAAAACGGAAATTTGTTTAATTTTAAGAGTGTGCAAACAAAGATTGTACAATAAAAACCTCTTTAATTGGGAAATTAAAAATTATCTAGAAGTTATACTAGCCATAAAAAGTGACAATCAAATTTAAGTTAAGTGGACGTTTATCCTCCCATTAATAATGGCCAATTTTTCAATAAAATTTCTCTATAAATACAATATAAAATGGTGAAAGCGCAATAAGGTTTGATTTCTTGCGCTCCCACTAAGTTCATAAAATTTGGTAATGATAAGCCTACACGCTAGTACAATTTAGAGAAGTCTATTTGTACGTTCAAATTCATTAAATGAACGGAGCTAGTGTTGGCCGTTCACAAGTTGAAAAGATTTAGTAACACCTTCATTAATATATAAATATTCAATTTCAAAAACCAGCATAGCTATGAGACATATTATTACGTATAACCGAGTTAAACCATCCTCACATCACCCTCAGATAAGTTCCACTATTATTTTAATAATGTTACTCATTCTTCCCCGTTTGAAAAATTTGATAATATTGAAAGTATTATTTATCTTTAGAGCTGGTGATAGACTTAATAAATAGCATTTTAAATGGGAAATCAATTTGACTAAAATAGATCAATTACAAACAGTTTAAATTGTTATTGGAAAGTGTACAACATTTCGTAGTTATCACTCAAATTTCCACAATTGTGTTCCCATTTTAAACAAAATAAATATACCAGTTTCTCTAATGTCTTGGCGTTTATGAATAATTAGCAGAACAATTTTCAGTCAAGTCAATTTTTTTTCTAAAAAATTGACTTGCAAGATGGTTAGAATGAACATTCCGTATACACATTTATATGTTATATTTCAAGTATAAAGTATTTCTAGCGAATTTGTAATGAAAAGTTTCTTTTGTATTTTGGTTTATACCACGTAGGTATTAAAGTAACGAAACGTAATTATAAAACACTGGGTATAAAACCACCACTATCTGTATCTAAAAGAAAATACATAATTTAAACATCTTTGTTCTTCTTCTACTTTCATGTAAATACTATTAAAAAATCTTCATTATGTAAAGCATTAGATCACTGCATCTAGGGTTCGGAAGAACATGTTTGAAGTAATTTTTCATATTACTTCAAAGTTGTATCTATTGTAATACCAAAGCGTGGTATACTTTGGTATTAGTTGTTAAAATTAGGTATAGGTATTAAAATGGACAAGATTATTTATTAAAAACCTATACGTAGTGAAAGTTTGCAAGAATTTCATGAAAATATTTAACAATTTTCCTTGAAATATCTAAATCCAAAAATCAGCTGACTTGAATATAATCTTAATTATTTAAAAAAATATCTATCATTTAATTTACTTATTACAGAGAAATTAAATGTTGAAAACTAATCAAATGGCCACTAGAATTTCCACATCTAATGGTGTTAAAAAACCTGTTGGGTTTGCTTTGTTTGATAAATTTTGCTGATGAAAACAATAATAAACAAGTAAACTAGGTGCGACTCGCAAGGTTCACACGACTAACTTCCCGGTGACGTGAATAAAAAACAATAATTTGTTTATTATTACGAATATAGGGATTTTTTTTCTTTTTATGTACTTTTTTTTATCGCCAATCAAAAGCGGCTGGATTGTTTGCTGAATACTTTTAAATGGCATAATTACGGGACAAATGAAAGCGGTTCCATGTCACACACACACAGACATCTCTCTAAAAACATTGGATTTCACTAAATTGGCCCAATTAAGAGGGTAAGGAAAAGACCGCAATTTTAGAATACTCCATCACCCGAAGATAAAGATTCATTCTAGCACAAGGAAATAATTATATTGTTACTATGTTGTTGGAGGAGCCGATTTCTTCGTTCTTATCCATGCGATGACAGTATGATCAACTAACCGCCCCTTTTTATTATTATAATTTATCAAACTGCCGCTGCCTGGATTCAAACCTACAACCTCCAGTCTGAAATGTGTGAAAGTATTAGTACCTTTACTCACTTGGCCACTGGAAGTTACTTAGTAAAAAAAAAATTTTTGACACCGAACCTTCCTAACTATTTTTTAAAGTTGCACACAAATAAACTTACACATTAATGTGGTTACAATAGAATGGATTATAATCTACGTCATCGTACATCGTGTTTCTTCTTTACGGCGATTAATAATTCTATTTGTATAAAAATAGGTCACTTTGGAGAATTGGGTCAATCTGCAAAATACCATCTCCTCATTCACAAAACATATATATATATACATATATCTCCATACAGTTTTCTAGAGCTGTTAGCTAGTACAGCCTAGCCTAGAGTTCCAGCTATCCATCTATATCGTCGCACTGTAGGTATACATGCCGTTTATAACTTGTGTATGAAATGGTTTGTTGGTTAGTGACTGCTTGGGATCAAAAAAAAACCTTCATTCTGTAACCATCTATGAATGACGTCATTATAAAAATACCTATATGTGTGTCACGAGTATCAGGTATACTATACACTATAAGCTAAAATATGAATGTAATTGAATTTTTTTTGAAAAAATCCTACCAACTTCACAAAATTCATTGGACCTAATAAAAAATAAATATATCTATCTATCAACTTTCCTAGTGAGCAAAAACTTGTTAAAACCGACGTCTACCAAAATCAGAAAACAATTCATTATAGTAAAAAGTGTTGATTGTGAAATTTGTAGAATCCGTGAGCAAGTAAAATGCTTGTAATTAAGGTTATTCAGAAAGAAATCAGAAAAACGAAAATAAATTTTTAAAATTAATTTAAATTTTTTATGCATATGGAATAGAGGAAAATGGTTAGCGTAAATTTTTATTCGAATTCTAAGGATTTAAGGTTACTTAAGACTGAAATATACGTTGTAGGAAATAGAAGCTTAAATTCAAAACTCAATTAACTCAAAGTTGGGTCAAAACAGAATACCTATATGAAAATAGTATATGATTATTAATAGCTCAATCATATCCATGGTATTTGAACAATCAATTCTGTTACATATGATCTATACTTGTTTGGTATGTATATATGAGTCCTCAATGAAATTATTATAAGAATCGGTCGTATACAAACTTTAAATACAAACATATTATGAAAACACACCTTTATTTTTGGATCAGTTAAGGCGCGGTCCCACGAATTAAGTTGATAAAGTTTAGTTGGATTCAGAAATGATTGTCTAATGCAAACTTTATAATTCAAGTGTACAAGTTTCAACTTGCAAACATTTGAAAACTGTCGTGAAACGTGTGAACGTGTAAAATCAGTTCAACTTGCAGGTGAAAAATCCACTAATCACCCATACACCTATTAATTGATAGAATTTTGTTTTCTAAATCGTTTGACTTAAAATTAAAAATTTTAGATAAAACTATTTTTTAAATTCAAATAATTTAATTTCTTATTTAATATTTTATTTACAAAACTTGATTCATGAGGACGTACCTTTAATTATTTACTAAGATCTTTCCATAACTAGTAATATTTTTGTAGTAAAAGAATGATATAAAAATCGTTCATGTTATTTAACATATATTACTACGCATACAATTATTAAATCCTTTATTCATAAACATAGGTATGCATACATTCATTCTAAGAAAAACTAATCCTTTTGATTAAGTCGGTTAAAAATACACATAATATTCACTTTATAATGAATACATGATAAACAATCCTACTGAAATACTTTACCATTAATAAAAGAATTTTTAATGCCTATGAAAAACCAGTAGAATAATTCATACGATTCAAAAAATGTTTACTCTTAAAAAAAGCTTGAAAATGCATTTATTTGATGAATGAATAAACGAAAAAATCATTCGTACTGTAAACATTTCAATCCCGCCCTAAAAAAAATACTATTTATTTTAAACAATGCAGACGGAAAATAACTTTCATCCCAATTATTCCACAAAATCATAAAATTATTTGATTTTTTTATTATGAAAATGTTAGTTTTTAAATTGTCCTTTTAACATTCTCAACATGTGAAAGCTAACTTTTTCCCCAGCACAATTTGATGAAACCCTTCAAATGTCTCTCTTATTACATGGGTGTGTGAACCTACAATCCTCTTTTAGGCTATATGGCTTCAAGTTTATAAAATCATCAATATTTTGCATGACCACCTTTATGACAGACTTACAAGTTTTGTGTTACTTAATTTTAAAAATTATTTATAGTAATAACGAAAAATTCTAGTATGAATATTATATAGGCTACATTCATCACTAGCCTCAGTTCAAAAATTATTGGAGCCCAAAATAGTATTAATGATGTCTCTTACATCAGAAAATTTCTGCCCATAAAATGATACATCGTTGTTGAACAAACACCAGCCAGCTATGAATCAGCTGGTACAATGATACCACATCGTATGTTTCATGTTAGTCTCTATCTTGTGTAAGCAAAATATAACACACACTTTTGTCTCAGGCAAACGTGAAATAACGACGATTAGAGTCATCGGGGTAAATCGAGGCGACGCGCAGGCTGCTAGCTTCATACCATTATTGTATATATACGTAGTATATGTATATAGTTGTGTTGTTGCAATATATCTTATAACAGAACAATTTTATACAAAAACTAACTTCAATCGAGGAAATATTATATAACAGTTTAATAATGTCAACTTTTCACTTTAATTTACTAATAGTTTTTGTTTTACAAATTTATTATATTTGGATTTAAAAAATGGTTTTTTTGAAAGCGTAAATTATATAGCTAGCTTTAATGAAATCTGGAACTTGTTTTAAAATGGAGGTTTCAAGGAAAGCCTATCTGTGCATCGCCCTAGTTTCCTATTCTATTTTAATCTTTAATTAAGTATAGCTTTACAGGAATCATTTATTTATGGTGAAATAATAATTAATCTGATAACTTATTTAGTAGGCAAGTGGCTCGAATTAACAGATTTATATAAATCGAAATTTGAAATTAAATTTTAGAATACTAAGAATTTTCTAGTAGAGCATTAAGTATCAAAACGCTAGTCACCCCAGCTAAAAAAAAGTTTAAACGAATATAATTGCATCTGATATTTGATTATTCAGTTGATTTTTGTTTCATTAACTGTTATTGAAATTAAAATAAGATTTAATACGCATCTTCTTTTCATAGAAGAGGAAAAATTAGTGTCTTTACATTCAAAATTGCAAAGATATACTCTTAGGATGCATTCAATAAGGGTCACATAATGAACATGAAAATATAACGGATTAAAATAATCAATCAAAACATTTAAATGTGTTTTCGCCTTGTCTTCTCTACACTTGACTCATTAGATTTGAAAGAAGAAACTACTCACATTTTATGAGATTTCTATACAGGCATCGGCAATCATATAAGGAATGATAATATTTCCATGAAACAGATTAAAGTGACCATTCCCAATAAAACTAAAATCTGAAATATAAAGAAAGCAACAAAGTTATTCCGTTGGTCCTTTTGGCCGTTTTAAAACCTACTTGAAAACATCATTGACAGACAATGACTAACTCACAGTTTTTGAAGATTCCTTAAATATTAGATACCACTGGTAACCAAAAAACCACGTCATTAACCATAGAAAGTCCGCAGACAAATGCAAACAGCTAAAACTAACCTATATTCACCTATTCGTATACCTTGAATACCATGTCATTAAAGTTAAAATCTACTTTTCGATTTACTAAAGAAATATATGGGTATTTCTAAGAATGACATGATTTACCATATCACTATACATATCAAACTGTTTGTACCTGCCAAAATTATATAATTTTTTGTTAAAAAATTCTGCGAAATATGTTTTTGGCGATTTATTTTATGAAAATATTTCTATTGATCTTGTACCAGTATAGTGAAAAATGATTGTATATCAGTCCTACTTCTTAACATCGTAGCCTTACTTCTTATCGTCGATAAGTCCGGTAGTGAATGCCAAATTTGGGCATACAACTAGGTATATTAAGAAGGGAACCGCAACCACGTTTCTTGTACCTGGACCTTTTGGTCCTCTTTACCCGCTTTTAGAACACTCTATTACCTGAAGGCACAGATACTTTCTAGCAAAAAATAACAATTATATTGTGAATATATTGTTGGAGCCGGTTTCTTTGTTCTTATCTAACCGAAGATAGTGTGATCTACTAACCGCCCTTTTTAATATAATTAGAACTCAACCTACCGCTACCTGTATTCGAACTCGCAACCTCCAGTCTAAGTAGTCATACGTGGAAGGTTCGATTTTCCACTAACAGTTAAGTACGATTTTATGTTTCATATTTACAGTAATATTTATAAATTAAAATTTACTGTTTTCAAGTAATTGAAACACTCTTGCTGAAGAAATGTCCCATCCCAAAGTTAAGCAACATCAAGCATAGTCGGAATTTGGATGGATGATCACCGTAAAATATGATGTGCTGTTGTTGCATAGTGTATACTATTATCACTAAATGACCTTAGTATTTGAAATGTGACTTAAAATATTTAAAAAAAAAAATGATTAAATAAATTAATTAAAAATACTAAGTATTTTAACCCGTTTTGCTTCATTTGAGTAAGAAATTGCTACGCAGTTTCTACATGACGCGTTTTGTTTTAATTGAAATTATTATTATTTTTTTTGCTATACAATATTATAAATTTCGTTACAAATTTCATACGAAATCATTATTGTTCTAAGAAGTTGGGTTTGAACAAGGTCAGGTGTGAGTTTTCGTATTATAAGAAAATATTACTACACTCTCTACATATAACATACATACATACAAATATACATATATACAGAGAGTTTGTTGCAAATGATACTTGTGTATCAGCCTCACTCAAAACAAACTCTCACTGTTACGGGGACAGGCACAATATTGATTGCCGCCACCACTGCTGCAGCATGCCACTTGCGTCGCTCATCCCCCCATCACTCTTCTGATCAATGATGATATACCAGCACATGTGTGTAACAAACACAGGACCAAATTATTGTGTTCCTTCTTATACTGTAAATAATAAGCATTTTAACTGGAATTATTATTATTATTTTTCTTCGATTAATTTTTTATCTCTAAACATGTAGTTGTCTAGAGGTTTTTCTATTTGCTTACTAATAATTAGTAGAATTTTCAATGAAAATGCTTAATTCAAAAGTATAACAATTCAAATACCGTAGTCACAATTGTCCATAAGCAAATCATGGACTTTGCGAAAACTTCTTGATGATGAAATCAAGCATTCATTTAAATTAAAAAAAAAAAAAAAAAATAGAAATGTATACTTCAGTTTGCCATGTCTCGGATAAAGTAGTTTTTACAATTGAGGTATTTAATGAGAACTAAAAAAAAAAACGAATGTCCTAAGAGTTAAATATTTTGGTAGCAATCAAAAATTCCATGTCTAAATTTTACAGAATTTACGCTGAAATAAAAGTTGTTACACTTTACACCATTACTAAGCCACTTACAAATTTTAAGAGCTACGGGCAATGAGAGTAATTTAAACTCAAAAATAAGGAGACGGAGTGAATGTAAAAGAGTCTGCATGAAGTTAATAGAAGATAGAAGATTATAACTGAGGTTTAAAACTATGAAGCAGTTCTTAAATCAATTAATATCTGTATAGTCTAGTTCTAAAAATTTCAGTTCATCTATAATAGTGATGGATTTGCTTGAAATGAAAACTCAATATAGATATTTATTCCATTTAATTAAAAGTTCTATCCAAATTAATATTAATAAATGGTTCTATATCTTACCGTTTATTTCATTCAATATTGTTTGTGTTTCAGTCCTACATTTCTATCTTTTAGAGAAGTAAAAAGGTTTTCCATTGGCTTCCAGATTCTGTTCTTTTAATCGTATACAGAAGTATAGAAGTTGAGAAGAGTGATATTTAAAACCTATTCGTATGTGACAATTGAAATAGTTTATATTTGTAAGATCTTGATTTCTTGGTTGTAGAAATTTTTTAAAGAACTTGTCGAACCAACTACTATCGTACAAAAAATCAATAACATTTTAAAACAGTCGTCAGATTTTGGCAAAATAATTATTTCTCCGCCGGATATAAAATAATATTCCCCTGAAATAATACTGCAATAAAATCAAGGACATTTTCATAATTTTTTGGAAAAACACCAATAATTTAAAAACGACAGATAGATAGATAGGCCTGGCAAAAAATCAACAACAAATTCTTTTTTTTTTTTTTTTTTTTTTGTATACGCCTTTCAATCAAGAATATTTTTTTGGTAAAAACAAAAAGTAGGTCACATTCATAGTGTACAAATACGGCTATTATGAAAACAAAATTTTTGTATCCATCTTTGTTCTTAGAATATAAACTATTAATGTATTTATATCAAATTTAATGTTTTTATAAATTATGATAAATGTCTTATGGTAAACAAAAATATATTATTAATATTCTCGCCGTGATTTAGCAGGTTAAAAAATGCGACACTACACTGGGCTACTGTATGAGACAAAACCCTTGGTGATTCTATAATCCTTAAAGATAGAATCACCAAGAAAAGGTATCTTAATTACGAATTCCATATGGTAACGGCTGTTGTAGAAGCTAGAAAAAGTTTTGTCAAGAAGGCTTTTGGAATTGTATCAATATTTCTTTACGAAGAAATTCAAAAATAGCAATACTACCGCGTATTCAGTTGTAACATGTAATTTCTAGATCATTTACTCGTAAACGTGCTCTTCAGGAACATTCTATTGATTTCTCTGGCTGTGATGGAACATCTAGAAAAATCAAGTTCTTCAATGAAGTAATATGCACAATTTATTAATTTTTGTTACCTTTGGTTCCCTTTTTTTTTTAAAAGGTAATTAATATAATTGCTTCCTACGAGAACTAAAGTAGCTTGACTAATTAACAATAATTCGTCGATAATTTATTTATTTATTTGCATGAGAAGTAATTCATGACAGAAATAAGTAATAAGAAATATGTTAACTAAAACTATTTAGAGATTTTATGTCATTTTACAATTTTTGAATGAAGATCGTTGGTAAAGGAAAAGGTTGTTGTAAAACCAGTTTTCGGAGAGCTTTAGACCTTAAACCTCAAAAAGTTTGGTATCATTGATATCTTTGATATCCTACATTTATGTATAAGATGGACGTATCATCTGCACATGTAGTTGTTTGGGTTTTATATCATCGATTGGTAGATCCGAGATATAAATTAAGTAAAAGTCTGGTCAATTAATAGGATGCAAGACAGATCAGAGATTTTTTATGGATATCAAACTCAAAAGTATCTATTCTCTAGGTATGATTTTAAAACACAACAATAAGTACATTTGTTGTTATAATTTGAAAAACTGGCCAGGATATTTCAGTGGGTTTGTTAACATCAAGAAATGATTTGTAATATTTTTTTTTTCTTGAAAACATTGTATAATTGTATTTACTACTTTGTCCTATAATAGAATATTTTTCACAGAATTATGCGAGACTGAAGTGCCTTTCAAGAGTGGTTCTCAACATACGATAAACTAAATGATATTGTAACTAGTTATACTTTACACATTTATCAATAAAATGTTCCAAGTATCGTACGGCTTTACCTCATACACAAGTGTAATCGAAACTTTATTGTTTTGTATTTTACGACGTTTTTTTTTTCTAGAACACATTATACTATAAATTAGCACAGGGGATATATTCAAAAGATATCTTACATAATTTATTTGTTTTCACACACAAATAATTAAGAAAATTCATAAAATTCTTTAAGTTGAAAATTTATTATTGCCAAATTATTATACTAGAGAGCACAAGCAGCAAAATAATATGTTTGTATACCCAAAGTTATGATTCTTTTTTAGAATAAAGAATAGTCAGACAATTTTGTTAGGTAATATATGGATGATAAACTTTAAACGATAGCTGGAAATGGATATTAGTTTGAACATACTAGTAAAGTTTTTGCTATATGAGTAAAACTAATCGTTAATATGTTTTTCAATGTACAGAGTGTCTGAAAATTGCATCGTACATTGTTTAACGTAAACTAATTTAGATTTTTGAATTAAAAATAATAATTGCATTAAC
The DNA here is from genome assembly GCA_020423425.1 of Chrysopa pallens. Lineage (NCBI taxonomy): Eukaryota > Metazoa > Arthropoda > Insecta > Neuroptera > Chrysopidae > Chrysopa > Chrysopa pallens. The sequence continues at coordinate 52,369,121 of CM035593.1, read as the reverse complement.
ATTTACAAAAAAAAATTAACTCATATGGCTTGTAGATCTTCCAGACCCTGGTCCATCCATCCATTCTCCATTCCTTGCACGTGATTCTTTTGCACTTTATACATATTCGTTTAACTGTATGTAAGCAATATTCAATATCATTTATAATAAAGAATTAATATTTTTATTCAAATATGATATGCATAAAAATCTGATCGATTAAGAATCTCTTGGCTTTCGTTATTATTTTCTGTAAAGAGTAAAGCCTTGTCCACATTGAGCTTAACACAAAAATCGTTCACATTTATAATTGGATAATTTAGTCAAGTAACAAGTAATTTATTAAACCTATGTAAACAGAAGTGAAGGTATGTGAAGGTCAAACAGATTCTTTCATTTGTTATATGTTTGTGATGCAAGATTGTAGGGCGGTTGGGGGCAGTTACTACTTTGACAAAAAATGGATTTAAACTAAACTACTTGACTAAACAACTTTACTTACCACTTTACTAAAATATTGCTGTTCACACTCTTCAAGTAACAATACTACTCGCTACTTGACTATAATAAATTACTTGATCAATGTGAACAAAGTTTTAGTCAAACGCTTAAAACATTTTAATCAATTATTTATTTGTTCGTGAAAAAATAATTTCTAATACTGCCCACAATATAAAATGCCCCGCCGACTATATCTTGACTATTTGTATGAGTTATTCAATGAGGTTACCTTTAATGCATAAACGTAATAAGGAATTTTTCGCAACAGTGTTGTTAACTCTTTTTACTTAGCCCTGTATTTTGATCGTCAATTTAATATTAAATAATAGTAATGATAATAGTTTCACAAACAATATTGAATTACAAACGATGAACCATTTTACGTTCACGCTTTTGTTTAAATATCAAAGAAGATAGCGAAGAGCCAGAACTAAATAAGCTATTAAATGAAGGTAGATACAAAGGCAAGTAGACAAGGATAGGACTCGAAAATTATCTTTTCTTTTATATCGAAAACTATTTGATGTTACAAAATTAATTACCATTTTAGTTTTGACTTTATTAGCGAAATTTGTTATTCGTAGAAATAATAGTCTGGAGAGAATATTTAATATTAATATTTTACCAATAACCAATTTCTTTCATAGGTATAATATGCAACCTATCTCAAAGTTTGGAATAAAATAAAAATGGAAGTCTAAAGTGAAAAGTTCTTTACCATTTTCCAACTTTATGTACGTCTTACAAAGTAGACACTTGTTCTTTTGTCTTGTTAAGTTTTGGTGACTTCTTTTGTATAATATTTATAGAAAGCTATGATATTTTTCCATTTTTGTTTCAATAAAGCATTTATATCCGTTGCGATTCCAAAAACGCTATTTCAAATAAACTTGAACCTAAAGTGTGATGCGTTTGGCTAAAAAGAAACTATAAAATCTACGACCGAAAATATTTATATACTTACTAAAATAGTTTATGAATCAAAGTACACAAGTTAATCTCACCAGAATCACATCATGATGTGGTTCTCAATGCAATTTATTTACTGGCTTTCTCTATTAGAAACAAACGTTACAATTGACTTGTTCAACATTCAGAAATATAAAATATATCAGATATTAGATTCATATTAGCTGTATCTTGGAATAATAGCTTATAAACAACAAAGTGATGCAGTTAAAATTTTATCCAGTGAGTTGTTTGAAATTTATTAGTCTTCTAAAAGATAATTATTAAGAATTAGTTAATTGTGAATAATTCTACGTAATTCAATTTGAAGCATGACTGTATGAGATGGTTGGCAGATTTCTAGACAAACCATTTTTATCAATTTTTGGTAATTTTTTTAAGCTCATAAAGAACAATGCTAAGTAATGAATGATCCCTTGCAGGCCAATTGAATAATTCCAATAAAATATCGATGAAACTAGTTAAAACGTGCTTTTATAAAATTGATCTATTTTTTGAAGCTATTCTGAGACAAGGCACCATTTAGCTCATCAAGTAAATAAATATCAATCTGAAAACGACCCTAAATGATAACTTGTGCTCACTAATCTTTGCTGGACTCCTAATAATATGCTGAATTTTCTTTCTATATTCAGAGTATATCCAAATATAGAAAATCTTCAAGACTTTTAATGAGTTTCATGGAAATAGCTTTGAAGTAAAATCTATTTATCAATTGCAAACCTTAATACTTTGCGAGCATCCTCACTATAATAAAACGTACTGTTTTGACATTACATATAATATGGTAGATGACTGATAAAGAGTTTGCGATATTTTCTATATATAAAACAAGACACAACAACAAATGACGCAACAATAAAATTAATCCAAAAATGAGAGAAGTGAACTCTTGAAGATTTCCATCTCTTTCTTGAAAACGATGAATACCATGTAATATCTGTTGGAATACTGAACATCGACGTCATAACATAGTATTCATATCTTGCTTATTTTTTATAATTTCAAAAAAAATGACTCCAGTTCCCTGTTCGTGAAATAAAGACGCTTTAAATGAAGTTATAATATTCTTATCTCATACTTTATTTCAAAATCTATAATATCCAAACCTTAACTTAAATTTGTTAATGATATTCGTTTAAAGATGTATTATTTCAAAGTCAAGTTATTTACATCTAAAATAATCAATCTAGTCTAACATACAATATGATACATAATAAGTGAGTAAACATACGAGATAATTCTACGTGAGTCAAAAATGCGCGTATCACGTTGTAACAAATACACACATACATGATACACACACACACGTAGAAATATAACATTATGTAGAAAACCGCATGGAACAAGACCAAAAGCAAGGAACAGCACCACACACATACATATATGTATATATATAGAGCGTAAAACAGCGTTTTAAAAGAGGTAACATGAGATAACAATATATAAAATATTAGTGATACAAACAAAGATGCATAGTACTACATAGTACTTATAAGCATGAGATAACTATAATGTATGAAACACGTTTAAAACGAAGATAGTATAATTACTACGTACGTATAAGAGACACAGGCGTCGGCACAAACATTCGGGGATGTAACGACGGCGCAACATTGCGGCGCAAGCTAACTACCGGTGGTGACATCCAGCGACGCATCAGTGGCAGGAGCACGCGGTGCGGTGGTTAGTTGTTCTGCCTCTCTGACTGAAGAGGACGAAAAGTTTCGGCTCATGATAATATATATTAATACAAAAAAAATCAAAAATTTTTGATTTAAAATAAAATATTTCTAAAAAAAAATATCCTCACATATCATTATTATACATAGCAGCGACAAGCAACTTCATAGGCGTTATCTTTTGCGCGCGTGGTCTTGTCTGTGATTTTTCTTGTTAAATTTGTTCGTGGGTTTTTTTTCCTAAAATTTTTGTCATCAATTTATTATTAACATAAAAAAAAAAAAACCACTTTGTTGTTTCGCGGATTGTTGTTATAAATTTTGTAATAAATGTTGGTTAAACAAAATTTGTTACGGTACTGTAAATATGTTTAAACGTCTTCGACGACATTGGTTTTGGCAAACACTATGTTGTCATCATTATTCATTCAAACTCAACTATTTACAGTAATTACAGTATTCATTAAAAAAATTCATAAATTCCATCATTTATGACGCCACTATGATCAGAAATGATTTCATATATACAATTAATAAAAAACAGTTATCATTACATACAATCTTATTACATAAACAATTATTACTACTAGTGACTTCTAGTTATTCAAGATGTAATTTGAGAATTTGAGTAAAAAACAAATAAAATGATAAATTATAAATTAAAAAAACAACCATAAAATTAATGTATCCATTATTAATATGACGTAGCAGTGTGAGAAAATAAATTTTTGTTATTATAAATGAAATGTATATACTGTGTTTATAAATTGTGTTCTAGTTGTAAGTTATTAACGGGAAGGTGTTGTATTAATTATTATAATTATAATAATAATAATGAAATGTTGTAATAATCATCAATATCACAACAATTGACGTGACGTTTAAAGGGTTGACAGCCACCATCTTGTCAGCAGGCCATGGGCATCGGGAGGGGGAGCACTGGCCCCCTCTCGTGAACGCCATCCAACGCCAAGATTTCCCGCATCGAGTTCATCGAGAAATGGGGGCTGACCCCTGTCCTCAAACCGAGGCAGGACACATGCCCCCTTTGGCAGAATGGTGCGGACGACCCAGATGGTTCAAGGTACACAAAACACAACTCTTAACAAATATAATTTTTTTTATATATTCGATTTGGCTTTATAATCGATTTTTTTTTTAAATTTTTTGTTGGTTTTTTTTAATGCCTGTTTCATAAACTTTCAAACACAGTAATTTCTATTTAAAAGTATTTTGAAATATTAATACAAAAAAGTATATTTCGTATTATTTAGACACATTTTCTACAATTTAAGGAAAATCTTTTCGAAAATTGCATATTATCCAAAAAATTTATTTCGACGCCATTTTGAAATAGGATATTTTCTTTTTTTTAATTTTACAATAAAACAATAAACCGCATTATTAATTTTTTAAACCTAAAGAATTCATCCTTAATTTAATTAAAGGTGAATTATTATTTCGTAAATGTTTTCATTATAAAATTATATGAAATTAAATAGTAATACCTCACAGTTTCTCATCAAAAATATGTAATAAATTTTGATCAAATATTACCGCATCATAAATTTAAATATCATTGAATATGATTTTAATTTATAATAAATTGAATGTTTGAGAGATGCTTGATTCTTTATCTACAGGCCAGTGAAAACTGGTAAAAAACATGAACATAGTTATTTATTGATAAAACAAATATAATAATACATCAATTATTCGGAAGCATAATTTCAAATAATTTGCAACAAATAAATTTTATTTGATATCTATATTATTACCCTACATTTTCTATTATTTTAACAATTTGATTGGATTGTTATTTTTTAATATTTTTTTTTTTTGCAAATTTATTCGACTATAAATATAATTTGAATATGATGTATATTTTATTTTATATGTTCGTTAATTTTAATGGATGATATTTTTTTATTAAATTTATTACTTTAAAATGTTAATAAATGTTATACTTCTATCGATTAAAAATTAAGATTTATTGAATTGTATGATTTAATATTACCAAAATTTTTGTGTAATATAAGAAAATGCTCAAATACTGATTATATAGATCAATTAATTCAACATTTGTATCCATTTAAATAAGTTTTTAAAGTAAATAGAAAACTAACCAAATTAGTTTCACTTACACTTTTTGAAACAAAATTTTACGGTATATTTCACTGCGCAACTCCCAAAAACTAACATAACCAATTTGACATAAAACGTTTATCCAATGATTTTTTCTCTTTTTATCGTATATGGCGATAGTTTTAGTATTTTTTGAAAATTCTATCAAAAATTTTTGTTTGTTCTGTCATGACCTTGAAAACGACCTCGCCCAATTAATGTACCGTATCGGTATATTTTTCTTGATGTTATCGCGATCTCTTCCATTTTAACATTTTACAACAATCTTACGATCGTATTTTTCTGTATACAATAATGAAAAAAAAAAAATTTTTTTCACAATTATTTTTCTTTGAAAACAATTTTGGACAAAATTGGAAAAAAACAAATAAACTCTTTCGCCAAAAATTATAAAAAAAAACTCCTAAAGCTTTCTATATAAAGTATATAACTTATAGTACAGCTATGTTTAAATTCATTTATTTAATTATAATCTGTTGAAAATACAGGGACTGATGTACCATGAACTAAATCCAACTCAGTTATTATTTACTGTTTCGCCTTTTAAATAGAAATTCATAGTTTTTTTTTTCAATTCTTGTGATAACTCACTTTTTCCATTTTTTACACAAACACAAGTTTTTTAATTTCTGACGAAATCACTTAATGGATATGGCTGCAACTGTGACAGATACCTACTGAAAATTGATGCTTACTAAAAACACACCGATTAGCGATGATGCGAGTATCATTTCTTAGATTTGTTAAGAACTCACTAATCTATCCTATTATGTTAAAATAGGAAAATTTATTTAACACATTCAATGATTGACTCAAAAGGACAAAATAATGATGTTTCGTAATTTAATCATTTTTTTTCATTCTTATTGTGATATAATTGAATAACAAAACCAAAATTTTGTCCGCCACTCGATTACTTTAAATTTATTTTGATATGAACAGCAATCTGGAAATTTTTCAAAAATAGAAGTATTTCACTTATTTTTCTCCTAGAAAACGGCTCAACATCTTTATATGAATCATCATCCTATAACAATCCCGAAACAAACAGCTATTCATCAGTTCTCTCTCCGAAAATAAAAATGGTTCATTTAAACACATTAATGATAATTAAGCCATTTACAAAGAATATTTATAAATGATATGATATGCTTATGGGCACCGAGACTATTTGTTCTAAATGCTTATTGAGAGATAGAAATCAGTTCATATTATTTTGACGTAACTGTTACAACATGAACTAGAATAATTTTTCGCATCGATGCCTTTTGTTGTTGGCCTTTGTTATAATACTACCTATCTGCAATAGGTATTATTGGGTTAGATGAAATTTTCAACATTATGAAAATCATTATGGTTAATAACTATTTCAAATTTATATGGAATAATTTCAAAGTATACTCCAAAGTAGTTTTGATTATTTTATATTATTGTGTATCTATATACAATTAGACTAAGACAAAATAGCTTTAGTGTTACCATTTCAAAAATTTTTAAAAATTTTATGTTTTCTTTTTACAAACGTTCATACAATTAATTACCTCAATGGTTTGTGGAATAATTTCTTGCAAGCTTAATTTGTTGTATCTATAATTATTTTAATAGATGTTTTGTCTTAGTTGTTAAAAGTATATAGTGGTACTCTGACCCGTTTTCTGTTTCTGATGGAACTAAATTTAGCATGCATGTATGAAATTTGACAATAATATAATATTCTGACATAATTCAATACAAAAATAATATGGAAGCGTTGTAAAACTTAAATTTTTTAATTATTGCATTGTGCTTCCACCATATTTTGATAAAAAATATATCCTTTATTTTTTTAACTTTATATTATTTAAATCTCTTAATACTATAAAAGCTTGTATTAAAAAATATTTTTATTGAATAACTCGTTTTGTTTCTCTTTATTCTGTGGCTGTTTGGGAGCAATTTCGTAATAATTTAACTACACATTTTTATATTTGACATGTATAGAATAAGCCAGAGTGTATTAGTTTTAGTCTTAAGTTTGTAACGCTAGCGAATATTGAAGGTTAATTAAAAGTTTTCCAAACAGTGATATTCAACCCTATGTCGAGTGGTCTAAATAGTTTTTTTTTTTTGTAAATACTTTAAAAGATAATTCTAGGAATTTTTGAATTTTGGCCCAATTTCTTATATGAAGCTCGTATTTATTAAAAAATTCATACTTGTATTCATATTTAAAGTTTAAAAAAAAAGGATCAAACACAATTTGGTTAAAATTTATTTTTAAAAAAATTTTTCTGGAATATATTACATAATATATAACATATAAACTTTCAACTTTTGACTTTTTAGCCCGTGTTCAGAATTGAAGACATTAGCGAATGAAGCCGTTATGTAACATACTTGAAATTTTAAGAAATTTGCAATAAATGATTATAATTTGTATAACGTGCTGTGCAATACATATAATGAATGATTCATTCTATATTTTCTATTCAACTTTCAAAATTTAAATTTATCTTAATTAAAAAATATTGTGCGCCAAAAGATACAACTCTTAATAAATGCGACACAACAACTTCATCCGGTCATATTTTCAATTATTTAACAAAGATCTATACCAAATTTGTAGCTTGTCTTCTCTATTTTTAGCTTTATTTAATTGCTAAACATATAAATCAGATATTTCAATTTCTTCAATAATATATTCAAATTAATAATTAAATGCTTACAATTAGATAAATTTAGTTTTGTTTACATTTTTGTGGAGAACTAATCTCTACGACTTAAAAGTGGAAAATTTTATTGGTTTTTAAAATTCTAATTCAGTTTTTACTAGATACAATAATAAATTTTTAATAGCAATATAAACAAAATTTTATTTTATTCATGATTTATAATATTGTTGAGATCACGAATAGTTTCGTTAATAATTTAAACACAAACATTATTTGAAGATTGTGAACATCATACCTATGTTTTTTACACGTTGTATGTTAATATCAAAACGTCTATTGAAAAATGATTTAATTGTACTTAGTTATGTAAAAACTGTTTGGTCAGTCTCAAATCATTTATAGCGATAGTTGAACAATTCAAACATAAAATTTTAAACAAAAGTAAGTGACAATAACAACTAACCGTGTTAACTGTATAAATACTTGATATTTGGTTGAGTATCAATGTTTGAACTATTATTTATAAGAACTGTGTCCGTAATCGGCACCGGCCAAAAAACGTTTAAAACAACGTTTACTCATTCAACATTAGGCTTGAACCATTTAAATATTTTTGTTATCGATGGTACGTTATAAAACGTAAACCCAAATCCGTACACATCTGATTATTCAAACTACTGTTCTTTCAAACTAGAGTGTACGATAGCTTAAAATGGATAGGCCCCATATGTTTAAGAAATGAAATGAATATAAATGAAATGATAAAACTGATAGCTTGGTTAAGTGGACCAGATACCTGAAAACTGGAGATTAGGGATACAATTTATCAATTTTTTTTCTAAGCCAAAATATATTGATTTTAAATTTTATTCTTAAAGTCATATTTTTATCACCTATCTAAAACAACATTAACTAAAAGATTGATTTTAGAAAATATTTAGATTATTATGACACCGCCATCGAATGAACCTCGAACGGCCAGGTACTTAAATAAACAGGTCAGTTTAATAAAAGGTTAATTTGAAGAATTTGAAGTATGGCACGAAACTATATATATAGATGTTGGAATATATTTTTAAAAAAACTATTTTCTGTGTATAATAATTAAATAAAACAAATAAATCAGAATTTTCCAATATAAAAATAATACCAATTTCTTTAAATATGAGACGTATATTTAAATATTTTTTATGGAATCCATATAATATTAATCATACCAAAATAAAAAAGATTCGTACCTAAAATTCATTATTATAATTTTGTTAAATTAATGTTTTAGTAGCGTTTTAACTGCTAAGACTATGTAATCCATATAAAAAAAAATTAAATAAATACTTAAATATTACCTTAAATAATTATATACAATGTTGTTTTTTTTAATGGATTTTTTTTCGTATTTTGGTTGCTCACTGGACCTGATTCGTTTTAAGAACACGCATTTAGAGTTTGAGACACTGTAGTAATTTTTTCACTATGGTAATATTTGAAAATATTAATATTAAAGGATCTAGAGAAAATTTTGGTGGTTTACTGAAATTTCCGTGAAGCAAAAGGAACAAAGCAGGAGATGATCTTTCTTGAAAATAAAGCTGTGTCAATTCGGTGTGACCGGTTCTTGACGTGACAGATTGTCTTGACGTGGCACTGTTCACTTCTGGTAAGAGTTTTATAATCAAAGTGTGTCCTTGCCGTTGGTTACTTATACGAAAATTTTTTTTTTCGGAATAATTTTAAACTTTGTTGTAACGTTGATAAAAATGTATATAAATATATTTCTGCCGCATAGTATAAATAGTATGCTATGAACTGCTATATTTTTGATTGCCCCGGGCAAGTGGATGTTTTCAATTCAAGATACTGGATCATGATTCGCAACAAATTCGTAATGTACAAGCTAAAATACATTAAGGAAAAACTATCCCCAAATATTGAAGAAAAAAAAATATTCATAAATAATACAAGATTTACGTGTTAAAAGATGATTTTACAAAATAATTTATCAAATTTTTTTTATTTTACTTTACCATTTTTACAAAAATATACATACATACATAGCAGACAGGCAGTTATTTATCTACTAAAAAATGAAATATCTAAATTGCATTTTGTTTATCCAAAGTCATGCATACAAACAATTAATCAAAAAGAATAAAAAGAAAAGAAAAATTTGTACCGAATAAAATTCTTGATGATATATTAAATATAAAATGAATGTGGCACATTTTTATTTATTTATATTATAAAATTATTCTCTTTTGGTAATTTTCACTGGAAAAAAGCAGAAAATATATTAAATTTATCATGTTCAATAATATAAATTGTAATCAGTGGCCATTTTAATACTTATGTAGTTATTAAAGTAAAAGAAGTATTATTACAATTAGTTTTAAATAATAATAGGGATTTTGAAAATTCTAGTAACTTGATTAATTGGTATGTAAAACATAACTGCGAAAGTGCTTTGTAAGAAGATGCTAACTTTTGATTTTAGTGTTATTAAATGTTCAATAGAGTATTCATTAGTACATTATTAAGCATTATTTTAAGAATATTATATATTAAGAAAATTATTTAAGAATAAGAATTTTGAGAATTATATATATTTTCGTAAAAATAAATTGAAACTTAAACCAGTGATAATACTTAGAAACCTGAAAAAAAAGGATGCCATGAAGTCAGTAGTCAGGATAACACATAATTCCTTCAATTATTACCTATCTAGAAGAAAATAAAGAAATAATAAAGTAGAAAATTATCATCATTGGCTTAAAAATTTCAAAAATACTTATTGGATAGCATATAAACATTACATATGAAATATTTAAGCGTATAAAAAATAAAATTTACATTTTCAAAAACAAGAAAATCATTTTTTATATGCTCTAGCTTGTAAATAGTTGCATTTACATATAACCGGATATGCAAATAACTTTTTCAAATCTATAAATAAACTGTTTATAAACTTTGCTCCAATAATTTACCCCAAAAAAAAAATAAATAAAAAAAAGTTTTTCATTCACCATAATCATAATATATTCAAACTAATTTCATGGTTAACCAATTTTATACGATATATCTTAAGTAATATATTTAAATGAATATTAATAATCATTTTGCAATAAACGAGAAAGATTATAATCAACGATGAACTTTTAAACATAAGAAATGATAAAGACGAAGGAAGAGGTGAGCATGTAAGTAGAATTGTGTGCAACTAACCTCCACACACAATTGAAATAAACTTGTATATTGCTATCTATATATGTGAAAGTCGTAATTTTAAACTATTGATCAAATTTCCGTATACAATACATTAAAATTTCCGTAATGAGTTTTACTTTGGTAAACTTAGTAAACTAAAGGAGAATATATTTACTACTTGAAAATTATTACAGTTAGATAAAATCATTTGAACATATAAATCAAACGATATATTATTAATAGTTATGTATAGACTGAGAGCTAATGGGAGATTTGAATAATGGTATTTCTGTAATAGGATTCCCATTGTATCAAAATGATTTCTCGAATAATTTCTGAAGAATTCTTATCTATGATTTGAACGTCAGAATTTAATTTTTTTTTTAAATTATTTAGGATACATCTAGGTTTGAATACTGATTGCAGGTCAGATATTCTATGCATATTTAATATACGGATAGAATAATCACTTAATTGACAAAAAACGTTGAGAATTTATAAAAACGTTAAAAATGCATGGATTTAGGCTCTTAATTTTTTTCAGTGATGGTGAATCATAGAATGTGAAGTACGAAAACGATGTTCTAACATGAGCCATCATCAGCATTATTTCAATAAGATATAAAGAAAAAAAAAAGTTTCCAATAAAAATTATACAGCATAAAATTTTACATAAAAAATATTCTTTGTCTTTTTTGTCTATTATTAAAGATAAAATAGAGCCAGAACGTCTTTTATATAAAATAAATGGGTAATTTATACATGCATGTGTGAAAACTTCCAGGCGATCTGACCCCATTATTTTTAATAATAATCAAAAAAAGACCTAGAACCTTTTGTATGCAAAATTTTATTTTATTTGAAACTTTTTTGTCTAAAAACCTTTGGCTCAACTCAAATGTTAGTTCATTCAAATGTATATAAGTTGATGACATGCAGAGCTGATTTCTTGAAGAACATCCTTTATAGCCTTTTAGAAAGACTGTTACGCAAATCACCCACGAGCTCTTAGTCTAATAGTAGTAAATTGTAAACTGGTGTATTTGTGAAAATACTGAAAACGGTGGATGGAGATGCAAAGGAGTTATAAAATCACATTATTCTCGCTTCATATATAAGAAGAAATGTTTATTACTTGAGATCGATATTTTCTTATAATTTATTTTCATATCGTTTTTATTTTTCAACAATTTTGTCATGCTATTTTATTTCAATGTGAATTATTGTACTAAAGTTGTCCATTTTTTTAATTTATATTTTTTATTGATGTTTTTCGCCAAGAAGTGCAATATGTTAGTTTTATAAGACACAGTAATCATAATTCAAGAATATTTAATTATGGATGTACAAAATATTGATTATTTGTTGACAAATACAAGGTGAAGACATTGATCAAGAGTCGACCGGATACATGGACAGTTTTATAGATGTCTACTTTTAGGTCTATAGACATACTCTAAAAAATTGATCTGCGTAGGACTTTCATACGGCTGGATTCCGGTATAACAGTTAAAATATGTATTTCCAGTTGCTTTAAATGAATTTGTGTTGCATCTGGAAGTTAATGAAATAAAAACATTAAAAATCAAAAAAACCTAATAGTGTACATATAATGAACAAACAATACTTAAATAATGAACGTAACATGCAAAAAATTATTATTGAGTTTTCATATAAATTATAACATCAAATATAATGATGCACAACAGCTACGCCATAAATAACCCTTAATTTCATAACAAAACTCGACAATGAAATTAATTCAAAAACACATAAATTATAAGGTCTTTAGTAAAATTTCCAATCTCTTTTTTGCCAAACAAATTTTTTACAGATGTAAGTAAATGTAAGTAAACAGGGAGATATCCTGTTTGTTTCAGTCAAGAGGAGGATATAAATTTAATAACAATAATGTCCTTAAGATATTTTAAATTACCTTCAATTAAAGTAATAAAAGTTTTGCAAAAGCCCTATTTTAGCAAAAAAAACTTGATTTTTCGGGAATTTTATTGATTTTAAGATATTTAAAAAAAAAAAACCTTACAATAAGCACAATATGGACAATATTATTAAATTCTTACCCGCCTCTTTAATTAAACAAAGATGGAAGATATGATTATAAGACATTCATATCAATCTCCATAGAGTTGACGTTCATATATTCATATACTACAGTATTTAAAACAAATCACGGCATGTATTTAACATATAAATAAATAATACAATATCCTGCATATCTTTGTCATACAAAATATGTGGATATTTTCTTATGTAAATTCATTCTATGTATTTGAAATGCCAACCAACTAACCACATTGATAACACAACTTGACTATTTATTATTATCTAATCAAATTACAAATGCATTTTATACAAAAATATAACAAAAAAACATTAACCTATATTTTAACATATTTACTTTCTGAAAGAAAGATTCCGAGTTTGTTACATAAAATTGAAAAGTTATGATAGTTTATGAAGAACTATACAATCAATAATCCGAGAGTCAACTATCCAGAAAATCTTATAACTTAATCTTTCTAGTAATTGTTGAGACAAAAATTTTATAATATAAAATTATACCAAAAATAAATATTTTCAAATTATTCCAAACAAAATTATGGGTAAACAGGTACAGTCGAATTTTTCAGATTATCAAACAAACCATACATGTTTGGTACGCCAAATCAAATGGCACAGGGTCAGTACATATGAGTAGGATAATTTGTCGTGGCATAAAATGAACAAATTTTATTTAATTCACTAATTTCAGTGTCGAGAAATACATCGTGGATATAGGCTACGGCTAACACAAAGACGAGATACTAAATTCATTTTATTATTATTGGTGGTCTAATGAAATAGTCTTAAAAAGCATTCACTTCTAATACCAAGCAGAATGTAATCTTTAAAATTGGAGCTTCTTTATAAGTTAAGCCAATAATTTTACAGGAACTAAAGTATAATATATAGCAGGAATTGATAAAATGCATAATAGTATTCATCGTCCATTATTTATTTACTTAGCCCGTGAGCTTAAATTTTCAAATTTAAACTCATTGACAATAAAAATACTTAAAAAATAGCCAGTTATATAAATTTGTTGAAAACAATATATGATAGTGGCAATCATTTATTCATTGAAGACTGCCAACAGAAGTTAAACTTTAAAACTTAATATATACAGGTGTAAAAATATGTACATTATGATATTAAAATGGTAAACTATAATAATTATTATACACCTTTTTTTTTAAATAAACTTAAAAGTACTAAATAATTGATAGTATAAAATTTATTGTAATCTTCATAATTTTATTTAAAACTAAAAAATATGTGTATCGAAATATAGTACAAGCGATAGGGAAAATTACAAACAATTACGTTTTCCAATGATTCCTCCGTACCATTCTATACCCATTATATTAAGCTATACATATTCTTATTATACATCTTGTTTTATAATATTTCAGAGCAAATTATGGCCATAGTATTTGAAATGATAATTAATTATAGGTGTAACGTATAATTAGAAAAAAAAAATTAATGATTTTATAATACAACTTTAAAAAAATTTAATATTTGAAGATTAAATTAATATTTCTACTTTCTAGAAATTATTTTACCTTTATTGATTTTAGCTTCGATGGAAGTGACGCAAAATGAAGACTTTTCATGTTCCAAAACACTTTACCGATATGTATTTTATTGCTTTATTACTTTCAAAAGCTTTATCACTCTCTAAGTGTCTCGAAAATTCTCAACGCACCTAAAGAAGTTTTCACTTAAAATAAAAATAAATATTTGGTAATTTTTACAAATTATATTGACCATGATTTTTTTATAAATCTCGAACATAAGAAAATCAATTTTCATAAACACTCGTATATCTTTACTTCAAAAAATTACAAAACCCACAAAATAATAGAAAAAACCCACAAATACTTAGAATTTTTACTTTATTTTGCCAATGTATTGTTTACGGCTCCGTGAAACATATCTATATAGATAAATAACTAGTTATTATTTTACACTGCAAGCACTATAAAAAAAAAAGAAAGCTTTTCTTTAATACAAATTTAAAAAAAGAATGATTTTTACATAAATTATACATTAAACTTTAAAAAACAACAAATTCAAATAAGCATATTTCCCCTTAATCAAATGTCGATTTGATTGTATATTACGATAACATGTTTCATTCACTCCCATATTCGTGACTTTTTTTTGACAGTATCAAACTAAAAACATTTAAAGTAAATTTCACTAACTATAATATAGGTTTTAAGGGTTCAATACCATAAAGTGTTTTTATTAGTTTGTATCAAAATCAAGTCAGACTTTATGCAAGTCCCAATACCAAATAGAGTATTAATATCTATAGAAAATAAGAAAAACATATCATTTGTATGTCTTCTCAAATAAAAATTACATAGTATTCTATTTAAAATGTTTTGAAGAAGTTAGTACTTTCATAAATTTCTTTGTGTGAAATTAAGATTATTTTAATATAAATTAACGTTTTATAAAATATATAAATTCTATAACTACCATTCACAATTTGTTTAAGTCAAAAGTTACGAATTTTATTAAATCCATATGAAAAAATTGTATTATTAATTCCAATCTATGGGAGCGGAGCGCTGTGTACCAGCTATAATGTTTAAAAAAAGCAATGGAATACTACGAAACCCTCTTGAAAGTACGTATTCTTAGTATATACTTGGCTTATAGTAATCAATATACATATGTTCCTGTTATCTGTCTAAGTTTTTTTGTTTTCAAAATAGTATTTTGTTAAACGAATTTGATTGATTTTCTTGTTTTTCTTTTTTACTCAATATTTGTTTTTAGTTGAACCGTCGCAAAAATATTTCAATCACCCGTGAGCTTTATTATTAACTGATAGATGTCCTAAAAAGCATTTATTCGCGTACAAAATATTACTTTCATAGTAACTTCATTAAACTTTGAAACATTTATCATTTATCAGTTTAACATTATTAAATACACACATTTATACGTTGACCATCTGATCAATTAAATCCTGCCACCTTTATTATTGCATTGTCACCTAGGGAAAAACTTTTTTTTTAAAACAATAATTAAGATTCATTCAGTTCTAAAAAATGTTTACTTTAAATCATCTACATTTATTTTCATTTTGCTAAGAATATAATTTCTTATCTGTAAATTTACTGTATTTTCGCTTTCGGTTGATTTTATATATGAAAATTTTTAATTTTCTCTTCAGTAAAATAAGAATGAAAGCTTAAAGGTTACTTTTGATTTCATTAAAATAATGTAATACTTGGTGGTTTTCTGTTCAATTTTATGGGTAAATGCACTGTAGCTCTGATGATAAAAATGAAAATTCTAATTATTTTAATGAAAATTTCTCCATATACACATAACAAAATGAAATTTCTATACGTAAATATTATTAACAAAAGAAAAGTTCATGTGTTAAAAGCTCAAATGACTTTCATAGAATTTTTTTTGAATAGAAACATTTATCTTTTATTTTATGCAATGTGTGATGATACTTATTGGCAGTAAGGTTGGTTGACTTGTCTAAAGTTTTTGGCTGCTGATAAGCTTTTTAATTCTCAAAAAAAACTTACTGAAAACAAAAATCTCATTGGCAAGAAAGAATCACTTTTCCGATCATAAAAATACATTTTGCCACTACAAAAACATCGGGGAAATTTTGCTATATTATGGGTTCTATGAGAAATTTTTGGATATTAACTGATAGTCAGGTTATAAATAAGCAAATGGTAAATTTTTTTAATATAAACGAAATCTCATACTAAAATATATTGCAAAAAAAGCAGTTTACGTAGGTAGTCGTATATAAGCTTTTATGTTACTCTTGTTACAGAAAATGTATAATATGGTGCACTTTAACCTTTCACCCTCATCTGGGGTCAGTTACCTCTGTCATACAATCATAATTTCAGTATCATTTTTACTGCTTTTTCTAACAACGACTAAACTAAAAATAAAAGTACTTAAAACGAGCAAATATATAAATCTTTTTTATATATGGTATTTATCTTTATAGGAGAAACTAAAATCTATTTAAAAATATGGTGAATAGTCCGATTTATTATTATATTCTTCGAAATGAATTGACATACCCACAAAATAATACCTAAATAAATAAAAAGTATTTGAACAATGGACACAATAGTATTTAACATCATCTTTAACTTTTGTGAATTTTCTTGAAAAGAATGACGTAATTAGTCAGAATTAAACAAATGGTTTTGCAAAATATTTGGTATTGCGTCATTTTTTTTTTTTAATTTAAAATACTTTACTTTCGGTAATCTAAATAAAGCATGAAAATGACAAAAATTAAAACTTATCTAGAAATATTCTTAAATATTCTAAATTTGACTCAAACATGATTAATTTATTATTTTAAAGTTAAATTCGATATTTTTATATTCGTATCACGTGACCTAAAACACTAGACTGCCATGGTGTGTCGTCATTTATATAAAAATGATAAGTTGACTTTTTCAGTTCTATTTAAACAGTTATTTTAATTAGTTAAGAAATATCCAAAAGTGTTAGGTTATGTTTTGTTCTCAATGTTTTATACCAATATTCTCAATATTTCATACCAATATTACGTCATCAAAATGGCAGGCAGCATTTCTACAGGAAGAAAAAAGCTTTAAATTTTAATTTTATGGCAAGTAATCGTGGTTATTTTGCAAAATTATTCATTTTTTGTGACTTTTTATTAAGCAATCAATATTTTGAAGTACTTTTTGAAACATGCTAAACTAAGCGTCATCATATAATAAACTAAGCGTCAAGGCCCACCATACCTACGTCATAGTTTAAAGGCACAAGCATTGGTATACGTTCTCTGGAATGTTGAGAAGAATGTTTTAAATTTTCAGTCCTCGTGGCTTAGGGAAAAGGGGATAAAAAAGTTAAAATAAAGTTTTTTTTTTAAGATTATTTAAAAAAGGTTGCTGTAAACTTTTCAAATAAAAAATATAAAAGCTAAAACTTTAAAATAAAATGATGCTTTGTGATTTACTGCTATTATTATTAGAAATAACAGAGCTAGGGCGTTTAAAAATTTACACATAATAACTGACGTCTACTGGATAAATTAATTATTTGGATTCTTGCTCATTTTTATACTAGACCCAAATAAAATATGTCAGAATATATCAGCTTTAGGTTAAATTTTGTCACTATATCAAATATTGACAGCACAAACAAAATTTTTGTATAGGTGTTCTTAGAATCTTCTAATTAGTCCATTTCAATTTGATCACACGCCTGTCTATCCATCGTCATAACTCAAAAACGAAAAGAGCACAATTTTCGTGAAGTATTCTTGATCTTAAATGTTAGGTTAAGTTATTCAATGAGTAAAATGGATCCATTAGGTGCAATATAGAAAAGAACCAACTTTAAAACTATTAAAGATAAAAGAAAAATTCAAGTGCAAAAAACATTTTTTCGTTATAGATTCGCAACAGTTTAATGTCAAATTTCGCTAGTAAACATAAGCATACATAATTATAATTTATATTATTATGTATTTTTAAGTATGGACTGCATATTTGTACTTCAAACATGTTAATCAACCATACGTCGAATATCTAAAGAATTAACACTGTTCGTTGTTATCTTCACTTGTTCAATAATGTGTGGTGTAAAAAGTGACGATTTGCTGACAATCAGCTCTTTTTTATAGTCATCATTTATTAATAACTAATCCACAAATATATCTTTTTGATTAAAATGACAATATTTTCCTCTGACAAAGAAAATTGTATACAAAAACAAACAAAAAAAACAAAAAAACATATGTGTAAAGTGTAACCTCATCACATACATTTTAGAACAATGAAACAAACATATATATAAGAAAGAATAAATTGATGATGGAGAGCGGTGACAAGGCTCTGCTTGCTACATGCTACATATATGGAAAAATGTTGTGCACATTGGAAAAATAAAACCTAGTTATTGGTTGTGAAAAGTAATCACAGTTATTAGTTTTTTAGAGTATAATAAACATACAAACATACATACATCATATATGTAACTTTCATGAATATACTCTGTCCAACATCATTTAATAATCCATTAATTATGTGAATTGAATTTTTTACAATGACATTGATGTTACAATTAAAATAATTTGAAAGTGATTATAAAATCTACGGTCGGTCTACTAAGACTTCTAATGAAATATACGGAAAGTTAAATTATAGTTTATATATTATATCTATGTGAAGTCACTAGTAAAAATCAGGGAAAATGTAATGCTAAAGTGGTTCAACGCTATCACGAAAAGAAATCTGTGCCGACACCTACAATTATCATTCTTGCTACCGGAGGTCAACGAAGCTACTTTCTATGGCAATCAACCATTTATATAAAAAGGGACCAGTTTCTCTCCATGTGCTGTCATCACTAATTCACAAAATTTGTGTTCTAACTCCTAACTATTTCATCGAACCCTAGTTTCAACCCCCTTAGAATATACAAAAACTGATGACGTCCAAAGCTGATTCATCACTAAAAATTACTACCCCCTAAGTCTAATATTGGAGAGTGTTGTTGTTGGTGTTGTTGAATTATTTGATTTAAAAATTCGATTAGTTTTTCTGCAAAACGAATTTGTTAAACTTATATAATTTTTTCTAATTTTAAACATTCACAACAATATTAGTTTCAAATTGTATTTTTATTTTATATAATGCTATTCTAAATGATATTAAAATAATTACTGATTTAGTACTCAGTTAAAACAACTGTACAATATACAATAAATAGATTTCTTTGTGAATCCTGTTATTCTTTATTTATTTTTGTTTGATATGTTTTTATATTATTGTATTTTAGATATTTATTATTTGGCGTATTCAACGTCTTTGACATTTTAATGACTAAAATAATAAACAAATAATGTAATAAGTCTGGTAATATAAATTTTCGAAAATTTTATGAAATGTTGTATCTAATGGAAACAAGTGTTCATTTACCAGTGATCTCAGTTTTCGAATTCCAGATTTATCCGACACCCTTTCTATCCTGTGTGTTTCCCGTATTTCCATACTTTAAGGACAAATTTTAATTTATTTCTTACTACTTCCAGTACTAGATTGTAAACTTTCAGGACACCTGTAGTAAAATTATGTATGCTTGGTTGACCTACCTCCTCCTGCAATTAAACCTAACCAGCTCAATGTATCAAGAGCTACCTGAACTTTTTATATTGTCGAAGAGGGGGAGAGGTGAATAAGTCATTATGAAATAATATTGGAGATTATGTCATCAATGATAAAAAAGAGAAAATTTTTTGCATGTAGACAAACACTTTTTTTTATATTATAAACAACCTATTAAATTTTTTTTATCAAAATCCAAGCTTTTACGTACAGCAAAACTTTATTACTAAAATCAAAACAATTGAACCTTTCAGCAGTAGAAGAGCCAATTTCAGCTTCAAAATTGAATGATAAATGATAATTATAATAAATA
This sequence comes from Chrysopa pallens, assembly GCA_020423425.1. Lineage (NCBI taxonomy): Eukaryota > Metazoa > Arthropoda > Insecta > Neuroptera > Chrysopidae > Chrysopa > Chrysopa pallens. The sequence goes on along the minus strand of CM035593.1, from coordinate 52,348,465 downwards.
TTTATTTATTAATATTATCGATAAAAACAAACAAGATGAAAATAATAAAAATTATAATCTAGTAGGAGATTCTTTTCATGTTCGAAATTTCTATAACAAAATATGTTATCGTTGATTTTTCAATATGTTTTCCCATTGTGTACAATTATACTAACAAACATTTTCTATAACTGCATATAATGTTTATATATATATATATATTACACATACCTATATACAATGTATTATATTGGGTCAGAATAAACTCTACCACAACATGGTGTGACGTCAACTCGGCCTAGTTCAAATATTATGTATTATATTATATTGTAAATATGTGTATATTGTATGTAATGTATGCATTCACTTATTTATTTATTTATTGCAGAGAAAGATTCATTTTTATAAACGAAAATGTACTTTTACAAATAAATCGAAATTTCAAACAAATAATTAAGTAGCATTTTCTTAATATCATTATTATTATTATTATTATTTATTATTATAAATAATATTTATAAATCAATCCATGAAATAGGATGAATCTAATTATTGATCAATTTCATTTACGACTACCTAGAAACCAGTCTTCAATAGGGAAGATGCAGAAATTTTTATAGCACTTCAATTGAAGTCAGATTATAAGACGTCTTATCGATGTCGATGGGACTTATATACACTTTCCTTCAAAATTTAAGGTTAATAATGTAAGTATGCACAAATGAGTTGATTATGAATAAATATATTATATAAATAACATTAAAATTACATTTAAAATTTTGTCTTGCGATTTTTCCATAAAAAATGACCGCTAATTTTAAAATAACAAAAAACAATTTTTTTTCAAGATAGAGATGGAAAAAATCTTTAGAAGTTTATAACTTATTCGTTTTTGAATCCATTTTAATTAAATTATTAATTTTTTTTTTATTGTATCTTTCCTGTTCAATAATTTTTTTGTTAAGATAAAAAAATATATAGGAAGAAAAAAACATAACACGTTTAGCTTACTAAACGTAGAAGTTCAACAGATACGTGATTGAGCAGAAATGTTATTTAATTATCTGTATATTAAGTTCTACAAGCAGATACAGCTTTGCGATTTAGGAAATGTTTTAAGGGCAGAAAAAGACAATTTTTTACATACGTTTGATGGTAGGAAATGGTATAAAAGTGTTTGAGCAGCACGTTAATACTTTCTTATAGCTATTTTTTGGAGCCCGTTGACATAGGCTGAAAAACAGGCGGAAAAGGTCTAGGTACACGGGACGCGATTACGGTTCCACTCTGAGTAAACTCAAAGATTTTTGAGAACGCTGACATAAGATTAAGAAATATTATTGGCATTAAATATCTAGATTGTGATATAAAATGCGTTTTATTTTGGGCATTTTTTAAAAATACACTCATAGTGACTTTAGTGGCTTTTGAGATTCTGTTGGGATCGGATTTCAAGTGATTTCAGAAAAACTATGCATTCCATCGTAAAATGAATGTTATTTTTGCAATCTACAGATCAAACTAATTTTTAAAATTTGAATAATTTTACGCTTTGAAAAATCAAAAAATTTGATAAAATGATGTTTTAAAACATAGTTTATCCTGTAGATTTCAAAAATAACATGTTGGGTATGTAACTTTTGGGATATCGATTAAAATCCAATCCGAATATTTCGTACTGAATAAAATCTATTAATAAATAATTTCTATAGAATAATTTAACAAATTAATCAATTTAATAAATGATAATGATTAACAAGAAATATTAATTTTTAAGCAACAGAAAAAAAAGTATTAGATCTTTGACAATTAAAATTTAAAAACACATTAATTATGAACACTTTATAGAGTACTGTTGAACAAAAAAACATAATGAACCAAATAATTTACAAAAATGAAAGATTTTAATATGTATAAGACAAGACATTTTCGTGTTTTTAAGTTTTCGTTTTTATGATTTCCAACGATACATCAATACCTCTGCCACTTTAAAGTACCTCCTTTTAATTATGTTTAAAATTTTGGAACTCACAGATTTTCTTGGGTTTTTAGTACATAAAAGTGAACAATTGCCTATGTTGTTAACACTGTTTTCTATACGGTAAATACTTCTAAGTATTTAATGGTATCCATAAAGATGAATTACAATTTTAATAAAATGAACTTTAACAAAATCATTTGTTTGTGAAACTTCGATCACTAAGAACTTGCAAAAGCAATATTTTTAAATAATACCAAATGCGTGATACAAAATAATTACATAAGTAAATTAAACTATAATGATTATAGATCGCCTTGATAAAGCGCTCAAAAAACTAAGCCATGAAAAGTTCAAAAAGCTATTAAATTAATATGTTAATGTAAGTTTTTTATTTACTATTACTGGAAAAATGATTGTGAAGAAGCTTAAATCAAAATAAATTTATGACTTTCAAATGTAATTACAACTCACTCAAATAAATTTCATATCTAAATTTATAATTTATTATCTAAATTTCTTAATAAAAAACATTTGTTAGATGTAGGCAGTAAAACCAATTAATTTTCATGAATGTAAACATTTATCAAATTACTAACTGTACTCGAGACTTCATCCATTTAGAACTTCAATTCAATTGAAATTCTTTGAAATATTGTACACACAGTTTGAGCCACAGTCCCCATGTTTTGTGGAAGAGGGCATGAAAAAACATTGTAGCCACTGCGAAGTTTCGTTAACATAAGTTTAGCCAATTCGGAAACAATTATTAGTAATAATAATAATAATAGATAGATTGTAACAATTAATAACTATAGGTATTTTTGCGTTAGACGCGAACAAAAATAGCCTTTTAATTTTTTTATGTATATTGATGAATCAAAAATTTCTTATCAGAGATTCATTCATTCTATTCAAATATATTTTTCCGAATATATTTTCCTCTCGAAAAGTGTTCCATTTTTCCGAATCCGTAAAATTTTTTGTTATTGTAGTAGGAAGACATGTCAAAAATAAATGATATATGCTTAGGGCACTCAGCTTATTTCGATTAAAAAGAATTGTTTTCATTAGAAGGATTTAGAAAGTATGAGGCCAAAATTTAAATAGAAGTTTAATAAAAGTTTTATTCTAAAAACTACAAAAAATTAAAAGTATAAAGTATAAAAGTAAAAAAATTGGATTTTTCTTTGTTGGATTCATATTTAGTTTTCAACTCAAAACAAATCATAAAACACAAAATCAAATGATTTTTATTTAAAAAAAAATAATATAATTGCATTTTCTACGAAGCCAAACAAAATATCCAAAGGAAATTGAAAGTGAACACTGGTAATGAGTTAGAAATAACACATCTTTAGTAAACATTAACAGTTTGTTAAAAACAGTTAGTTGCTATATAAAAGCAAAAATTTGAAAACTTAAAATTAACGAACGACAAAAATTGGAAGATTTAATTAAGTTTTTTTTTTTGTTTTTAAATACTAATATTATAAGCATTTCCATGAAATTTTTTGTTTTTATATATACAGACTTAGAATTTTACTTCCAAGTTATATCTATGATATCAAGACTATTATGTTTCTGATTGTAAAATAAAACTTTCTTTTTGCTCCCAAATTAAGTTTTTTATACGTTGGCTTTGAAACTTCCAGGGCAAGTTTCAGTTCATGTCCGCCTATCTGCCACTCTATCGGCCTGTGAAACTCTTTCAGACGAAAGCGCATAACTCCAAAACTACTACGAATATTTATGAATTTGTGATGAACAAGTGAATGGTTCTGAATTCTTCCCATTATGAAAATATCTCATTTACCAATAAATATTCCACAAAGACACTCTTTTTTTTTTTTTCATTTAAATCCCAATATCCTGTAAGCCTTTTATCTGATGTAGATAAAATTTTGATTGTAAATGCGTAGTGTAGATTTACATAGGTTTGGATTTTGCTTCAATCAAATATTCTGGAAAATCGTTACAAAGAAAAATCAAAAAACAAATACTATCTCAGAAAATTGTATACGATATAAATATGGAAAATGCATTTTTCACCTCATATCCCAATTACAACTCAATCGTTGAAGCCGTTTCGTAGATATAAATTTTAAGTAAATATATTTAGTAACAGACATTTTTCATTCCATATCCAAATTCCAAGTTATTTCTTGAAGATTAACCGGGTATAAATCTATTTAAGTAATCATTTTCATACATAACGTATTTTTTGTAAATATAATTAATTATTACATGCACACATATACTTTGACCAAACAAATGGAATGTTATAATCTTTTTTTTAAATATATTTAGGTAAATGTTAGACATGGGTAATCACGCGCTCTGCTATATCAAATCATAGTGATTTATGGTTAATTTAATCTATTACATATTATGCCAATAATAATCATTTACCTTTGATACAAATTACAGAGACAGACATTCGATATGAGAAAATAATTCTAAAAAAGATCAGTATTAGGAACGTTTTAAATGTAACTTTGCTGTGGTATTAATATTTTTTAACTTTCCATTTTTTTTTTTTAATTTCATGACTGTGACTTGAACTCATTCTATTAAGGGCTAAAAACCCTACATAACGATTAGATGGCTTATTTCCGAGATATTTCTAGCAATCTGCCCGAGGAATCAACATCCAGATTTGATTTCAGATATTTTTTTATAAACTACGTACCCTATCATTAAATAGATGTTATTTTTGAAATTAATGGGTCAAAATTACCTTATAAAGGAAGTGGTATCGAATTCGGAAGCGGATAATATATTCTCCTTTTTTACTGTTTGAAAGGTATATCTACTGTTTCAATAGACCTTTTCATTTTAAAATTTGTTTCGTACTGTTGACAATAAGTTTGACAAAGATAGAAAATATTTGCTTTTCATTTTATTACATTAGTTTTTTGACATTCTGTCCGAAACAAAAACGAATCGAAAATTAAAATGAAAAGCCCTATAAAAAAATTATCAACATATTTTGTAATTGCATTTTTCATCTACTGTTTTATGGATTAAAAGTTAAACCAGATCCGTTGGATTCAATTACACGAACTAAACTCATTTTTGACGTCAAAAATACGCCACCAAACTTTTAGGTCACTATTTCTGTTCGTTTATGAACTATCTTGATGACCAATCAGATATTTGCTAGCGTAACATACTTTAGACTAAATTTAATATACACTGCATATTCTATCAATATATGTCGAGCATAAAAACTCGTAATGCTAGCATGTGATTAAACATGAAGTAAAACACGATTATTTTGGTAAACTGTTTTAATAATATTTATATATAAGCACACATTCATCCATTTAATGAAGTATTTATAGGTTAAGTTGCTTGAACCAACCTACACATATTTTTAATCGACACATATTATAGTTCAAAGTTATAATTTGTATAAAATTCATACACTTATAACATGTGAACAATTAAGTCGTTAGTTTATTTGGCAAATATTCAATTTTACTTTCTCATAATGTTTATTGAAAGAAGCAAGCTGTTTTGTGGATAGAAGACAATCTTTTAATATGATTAATAATTTTAATACTATTCATTTCATTCGAATACATAAGAAATGACGATAATCTTTTAAGGTCATCAAAATCTCACTTTCAACTCTCACTCTTTTTTATACATATTCGAACGCCAATTTTAGCAAGTAAATCACTTTTAATCATTAGATTTAATTTTCAAAAATCTACAAATCAATTGGTAATAGAATAAAAATTGAACTGTTGTCAGTTTTTCCTTCCGAAAGTGTAAGTTTTCACTTCTTGCATTTTGCCTATTGGTTTTATGTTTTAGTGATTCGTTATCACCCTGTATACCATCTTCTCTACTGTCCTGCCGTTTGTTTTTTAGGCTGTTCGTGTATTTGAAAAAATAAAGCACTCTAAACGTCTGAACTATCCATTTTCGAGCAGTAAAATGCATCTTTATGCTGTTTTTTGCGTTCGTGTTGTGAGAGCATCTTCAAACTTTGTGACCCGTAGTAATGAAATCTTCAAAAATAATATGCATTTTAGAAGTGCATCAGAGACATTAATTAATAATAATAAAACTTCGGGATACGACTTTGATGCTCTCCACCCTGTGCACCAGGTATCTCAAAAACCGTTACCGTTGGTTTACTCGTATTGAGAGACACTAAACAAGTCCCACATTATTCCTCCCATGGTACCAGGTACTTGGAAGAACATTGCCCGTTATATTCGTATTCAGCGACCCCAGGATCAAAAATCAACTTACTTCCATCTATATTTGCCGACAACACTTATTATTTAATATTCATCACTGCCGTCACACAGTTTGTAGACGCTATCTCGAGCCTCACGCAAAATACCGCATTAATATCCATCTTACTGCTCAAAGAATACATAGCCAAATGCTTCATTTCCTCGACTATTAGAAGGCATGTCATGCCCAGCTGTTATGCTTCTCGTGGTCAGTTATTATCCTTGTAAATAAGTTTTACTTGTTTGTACCTGTATCGTATATAGAAAACTAAATTTATTTTAAATAATTTCTAGTACATTTATGTAAAAGCTTATGTATTTTAAAAATTCTTTTCTAGTTCAATTCTTTAAAAAAAAATAATTTACATGAAAATGTTAATATGTAGGATACTTAATAATAGAAAGAAAATATAATACAATTATAAATAAATTGTACAAGGTTTTTAAGGAAAAGAAAAATGTTTGTTCGTTATAAATGTTTGGTGTACTATTAGGAAATCTCATAAGAATTACAACAACCAACAACCCACTTAATTGTAACATGACCTATGACCTATGTGTTAGAAGTTGAAAAATTTGGATAACATTTATGTTATATGCGAATGAATACAATATATATTTAAATCAAATTCCCAAAGGTTGTATATAACATACTCAACTATTGGCCTGTTTTGAAGTTATGTCTATAAAATATAATTTTTTCAAGTTATTTAATATCTTTTATAATTTTATTGAAAAAATATTATTTTTTCTGCCGCCTTTTTCATACTAAAGGTTCCAAAAAGAAATTTTTTTCGAAATTTTGTTTTTAATAAAGATCTACTTCAGGCTCTTTTCATAAAGTCAATCTGTAATGTAATATACATTGTATTTTATTTGATTTTCGATCATGAATAATTCCAAAATACTTATCCAAATGTTATGAAATTTGGTATACACAATTTTGACATGGAAGCGGAATGTAGTTAATACAGAAAAAAGGATTCCTTGGTAAAAATCAAAGTAATATTTTATACTTAGGAATCTTTTTCGCAAAAAAATCTTCGACATGCCCTCTATTTTCATGCCAAAATGGTGCATACAAAATTCCATAACATGTAAATAAGTATTTTTTATGCGTGAAAATTGAACCGGGATAGAAATTTTTTAATTGTTTTATTTTCGAGGTTTATATTTGATCCCAATTTTATTCAATGTATCACATTCTCTGTAATGTTTCCATTAAAAACTTTTACTTCACAGAGAGGTTTTACGTTTATTCATCAAAGTTTGTTTCTTAGTAGAAAATCTGTTTTCTAGTAAGTGCCTACGTTAAATTTGAATTTGTGAGACAAATACATGTACAGAAAAATAAGATCATAATAGTTTCCATTTACACATTTAGACACAGAACATTCATAAAAAAAAAAAAGAATTATTGTATTAACAATAATATGTGTAACACACACAAAACCATAATACACAACAAGCTAACCTCATTTTTCTAACAAAGACATTTTTTTTTTTACAATTTACATCAAATACAGACACAAACAGTTTACAATATAACAAACACTTTATAGTATTTTTATACCCACAATTCATATTATATTTGTATAAAAATAAACCATCACTCATATTGTAATAATAACAACAAATATTATATGATAAATACAGCGTGTATGTAAAAATTTAGTTATTGCTTCAAGTTAAAAATTATTTTTGATCAGTTACTGCTATCAATAATTTCTTTATTAACAAGACATCGTCAAAACTCATAAAGATCAAGAAATAGTTTTTCTGAAAAGAAGCAAGTGTCTTAAGGAGACATTTTACATAGGGAATTTATCCACCCAGGCGGGGAATTTCCCAGTGTAGTAAAAAAACTTGTGTATGAAAAAACTTATATCAATATCTTAATGGGGCCAATATTTGCATAATAAATTCAATTAATTCGAAGAAGATAATAAATAGAACTAACTTCAACAAAAAAAACAATAAGTAAAAAAATAATTTTAAATTAAATATTTCTATATATAAATCCCTTTTGACCAATAAAAGTCTGGACAAAGAAAACATTTTTAGAGATTACTGTGATTGCAGTGGACTTCAAAAAGTAATTAGTTAGAAGGAAATTATTTATAGAAGTATTTAATATAAAATCATTTTTCACTTTAATCGTAAGCTTACCACTATAAATTCGTTTTGGGTGATATACAATCACTTAAAATTTGTTTTGACATCCTATACCGCTTACGGTTAGAATTTATGCCCCATTTTCAATGATAAATTTTTATATTATTTAAATACGTATTTCGAATACAAAGTAGTTATAATCAAGGTGTATTATCTAATCGTTAATAATCTTCAAGGAATATTTAATCATTGCGAATTTGGAGATTCAAAGATAAAAAGTTTAAATAGGAAATTAAAAAAAATATTAAAATTTCCCCCAATATTAAGCTTTTATATTATAAAAAATAAATAAAAACGGATTTGGTCAAACCCATTAGCCCTTTTTAAGATACTATATAAATAAACGAGATTGAATCAAATCGAAATAGATTTTTACTCAAAAAGAATATACACGAAGTGATTTGAAAAAGTTAATACGCATAAAGAACATTTCAAAATGTATACATTGAAAACAATTTTAAGAAAAATGATTTTCTTGGAAACGTTGTTTAATAAAATATTTAATAAAACATCTAAGTAAAAAATTAAAGAAAGATCAATCAGGGTCAAGATTATTACATGAATATGGGTCATTAGATATGTTATTGGTTTATCAATATTTAAAAAAAATTTTACGAAATCACAGTTTTATACTACTGAAGATCTTAACAGAACAACACTATTTTTGTGTTATTTGTTTTGGCTGTAGTATTTTTATTATAAGCCTCTGGTTTATAATAAAACAGACACCTTCGATTATTAATATCGACTACTTTATATCACTGTGCTTTTGAAAAGTCATATTTTTGTTGTCTATTATTTAAATAAATACTTCTCTAAGATCTGTAGTGATAGTTCGTCTACATGCATACAATAATAAAGAAATTTTTGTTTAACAATATGTATAATTGATAATTCTAAAAGGTAATCTGAGTTAAATAAAGATGGCTATCAGTAGTTTTGAATTATCGTAAGTAAGTTAATTTTATTTCAAATTATTTCACCATACATTTTACATGATAAACTTAACACTAATTAATCTATTAATAGAAAGTTCGGTTGTATAAAAGTCCCATGAATCACATCTTAAATTATCCAAATTTTAAGTCATATATTTTACTTCTTTCTGGTTGGAGTTTTCGAACAATACTTTTTTGATTAAGAGATCGACTCATCGTATCAGGCGACTAGGACAGGTTGACGTTATATACTTTTTATTCAAAAACTACGAATCAACCAAGTTTTAATAACATTTTTAAAGGAGATTCTTTTCTTTTCAAAAATTTTTTTATTTTTAGATGTTTGATACAACCACGAAAAGTTTGTCTTTAAGATGACATTCAATCACTAAATATTAGTTTCGGCCCCTTCTCCTAAATTTTTAATTTTTTTGGGACCTCAGTATTATTAAATCTGTTTTTGAGGTTGGAGGTTGGACCACAATTCACGAAAACATCGGTAAACATACATTACAAAAAACCAATTTTTAAAAAATAGAAAAATATTGAAATTGGTAAATAATCGTAGAGAAACGTTAATAAATAGTGAAATGGAAAAGTAAAAAAGTAGAAGCCTATTTTGTCTGTAAATCCGATTAAAAATTTTTATATATATTATTAAACATTCTGTATATTGAATGTGCTTTATGTGTTATTATTATTAGCTCCAAGTGACATACTCTCTTTTGTAATGTGTGTCGTCATTAGGTGTACTGCTCTGTTCCTTATACACACGTGGTCTGTAGAGTAATATACCACACCAAGGACGTTTATTTTAAGCGATCAATAATTATCATTATCAACGTCAGTAAAGAGTTCTCTTGTGGCTATTTTTAATTATTTTATTTCTTTATTTTTAAGTCATTTTTGTAGGTCATGAACGACGGAACATTATTTTCATTTACTTAAAGTTTTGCTTCTATAATTTCTGGGAAATTAAATTTTAATTTTTAACAAATCGTGATGAAATTATTCCGAGAAGAAAAAGTGATAAAAATTTCTTTGAAATATGTGATAATAAAACTCAATGTAATCAAAATCAAAATTTTCCATCGTTTCAAATGCGTATAACAATTTATTGTTTTACATTTACAGTCAAAAAATGATTAAAAGTTTTTTTAGTAAGGGCCGCTATACAGTAGTCAAAAAACTTCAGTAAACTCAAAATCATTACTATTAAAACGGTAAAATGGTGTATCATTAAAAACTACTATCAAAGCCCTTTCCATACCTAAAAGGGTTACATTTTTTCTTCACTATCCTTAAAATGGATCCATGGAGTACCATTATTACTTTTGTTCATAGCTGAATATTAATCCGTAAGTCTTTTTTTACGAGTTTTTGTTTTTTTTATTATGGTTTAAGTATTCCTCAGGATAAATATAATACAAAAATCAAATCTACTCTGCTTTGGGAAATCGAAACTTTTTGCATAAACTTTTATCTAAATTTTCTTTATTTTTTATTTTATTTGTCTTGTTAACAGAAACATATTTGAATACAGTAAATAAGCCGGAAAAAACATTGACTTTTAGAAAAGTAGTGGAACAATTCTGATTTTAAAAATTATTGTTTCTACATGTTCGTTAAACCTTCAGGAACATTCATTATTTCTTCCTCGCTATGAAAGTTAGGGTAGTTTTCCCATCTCAAATAGTAAAAATGATAAAAAAATTCAAAATTTTAAAATTACAGTCTCTAGAGGGGTTTTGAGGTAGCTAATCACGGATCCGAAGTCAGGACTCTTGAAGTATAAATATTATTTGTTGACATATTATTATTAAAAATAAAAACACAAAATGCAATGAAAAATAAGTCGTATATACTTCCTGGTTTTCTTTACCTACTTCTCAAAAATCTAGAAATATTTTATTGAATATCACAGATGTTTGAAATAATTAATCAACAAAAGCCATCTATAAATAATATTCATTAATAGTTTTTAATCGTTTTCACTTATTTAAAAACAAACAATGGTGAATTAATACATAAACAATATTGATTATGATCTGATAACAACTACCAAATGAAGTAATCAATTAAAGATTGTTTCTATTGTTAAATAAACAATAATTACTAGAATCTATTAAAGGGCGTTTCATATAATATATAGTTATACCGTGCGTGGTACTTACTATGAATTTTAATTAAAAGTTGTTACAATTGAATCGTTTTGAATATTTATTTAAAAAATATTTTTTACACATAGTTTAAAAAGTCTCCAGATAATTAAATCAATACTTATACTCAGTTGAAGCAACTCATTCTTTTATTATTAAGCTGGGTTTGAACTTATCTAGGCATATTCTAACAAATTTTTTCTGTTCGACATACTACATATATCATAACTTGAATGTCGTCCTTCAGGTACTAGAAATTAACTTAACAACCTTTTTTTATTCTTAAAAGAACGCTATGTATGCAATCGAAATTTTCGGGACGTCAATTATACGTTTTATTTCACATTACAAAATATTCTTGCGTGTGTTTTTATTACGATAATTTAATACAAATTTAAGTTAATTTAATACACAATAACGTAGTGTTTTTTCATTCTTTATGACACTCAACTCAGACCTCAATGCTCTAGAAATCTATTTTTATTTGATCAAATAATCTTGGGAATGGTATATGATTTAACTAACATTTAATTTATTTTAATTTATTAACAAATCTAAATTAATAATCTACATCTATACTAATAATATAAAGAGAAACCATTTGTATTTTTGTATGTAACGAATAAATCAAAAAACTACTGTGGCTTTTTCAAAAACTCTTTCACCGCCTGAAAACTATGCTATCCTCGGCTAACATAGGCTATTTTTATTCCTGCATTCCTATGGGAATGGGGACTACGCGGGATAAAGAGGAAACATTTGTATTTTTGTATATAACGAATAACAACTAGACCGATTTGAAAAATTAGTTCACCGTTGGGGACCTACACTACCCCCGGGTAACAATGGCTTCCTTTTATCACTTATTTTCTTATTATTTATTCCAATTTACATACAAATTATTAAAGAAATAATCATATTTTCTGGAATATGATGATTACAAATTATAGCTTTCCAAACGACTCAACAAATAAGATGACAAAGCTAGAAAAGTTTGCTGTAATAAGTAGCTGTAGAAGAAGTCTCGATTCATAAAACAATTCTATTGCCACATTGAATTTCATTCTCCAAAATGTATTTTAAGGCTATTAGTTTGTTTCTTAGTAAAGTTCCATACTAGCGCATTATAATTCTTGTAATTTTCTAAAGCTTGTTTTCAGTTCATCACAAACGGTTTTAGTCCATCTTCTATTTTTGATTTGATAACTTATTCTTGGAGATCGATTGTGGTGTTATTCGTTTAGCATGAATTGGTTGAATTCAAGATAGACTTGACTCCTGATTGAAGTAATAAAGATTGACTTTTTCTATACGATACAACGACTTAACATGCATCTCAATTTAGATTCTTATTTTCTCAAATGACCTCTATGTTTATAAATAAGAAATGGGAATTTTTCTTTAAAATTCACTTTTAATAGTTATATTATCTTTATCAATGGTATATTTTTAATGTCTTTATTATTGTAGGTCGATTACTCAACAATCTTATTTTATCATATGCAAACGTTGTTTATCTCATTTTCATGGTTTCATTATGACCCTTTTTACGCAAATATACGTCTGAAAATTCGGCTTTAAACTAATTGTACCAGACATTTGATAATGTTCCAACAATTATTTATCAATTTTGTCATTGAGTGTATTTTCGGTACATTTCAATTATAATTGTGATTCAGAAATAAATAACACGTTATGCATTTTAACATCAATTGTCGATTGAGCAATACACAATTTATGTATAAAGTGTACTCAAAATATGTCCACTCGATTTATCACAATCAATAGTAATTAACAAAGTAGACAGGCATAATATTTATCAAGATATCAGTCATAATCAATGGTTTTTTTGTTCTTAATAATAATCTTTACTGATTATAAAACTCTTGATTTGGGTTAATTCTGAACAATGAAAATTTCTGGTTTGTCAGTTAATCACGCCAAACGGCTTTCTATAATATCCGTGATAAATCATTCCATTTCAATAATTCGTTTTCTAATATTTGGAATCGATATACAGAATAGGGTTGTCCAATAATATAAATTGGTATTTGTAAATTACAATCGACTTCTAACGAAACTAAATTTATAAATTATTTCTACCGATATTTATTTCCCAAAAATCGCTGCAAATTATATTACGATATGATTTTTTTTTCTTTTTTATCTTTAAATTTACACAAAAAATTGTAAGAATTATACATGGGAAAATCGGTGTAGTAGTGAAACAAGCGGATGGAACACAGTTATAAAATAATTTAAATTTATCTTGGTAATTATAATAACTTCGTAATTAACAGTCATATCTAATAAACTGTTTATTTTATTCAATAGGCCAGATATGCTTTAGATTTATTAGAAAATGGGTAAGAATGGAAGTTTAAATTCATATTCTGCACATATGTTTATTATTCACGTTTATCTTAATTATTTTGTTAGCATAATTAAGACGCTTGTCTGTTACTTTACTAGTCCAATTTGAAAAAATATTATGCCACCTTCAAATATTGCTACAAACATCTTTGTATTCAAATTAAATGAAAATAACGATTCTCATAAATGTAAAAAGTGTCTTTTTACTTTCATTTTCATTCATCAAATTTATTTGTTTTTTACTTTTTACAATTTAGTTTGTGTGTATTTTCACCTGTCTGTGTTATAATTATTGCTATTCAGTTCACTTATATTAAATGGAATAAATATTTTGATAAAAATCATAGAATATGTAAAAGAAAAAGTATGGATAATAACAAAATATCTTTCATCGTTTATAAATTTTTTCTCATATCACAAAAATCCTTAGCAAAATCTTTTATTTAAATCATCAAGCATTACAAAGAAAAAAGTATGTGTTACTACTTTAAAAATCTGATATCGTCTCTACACGACTGTCTTTTACACTTGCAAGTAGACCTTTTTTATTGACCCCTATAAAATCTTGCTGACTTATTATCGGGCTGAGTTCATTTATTTCAAGCATTTCCGTTTGCTCTTCCAAGTAATGTCTTACACGACGATAGCCTATCGCAAATAGTAATTGCGGTAAAATATTAGATTAAGTTCGACATAGAGACATTGTCATCGGACCTACCGATATCGATTTTCTTAAACATTTATAAACTCATCTCAACTTAATTCTTTAATAACCTCAACGAATAATCCTACTAAAATGTAAAAATTTTAAAGAAATATAAATCGAGAAGTGAATCAGTCTTAAATCTTATTATTCTTTTGCTAATAAGTTTTTAGCTTTGCAAAAAGGCACACATAAATTCGTCATTTATGTACAGTCAAACCTGGTTAAGAGACAGTTCAAGGGACCATGATTTTATTCTCGCTTGTCAAGGTTTCTCACTAATGCAAGTTTCTAGCCTTTAGAGGTATAGAAGAGGTTTGTCTCACTTACAGAGGTTTATTCAAAATATTTAGTTGTAAACATGATAAAGAATAATTTATTAGAGTGATTACGAAGTGATTAGGTAAATTTTATTTAAAAAAATCAGTTAATATGACAAATAAGATAATACAGTTAAATATTATTTCTTTGAATTACAAGAAAACAACATAGTTCCTAATTCCTGAAAAAAAATAATGAGTCATACATAGGAAAATTGTCGCTTATAGAGGTAAATACAAAAGAGGCTCTCAGTTATAGAGGTCAGAATGGGAAAAACGACTGTCACTTAAAGAGGTTTTTGTTTCTCACATATAGAGGTTTTTGAGGGGTCAAAGCTCGGGACCTGAGAATTATTTTCACTTATAGAGTTTTCTCGCTTACCCAGTTCTCTCTTACTCAGGTTTGACTGTATATATTTTCTCCGAAAATAAACAAAATGTATATATTTTCGTTTTAAATAATATCTGCATTGATTTTTTACAAACAAATCAATATAAATATTTAAGAAAGTGAAATTATAAAACTAAAATTACAAATAAGACTCGTCCTATTAAGAATAATAATAAAATTAAAAGGTCAAGTTTAAATGTTTGTAATTCTTGTCAAACAACTAGAAAAAACTATTTTTATATTAACTGTTTCAACTATTTTGACATTTACAAAAAAAATAAATTTATGGAAATAAATTTTTAAATAATACAGGAAGTTGATTTTGAAAATTTTAGTTGAAATTAAACACACAGTTGAACTTACGTTAACCTAGCGTTTTTACAAAGTTAGTTTAAGCTCTAGATTAAACCTTGTCCCTTTGACATATTATAATCCATGCTATTGCCATTTCAAAGTATTATCGTTAATCGTATTCCTACAATGGTGTGACAGCAGATTCAAAATAATTTCAATTTACAGTAAATAGTTCCCCATCAAGAGAATACTAATGAAGATGTCACCAAAGAATTCAAGTATTCAGGCTAACGCGCAATAAAAAAAACTATGAAAGCTTTTTAAAACTTTGATCCTAATAGGAATCAGAGGTATATTCACTTTACAAAAAAATTTGCAACTTAATATACTTATATATTCGAAATTGTCGAATTTATATATGAAACTACAAATTTTTCTTAAAAATCTTTTTTATAATAACAAAAAAAAATTACCACACAAATCGATTTAGATAATTCTTATTAAATATATTTGACCCACTCTGTATCTAATGCAAACAATACACAATGTAGCCCACAAGAAACAATATTTTTTTAATAAGAATCAAAAATTATTGAAATGAGTTGTTGTCTCTTTAAATTCATTCACACAAATGGCTAAAAAACTAAACCTTGAAAAACAGCATTGATAAAAAAAATATTCAGTACCAACTTATACGTAATTATTATTAAACAAATCATTGAATACATAGCATACACACATATTAATTTGTCGTTAATTAATTTAATTAATTAAATAACTACAAGTTAATGTAATAAAAAATAATTGGTTTAATTAAATTTTTAATTTTTTTATTTACGGATATGATCCGGAATTGTTGTGAATTATTGTGTATTCCAAAAGAGCGACAACATTCTAAACATAGGTATGTTCTAATAATGTGTACAATGGAACTGAATATTTTGAAAAATATAAATAAGTTAGTGAAATTGTAACGATATTCAAAAATATTTGGAATTTCATATGTTCTGAAGTTAATTTTAGTTTTCTTTTTACTTTCAGGTCGCTGCCCAAGTTGAGCAGTCAGGACGAAGATGGGCCAAACGCCCATACCCAGTTCACTGGCGTGGCCCACTTCGAGCCCATTCCACACGATCACGACTTTTGTGAGAGGGTTGTTATCAACGTAAGTAATTTTTTATTCTCATTATCAAAAATAATTGTTCATTTTATAGTAATTATATGAAATTTATGTGCTGTAATAAAAATTAATGTATCTTATTTTTCAAGCTTTAACGATATAAATCCAAAAACGGATGCGAACTTCCTAAAAAGCACTTTTTGGGGTCAAGTAACCAATACTAAGTTTCTTACATACATAAGCCTCAGCTTTACCGATACAAAAATTAGAGTCTTTTTTATTTTCGTTCATTTTTTAAACTTAATCACGTCTCACTTTTTTAAACAAATTTTATTCTCATTCATCTTGTCTTCTATAAGACAGGTTCATTTCTATTTCTTAGAAACTTCCAAATTTCGCGAATATATCTTTTCTCATTCGGTTTTATCGTAGAATCAAGCCTTCAGTGAAATTTAAATAAATTTTCATTTGTATTATTTATACCATTTGACTTAATACTGAAAAATGCATAACATAAGAACTAGCATTAGTCTGGCAGATCGAAAATTATTTTCGTTTTGAATTGACTTTTTCTTAGAATAGTCAAACAGAAACTAAATTTCTTCAAAAGAATATCATAAACTCTTAACAATAAGACAAAATCGAATAAAAAAAACAAAACAGTTTTGTTCATTAAATTACTTAATGTGCTTACTTCTTGTCAGTCTCTCGTAAAGCAATAAACCTGAATAAAGATAATTTGTGAAATTACTTTAATTATTTCCAATAGTGATTATCATAGTTTTTTTCCCAAAGAGTTAGTTTTACGATCGCAAAAACTCATTTATTAGTCGGTGAACCATTTATTGAAGTTTTTTTTGTAATTCTACGAAGAAGTGTTAGAAATAGAATAAGTCAGTGGCCATTTGTATTTCGCTTATGATACAAATATAACGTTTTTGTTTAGTTACTACTTTTTTGAATCTATATTTTTTTACAGATTATAGCAAATACTCATGACAGCGACAACTGATTTGGTCCGCAGAGCTGTCAAAAATTTAATTGTTAAACTTATTAATTTGATTTGATAGTAAATAGCCATATCATCGCTAGTCATCGCGATGAACTCTATAAAATTGACAATGTTTATATAAGTTGTTTGCAGACATCAATAAAAATTTTATACAATTCGGCAGACCCATCACAAATCGCGCTCGTTGCTATAATGTGTATTTGTTGTAATACGTACATCTAGTCTCATTTAAACTTTAAGTAATAAATCTTATTTGGTAATAATTAGGTGGTAAATAAAAAATAACCAACAGTATAAAATTCGTGTATTTTTTTATAAATTTTTAATAACATTAAAGCTTAAATTAAATATCAAAACCGTTCCACAGTGTATAAGTTTTTATAACGGTTCAAAAGTCTTGAAACATTGGGCACAAAAATGTATATTTATACGACGACCAAGCCTTCAAAATTTTAAAATTTATAATACAATAAAAAATGTTTGTTTAAACAAATAATATTTCATTTGCTAACAAAACTCGGATTTTTTATGATTTATTTATGTTAAAAATTTGTTTAAATTAAAAACTGTATAGACAATTACAAACGTATACTAAACAGAATAAGTGTTCGTTGACTCTTAATGGACAGCATCCGTTAATCAATATTATGATCGATAGATAAAAAACTTCATTTATAAAAATAACTGATACATAAATATTTTCATTACAAAATTGATTCATCGAACAATTTTGAGAAAAATTTTGTTTGTTCAAAACATTTTTTTTAAAATACAGAATGAACAAAATTCACTGTAACATTTTAAAAACGAAACTAATTGTTTTCTTCAGTTTTTGAATGGTTATTCTTAGTTCAATTGGCTTTCCGAGAAACGGAATGAAAAATTTTTAATAAATTTAAAATAGTAATTTTAAATCTTTAATATGAATGGAATTTTTAATGAAAAGTATTGTGTAAGGTGCGTTTACGCAATACCGACTTTTAACTAAGACTTTCCACATAAATTTCTACAAATTAATTTGGGCAGACTTATAACACAAATCTACAGAGACTTACTTCTATGGAAATTATGGAAAGTCTGAAATCTGAGTAAAAATTCCGTATCGTGTAAACTCTATATTAGTGTCTAAATGAAGCATCAAGCATTGCCTTACATATATATTTTGCCTTTCTCAATTTCTTATGGATCTTTTCTTGCTCCAAGTGTTGTGATGGTTTCATATCAAAATATCCCCAATGAAGATAGAGAGTTTGTTTTGGTCCAAGAACACACAACCACTCAAGAACCATCATAAGATCTATTTAACACTCAAATTGGATAAATTTGAGATTCTTAAGTGCACAACACGCTAATCCCCTTTTTTGTATGATTTGAATGATTAATAGAATCAGGCTTGTTTAGAAAATGCCACAGTTAATTTGAATTTAATATTCAAATTTAGGCACTTAAATTATTATGAACAATTAATGCTGCGTAGCAATTAAATTCTTAAGACCAAACAGCCTTCCTAATTTAAACTAACAAAACTTGATTCAATAATATTATATATAAAAATTACCTTCAATATATCTAAATGTATATAACATAACATTTACCATCGAATTAGGCTGGATCGAAAAGTTGATTTGATCAATGATTTTTAATCTTTAGCATTCATAAAAATGCTGTCCATAGAGTTACAAATACATTTATAATAATAATTATAAAATTTATCCTGTAACTGTAACATCATTTAACAGCTACTTTTCGCAGTTATATGTCTACGTAACCATGAGGAGTCTATATTTTTATTTATTGATTACAATTTGAGCTAAATTTAAGATCGTCAAAATTATTAACTTCTTAAAATTTGTTTAGAAATGTTTTTGATGTTCTTAACTATAATAAAATCGAGGAATAATTTTTGTAATAAGTGCAATGGTTATCGATTTAAATAATTCAAAAATAATATATAAAAATTAACCTTATTGTAATAAGATTTTTGGACCACCCGTATATACAAATTCCATAAAAATTTATTATGTTTCACGGAAATACCTACCTATACATTAAACAATTTATTTTAATTATTTTAAAACATTATTTATTTTCAAAATTTTATTTAAATTACAAAAATATATTTTTTTAGGTAAGCGGCCTAAGATTCGAGACGCAGTTACGGACTCTGAATCAATTTCCCGATACATTATTGGGTGATCCAGCACGCCGTATACGATATTTTGATCCACTGCGGAACGAATACTTTTTCGACCGCAACCGGCCGAGTTTTGATGCCATTCTTTACTATTATCAAAGTGGAGGACGGCTCCGAAGACCGGTCAATGTGCCTCTAGATGTCTTCTCCGAAGAGATTAAGTTTTACGAATTAGGAGAATTAGCTACCAATAAATTCAGGTAAGATTTTTTTTTTTTAAATCAGATTCAAGATTTTATCACTTAATATTTATTCAGATCCTACATTAGTTACTTAAAAATCGAAATATTTCCAAGTACTTAGTTTATGCCTTTTACTATAGACAGTCATTGAGTTCTCCATTGAAAGTATCTACTAAATGGGTGTATTCTTAAATGAAATATGAATCAGTTGGATAAAAACTGGGAGCATCTCTAATGAATTCTGTGTTTTGTTATAAATATTTATGTACATATATCAGACTTAAAATATTGCAATAAATTAAAGTTAAAAATTTTCAAAAAAAAAAGGCTGAAATAGCATATATTTATTTAATGTTAACAAATATAATTATTCGATTCGATTCTATTAGTGGTCTTAATAAACGTTGATAAATTTCCTATATAGAAGAATGACTTAATATTTTATGACGATTTAGCGCATGTAAGGTCTGAAATTAAATTCATAAACGACGCGAATTGGGAACACCCAGTAAATATAAATAAAGAGTATAATAAAAGACACCAATAACCAATTTTCAGAAAATAATTGTAAAATTCAATAATAATTTATTTGAAAATTTAATTAGAATTTCTTTGCATAACAGCAATAAATTTTAATTACCACCTCAATAATAAATAATATATGTTGTCTTGTTTTAAATAATATTTTTGATTATATAATCATTTTAAAAGGGGTTTAAAATTAATTTGTTATTTGAACTTTAAAATGAAATGTCACTCAAATTTATTATATAAAAGCTGATTTTTTTTTTCAATTGAAAATTGTGAATACATAAAACGAACTAATTGTAATAATACACAAGTCATAAAGCAAATTTGTTTACTTCAAAACGAGCAAATCTATCTCTCTCTAAAATTGTGTAGGTACCGTTAGGTTTCAGAAAAAATTATCAAAGGTACCGACTTTTTGATGTGCCCAGCTTCGTCTTTAGTCAGTTTTAAAACGGTACATATTTTATTTTTTGTTACCTAAAGACTTTAAATTTAGCTACTCGGATAATTTTTAATTTTTACAAAAATTTGAAAAATTCTCCAAGTGTTATTTAAAAAAAAAAAAAAAAAAAAAAAAAATCAAACAAAAATAAATCTTTAAATTTTTTATAATATTTTTGGCATACGTTAAAATGAATTGATTTTAGTGATAGAATATCTTATTTATTATTTGTACAAAATTAATAATTAGCACAAATTTTTCATTTTTGGGCCAAATTTGATAATTTGGTGTTGAAGAAAAAGTATCTATCAAGTGAAATTATCAATCAACATATTGTAGTTAATAGCAAGCACTCAATTATTTACTTCTATTCAATTTTAATTTTTAGTTTAGTATTTAAATTAAACTTTGGAAAACTTACTTAAAATACAAGTTATTTTATTTACTTCTAAAATCGATTTTTCAAAAATTTAATACGTCAAAATTACAAACAAAAAAAAAACTAACGCATCTCCCTGTTTGACGATTACAGCAATTTAAACTTGGCAGCCAAAAACTAAAATAATATCTACACGCCATGAGAGGAAGGCAAGCTTTTATGCTTTTATTTTGGCTCAATTGATATATTGAAGGCACTCCATAAAAACTCCTAAGAAGCACCTAATTTTAATAATTACATTATATTATTATAGTTTTTATTTCAGCATGTTTCTTCGCATACATACATTGTAGTACTTACAGAGAATTTAACTTAATAAAGTATTAAATTCCTTTAAGTTATATTTTGATTTCCAAACGGTATATTAATCACAAATTAAGAGCTGGGAATAATTATTAAGAATTTAGATTATTAATAAAGTATTCAATTCCTATAAGTTATACTTTGACTTTTAATCGGTATATTTTCAAGACCTGTATTAATTGTTAAGGGTTTAATAGTATATATCGGCTTATGATTCGACATACGACTCATAGAGCAATTTTTAAGAGCTCAAATTCGACTTATGATATTGGAGTTCTACAATTTGAGTATCTAAATATAACATGACATTATAGGTACATACATTTAATTAAGCTGGGTTAAATATCAAGTTATATGTATTTGATTTTCACGTACTGCTGAGTATATTTCTGTGTTGATTGCTCGCCTGAGAGAATATTACAATAATCTATATACTATTAAGTTGTTTTGTTAGTTCTTGAGGATATTAACTTTGATGGTTTACTATGCGAGTGCAGTTAATTTAAAAAATCACACAGTTTCAAAAATTTATTGAGATTGAAATAAAAGCATGTATCGTCGTTTTGTTTTACTTTTATATTATTTCAACTATCAAGAGCTAAACAAACAAATCATATTTACTAAACTTCAGTTGAATCAGAACGATGGCAATACACAACATCCATACGAACTGATAATGTAAAAAGGTGCATTTATCCATGTAGTATCTTATCCATCGGCACGGAGAAAATGTATTTTTTCTCATCTGCTATGAGAAAATGTGTACATAATACATATATATGTATGTACAAAATTAAAAGAGTATACTTATATAAAGTATGAATTGTGTATGACAAAGATAACAATATCGTATTAATAATAATGACGATAGTGTAGAGGTAATATGGAATATGTACAAGGGCAGTAACGCGCAGGGCGATCAATACTGGCGGCGGGCGAACGAGCGACAACATCGTGGGGCGGCCAACTATGCATGATGTGAGGTATATCTGTATATAAATATATATACATATATATATATATATATATATATATATATATATATATATATAAATATATATAAATATATATATATATATATATATATATAACAGAGTGTAGTGTTGTTGAGGTCGCACATATAACTTTGAGGGTGGCGGCCACATGGCACATGACACCAATCTAGAAAACTTTAAAAATACATATTATGCTACTGTCAAAATGTGCAAAAACCTTTTGTTTTTTTATAGAACACTAGGGCCGGAATTCTTGGTCGTTTGGACATAAGAATTTCCGTCTTATTTGAATGAGCTGTACTTTAGATATCATATGTTCACAATCATGTCTTAAGTCAATAATGTCTTCTCTAAGTAATTGATGTTTGAGAATGAATTTCTCATTGAAGAAAATTTACTATTAAAGTATTAAGTATTTCTTATATTATTTTTGGGTAATTCCATATATTTTTTATTTAATAAACCAATCTTTGGGAATGGGGTATAGTTACTTTCGTTAAAATTAAATTTAGAGGCGTAGTTGTTTCTTAAATAGCTAAAGGTGATAAAATTCAGCGCATTTTTAAGTTATTTGCTATTTAGTTTAAAAATGGTATTTTTGATAGCAATTTTTTTTTTTAATTAATGATATTTGGTTGATAGTAAAATAAAAAAAAAATTACAAAACTATAACAAAACTAATTTATATCGATTTTATAAAATTATCATTAAAAAGCAAAAGTTATGTAATAGCTTTCTTCATATAAACCTTTACAATATTTTATTCGTTATGATATTTAATTTAAAGAATTAGCTTCATAAAACGTGACTCTTCATCCATAACACTAATATCTCCAATACCACTAGATTCGGACAAACAAATTCATTTTTATCACAATTTTAAAAAATCATCAATGTCTGGAGATTCTGAAGTCATCTTTGGAAAATATAACCTCACACTGACCGTCATATGTGACTGTGAATCCATAACTGCTTACTGTTTGCTAAAGAATTGAATGTGAATATTATTTGAATCTCTTTCTTGATGTAGTCCATACTTGAGGTTATTCTTAAAATAATGCGTAAATTGTGATCGAAACGTTGTTTAAAGCATGTCCGTAAGACGAGCTTGGAAATGAGAATCGGCCAAAAATGCGGGCCTAAGTAGCTAGAATGGTTTCTGGTTTAACACACAATTTATTTAGTTTCGTAGTTCTTTTGAATAAAATCTAAAAATGTTCTTCAAAGGAAATGAAATCAGCTCTTATATATAGCAAATCTATGTCCCAGCAAACGAATATATTATAATGCTGGGGAAAAAAAATCCTTTTTTTTCCTTTAATCTTCGTTTATCGATGGCATAAGAAATAGTGATTTTTTTGTAGTTATTACGTTTGTTTTTTATTATTGTTGGTCCTATGTTTATTTCTCTTTCAAAGAGCAACAAAAAGTAACTTAACTGCAGACTCTTAAAGAATAGAGCGCATTAGGATTAAATTATTGGAGTTGATTAAAGACGAGTAATAATTCTTAATGTTGCTTTGATTTTATAGTGACATTTATATTCTTATTCAAGCAAAAGATAAAAGATTTATATTTCATGAAGATAAGTAAATTTAAAACATAAGTGAATTTGATATATATTTACGACAAGCTTTTAGTACTTGAATGGTTAAGTTCAATGATTAGTCAACAGAATAGAAGTGTAGGTGGATGAAAGACTGATGTTTAAATAAAATTAAAAAAATTTGTATCTATTAATCAATTTTGTAACGCTATGCAGACCAACCAAATGTCTGTGAGTGATACATTATTCTATACTGAATGTTTCTTTCTCACTGTTTATAAACAAATTGAAATGAATTATTATATTTAGAATTATTTTTAACCCAACTACTACACGCAAACAATTAAAAACTTGCATGTTGTATTTTTTTTTATTATTTTTTGTTTTTTTTTTTTGAAAATTATTAACAGAATTTATAGGAAAATAATTATAACAATTTATTTAAATGATAATTTAGTATTAAAAAGATGGTTTTTCATAACAAAAATTCGAACGCCAGTGATCTAATTTTACACGATAAATTAAATAGCGAACACCATATAGACTGCAAGTCTATCTATGACAATAAAAATGTATTTAAACAGATTATTAAATTTTCCATAATAATCTATAGTAAATACTCATAGCAACAACAAAAGTTGGATATGACTGGATGTTCCCTGGTAATAGTATTTTTTATAAACCTAATTATTTAGCATACCTGAAAATAATTTTAAGTACTCCAGTTTGTCATATTGATTTTAAAGAATATAAATTTTAATTATCTATATAGTAAGTTCGAAGAAGATGGCCATACGGTGTATATGACCAGCCTCAATTATTTTCAGAACCCATTGCTAGATGGATATTTCCTAAGCTTAGTGCCCTTCTGTCGTCATAAGCAATTAGCTGTACATAGACAAAAGTAAATTAAGCTTAGAGTATTATCAGCTATCTATGGGTTCCGAAAATAATTAGACTGGTCATCTCCCCAGGACTTGCCACAAATATTAATTTTTTTTAAATACCTATTTTCAAAATAGTTGGTATGACATCCGAAAACAAATCTGTCTGTCAATAATAACCAAGATTAAAAATCCGTGTATGAGCTCTTTCAGTATCATGGTCTCCCAGTCTTATATATATCTCTATGGAAAGAGTATAAAATCATTTACATTATACAGTGGACTTATGACTCATAAGTTGTTTCTGTTGCGCAAAAATTGAAATTCGAAATAAAAAAATGCAATTAAAAAAATATAAAAAAAAATACCGAAACGCAGATACTGACTGCATGGTTAAATAAAAGAAAAACTATTTGAAGAAATCACACTATATACTAAAAATGTACTTGAGATTTACATGAAACATTATATAAATATGTATATTTTGCTATCATATAAGTAGTATACATTGAAGACTATTATATATATAATATTCTGCAAGTATATTTTTTACATATATGTGCTATATCCATGTATTTTTTAAATAATTCCTTAACTTTAGTTTCAAGAACACTTTAAAATAACTACAAAAGATAAAATATTTTTATACTTGAATCCACATACAAAATAAAATCTATAAACATTTACACAAATATTGATATTATTAAATTAGTTAATTGTTTAAACACCAAACAAATTATTGAGTATCAATAATTGATTTATTTTAAATTAAGACTTTTAGAAAACACACTAGAAACACATTAAAACAATAAATAATTATAGATAATTTTTAATGTATTATGTTTTTATAACGGACTAAAAAGTATAAAATAATTTCTTAAATTTCAAACGAAAAACATGGGGCACATGCAGCTTGATTAGCTGAGCTATTAATGCATCAATTGTCTGCTGCATGCCGCCCCAAGTTTTTCGTTTCAAATTGGAGAAATTTTTTTATACTTTCTAGTCCTTTATAAAAACATAATACATTAAAAATTATTTTTATTTTATTATTATTTTCTACTTTTTAGGATTATGTGAATATATGTTCTTTTATTCTCTTGTTTTTTTATATTCTTCTTTTTTTACATTATGCATTGTCATCCAATTCTAAGCTACGGTTCAAATTTCTTGTATCTAGCTCATCGGAAAGTTAGTTTAAAACCAATTACAAAATAAGCGATTTAATAAAAACATATTAGAACTTAATGAAAATTGTTGTATTATAATATTAATTATAAAAAGTTTATGTTAATTACTTGAATATGAGGTAGAATTGTGTGAAACTAAAAAGATTATAAAAAATGTGCAAAAGTTGTTTGTTTTGTAAATTTTTCGTATTTGAATTTTTCTTAAGTCTTGTGGTTTAAAAGACGAGATACCACAGAATCCAGAGGACAGCTTTTGCTCATTCATGAACTCACTTTTTTGATATGAAACCCAAATTCCACCTCGCTATCTTTTATACATTTTTGAGTGATTTTGATGACAGCCAGGCATACAAAAATAGAGTAATTAAATAACCATATGAATATACAAGTTTTATTACTGCCTTCAATATTTTCTATTGACAAACAATCGAACAAATCATGGACACATAAAATAAAATTTTTTTCGTACCTTCAAGTTTCATATATCTTGCTTGTACATTTTCAAGCACCTAAATTACGAAACAAGAAGAATAATTTTACCTCACAATATTTTTCTATCCATCTAGCTACAGTTCCCTATATTAACTATCTTGATTAATAAATTATAGCTTCATTAATCACCATAGCAATCCCAAAGGATAGTTTTCCAATACCAAAAAAAAAATTTCTTTTCACAAAACAACA
Organism: Chrysopa pallens; assembly: GCA_020423425.1. NCBI lineage: Eukaryota > Metazoa > Arthropoda > Insecta > Neuroptera > Chrysopidae > Chrysopa > Chrysopa pallens. The sequence goes on along the minus strand of CM035593.1, from coordinate 52,321,377 downwards.
CAAAAAATTTAACCCAATTTTATTTTACAACTTTTATCTCATTGAAAAACGGTAAAATTACCTACTCTTTTTAAATATGGTAATAATAATAAACGGGCAAATCAATACATTAGATATGCTTACTCTTTTTTTTTTTTTTGCTTTTCATTCTAAACTTGTGTCACATAAAATTTCTGTACACAAAAAAACTACCATAATTTTTTTTTTTTTTTTTTTTTGATACATATCGCGCTATGCTTTTTTGTACACAATATTATAAATCACTGTCGGAAATTTATACTGACAATCGATATGTCACCTATTCGTTTACATACACACACATATCTATTCAAACAATTTTCTTATACACAAAAAGAAACACAAAACCATTGTATAAAAATGTTTCTCATATGCATAAAATATCTTCTTTTTTTTTTTTGCATATACATATTGTATACAGGCGATCCAAAAATTTTTATTATCATACTCGATTCAAAATTCGTAAGGAATAGAATTGGGCGGGGTAAAGAAAGGAAAAATGTCACTATAAAATAGATAAATACAGGTCAGGATAGCAATGCTTGGAAAATTTTTAAGGGTAAGGTAGAAAGAAGACTATTGATTACTAAGCTATGACAAAAGAAATGGGTGTTCCTAAAATTATATATATATATCTATATATCTATATATCTATATATCTATATATCTATATATCTATATATCTATATATCTATATATCTATATAGATATATATATATATATATATATATATCTATATAGATATATAGACCTTCCATTTAGCATTTCAATTTTAGTCTAAAGTTTGTAATGCTACCTAATATTAACATTAAAATTTTGAACAATAGGTTTTTCATAAAAACACCTAAATAGTCCATTTCAGATTGTCCGTCCGTCCATCGTCACAATAATGCAAAAACAAAAAGAGATAGCGAGCTTAAATTTTGGTGATGTATTCTTAACATTAAAAAGGAGTTTAAGTTCGCGAATGAGGGAAAACGGTCCAAAGGATCCTTGGTCCAACTTTTAAACTTTAAAAGATAGAAGAAAAGATTAAACACAAAAATGTTGAATCAAACAACTTTTGTTTTGATTCAATGTTTTTATTTTTGCGTAAAATGTTTGAGTTCCCCACAAATTTAGCTCAAATTTGGCTACTAAACGCATGTAGGTAATAATAATACATATTATTATTATATATACTGTAATATATATTACTGTATAAACTGGATATTTGTAGTACTTATGAGTGCTAGTTAAAAATAATCCAAATAATGAAATTCAAGCATATATGTAGTATCTAAACAAATAACTCTGTTAGCTGTTATTTTCACTTGTTTAATTTAAGTTTTACTTATATCCAAAATATGTTTGGAACAAACAATTTAAATTTTTTTGTGGTCACGTTTTCTAGTCATGGAGGTTTTTAATTTCAATCCAACCTATACTTTGTAGTTTCCGTTCTATGTATACGATTCGTGTATTATGTTTGTTATCTTATAATATTTATTGTAACATTATACGATATATATATATATATATATATATATATATATATATATATATATATATATATATATATATATATATATATATATATATATATATATATATATATATATATATATATATACATTTCTGTATGAATATTTTAATGATACTTTTATGTATTTTTTATTTTCCTTTTTGGGAATTTCGTCGGGTGGACCTTGCTGGTCGGTCGCACTTAGATCATTTGTTAATATTTGTTGTAATAATGTACCAAAAAATTGTATGAAATTCGCTACTTTACTGAAAATTTGCCTAATTATTTTTCCTGCTATTAGAAAGTACCATCACGTTGGCTCAAGTGAAGATCAAAACTAACAGTGGTAATTGTTCAAATACCCGACATATTTTTTCATATTTTTTTTTAAGTTATTTTGATTTATTAATATTGAAGGTCATACAGTTACAAGAAATTGTTTTATAATAATATGTATTAGAATTAATAATACATGCTTTCTGGCTGAATTTGAACTACAATTGTGGCAAATCTAAGCGGTTTATAATAAACTGTTGTAAACGTGCTTTCATTTATAGAAACAAATAATTTTTTATTTGTACTTTCTTATATATCTTATGATTTAAAAATGGGGTTATGGACACTCTAATCGAGGCGGTGGATGCTAACCTTTCTAGAAGATGCAAATTTAAGCATAAAAAGTAACCCCGGAAATCAATAAAACGGCAAATTTAAATAAATAAAAGTGTAACATATAGTTTTTTTGAAAATTCAAAAAAATTCTCTCCATGATTCACAATGTCCGTTTTTCATTAAAAAAATGTATGTTTTTGATCAATCTAAACTTGAAACAAAATACAATTTTTTGTAATATTAGACAAAATGTAAAGTACTTACATATGTTATGTGAAACTTTCTCCTACAAGAATATTAAATGCAAAAGTATTTAAGGATTACTTATGTTCAACTTTAACTTAATCATACATAAGAGTCAGAAACACCGGTGCAAACCGGACTAATACAACTCGAATATCCAAGCAACCGATTATGATTAATTTCCACAACTATGAATACGCATATCATTCAATTATTTTATTGACAATAAAATATGAATCAATATACATACATGCTCTATGCATACATTAGATACACACTTTAAAACAATTTTCTACCAATAAAATTATAAAATTTATTATTTATTCAAGTATAAACAATAAATATATAATTTAATAATAATATTATTATTATTTTTTACGATCATACATAAACAAAAATACTATTTATGATTATATCATCCGTGTTTGTACTATACACCTCTTTTATAAAAGTGAACACATATAATATGGATCTATTAAAATTAAATGCATTTCAATAAATTTTATCTATATTATTAAGCATATAAAAAAAAACAACAACAACAACAACATATTATACAACGTAGAAAAAAATGATCATATTATTTTGAGAAGCAATATTTGTTGGTAAAATTTGTATCAACAAATTGTTATCTTTTACTCATGCTAATACTCGCAAAAATAATTGGAACCAATAAAATAATATTTGCAAGTTTCCGGTAAAATTATAAGCTTAAGCAATCATATCTATTATTACTTCCTAGCTCGGAAGTATTGTTTTCATGATTAAAAAAAAAAAAAAGTATTGGGTTGGATTTCAAATTTTTTATACTTTGAAACTTCCTAAGCAATTTTTGTTTCGTCTTCGTCTGTCCGTTGTCTATCCGTTGAACTGCCATTGATCAGACCAACACATGTATAACGCACAAATAATAAGTAGATTTATAAATTTGTAGTAAACAATAGTGGAAATGCTTAGGAAATCCCATTGTAGAAACATCGCATCCATCAATCTGTTCCGGAAATATGAAAACTTACCTCTTTTTTCATTGAAAACCCGATAACACGTGAACCAGTCATCCAATTTTGATGAAATTTCATAATAACGTGCGTGGTATACGTTTACATCAGTTATCTAATTCGTGTCAAATTGATTCGCCTTGCTCATCGTTTTTAATGAAAAATAAGCTCGAAACGAATATACGTGAAAACACAAAGCCAGCTTACTGTCACAGATAATTTCATGTTATTTGCTAAAAATTTGGTAAGTAAGTATATGATGAAGTCACGTCAGTGACTTGATCTCTGTTAAAATGGATTATTTTGGATATTGAAGACGGGAAATTTTTTAAAGAAAATCGCAAAATAAATTAAATCAGCTACACACTATCCTTGAAGATCCTTGATGATAAATTCAGCAAAATGATGAGTTTTTGAACTCATTAAAGTGATGATAGTACATTAAAATGTATATTTAATATAATTTCAAATTCTTAAAAAAAAAGAGCAAAGTCAAATTTTGTATATTAATGTTATATAAATATAAATTGTTATCTTACGATTATGTATATAACTATAATTTTGTATATATATATATATATATATATTATATATATATATCACTTTAAAATGATATTCGGTAATATATACCTACATTACGTAAATTATTATGCAATCAAACTCATGAAGATGTTTGTATAAGCTACGTAGTTCAGATATAAACATACAATTCTAATACAAATTGAATGCAGTTATTTACTACTATTTAAATTTAAATAAGCATTTTTGTGGCCTTCAAAATTTATTGTTTTGTTTACCCTCCTTTAGGATTCACAATACCAATTTACAATTTATTGAATATTTAAAAAAAAAAAAAGATGAAAGATGATTTTACACTCCTGTAAAAAATATAAATTAGATTATACAAAATGTACCAATTAAAATAAATTAGTTAAATATAAAGCGCAGAAAAATTAAAATACTTCGTTTATCCTGAAAGTCGATAAAATACGAAATAATCATTAAATATTTATAATCCTGTAAATAAAAATAAAATAAAAATATTAATTATTAGCACCTGGAAATATTATAAAATTGATAGTTAATCCTGATGAGCACAAATAATAAATGAAATTTTATGATCTGTAATAAAACTACAAAAAGTATTAAAAACAAAATAATCATTCTATACAGACCTGATTGAATCCTGTGATAGACGTAGGAATTAAGTCAAAAAGTATAAATATAATATGTATCCAAAAAAGTGGATAAGTCGACTTAAAATATGAATTTTGAATAATCCAGTAATTTTTTTATACATTCATATTATTTCTAGAACTTAAAAATTTCTTATTTTATCTTAAAATCTATTTATTTTATATACATTACTTTAGAAAAATATAAAATTTCAAACTAAAAAAAAACTTCAAAAACTTCAGTTTATGTATAAATTTGAAGAATGAATGTACTCACCAAACATTTCATGTTGGTTCAAATTTATTTAAGTATCATGTAATAATAAACTAAATGAATGTGAGTTGTGTATGCATATAACTCAATATTATTATTTCATATCAAACATATTAAATTTTATATACATTAACTTTAATTATATAAATATTAATAGTAATTTTACACAGATTTGTTTTTTCGATTCATTTCACATATAGGGTACTATCAATTTTAGCATATTTAAAATAGATCAATCAATTTGTGCTTGCTTATTTATTAAATGATTATCAGATTATCAATTTAGTGCTGTCTTTCTATAATAATTGATTTTTTTTGTCTCTTTAATATTTCAAAACAAAAAAAAAGTGAATATATCTACCAGAGTTAACTTTTTAGTTACTAGAAATATGATTGAGTATCAATGTTTGAACATTTTGTAATCATTAACATTCATAAAATACTCTAAATATGTATATTGTTATAAACACATATAATAATGTGTAAAATTGTGACGAATTCAAACATTTGAATAAATGTTTAAGAAAAATCGCTTTTTTTAAAAAAACAAACATTTATTATTCTGAATTTTCTTCATTATTATCATTTATTATTCTGAAACTTTTAAAAATTCGAAAGTTGGGTCATGGATCCAATGAACCAGGTCAAAGACGATTTTATGATTTTAATGAACTTAATTTCTCTAAACAATTATAATTAGTAGATATTTTGCCATTATTCGTAACGTGAATAGTATATGAAAGGGAAAACTTAAGAAAGAGATGCGCCACGAGTAGCAGAAACTGTCCCAGGCTCCATCCAGTAAGGGGTATCAGTGGCCGGAAAAATGAATCCAGAAGGGACGGAGAAACTTCTGCTCCGGATCACAGAAAGCGTACATCCATCTCTGCATATTTCTTTTAAATTTGCTAGTAAATAGTGACTAACATTTATTATAAAATGATGTATTCCACAGCCTTTTGTAACATTTAATTGACTAATAGTAATATGGCGTATTCGTAGTATCCTAAAATAACGTCCTAAGATTAAACATCAAGTAGGGTGTGAATGACAATAGTATGTTATATGGAAGCGTTCCATCTAAAATATGAATATTAACTTTTCAGCAAATAATACTCAACAGGATCTGTTAAGGTCAAAAAGAAACATCTGTATGTTGCAGTAGATGTATCTGTATTTTTGAATACCTAGATCTAGATGTTTGTAAACACTGAAAACAATATCATGCTTATTTTTATTTTTGGAGTAACTCAATAATATATACTTTGCTCATATATACCTGTTAACATATGTCCATATTTTTTGTGACTTCAAAAAAATATTTCTGAATTTAATCTTAGAAAGTCTTCTATTCACAAAGCCGAGTGCCGTGACTGATTATCTCCTGATATTTCAATTTATTTCCTTTTTGAAAACTGTTGCCAAATATTTTAACTATCACAGGCTTTTATTTAGTTTCATCTGACCGAAAATTTAACTTATTTCTCAGTGATCCCTTAAACCTCGATTGAGGACAGATATATATACAATATTATGTCATAATACAATTAAAAAAATAATATACTGAATATTTAGTGACGTAACGCAATTACTGATTTCAACCGATCACCAAAATTAAGTAGCATCAAACACAGTCAGTACTTTGATGGATGCCTAGAATTACTATGTGCTGTTGTTGTATAGAATATACCTATTGTAGTCACTGTATAACTTGAGTAGTTGAAATGTGACTTTTAAAATAATTTAAAAACAATAATTTGGTAAAGGTGTAAAACTTTATTCTTTTTTAGTTCCTTGCGCTTCCACCATATTTTGATAAATATGTCTTTAATTTTTAGTTTGTATTTAAAAAATATTTGTTCACCTTAAAACTTATCTAGTAAAGTTTTAATTTAAAACGGTTTTTATGAATAAGTAAAAAAAATCAAGTAACAAAACAAGAAATTTTCCATTGGTAGTTGACAATTTTAATGTTCAAATAAATGAAATAGCTTTAACAAAATGTATTTTTTTTTTAAAGAATCTATGATCTTTTACTTATTATTAATAATTTGTGTTTATATTTTACAGGGAGGATGAGGGTTTTATAAAAGAAGAAGAAAAACCCTTACCCTCACACGAATTCCAGCGTAAAGTGTGGTTGTTGTTTGAATATCCAGAAAGTTCGCAAGCAGCTCGTGTCGTTGCCATCATCTCCGTGTTTGTGATCCTCTTATCCATCGTAATATTCTGCTTGGAAACTCTGCCTGAGTTCAAACATTATAAAGTGTTTAATACAACTACAAACGGCACCAAAATTGAGGAAGACGAAGTGCCCGATATAACGGACCCATTCTTCCTTATAGAGACTATATGTATTATATGGTTTACATTTGAACTTTCCGTGCGCTTCCTGGCATGTCCGAATAAATTGAACTTCTTCCGCGACGTCATGAATATCATCGACATCATCGCCATCATTCCGTATTTCATCACGCTCGCAACTGTCGTAGCGGAGGAAGAGGACACGCTTAATCTTCCGAGGGCGCCCGTTAGTCCTCAAGATAAAAGCACCAATCAGGCAATGTCCTTAGCTATACTCAGAGTGATTAGGTTAGTGCGTGTATTCCGAATATTTAAATTATCGCGCCATTCAAAAGGCCTCCAAATATTAGGTCGAACTTTAAAGGCCTCGATGCGTGAACTGGGATTGCTCATATTTTTCTTGTTTATTGGTAAGTGCGATAAAAATTACAGTGATTATATAATATTGTGCATTTAAAAAGAAAAAAAAAGAAAATCATTTTTGAAAAGAAAAATAAAAATAGTGTGATTTAAGTTTTGTTTTTCCTTTTAAAATAATATGTGATTTTTTAGTTTTTATCATTTTTATTTGTAAGGTGTACAACACAGGTATAGTATGTATTATTATGGTCAAATGTGAATCTGGTAGATACAACCATCACAGATATATCTTCTTATTATATCAAAATAAAATAAAAAATATTCTACATATTCGGTTGGCTTGTGTGTGTAACTATCAAGTAACAAAATTTAATGCAGTATACACATTTTATTTGGTATTCCGCATATCTAAATGTTATATGTATGTTTTCTATGAATGTGTGTATGTATGTTTATACATGTGTGTGAATGTGCGATCGATTGCACACCGACTACGGCCATGCCATCCATTCTCGGTGTACGTCAAGGGTGTGTCGCTCCTTTTTCTATTTAATAATAATATTCTCTTCATGTATTCTAGCTGTATTACCTTTTTAAACATAACCTTGTTTCCTGTCACAATCAGACAATACATTGCCTTACTAAAAATATAAAATCATAAGCTTTTTGTTCAGAAATTTTTACAAATATGAATTAAAATTTAATATTTTATAAAATAAAATATAATTTAATATTTTTGTTTTAACTAAAATTTGGTTCGTTTGGATCTTTAATCTAAGAACAAAGTTCTTTAAAAGTATTTAAAATAGAGGGGGATCAAAAAGCTAGAAATGAATTAACAAGATTACTACAATTTAGCTACAAGAAATTTAAAAATAACATCATTGTATTTTTTCGACTTTTAAAATTTGTGTAAGTGGCTCAATTATGTGTAAGCTTTCATAGTACGAAATTAGAATGGACATACTGATTTGCTTCAAAAATATAATAGCAATTAAAATTAAGCATCAAATCTCGAAAAAACAACATCATTACTTAATTAGGATATAAGTAATTGAATTGATGAATTATTTTCATGAAGTCGGTCTTCTTATTTAATAATGATATTTTTATTACTTAAAGTTATACGATTTCTGTCGATATTGAAAGTATTATATTCCTGTTTTTAAAAAATAATTTTCTCCGATTTATAATATTTATAAGCAATTTCCACGTATCTGTTGGTGTGTCAACTTGCCAGTCTGTTAAATCTATTTAGCAGAAGATACATAACTTCAAAACTACTGATCAAAAATTTACAAAATTAGTAAATTAGTAGTATCTATTAGCATTCTGGAGGTACAGCGGAGGTACTCAAATTGACCTGATTTTTTCAAATAAATGTCCATGTCTATTATTGATTGAGAATGTATTAGATTCAAAAGAAAAGTTAATACAAGACACGTTTTTTCCAATGCAATCACACATTCATCGAACATTTTGTCTAAGAAATAATGAATATATCAATAAATAATAATTGAAAAGCGTAATGAAATATTTTTGATTAAAGAGGTTTAAAACTGCTTTAATATACTGTTAACAAATAAAAAAGCCAAATATAAAAGGATTGCAAATTATTTTTTGCTATATCGGGCAATGCTGTCTCTCACATTGGCCGAATGTTCGACCAATGTGAGAGACAGCATTGCCCGAACATTTGGTGTTGAACAAAAAATGTGTTTTGTCTTAAGTACTTTTGTATTAAATATATCTAATAAATCCTCAATCAATATAGAGTTTCACAAAATTATTCAGTTTTTATCGCCTGTAAAAATGAAAGAAAATATTTATCACCAACTCTTTAACGTTATACGTTTAACGTTATTACTGTTTTTTGCTTTCATGAAAGTCTTGTATTTTTTTTTTTTTCAAAAGACATTTTTCTATCTAAAAATCTATTAATATGATGTACATTGACAAAAAATATTTGTTTTTAAAACTAGCATGACTGAGCAAGCGATACTCCCAAAAAAATTATTATTATTATTATCGTAATAAAGAAAATATACGAAAACTACAATATATTCTCTATGAAAACCCATTCGCTATAAGAATGAATTTTCCATAGCTCTGTCGCTATTTTCTATATAATATATACATGTAAAATATACAATTGTTGGTTTCTTGGGAAACGTAATGCCAAATCGTAACCGTCGTGTGTTGACGTCACAGGGTAGCCAATCAATGCTTTACTCGTAGTCATGACGACTAGAGATGCTGCAGCAACGTTGCCATATTTTGGTATTTCATTTCGCAGCAGTATACACATATACGTTTATATATATATATATATATATATATATATATATATATATATATATATATATATATATATATATATATATATATATATATATATATATATATTATATACATATATAAATGTTATACAGTCGCGGAATCAAGTCGAAATACCGACTTTTATATAATCGAACAAACGAATGTTGATACATACGTTGTATATAACTGTATATAAATAATAAAACATATATATATTAAAAGTAAAAAAGTTTTCAAATCAAAAATGTTCACTCTTAAAAATGTAATAAAATCTGACTAATTCAGGTTATTCAAAACTCGTTTAAATCGAACGATTGTAAAACAAATAAATAGCAATGCGAATTCATTGAGAAATATTTACATGACACCCTTGGTGCGTATATTAATTATTTTGAATTATCTTATAATTAGCCTAGCAAATTCGATGGATTTCCTTTACGTTCACTTTCAGAATACACCACATTTAAATGTCTTTTTTTATTGTTTATTCCAGATCCTCGATAATTTCCAGATATAAAAATCACTTTCGACACGCACATACAGTAGAACAGACGGCGTAAACCTAATCTTCATACCTCAATATAATGTTTTTGTAGGTTGTAGAGTCAATTAAACAGTCATTAATATGAGTTAAATTTAAACAATGGATTATTAGAAATTCTTATTTTTTGAAAGATAACAATGGTAAAAGATCGATGCATATTTCAAATAAAAATTAAAAAGTTCAACATCCATTAAATTCTGGCAGTACTTTTTTTTTTAAGTAGGACCTATCACTGACGTAACGTAATTACCGACCTCAACCGATCACCAAAGTTAGGCAACAACAAACAGAGTCAGAACATGGATGGGTCAACATCTAGGATTTCTGTGTACTGTTGTTGTATAGATTGAATATATACTCACTGTAATCACTATGTAACTTTAGTAGTTGAAAAAGTTGAAAAGTGACTTAAAATAAAAATTTTAAAATTTTAGAATTAAGCAAAAAGAGAAGTATTTTAGACCTTTTGCGTAAGGATAAATATTATACTATTTCAGAAAACAAACTATGTAATCTTTCCATTAATTTTGCATTACTTTGTACCATGTAAAATATGGAACTTACTCAATAATCTTTTGACAGTGACTTTTAATCTGTATCAAAAACTGTATAATTTAAAAACTTCATTTAGAGCAATGAACACCACCACCCAGTAAACATCCAAATCCTAAGGAATTCATAAAGAAATCGTTCTGAAAACTACTTTGATATGCCTCATAATGACGTCGTAATAACCTTTTTTTTTAAGAAGTCTTAGTTAAGAACTCTTTAAGAATATTTTTTCCGAGTTTTGTGAGAAGTCAGAAATATGAGGTCTTTAAGAAAACTCTTTTAGAATTCGATTAGATTTAATTTTTCAAATTTGCATTTCACTCAAATTACATCTACTGTTTCCAAATAATAACCTTCAATTTAATTAGTTTTTCTTTCACGATATTTTTATCTTTTTTTAGTATAAATTTACTTGGAGGGTTTTCGTAAACAAAGAAAAAAACGAAAAGATACTAAAAAATTATTTTTACCACAAATTCCTGTAATGATTTGGTTGAAATTTACTTTTAGATTGTTGTCTTGATAGGTGGTGGTCACTATCCTTGAGAAGGTTTAAGCCTTACAAAAATTTTTTGAAAACAAGTATTTATCCTAATTCTTGTAAAGTATAATTTGAGTGAAATACACATCAGAAAAACCAAGTCTAATCGAGTTCTAAAAGAGCCTTCTTAAAAATCTCTGATTTTTTACTTCTTACAAAACTTGCACTTCTTAAAGAATTCACAATTTTGACTTTTTCACAATTTTGAATTCATATAAAATCGAAATAAGTCATCTTAAAGAACTGTTAATTAAGAGTTCTTTAAAAAGAGGTTATTACGACGCATCTTAAAGAAGTCTTCACATAGAATTCTTTTTGGTGTCTTTCTGACTAGGATGTTTGCTAGGAATACTTTCGATATCGGTAGATATAACTTGGAAGTATTATTTATCATCAAATGCCTTTACCATATTATGTATAGGTACAAATCGTATATAATAAATACATGTGTTGATGATATGTTTACATATAATGTTCACCTGTGTACAAAACTGTAGTAAGTTACATCATGTATACAATATGTTATGGTGGCACTGGATTGTATGTAAAAAGTATACAACTTGTTTATTCTATATTCATAATTAAAAGTGTGATGAATTGTTGTAGTGTTACCCAACTTTTGCATCAAATACCATTGAAAAAAATATGCATATTTCTGCATATATTAAATGGATTTAGTGGCGTATTTGAAAATTTTTTTATTCGTGATAAAAACTACTGTTATAATATTATTTTGAAATTTTCCTTGTTTGTTACATAAAAACCTGAATAAAAATTAAATCGAGTAAAATGTTTAGTACTGAACTATCTACGAAATGCCTTGAAATGCCTGAAATATATCGGTTTAAAAAAACTGTTCAGTATCTTCCAAACTGCCAATTGTTTGTAAATTTTTTTTTAATACAGGTATATTTTAATTAAAAAAGTTGCATTATTTCAGAAACATTCGTAAGACATTCACGAAAAATATAATACGCCACTGAACAGATTTGTTAAAAAGAAGTGTCATGTACTAAAATTGGCATAAAAAAAATGTACATATTATATTATATTATATTACTTGTAATAATTTATTTTCTCGTAAATTTGGATCTAAGCGACAATCCCATACCACAATGTTTTTTTAACGTATTGTACATATAACACATACTATATTCTCTATAGAAATACGCACACTATACTATGTATACTATATACATATATATATGCGAATATTGACATGAAGTACGCTTATGTAAGATTCTACGACATATGGTTTACATTTATGTACACCGGGGATAAACAGATCATAATCTTTGCAAATGCAGCGCAATATTGACCTACAGCACGTGGTAAAGACTACAACACGACAAATAACAAACAATAAAATGAAAATAAGCCTGAATTTTAAAAGAATATCTTTTTGCTTCTCGTAATAATCATTGTTCATATGATGAAAAATTTATCTTCGGAATCACAAGAATATTGGTTGATAATTATTTATCCAATTCTATAAAATAACCAGTGCGTCGCTAAATATTCTATTGTATGAGTATTTACTTTCACCTGCCTCGGTGTCAGCTGTTATTTTGGCTCTGTTCTCGATTCTCAATGGAGTGGAAATTTAATAAATCAGATAACATTACAGAAATAATATGGTACCGTTGTAAAAGTTGAATTCTATTACATTTCATTGCATCATATTCTGGTAATATTTTTCACGCCTATTTGTATAATAAACTTCAAGAAATGATAGCAATTGTTTGCATCATCTCCGATACGTCATACTGTTTTTGTATATCTTCTTCCATATTCGAAAATATTTTGTTCATTCACTCATTTTATGATTAAAGGATTCTAATATTAATAGATCTATCTCAATATAAATATTACTTAAAATAAATATTACGAATAAGTGCATGTGACTATAAAAAACTTGGTTCAAAATACTTTGTAAAACAAATTAAGGTAGAGCTATTCTATTTTTAACACAATCAAGATCGTTCACTAATCTTTTTTCAACGAAAAATGATATAGCAAAAAGACTATACATATTATTATGCTAAAATGGTATTATTAAGGAAATAAATTATATTAGTAACAGGATATTGTGCATTGATCAATACGTATAAAACATCTATCCATTCTCACACCCATTCAGCTACCATATACTCAATTAAATAACTATTAATTCTTGTTAAATCAATGTCAAAACATAAGATTATGATAAATGATTATCGTATTTATTTCAAAATTAAAATATTATTTACACATATTATCTATCAATTAAATTTCTATGAAAATAATATTCGTTGCTTGCCTCCTCGAACAGAAATGCATATATTGTAATATTTACATACATTTTAATAACATACCAATCAACTACGTCATAATCTCAACCCCTTATATAAAAACATGAATAATATATTATAAGTAGAATGAGAAAATCCAAAACTGTGTTTGATCAAATTTCTAAACATAATAGAAAATTCAATCAATATATACAGAAAATTTGATATGCAATTTTTTTCTCTAAAAACGATTTCTGTTAAAAAATTTAAAAACAAAACAGAACATTATTTAATTTAAAAAAAAAAAAAAAAAAACATTATGTAATAATCCAAACATTTGGAGCAAAATATACTTACTGGAACGAATATATTTAGATAAATATTTATTAGTTAATATTTAGATTTTCATACATAAGTATCGTGATTCAAAACAGTTTTTGATATTGAACAGTTTTTATAAATAATAAAAACTAGCCTTTAAACAAAACAGTATACTAAACAAAAGAATATATATAAATGCGTGTGTATGGTAGTGTGCATAATATAAGCCACACCTCTTTTATAATGAGTTTAATGTTTTTTTATTGTTTTAATGTATTTTTATGAATATCTTTTAATTAGCATTATCCATTCCTTCTCTATATAAGTGTGCCAAATTTCATACTCCTCCGCCCGCTTAACTTTCGTAAAAAGAGGTACAAAGTTTTTGCTTGATGTATTTTATATAGATAAGTGACCAGACAAAAAAAAATTTTATTGGACCAATAGAATCAACTTCAAATAAAGCCACAAAAAAAACAATAATTTAGAACTAAATTCTCCTTTCAATAATTCCAATTTAATTAATCGCAGTTTGATCTCTATGCCGAGTAGTCGATTTCTTAGAATATTGTTTATTTTTTTTATATAACTTTGCAGGCTCAATTTCTAGGGATTTATTTGACATTTAACATTTTAGGATATTCTGTAGCTGACCCAAACATTCCTCTTGGATATACATTAGAAGACTTTTTTATTGTTATCAAATATTGAATAATATTAGAATGCACTAATGAAGGAATAACATTGTAGAAAATTTATTAGGAATAGAATAATAGAATCTTTGTACAATAATACATTAAACTACTCAAATTACAAGTTTTTTGATGTTAAGATGTTAAAACAAAAATATTAAATTATGCTTCATAGATTTATTTTTAAATTTTATCTTTTTACATATATCTCAAAAAACTCAATGATTATAAGACACATGAATTTTTATAAATTATTAAATTAAATTTTCTAAATCTAAAACAATATTGAGTATAAATTATATGAGATCATTGAAGTATTCAAAAATAATTTTTATGGAAATGAAAGAAAAGTATGAGAAAAAATTTTTCAAAACTAATCGGTGTTTTAAAATAGTGTACCCCACAAATTATGGAAATACTTTTTAACTATTAATTCTAAAGAAACTTTATATAAAAATCATTCACACGAGCATTATGTCGAGAATTAATAAAAATTAACTGCAACTTGCTAACTTTATATGCAAAATAATTTCAATAGAATACTCAATATTTCGAGAGCTATACCAATAAGACAGATTTTATATTTAAATATAAAGTTCTGGCGATTTGATTCCACGTGCCTAAAAAGTGATAAACGGTTACCTTTTAAATTGACAACATGGAAGTTTTAAAGTTTTAACATTTTGTTTTTTTTTTTTTAATCCTGAATAATTGAACAAATAATGGAATTATGTGATTGTATGTATGTGGAAGGAATATCAATAATTTTATTGAGCGTGGGAAATGAATTTCAGTGTGTATGCTTCACTAGATAAAAATATAAGTTGCTGTCTGTTTCACTGAATTAAATATTTCCAGGTGTGATCTTATTCTCAAGCGTGGCATACTTTGCTGAAGTTGGCATTGAGCAATCATTCTTCAAATCAATTCCAGAAACATTCTGGTGGGCAGTGGTTACGATGACCACAGTGGGCTACGGGGATATGAGGTACAGTTATTATACAAATATTAACTCATCTATGTTCTTTCACTTCTTACAGGTGTGGTGCTTTTCTCGAGTGCCGTCTACTTTGCAGAAGCCGGCTCCGAGAACTCTTTCTTCAAGTCCATTCCGGACGCCTTCTGGTGGGCAGTTGTTACGATGACTACCGTGGGCTATGGTGACATGACGTATGATGTACTCATTTTACTTCATCATTTAGTTGCCACTTCATTTATACTCAGTATATTTGTTTTTTTTTCGTTTTGTTTTTTGTCCTTTAACCACCTTTTTTCTCTGTTTAATTCAATTAACATACTGTATGTTCATAGGAAAAATTTGCATAAGTTTATTTCTTTTATACGGCGTTTTCGAAAAAATTTCCAATTAAAAAATTGTAATTTACCAAGAAATATTTCAAGCTCATTCAAATTTAATGCTGATATTCTAGATTACTTTCCCCTTTTGCTTTTAGATTATTAGATTAGATGTTAGAGCTTAGATTCTTCAATAAATGGTTTTAAGAAAATAGATCAATCGTGGTTTTTATTTCGTTTAGTAAAATCGTTATTTTTATTGTCGTAAATACCTTATAAGATTAAAAACTAATAACTGTTTCCCCTGTAGAATCAATGAATTTTAATTGAATATATTTCAAAACGTTTTTTAAGAAAATTAATAAATTTTTTTTCAAATGAACATATGGCATATAACGATTGGTTTATTATTTTACGGAATTGTTTTTAAATACTAACAAAATCAGTAAAATTTAATGTAGAAAGTTTAATTTAGGTAATTGGTAGTTGGACTATGACAGACTCCATAGAGAAACTTTTCAAATTACACTTAAAACAAAATTCTATAGTAGTTCCTTTTTTTCAAAGCTTTTTCCAATAAGTTTAATTTCATTTATTTTTTTAAATACTTAAAGTATATTCGTTAATGATATCACGAATAGAAGATACACTTAGCATTGTTTTGGATCTTACTTCGTACGAAATGAATATTAAATAGTAATTAAATTGACATTGAATATAAATTAAATGCAAAAAAATTTTTGTTATGCAAGTTGTTTCCGGCATATCAGAGAGAATTACAAAAACTATTCCTAATTAATTAGTAGTAATTGATCGTATTAAGACATTATTTTAGTTTCTTATAATTTTTTTTTTTTCAAAGTATTAAATTCAGAAATCAGTGAACGAAAGCTCGGTTCTTTCAAAAGAATTTAATTTACCTTATAAATGCATCCTAAATTATTGGTGAAATAAAAATGTCTATTTATTTTCTTTGCCCTTTTCGAATAACAAGCCTGCAATTTATGCAGCACTTTCATTATCAGATTAAACATTTATCTATGCACTGCTACCATAAGTTTCGCAGAAATATATGATTTACGACTTTAAAAGACTGCCGTTTTACCACGAAAGTGGTAATACGTATGCACTATATCAGAAGTCATCGGGTGTGGGTGGGGATGTGTTATCAGCAGCCTCTTTTCTCTCAAATGTGATCTGTAGAGATGTTTTCAGGCAGAACAATCTTATTAAAAAAATCTCTCCAAATTGATCTATAGGGTTGTAAATTTGTATGAAGTTTAAGTTAATGTCAAAGAGGAGTCTTTTGAGGATAACTTCCCAACCTCTCTTCTTTTATTTTTACAAACGAAATATCATTAAACGAAATATCAGCTTTTTTAGGGTTTGCGAACTCCCACAGCCTATCCACATTGAGTCAGAGAGTGTAAGCTAAAGAACTGTCTTTTGTGGGAGTCAACGAATTTTATTTTTTTTTTTTTGAAGATTTGCAGACACCCATGGTACTTCAAATTGAGTTTGAAGGTTGGGAGCGTTTTGTACTAAGACATATTTAATAAGTGGGAAATATGACTTTAGTGATGAAGCTCTACTTTTCGTGAAATTTTATTCAATATTAAATTACTGAAAGCTAAATCACCAGAAGCTTTTTGATGATAAATCATCAAAAAAATTACCTTTACCGGTACAATCATGCACATCAGATACTTCAGTGAAGAGCCATTTTTTTAGCTGAATTAATTCTAATTAAAATGTTTTAATTTAAAATATTCTATTAAAAATTAGAAATAGTTACTGTAGTTTTAATGAACTGTTATCCAAACAAAAAAACATACTCAATATCAATTTAATATTACGATAAGTTGAATATCAAAAAAGTTTTTACGTCTACTTTTGACCAAAGATCTGGAATATATTGGCTATACCATAAAAATCTAAAATTTAAAAACAAAATCATTACCATTTTGATAGAATTAACTGTAAATAGATAATCTAAATTATACAATTAGTAGCACACAATTCTAATTTACAGTTACTTACATAATTCATATAAAACCAAATTTTTTTTCTGTGTTTTAGTTGTTAAAAATGATCTTCACTATAATTTTTTCCTATATACTTCTTATCCTTTTTGTGTTTATTTTTTCTGGAATTTGATATCAAAATAAACCCAATACACGAAAATTTTTATAATTAACGAAACAAATGAATTTAGAAAATTCTTGTTTTTATCGTTTTTCATATATTCATATTTTCGTTTTTTTTATTTTTATTGTTTCATACATATATTCGTTTTTTATTTATCAAACCCTATTCAGTCAGTCACTGTTTGAAAAAAAATTATACTTTAAATTATTGAAATGAAAGAAGTCCACCATTTTATCAAGTAAAGTTTTTCGTTATTGTCGGTAAATTCAGAGGCATCGTAGTGACATTGACCACCAGATTTTTGTAATTTGTTTTGGTTGGTTTTTTTTTTCTTTAGTTTTCCATTTTACACATTGCATTTGCTAAAACGAATTTTATTTTTCAATTAACATATTTTCTTACAACACTAATTTGTATCATTTTGGTTTTAACTTTATATACACTACACATTTTTATTTATTTCATTTTTAAACAATTTTTAACTCACCAGTGTGGTCTGTTACGTTTAGTACGTCCTAAAAGTTATAACACGCAAACTGTGAATGTCTCAAATATTTTCAGCATACATTCGATAATGAAAATGATTAATAACGTAATGCCTTTTAACGGGAAAATCAGTGAAAAAAGAAATTTGAACGTCAAATAAAACTGTTATACATGTTTAGAAATAAAAGATTCAATTCAATTAAAAATAGATTGTTAATTACCCTGTTCATTATTGAATGTGAAAATATTCATAAATAATTACAAAATGACATTTTTAATATTGAACTTGCCGTTGCCCGTTTGCTTCACATAACAGTTTAACCATTCTTCAAAAACATTAATTAAAATTAACATAAAAAACATGGATATACAAAATTGTGTAATTCACTAGCTTTGCCATCTTCACATGGTCCATTGTATAGCCCTATTTCTCTCTCAAATACTTAAACCCATCTTTTTGCAAAATAATCTCATAAATTTCCAATATAATGTATCGATATTTATACTAATCTTAAAATTTATAAATTTATTAAAAAAACTTATTAGAAAACATTTGAATTATTGAACTATTTCCACCAAGAAAGTAAAATAAACAAACCAAACTGAAACGCCTCTCAGACGAACAAAACCAAAAAAAACTTATTTGCGTACACATCGTTCAATCGTAAGTTTTGATCTTTAGTTCATTAAGAACCCTACGGAAAAAGCTCTCATTTTTCCAAATATCCCGAGCAATTTTCAATTTCTTTATAAATCTCACAGCTATCTCAAACATTTTACTAAAAAAAAAATTAACCAAATCGGTCCAATCGTACTCTGGTTTTGCCATTATACAAAAATATCATGAACATTTTATTTTTTTAATGAGAGGAAAAGTTCAGAATATTCTGAAGTTTAGATGAAAAAGTTCAGTTTCGAAACTAAACATATCAACAACCACACTTAATAAACAATTATTATTATGCACTATTAAAAATTAACGCCAAAATTTACATTTCGAATATTTATTTTATTCTTAAAAATTTACTTTACTTAACAATCCATAATATCGGATATTTAAATCAAATATGAAAATGCGGCAAATGTGATGTGTAAATTCGGAAAAACACAAATATTTATTACAGGAGTACGGGGAAACTTTGGAAGCAGTCTCCAAAATAATCATAATACTAAGAAAGGAATATATATATACATATATATATAATTTTTATTTTTGTTTTACTTATTAAATATTTAAATAATTTTTTGCTTGCTATAATGCTGTAATGCTTCTTTTTATATTAGTTACAGTAATTATCGTATTTAATTCTTAGTTTTAATTTGATATTGATTAATTATTAACAAAATGCTTTGGCTATATTTTTTTCGTTTTAAGTAAAATTACATATTTGAAATTTGTATCCTTTCTTGTATTATTATTATTGCTATTATACTTATTATATTAATTAATTAATTAAATGTAGCATCCAATTTGCTAAGAATCGAGATTTCATTTTGTCTCGAAATTTGGTGTTGTCTTATTATAAATATATACTCCGCCATGTTTGGTCCGCTATCGATGTTGTATATTCTTTACATAACTCCTACTGCTATTTCTATCTAACCTTATTTTTCTGTTTTTTAAAACTTTTATAAACGTCTATTCAAAACTTCTTTGTTTTTAAACTTTTCTTCATAAATGTATTTTATATTGAGTCTGTTTTTTTCAATTTGTTTTGATTATTGTTTTAAGGTTTGTTTTTCATTTTGTTTACATAAAACACTCGTATAAAATTTTTTTCTGAAACGGTTCTTTTTATTTAAATTAAAAAAAAAAAAAAAAAAAAAAATCAATTGCAACAAGTTAGATGACCAAAAATGGAGTTTTTATAAATTTTGTCACCAATTTCAAAGCATAAACATTTTTTGAATCTTTTCGAATGACTTAGGTATTGATAATTTGCTTAATTTTTTTAATTTTCGTTGAAGTGAAATTTCTATAGTGAAAGCATCAGTTTTAGAAAGAAAAATATGAATTCAAGACAACATTTTGAACGTTAAAAAGTGTATTGGAGGTTGATTAGCGAATATCGGTTTGTAACAAATAAAGTAGACACAAAACTTTTCCAGTTAAAAGTTTCATCCATAACCATTTTTTTAATTTAGCATAGGTAATAGTTAGCATAAATTACTAAAACCATCAAAGGCAGCCAAATATAATGACCTTGGACTAGATCTATAGAAGTTTCATTTCTATTGTGTGCCATATTTCTAGGATAGTGTCACACACATTCACATTTTTCATTCATTTCAATAGTTTATACCCCACAAATCTTCAGGTCAATAGATCTCACCTAAATTTGAAGTATTCTATTAAACACCCCCCCCCCCGTCCTAAACTTAAATATTAACATAGAATGATGGATTTCTTTATTTTAATTTTTTTTTTAACACTACACTTCATATATTCACGTTTGTATTTCTTTTCCACTTTAAATTTTTTATTAAGAAGAATTTTCTATTTGAAAATGAAACTTTTAAATTTAAAAAAAAAAAAAAAAAAAAAAATTCAGGTTAGTGTAAAAAAACATTTTCTTTTACCAAATAAGAATTCTTAAACTTAGAGATGAATTTTTGTTTATTTCCAGTTTATTTTTTATTTTATGTTATATTTTTTTCATTTCTCAAAAAAATAAAAGCTTGTCTTATTCACATCTCAAATTGTTTTCTTTTAAAAAATTTTTTTTTTCTTTTTTGTAATAGAATTTAAAATTCTTTGATTTTTTCATTGCATCTGGTTTAAATTTCTTTTGAATTATCCTGTTTTCGTATTCACTATAGCGCCGCATGTTCTTGCTTGAATAAGTACAAAAATGCTATTAGCAATTTGAATTCTGTAAGGATTTAAATTTTTTTAGTTTGGGTTTTGATATTTTTAATAATATAATTGTATTTTCAGAATTCAAAACTAATTATATGTTGTGTGAATTACGTTTTTCATATTTTAAAAATTAAATATTAGTAATTAATACAGTACAAAAGTATACGCATATTTACAATTCTTCAAAAATCTTTTGTTTTGCTTAAATATTTAAAGAAGACGTTATACATAATAAGTAATTTTGAAATAGTACATTTTAAGAAGCATATTTATGTTGATAACATTCATAAAAATGTTTCATTTGTCGCATAATAGTTACTTGAACTCGATAAAATAAAATAATCTTAGTTATCTTAGCGATGTACATCTGGTCGTATCTAAATTTGTGATACAATTATATATTTTATGACATTTTTTAATCAAGGTTTGACTAAAAGAGATTTTTAGCCACCGATTGTCATACTTAGATAGATACTCCGTTTGATGGAAATCAAGCATGGATTTTGAAGAAATTGTGGTAATAAATAGTTAAAAAGATACGACGTAATTGAATGCATATTTTATTTATATTTACTGATTTGTTTTTGCCCGCTTGAAACAATAATTAAAATTAGAGTACTACCCAATATTACTGAAATTTGGTAAGGTGTCATTTGCGAAAGTATAATGAAATAAATCTATGATTCACAATAGATATTTAATTTTATGATCATTTTATGTGTACCATTGTACTGTATTAATGAACGTCTCTTAAACTATAATATATGTGCCATTTCCTCATTCATAAAAAACTCAAATTTATCTTTTAGTAATAGGTCACTATTATTTTCTGTATAATTATTTCACATATGGGTTAATCTAGGCATTCAAATTGATGAATGAAATTAAGTAAAAACGATATAATGATATTTAAAATACACATTCTTGTAAAATAATAATAAATGATTTTTAACATGTAGGTATGTGTTTTTGATGTATACATCTTACAGGCTCTATTAATAAAGACAATCTGTAATGTCATATACATTGTATGTGTTTCAATATTCGCAGACCAATAATTCAAAAAATAAATATCCAAATGCTATAAAATTTGGTATGCACAATTTTGACCTGTAAAGGTAGAACAGAGTTTTTCCAGAAAGAATATTTCTGTAAAATAAAACTTTGATTTTTACTTTAGATTTCTGTTTTCGGGAAAAACTCTTCCATATTTCTTCCGTTTACATGTCAAAATTCTGCTTACCATATTTCATAACGTTTGGATATTTACTTTTTGAGTTATTTATACGCGAAAACTGAAAAAAATACAATGTATTTTACTCAGACTGTAGAAGTCTCTATTAAAAACATATATCCACTTAAACAAGTTCATATTATCCACTACTTCTTACAATATAAAGCACTGGACTTTAGTGATACAACACAAAAATTAAATTAGACAATAATGTAAAAGTGACCTATTACTGCTGATTATCAACTTTACAATGAAAAAAGTAATAAATTGTCTGGTAATTATTTTGTTTGAAATTTTTCTGGCAACAATTTGTATTTACCGCAATCACAAAATTTAATACTTTTTTCAAAAAATACTATCCTAAACTAAATGAATACCCAAAAAGTCCGAATAAATAATTTATTGTGCAAATATTTTTAAAAATTTCAAAGCAATTCATTTATATGATACCATCAGAATATATTTGAAAGATAACTAATTACACTTTGTATAATTACACAAAAAATAAACATTGAATTTTATATTAAACTAGCAGATCCGGTCACGCGTTGCTGTGACAATTTGGAGTACCCGATATTATTTGTAGGGCATCCGGTATTTATTGTTAGCCACCCATTATTTGGTGTAGGAAACCCGTAATACGAAATTTTATATTTGCACTCGGTATTAGATATGCGCAACCGGTACCACCGGGCCGGCCTTCAGCCTTGGCTCCACGTCAGGAAAAAGTGGGAAACCTTTGACACGAAATTTTTCTATATACACCCGGTATTTCATATGGACCACCCGGTATTTGGTGTAGGCACCTGGTACCTCGGCTTCTTGAAATTATTAAATATTCTAATATTTCAAAATATTTCTCAAAATTGATGCAAATAAATTCATCCTCTTTTACCGTAATGGTTGGATTCGGGCTTGTCATTTGGATCTGTCAGCAATACTAGTGAAAGCATTTGTCTAGGAAGCTCCCCTCGCCCTTTCACTGCATACATCACGTTTTCTTCACATGTGAGTCTAGGTCATTCTGTAAGTCTTCTACGTTGGATTTGGATTTAAGGCTCGTTTTAAAAATCACTCGACTGGCATCAGCATCATGTGTCCAAACCAGTGAAATTTCGTGTTTTTAATGGAAGTCAAGAGAGTCTCGAATAGTTTCATTTCAAATTCCATCTCTTTGCACTTTTGTTTAACATGTTTAAGGAACTTCATTTCAGGGACCTGCTTTTTGCTTGCTCGTCAGGGCCCATGTTTTCTGCACAATAGATAAACTGTAAACGGTCTAAACACAATTATTTTTGTGTGCTTCGAGGTTTCATTTTTGTTAACGAACTCTTTTCCCATAGAGTAATAACATAGTAGTAGTTTTTGTACTTATGGTTCACATGTTTAAGAGATTTTCATGAACTTTGTCTTATTTTCGTTTCTCGTTGCCTCTGCGTTGTATTTCCATTCCAGATATTGGTATTTTTCTACATACTTAAAAAACAATTAAAAATATTTGCACAAAATTAATTTATATATAAATCTTCATTCCATTGCTTCTTGTGAACTAGATAAATTACTTACGTAACCAAAAAATGTATAATAATAAAAGTTTAATATTTAATTAACTTGATTTTTTATCCTTTTTTATTCCAATTGCACCTTTAATTCCTATTTTAACCTTATACTCCTTACCTATTATTTATTACAGGCCTGTTGGAGTATGGGGCAAAATTGTGGGGTCGTTATGTGCTATTGCTGGTGTACTTACAATCGCCTTGCCTGTGCCTGTCATCGTATCAAACTTCAACTATTTCTATCATCGAGAAACAGATCAAGAAGAGATGCAATCGCAAAATTTCAATCATGTTACCAGTTGTCCATATTTACCCGGAACATTAGGTATGTATTCGATATTAATAAACCTAAAGCTAAAATGCATTTTACCAGGCAGAGATTAGATAACAGAGCTTATCCTTGGGTACAATTTTTGTGGCATATTTTAGACTTAAAGAGTTTAAGTGGATGACCAAAATCGGTTAACTGGATACCAAAAACCATGATGCATATGGTTTTAAAGCATAAGATAAAATACTCGTTTCTGAAAACAAATAACATTTTTCTATAAACTGATTCTTACATTTTCAGCTCAAATTCACTAATTAACACATATTATCTAATTTGTATAATTATAATACATAATATCTATCATGTAGTTACTATAACAGTTAACATCATGATGGACTGCATATTTAGTGTAATTTGTTAATTCTAATGATCAAAAATAGCTCACATATTTTTACTAAACCATATGCCGAATATTTAAATAATTAACAATTATGAATGTAATTTGTTATCTTCACTTGTTATGTAGTGGACAATGTACTAGTACCATAAACAGACCCATAAAAAAACCAAGTTAATAGCTGAGACTAAACGCCCATACTTATTCATAGATTAAGTCTACGTTTTATTTACATTTTTACATGAGAATAAATATAATATTGTCTTTATTGTAGGTCAACATATGAAAAAGAGCTCATTATCGGAATCATCATCAGATATTATGGAGCTTGAAGAAGGTATATTACTTACGAGGGAACAGCTTTCTAAAAAGCAGAACCATAATCCGCGCCACAATAATAATATTAATGCTATGAGTATTGAAACTGACGTCTGACTACTGGGTTAGTATGATCACTTTTTATATTAAGAAAATTTTTTTATCAAACCAAATATTCAGTTAATTGTCATATAAAATCTTTGCTTATTAAAAGAATCATTTGAAAATTAATTTTCATAAATATCTGCGTAAAATCATTTTCATATTTTCAATTTACAAAGTCCCCCCATCTATCATATTTTGTAAACAATTATCTTTCAATTTGTTCTTTTATTGGACATTCATGCTAACGAAGACACTAACTACTGTGTACTGTTGTTGTATAAAATTAATAATAATAATGATCCCCTTTGGTTAATGGCTATATAGCTAAAAGTAGCTGAAGCCAGAAATTAAAAAAAAAAAAAAGCACCATAAGACACAAAACTTGTAATAGATGCAGTGTTTCATAATAATGTATAGTGTTTAATATATTAAAATAACTAATCACATTTTGGTAGTCAATAGAAAAAAATCAGCTGAGTGTGTTAGAAGTAGTTATTATTTTTGCTACTCTGGCGCTGAGATCTTAGAGTGAATGTCCAATATTATTTAAATATAAGCAGTGTTCGTTTAATTGTTTTTCGATAAACTGTACTAGGATTGATATATAACCTACTTTTTACTAGCTTTTCTTCATACTTTAAAATAAACTTATACTTAAAATTGATAATATTGAGCTCTATGGTTTAAGAAATTCGAGCAAGATTTGTACATTTCAAAATAATTCTTATACAACAAAAATGGCAATTATTTTATTCTCCATCTTCATATTGTATAATTTTTCTCTTGCCTATCCTGTTAACATTTTTGCCTGTTTTTTTTACCTGTTTATTTCTAGCGCTATTAAAGTTGATGAATTTTATCATAACGTATGATAGCTATGATTCTGCAGGGGTTGCTATAATCAATCAGTTATCTAGTAATAAAGTGCGGTTCAAAATTAATACCATCTCGCTGGCTATTACAATCCAACGTTCTCTAAACATTTTTATTTACAACTGATTATGATGGCCAACATAATAATAAACAAGTTTACAGAAAAATATATTGAAAAAATGTTAAGTTTATTTATTATTATTATTTTTTTTTTTTTTTTAATAAATAGATAATTATTAAATTGATAAATAATAATAGTTTAATCATCTATTATTATAAAATAATAGGCTATGAAGTTTGTGAACGGTATATTAAGAGTAAAAAGATTCAATACAAAAGTCTGTATACTCTCTTCTTCTCGATGATCGTGATGAGTATGGAATTCAAGAGGCTACTTCAATTTTACTGTGTCAGATGAATTGATTCTTTATTCATCTCATACCAATCATCTTTTAGCACATGTTAATAATATAAATGTTAATACATACATACACACACACATAAGTACCATTACTTATTATTGTGAACATACTGTCAATCTTCGCCTTATTTCTTCGTATCTTATATGAACCAAATGAACAAGTTATGCCATTTTTCTTTATATATGCATATTATATCATGTATTTGAGACAATACATCTAAATATAATATACTTTCTAAACTCACATAGAAGGTATTACGCCCCATGAATTTTAAACCATTTCCATTCAACTTATGTAATTTTAATTTTACGCAGAAAATGGAAGAGAGGCAAAAGTCACAAGTGTAGTGCTTTACATTTAGTTTAACCTACGTTTCTGATTGCTACGAAATTGAGTAAAGATGATATTACAATATTTAGGCGTAAAAAAACACAAAAATAATATGGTATCATTGTAATACTTAATTTATTTTTATTATTTCCTTGCGTTTCCATCATATTTTGATAAATAAGAATTTTATTTTTAAAAAAACCTTTGGTCGTGTGTACTAAAATTTATACAATTATTTTAATTTAAATGAAAAGTGTGATGTTAAAAAGTGTCGATTCCTGCTCTACATGCATTCTTATAAACAAGCTATTTACCATACATCGAGCACCTCACACTTTTAAAATTACTAGAGTCCCGTTACAGCGGTCGAAATTCGACCATAATCACTCAAAAGTGAATCACATTGCCTTTAAACAAAATCTTATATTAAACAAGAGTATATAAGCATGTGTGTGGTAGTGTGTGTAATATAAGACCCGCAATACCACACACTCTTATACAAATATATATGTATATTAAAAATTATGCCTAAAAAATACATTAAATCGATAAATAAACATTATACACACGATGACAATATATATATATATATATATATATATATATATATATATATATATATATATATATATATATATATATATATATATATATATATATATATATATATATATTGTCATCGTGTGTATAATGTTTTTTTATCGATTTAATGTATTTTTTATGCATAATTTTTAAAAAAATATTAGCATTCTCCAGTCTTTCTCTATATAAATTAAAGTGTACAGATTGCACACTCCTTCGCCCTACTAATTTTCGTAAAAAAGAGTACAAAGTTTTCGCTTCACGTATTATTTAAAATTATTCTATACTTTTTAGTTCACATAAAGAAAGCATGTCTTCTTAGTATTTTAAAGCTACAAACTATCGCTTTCATTAACCAAACATAAACCTTGCAGTACCCTCCAACTATCAAATTTCTATTTTGAATCGTAGTTTTAAATTCCACCATGGTATCAGACAGATAGTCTCCTTACATGTCTTGTTAATTTTAGATATTTGTTTTTATTTAAAAAAATCTATTTAAACATAAAATCTTACAATATCCTTACTGATTTTTATTCTTTCCATACGACATCCCTTTTAATTTTCGTTTATAATTAAGAAAAAACTGTGTTTTCCATCAGATTGTCATTGATAACTTACTTCGTGTGTCGCTACAATACCCATATACACAATATACTACACATACGACATTGCGGGCGGCGGTTCACTCTCACAATGTGTACGGAACTGTGTTATATTCTTCTGCTTTATTGATCCTGTTGCCGCTTACAACACCACCACTTGCAGATGATTCGTTTTTCCTTCTCATAAATATTTATCAGTTATATTTTCTCACTCACTTTTATGAAAACGTGTGTATCATCATATTAAGTATATATATATATAGTAGTAATTCGCAGAGATTATTATGGAGAAAAACCATAATAAATTGATTTCATTACTTGAATACATTAAATACTTTAAATTTTCATAATTATTGAATTATTTTTTGTAAAAGTTTTATTTAAATTCTCTAATTTATGTTTGTAAATAATTCAAACTTAAATAACAATCTGAAACATCAAATGTGATACATTTTTCATGATAGTTAAATTAGGTTAAACTGTTATAATAAAACAAAATTTTTTAGGACATAAAAATAATTACAAGTATTAAATTATTACCAATTAATAAGTGAAACTGTTTTTTTGTTTTCTGTGAGTTTGGGCAGTCTTAGGTCAAGGTAGAGATATGAGTTTATTTTTTTTACTCTAAATCCCTGATCATTCTCACTGGTATTAAATAGCGCAAACTCAAATACAAATCAGACAGAATGGTACCTTATCGTATGCACACGCGAAAATACATACACACACATTTCTATCACCCTTGTTGTCATAGCAACCACCAGATGCCGTACAAACTACCTACTTCTGGCAGTACCTACCTATATCATCATGAATATATACATACTTTCATGTATACTCTGATTATAATCATTATTGTACATAGCATATTATATATATATATATACATATATATATATATATATATATATATATATATATATATATATATATATATATATATATATATATATATATATATATATATATATATATACATATATATATTCAGATATATATTTTATAATACGTAGCATATACAAGGTTAAAACTATAGCATAGATTTATTTGATATGTTTAAATTATGTTACAACTTATTTAATTTTCCGATCATCGTAAATTTTATAGATCATATATATAACATCATATCTATGAGATAATCATAAGCAGTCAATAAAATACTCAAACAAAAACACCTTTTTCTCTGGAAAATAAAGTATGTAAAATCTTTACGAAAATTATTCATATAACACTATCTTACACTTTAGTTTTTCATTTTTTCCATGTTTGAAACCATAAATTTGTATATTTTGTTGTTTGTCCATCTTCATGTCATAAGACACCGTTCAACCAAAACCTGCGGCAATTTTATGATTTGCTGTAATTCTTATTCCAAATCTAATTTAGCCATATATCTGACTTACTTAAGGAAGAAAAGATTTTCAAAGTGTAGATTGTATCTCTACCAAATTTATGAAGGATGTCAATTACTACAGCATTCATTTGATATTAAGATATTTATTCTTCGTATGATGAAATTTAGTTCAGTTTAAGATCGATATCATTGAAGTATGTCTCTTGAAACCTTTTTTTTTTCATAAAAGTTGTATATTTACTATCGAGCTTGCACATAAAGTACACCTTCTTGATTGTAAAGGATAGATCAGGCTTCAGGATGGACCAACTTCATGTATAGCGCGGAGATGTCCAATTCTCTTTCACATCTTAATAGCATATCATTTCCTTCCAATTAATATCAATCAGAATGTTTGTCTATGATCTCAGTATAATATATTGTAACATTGTTTCAAATTTAATAAACATTTATTATTTGATTTCAGTGAAGGAGACGTTGTCTCTGTGGTGTCCTCCGACGTTGTTAGCGTGGTTACGAACGCCATCACGCGGACCTTTACAGTGTCTCGTATAAGCAATGGGATGCGCCTCACTGGATTCTACAACAACATCCAGGCTTAGATAAATATAATAACAAATTATATATAAGAATGTGTGAAGTGGATCAAACGTAGGTAGAAACAAAAGAACAAACAAATAAAAAAAAAACACACACAAATGACAAGGACTTCGAGCAACTTAAATATAATGAAAGTGGTTGGCGCGTGATGATCGATCACCGTAGTACCAAGTGATATATTGTGTCCGTGTAAACAAATATAAAAAAAAAAAAAATTAATAATAAAATAAATGACAAAAAAACGTAACTTGTAAAAATGAAAACAAAACAAAAATAATTTTAAACAAATTTATACTTTGCCATGATCATATTTTATATTATAAATAATAACAATTGTTTTTATTACTTAGGCGTTTGTTTGCGTCTAGTTGCATACCGATATCGAATGTTGAATGAAACGAGTGCTCTGCCAGCGCATGCTTACCCCTTATCTTCCAGCCAAGGCACGTTTTTAGATCATACATATAAATTTATAAATTATATTAGTCAAAAGAAAAAATTACCCCCTTCGTTTTTTTTTTTAATGTCTTAAATCTATTTGACACTAATAAAACCATTTTAGAATTTTCCTAATATCTATATATTCTATGTCTCTCTTCTCTTTAAATCTCGTTTGTTTTTCTTCAATATTTTTCACTCTCTCATCTTCTCCATTCCTAGATTATTCATTAAAACTAAGAAAAATATCTCTAAAATATTTAGTGGCCGATTAACTCTCTGAATATTTTCTAACACATCTATATCTGCTGACGCAAAAACGATTATTTTTAATAGTCAATGAAAATATACTATAAATTATTTGGTGGCAATAATCAATCCAATCTATTATTCCAATAAGTCAATTAGATATCAAATTTTATGGTACACCCATCTGGATTAAAATGAATAAGAAATAAAACCCTTGCACGTCAGGTTTTTTTTCAAGAACACAGTTTAAAGGCAGGTCCCTTTGTGTCCAATCTCTTAAGTAAAGAAAAAATGAATAAAATAGAATCCAAGAATATGGATAGAATTATATATGGATGCACCATGATATTTTACATGTTCAGTAATACATATATAGAGGTTATGTTTTTAATATGTACATAATGTCCATATATATCAGATTTCAAATTTATTTTTATATATCAACGAAAAAACAATTAATTGTACTTACAACTAATTATATCATAATTTAAGCACACACATTCTAAAAAAAAGGCGTTTTTTAATACTTTCAACAAATTATGCCACTAAAAAGAGATACAATTTTTTATTTATTTAACTAGCAAGCAATAATACCTACAGAGATATATAATAATATATTGCCGATTTTCAGTTTAAAAAAATGGACTGTTCAAAAATTGAAACACCGTGTCATTTATTAGATATCAGATTAATTAAAATAAAAATTATTATTTGAGGAAATTACTTATTAAAATTTAAAAAAGTCTAGAAAAACTCAAAAATCAAAAGTAGGCCTTATAATTAAAAATACAAAAATATTTTTCAATTGATTTAAATAATATTAAAATAAACTTCAATTGAAACACATACAATAATTGTAATTTTATATAAATTCTAGATTGTTTCAGTATGAGAAGCAAATCAATTTTAAAAAATGCTTTTAATTATATTATATTACATTTTTCTCATCTTGCTACTACTAAATAGTTCTGTAGGAGAAAGGAACGCCATTTTTAAAAGTGTAAAATCAGTAAAATTAGTTAACTAAAAAGTACTAAAAAAAAAAGACAAAACATTTACTATTAATTATGTATTTCAAAGAAGAAAAAAAAGTATAAAATATGTTTATTGAAACTCTACTTAAAAAAAATGAAACCATAGCCAAAATCATCCAGTCGTAGCAACTTGTAGATGTATTTATACTATTTCCAGTATTTCCAGCCCCCCTCGGTTCTGTAGATATATTTATTATTAATTAATATCCCGTTTATCAAAATGGATGGTCCCGTGTCATGGCCGGGAACCATGGAATCGAACACCAAATATTATAAACACAATAATAAATGTTCTTAGTGTTTTCTATCTAATATTTTCTAGATACCCTTATACTTTCTCTCAGATATAATCCTTTGCTCAAATTATTGTAAATCAAATATTAAATCGTCGGATTAAAGAGAATAATTAACACATCTCCATTGTTAATTACTCATAATTATTTTTTTTTTTTTTTAATTACCAGATGTTTAACAAAATCTTAAACTAATAACTGAAATTACATTGATTCAAATAACGAATACAAACATAAAAAATGAAATTGTTTATTTCATAAATATTTACCTGAGGAAGTCATAATAAATGACGAAATGTTGTTTGAAAAAATAAATATCAACTAAAATAGTAATAATGCTGATCCTTAACCTATTGAATTAATAAATATTAACTTACTTGCCCATAGTCATCATTATTCAGGGTTCTAATGTATTAAATAGATTATAATAAGAACTAAAATGTGTTTAACAACATCCTGCCAAATGCTTGAAGGGGGTCAGTTTATAGTAAATTCCCTGCCTCCAATGTGGTGATATTTGTTATATGAAACGTGCAAATGGAGAACAAGATTACTTCATAAAAAATTAAAATTATAAAAAGCATACTTGATTAATAAAAAAAAAAAAAATATAAAAAATAAATAAAAATTAAAATACTCGAACATATAAGTTTACAATATCAATTAAATTTAATGACAGTATCATATTATGTATAACATACCGCTCACACCGTCATCATCTTAAAAACAAATTGTAACTATGATAAGTAGGCTTAATTATTATTATTATTAATTAAATAACGTAAATCAAATTGTTCTGTACGATATTACATTTTGAAATCAACAATGTGCATCGTTGTTGAAAAAAATAAAAACTAAAATACATTTAAATTTATTAAAATACGCAGTGTTTCAACTGAACTAATAATAATATACTCCTTTCTCCACATAACAAAAAAAATAACAAACTTACGAATTTTAACAATAACAGTCTTTTTAAATCTACAATGTGTCCTCTCTCTCACAATATTAAAAAGTTTTGAAATAAATCAATAATATCTTGTAATGTTTATTTTATAAATTCAATTCAATCTGGAGATATAAGATTTATTCATTTGAAACACTTCATCTATCTTGAAAAACAAAATAGTTGTAAGCACTGTTTTAAGTGCTTATATTTTTGGGCTGTGTGAAGCTTAACTTTTTAGGGTTGGAAAAGCTTTTTGCCTAGCTCCAAATTTTACCAGTTACAAAGTTAAATAAAACCGTAATAGTCGTAATGACCCTTCCTTGTTGAGAGCTGTCGCTAGTTTCCTGCCTGCCGCAATGGAACACATTTCAAAATGAATGTTTGTGTTTCATATATCAAATTTTACTAGAGATACGATAATATTTTCATTCCCACAAAAAAAAAATATATATATATAAATCTTTTTATGCCTAAAACCGCCGAATTATTCTTATCACACTTTTTTACTTAAATTATATTCAATTGTTTCAAATGATCGCTTTCAGTAGACAAATTTTTACTCAGCGTTACAGAATTCTGATGAGATTATTTTATTTATTGCAAAATATATATTTTTAAATTGAGGTTAGATTTATTCGATAATTGATTGCAAGATTTGAAGTTAGAAAGAAGTAATCTAATCGAATTTTAACGGTTAATTTTATCAAATACCACTATAATTATAATCAAACAAATTAATTTTTGTAGTTTAATTTTTGAAATGGATGACATTTATATACAATTTTATTTAGATTCATATTTAAAAGAATTAAAATATAATATTTTTTACTCACTTCCATTTGTATTTTTGATATTCAGTTTAACTTTGAAATTACAAAACTCTTTTGACTTTTCTATAAGAACTTTTAAAGACTGCTTAAAACGGTTTACATTTTAATTGCTACAGAATAAATAAATACACGTTTAATCTACGACATATATGCATTTGTTAATTGCATTTATTATCTTACTTGTAACAGTAATTTAAGCAACGCGAGTCTTCGAATATGACGTTCTTTTGCCACTAGTAGTACTAACACACACTTGACATGGATAGTAATGGATAGTGTCATTAAAAGTGTAATAACATTATTTATATTCTACATCAAGTGTAGTACACATGACAAATGAACAGACACTATTGAAACTAAATACAAATAAGAATGTCATCGATGTGAAAATTAAAGTACATTAATAGATTGCATCATCTCGTGAATGCGATCCAAATATTTGTATACAATTTCTTTTAATAATTATCAATAAATATATACGAATTATTACAATAATGCGTGCTTTCTTAATGAAATTAATTTAATTAAAAATAAATAATATAAATATGTATAATTATATTGTTAAAACTTAACCTAATACTCACACAATTGTTCGAATTTACAATTATTTTTTTTCAAAAAAAAAAAACAAAAAAACAAAAGAATAGGTAAATCTAAATGCAAACATTCATAAAATATGTTCCCTAATTATATTAAATCTTTAGTCAGCTGAACCGTGCCATTGCCAGCAATGATGGTTACACAGAACGGATACATCGTAATATGACTGATTTCTTGTGTACCGTTAAGTGTTAATCAGCAATGCTCAGACGTATTTATAAAAGTTATTTTATATAGAAAAATTATAATCCGAGTCATTCAAAATAAATAAATAAAATATTGCTAAAAAACAGAGCTTTTGTACACGCCCTCCTAACATCGTTTATTAGACCTGTAAGTAACAAAAAAAAAAAATATAATGCTTACAAGCTCTGTTTACGACCGACATCAAAAAATAGTTTATATCTACTTAGTGATACTTATCATTTTTAATATCAAACGATCGAAACACAAGAATTCAAAATTATTGATATTTTTACAGCAATTTATTTAATAGTATTTTTAGAGAGACGAAAGGAGATAATATGTCATTTGACAAATTTTTTCTATTAAAAAACGAAAAAAAAAAAGTGAGCAAATTTTTGCCATTCGGCAAAAAATTATGAATTTCTATCTTAATGTAAAACTAAGAAATAAAATAACACGTCCAATGCATAATTAATAGATTAGAAGTAGTTAGGAAAAAATATTAAATTTGTGACATTATAACGCTTATTTCAAAATCTAAAAAAAAAAAAAAAGTAATTATTAAATTTTTCAAAGGTATTTATATAGAATTGATTCATGTGCTTTCAAAGAAATCAATTTAAAAACAAATTATTAAAAATAATTACAAGTACCTTAAGTAAATTGATATAAAAAAGTATATTAACGATTCGACACGATTTCAATTTTGATTTATTGATAATTCCACCTGTAAAAATATCAAATATTTTGAATAAATTCAAATAAATAATAAACGGGGGTTAGTTTGGTCATAGCTATTTTTATGGATAACGGAGAAAATAACCATGGTGTCTATATTTATTAAGTAAAAAAATTTTAATATTGCAGTTATTTCAAACGTAAGACGGGCGGCCACGATTGTTTAAGTTTGTCTACTAGAAATGAAGCATATTTAAAAAAAAAAAAAAATAGTAGATATTTATTATAAAGTATTCAATACGTTTTGATATGCACGCTAAAAATAAAAAGGTCAATTTTGAATATGTAAATAAACGTTTTAATATTGAATTTATTGTATAAACTAATAATAATAATAATAATATTACTAATAATAATACCTAATAATAAAATAATGATAAAGATATTTTTTGTAAACAAACATAATCAATCGTAATTTACCTGAAAATCGTCCAAAATAAAATAATTTACATACAAAATAATGGTAAACAATACAATATATAATTGTCCATTTCGTCAAATAATTCTTAAAATATTTATAAAATCGTCCTAATTCTATGTATTTTCCAACACATTTTTTCCAGTTAGATTTTACTGGCTTTGTTCCAATATTCATTAAGTTTATTATTTTAAAAGTAAAATTAGATACAAGCAATCGAACTGAAAGATATTACAAATGGAATGGTTTTTAACATGCTAAGCGGCTTTATCATCAGCTATTAGAAGCATACAATTTTCCAGCACAAATAACTCAAAAAATCCTTATTCAAATTTTATGAAATTCAGTATGTACAATATTGATATGAAAACCTAGTGCTTGTCGAGGAGTTATGTTTAAAAAAAATTTCTTAATATAAAATCAAATTTTGATTTTTACCTTAGAAACTTTTTTCGGGAAAAAGTCAACAATCGACATGCACTAGGTTTTCATGTCAATATTATGCATACCAAATTTCAAAACATTCGGATCAGTATTTTTTTAATTATTTTGGAGCGAAAATTGAACAATTTTACATAAAATCAAAGACCTTTGTGCAGTTATATGATAAAATAGAGAGACTTAATTTGATTATAATTGCCTTCCACACGAACTTCTTACGTTATAAATTCCGTAATATTGAAATATATCATAATTATTGGAAGAAGGTCATCCACATGCTTCTTTGTATGAAAAGTATTGCTCCCTTTTGGCGAGTATCTAAAAGCATCAAAACATAATGTCAGTGATAGAAGATAATTAATTCTTTGATAATTTTTGTCTTGTCATTAAAAATATCCAAAAATTTTAATAGAATTTAGGAGCAAATTTGGTGAATTAACATTTACTATAATCTGACATTCATCTTTGTTCTTATTTTCTTCATAATCTATCAGCTCTCGTTCTGAAACCTAAACATGGATGTTGAAAGAATATATTTACAGGTTTTGAAACTCAATGTCGTTTAATTCTGAATCATAGTTTTCAATGAGCACCAATTTACTAGCAATTAAGACGATCTAAATAGATCTCATAATATTCTCTATCAACCTCAGATTCAAATATATTCTCTTCATTAAGTCTGTACTTATTTTTAAAAGATTTTATTAACAAAAAATTTGTCAAAATCCACTATATTCCGGTCGATCTTTACTAAACGCCTTAATATACCCGATGCTTATTGGAACAAAGCCAGAATTCTTAGAAATAATAAATTATGTGTGAAACATGCGCATAATTCATGATTAATATAATATATTTTATAAAACTTCTCAACCATTAAAATAATTTTAAGCTTTAAAAAATCTTTTCAAAAGCAATATGCTTCGAAATAAATTATAAAGTAGGTATTTTTTCCAAAAAAAAAAAAAAACTGTTGGAATTCAATTTTATGAAAATGCTTTAAAAAACTGTCTTTAAATGGAAATAAAAAATTCTCATGGTGCTTAATATTGATAAAAACACTTAGATTATATTATTAATTAAATTACTTTCCATGTATTTAGCATTTTTCATACTT
Organism: Chrysopa pallens; assembly: GCA_020423425.1. Taxonomy (NCBI): domain Eukaryota; kingdom Metazoa; phylum Arthropoda; class Insecta; order Neuroptera; family Chrysopidae; genus Chrysopa; species Chrysopa pallens. The sequence goes on along the minus strand of CM035593.1, from coordinate 52,283,914 downwards.
AAAACAAACATATGAATTATGACGATTCTGAGTAAATGACGAAAATGGCATAAAAAAATTGTGGCCGATCCGTTTTAATATATATTCAAGTGGTAAAAAAAAATTATATTCTGTGACCAAATAACAAAATAAAAACCTTTGAAAACACAAAATCGAATGCTATAATAATAAAATAATCATTATTGTGTAGATAATCAAATGAAAAAAAAAATTATTTATAAAAAAAAATTAAATATAATGTGGGATAAATTTTATGTAAATTAATTGTTTTTATAATTTTTTATACAATTTTATTTTTCGTAAGAGTAATTGAACGAGTTTAAATATTTAAAAAAAAATTATTGTACTCTAAAACTGTATGTACTACAAAAACAAAAGTCGAAGTGTAGTGCACTTTTCACAAATTACTAAGTTTAAAAAATGTTAACAAACTGAACAAAAAATTAAGACCAAACATTATTATAGTTATAATGTTTTTCTGTAAAATTGTCTTATGCTCGTAATATACTTTTACACAACTCATTACCAACTGGTTTCTTTTTCTCTGTTTTTTATTGTATATCTTGTCTGTGTTATTTATTTAAAATATGGCGGTTACTGACATGGTATTAGCGGGGATTCGTAAAAGAATAATAACCTTAAAAATTCAATCCAATCAATTTAGTTCTCGATCTAAACACAAATGTCACTACCTTACTGCTCTTTACCATATATAATTTTGAAGCATTTATATTATTCTTTATCGAATTTACTGCATTTAATAAATAAAAAAAGGATGTTCTACGCAGCACATAAACAGTCCAAAGTGAACAATTTAAAAAAAAAAAAATTTATACAAAAAATTTAATTTAAAAAAAATATATAAAGCTATATCGTAAATTATTTCCAACGAATATATTAATTGGAAATGTATTTTTATTAAAAAACAAACTGCTGAAATAATAAAATTATTTATAAGATTTTTCTATGTCAATCAAAACTACAAAATAGAGTCAATTTTGTTTTAAAAAATGTTTTTGAAAAAGTTGTGCAATTGTATAATATCATCATTCTAAAAAAAAAAAAAAACAAAACAAAAACCAAACGAATTCTGACAACTTTATAAAAAATAAAATTTAAAAAATCCGCCTTATAATTTCATCAAACAAAATACAAAAATAAAAAATTAAATAAAAACACTGAGATTGTACTAAATTGATCGTTCACACACACACAAAACACATATTACACACTCATGTCAGCATATCATTTGCTCAAATTTAAAATAATAATCCGTTTAATGTGAAAATTTTCTGTAACGGTGTTTGGTATTCATAATCTCAGAAATAATTACAATTTTCTTTTTATTTTTTTGGTTTTTTATTTAAACAAAAATAAAATAAAAAATAAAAACAAAACAAAATCACAATAAATATGTTTAAGGGACTTCTCATTTATCTATCGCAAAGAACAAAATAAAATTTTAAAACCATTATGTTAAATAAATAAGAAGTTTTTATAACATATTTGTGTCATGCGCATCGACTCCAGCGTGAAAAACTTGAGAAATACTGCCAACTGAAGAAAATGAATTCTCTGTGCCTAGCGTGTGTGAGTCGAATTTTTTTTATTATGGTATTATTATTAATTATAAGTTGTATCACTTTATTTTAATGACGAATCAGTATGAATCTAGTCATGTTTGTTACAGTTTAAAATATTTTATAAATGTTGATTAATATACGACATTCCTATTTAATTATGTTTTTTTTCTTCATGGAAAAATTATTTTTTGTTACCAACTAACGTTGGTAATAAGCTTAGCTTTCTTTATAGCATTTTCTTTTTCTACGCGCAAAAGTATTTTTGCAAAAGGTAAGTATGATAAAATATTTCACTTCGAAACTGCAAATATAATTCTTCAGCTTTAATTTGGAGAAATATAATATACAAAATAATTTCATCGCTAAACCGCGATAAAAATGTTTTTACAAATATTTTAAAAAACATACCTTCACAATTTTATACCATTTATACAAATTAAATTCATAAAAAAGCATACATTGTGGAAAAAAGTTTTCTGAAGCATTTGTCTTCTGATTTGTTATTATTATTTACTCGATGATTGTATTCAAAACAATGAATATCTTACAACAATATCTAATAACACAATCGAAAAATAAATACGCGGATATGAAAGTATAACGTTTACAATTTTGTAATTTTGTAAAAAATCAGATACTATTCGAAATTGTATGCAAATTTATTATCAAATCCTGAAGCCACGGATATTATAATGGTTGGAATGTACAATGATGACGTTATATAAAAGGGCACACTATTAAACTTTTTTTAAGTTGTCTGAAGAAATTTTTCGTCGTAATAAAAAGACGTAACATGGCATTTTTAAATATTAGTTTAGTTGTATTGTTTTTGGTTCAAATTCCCGTTATCCTTTTCTGAATTTTAATTTTTATCAACTTTTTTCTTAAAATAAAATATAAACAAATCATGCAGCTATGTGCATGTTTTGTGATGTAAGGATACATATTCGAAATTTTTTACAAAAAAAACTGTTAATATCAATAAGGATCCGATAATGTTATTATTTTCGATAATTCATATAGAGTTTGTAAAACTTTAAATACGACCTACACCACTTTTCAGCTTTATGCGAATTTTTGTAACCTGACTACTATTTTTGTTTATTTTTATCGAATCATTTACAATACGAGATCTCTTCTGGCAATACCTACTCTCTAATATCATAGCTAAGGGTGGACTAAGAGTGCAAAGTATACGAGTGCAAACGAATTAGCAGCGCAATGTGGTTAAAAAATTATTTTTAAAAAACTATTGTGAATTAATTTTTATTTTTGAACATGCATTTTTCTAATTTTATATATAATAGAGCACATTCACTTACAGTTTATTTGTTATAAATTATTTATTATACTTGAAAAACACAGTCCTTTGCAATCAAAAGCTACAAACTGTTTTGTACAAGGTCTGTTAAATGTAGGCCTCACCTGAAAATAAACTAAAACCGCCTGTTTCTTAAATTCCAAAAAAAAAATGGGGAGAGAAGCCGAAAGAAAATATAAATTTCTCCTACTCGGTCTGATCATTTAATTTCACATTGCATAGAAGAAAGTGGGTATTTTAAGAATTTTTTCAAATAAAGAATTTCACTTTGTATGCAAAAAATTGTATCTGCCCAGCTTGCACAAGAAAAAATTTGTTATTTTTGAAGATTTTCTCTGAAAGGGATAGAAAGCAGTTGACAAATTAAAGTTTTCTTATTTCTCTTCTAGGGGCCGTTCTACATAGTCGGTAGTAGTTTATTGGATACACGTACGATAGACGTACATGTTTAAAGTTATTGGAGGTTTTCCACAAAAACGGTGGGTAAACATTTAAATAAAGTTCCTGAATGTGATAAACATGTCTAACAAATTTCGTACAAATCGAACAAACTAATTCATCATTACTCAACTTTCTAACGATTTTGGGGATTACGAGATACTCTTTATGGTTGATATTTAGGGGATAATGCTATTCTAGTATTTGTTAACATATGGTGAATTATATATACTGTATTTTACGGCTCTTTGAAGTTAGCAAACAAAATTTTATTTTTAAAGTTTGTTTGATTAGCAGGATCGTAAATTGTTTTTTAATAATTATTTGTTTTATTATAAACAATTTAAATGTTGTATGTGAGGTTGGCAAATAATATGTTTATATTTTTATAATTTATTTTTCAGTAAGTCGATAAAAAGCTTTTCAGTTGGAAAATTTCGTATATATTTTTCTATAGCTCTCACTACATCATATGTCGACTGGAAAGAAAATAAATGAAAAGAATTGATATAAAATTTTATTCGCCAACTTCACGTGCAACATTTAAGTTGCTTATAACAAAACAAATAAATATCAAAATATAATAAAATTGCATCAACAATCCAATAAAATCATTAATATTTTGAAAAGAAATTTTATATTGAAAAAATTGATATAGAAATTTTATTCGCCAATTTACAGTTATTCAAGTATTTCGCCAACGAGATGACGGACAAACGCAATCGTAGACATAATGGTGTAGATTAATTTTATTAATTTGGAAAAATAAATTATATCTTGCAAAAAATTGAAATGAAAATTGTATTCGCCAATTTCACACACAATATTTCAATTGTTTGTAACAAATCAAATAATTGTCAACAAACAATAAAATTGCAACAACAAACAATCAATAATCCAATAAAAAAATTTGAAAAGAAATTTTTGTTTGCTAACTTTACATAGCCGTATTTTACGTACCTGCATATTCTATGGTATCTGCGTATATAATAGAGATAGTTATATACTCTATGGTTTAGAAATTCATGTTAACGAAGACTCTAACTCCACTTACTAAAGTTATAAAAATTAAGAATTATTTAGAACTACCAACTATACATAGAACTATACACCATAGACATAAAACTTGTAGCAGATGGAGTGTTTCATAATAATGTATAGTGTATAATTTATTACAATAACGATTCACAATTTGGTAGTCTATGGAAAATAGTCAGCTGAGTGTGTTATGGATAGTTATTATTTTTGCTACTATGGCGCGGAAATCTTAGCATGAATCTTCTATATCTTGATTACATATGTAATAATGTCTAATATGAATGAGATAAAATGAATATAAGTACATTTTAACAAGGTAAAAGTGAATATTGTAAATAGTATTATATATATATGTTGTAAATTATTAAGAAATAAAGTTTAAAATTTAACATCACATCCTCTTCTCATCATCATTTCTGTAGCTGTATTAGACTACAGAGCCACCCTCCTTGAGCATCATGCTATTTATGTTTCAAATGTTCTAAAAATATTACTTTGTAATATAAATTATTCACAGTCTGATAAATGCAAAGGTATTGGTAAATTTTTTTTATCATGTCCTCATACTGTAACGTTTGTCGCATTTGTTTAACTGTATGTTGCGATTTTATGGATATCATTGAATTTGCTCCAGCCATAATGGAATGTGCCCCCATTAAGGTATGTTGACAACAGTATAAAAATAACATCACTGATAATAAAAACAAATAAAATTATAGATTATACCAAACGATGGCTATCCGTCTGTAATATGTGAAGAATGTTTAGATAAGCTTCAAGCTGCTCAACATTTTCGGGTTTTATGTATTCAATCTGATATCATATTAAGGCAATCAAATTCCGAAGTTACTGTTGGAATTCCCAACGGTTTAGAACACGATTCAAATTCAATGACTTCACAAGATGATCGAGATGATAAATACAGTCATTTTCTGAGCTGTGAAGTAGAATATGAGCCTGAGGTTTTACAATGTGACACAATCATAATTGATGACGATTCAAATTCCAAATATGGTATTACAGAAATAGAAAATAATGTAAAGAACGAAATACCAACTCAAAATTCCACATCAAATAACAAAGAAAATAATATGAAAAAGGAATTGCATAAAATATATAAATGTAAAAAATGTGGGCAAAAATTCAAAACGAAATTCAAATTCAGGAAACATCATAAAAAACTTCATTTAAAAATAGTTCCGTTAAAAAAATGTAAAATATGTTCACGGCCTATTAAATCACTGAAGAACATACCAACTGCAAATACAAAAGAACGACGTAGTGACAAAAAATATTGTCATTACTGTTGTAAAATATTTACAGCAAAGTCATTACTAACGTCAAAATTAACACGTATTCGAACTACTAAATATAATTGTGATAGTTGTAAAAAAACATTTAAAACAAAGTGTAGTTTACTCAAACATAAACAATTTCATACACCACAAAAAGTTTTTAGAATTTTACGAAGTTACTCGAAAACTAATAGAAAATAGAAAAAAATAATGACACTATAGGATTAAATTTTATTAACATTTTTGTGCAGTTTATTTTTATGCTAATGAATAATATGTACAAATAAATTAGTCATTGAATTGCCATTACTGCCAAATTCATCAATATATTTTATTATCCTAGGTATTGTGTTTGGGCATTTTGAAGTTAAAATATTATAATCCATATGGTATGCATTCATAATTGTATACATGCATAATTTAAGAGCGATTTATTTAAAATGATGGCCGTTTAAAGTACTTTTATATAATATAAAATTCGAATACTTATTCACCAATTTCTTATTTCTTTCTACACAAAAATTATCTTTTCATTTGCCTGAAAGTGTTCTATTTTAGATTTAAGTTTATTTTAAAAATATATTTTTAAATGGGACCAAAAGATTGTAAACAGTTAGATGATAAATCTATTTAAATATTTTTTTTTTTTTTAAATACAAAAATTTTATTTACATAAATATTTTTATTCTTGAATTGTGTTTTTTTTTATTAGTGTCCATAAATTGTTTTTGTGCACTAACATTTAATTGTAATAAAGTAACTTAGAAAATATTATAAATTTATTAGGGTTTATTATAAGGCCAAAAATTTTGATATAATATTTTTATGAGATATGTGCAAGGTAGAAAACTTCTAAAAATGACATAATGCTGATGTTCTGAACAAAGGGAATCCTGAAATTTAAATATGTCGGAAAAACACATTCTTTCAGAATATAGACGTACATTTTCAAATTTTTTACGAGAAAACTTCCGAGACTTCCTTTTTCATGCCAATCTTGTGCATACCAAATTTCATAACACTTTGATAAGTACTTTTTAAGTTATGTGTGTGAAAATTGAAAGATTTTACATAAAAGAGTGTGCTCTTAACAGCTGTTGATAATCACCCGCAATTTTTCAAGAAATTATTTAAAGATGCAATTTTGAATTATTATTCGGAATAATTAAATATAATACAATGAGTCAAAAATCATATGTTTGTAGAATTTGTTTAAATAGAGTAAACAATTTTTCAGACTTATTTCAATTTTCAAAACAAATTATGGAATGTGCTCCAACAAATGTAAAAATAATTAAATGATCTGACCGTTTAAATGTTTGATTGGCTATCTTTTTCAGATTATTGACTGTGATGGATTTCCAAATAAAATATGTGAGCCGTGTGTAAATAATCTTGAAATCGCTTATCAATTTCGACACTTATGTCTACAATCAGATTCAAAATTGCGGGCTCCCAAATTGCGTGACACAAATTTTGAATTGTATATAAGTAAAAACGAAACATTAAACGATAATAATATAGGAAGTGAGTTTATTATTGAAGAAAAAAAAGCTCCGAAAACAGGTCATTTCATTTGTAAATTTTGTAACCATAAATTTAAACAGAGCTGCAATTTACAACGTCATGAACGTATTCATACTGGGGAAAAACCTTTCAATTGTGATACATGTTTTCGCAGTTTCGCTCAAGAGTATGATTGCGTTAAACATAAACGTATCCACTATGGAGACCAACCATATAGATGTGATATTTGAGAAAAAACTTTTAAACAAACATCAACATTGCAACAACATAAACTACGTCATGACAATAGCCAATTAAAATGTACTATGTGTGATAAAACTTATTGATGCTTACGAAGTTGGAAGAAACACCAACGTATCCATACTGGAAATTATCCTTTCATATGCCATATATGTACTAATGGATTTAACCAGAATGCAGCTTTGAATACTCATATGCGTGTACATACAGGCGAAAGAGCTTTTGAATGTGATTTTTGCACCAAAAAATTGAGTAGTAAATATAATTTATTTAAACATAAGAAAATACATACAAAAGATCGAAAACACATGTGTGAAATATGTAGCAAAGCATTTTACGAAAAAATTAACTGAATCAAAATTTACGAGTTCATACGGGTGAAACACTATTTTTATGTCATATTTGTAATAAATGGTTAACTTCGAAACAAATATTAATTCAACATTTTCAAACGCATACTGGTGAAAACCCATATAAATGCCAGTTATGTGATAAATCTTTTACGGATAAGGGAAATTATTCAAAACATAAAAAAAGTCATGGATAACCGAATCAGTTTATAAAATAATTAACTTGGAACTATTATTATCCACTGAGCTTAATCTTGGAAATCTATAATTATAATCAAGATATTAATTCTCTATTCCAGCATTTTATTTATTTTAGATATAGCATCTTTACCCCAAAACTATAATCCCAATGTTATGAAATTTGTTATACACAATCTTGAAATAAAAACGGGACAAGCCAAAGAATTTTTTGCGGAATAAAATTTCTAAATATTAAATCAAATTTTGATTTTTAGTTAAAAAAATTACCTTTGAAGTAAATACTTCGATTTGCACTCGTTTATTTATTGAGTTATTCTTCTGCGAAAATAGTGTGTTATTATATAGGTCTCTATCAAAATGACACAACTTCTTGTGGGGGATTGAAACATAATTGTAATTGAACCACCCTCCATAATGTAAAATGTTTCAATTTTCGCTCCAAAATGTTTTGAAATTTGGTATGCGTAATATTAACATGAAAACGGAAGGCTTTTTATAGTTATTAGTGCGCAAAGAGTAAAAAATTTTACATAATGGAGGGTGCTTTAGTATTTTATTCCAGTACACTCCTTACACAAGGCATTGTATTAAAGATTATATTTTTTTTTGTTAATATGTATTAAAGATTATATTTTTTTATACTGAGCTATATTGCATACTATAAATAATAGTGACCTATTAATAATTGAATATAATAACCTTCAAACAACCGATCAAATTGTAGATAGAAATGGTGTGTTCCCGTGAAATATTTGTTTACAAACAATGAACTAGTGAATTGAATTTTACTTTTTTATTTTTTTTTTTTATTTCTGGCTTCAGGTACTTTTAGCTATATAGCCAGAATTTTACTTTATCCTGCCATTATTAAAAATTAATAATGACATGTAAATCTGATATAGTCAAAGACCCTACATAAACAAATATGTTCATTTATTACCTAAAAAATAAATTGAAATGAGTGTTGATTTAAAGAGCTCTAATATTTGCCGTGTTTGTTTAAATAAAAATGACAATGTACAGAATATTTTCACTGCAAATAATCATTTTTTACCATATGATAGCATCGCAACTGCAATAATGGTGTGCGTTCCCGTTAAGGTAAATTTAAAAGTTAATGAAATATGTAAGTCATACTCGCTTAAATAATATCCTGTTTTATTTAGATAACAGTAAATGATGGCTTTCCTTCTGTGATTTGTTTTACTTGTTTCCAAAGATTATTAAATACTTATGAATTTCGAAATGTTTGTTTAAATTCAAATAAAATCTTATTAGATTCAAAATCATTACAAAATGAGTATTTAGAAATTCAAATATTGACTTCGTTGAATCAAGGCGGTTCTATTGATAACATTGTTGAAAATAGCAAAGAAATTTCTTCGCATACAAATTTAATTGAGTTAAATCAAGAGGATTCTCACGAAATTGATACTGAAGAAAATATTCAAGAATCCACTTCAATAGTGGAAAAAAATATGGTTGATGAGAATCTTCGTATAGGTCGGCCCAAGGGAGTGTATGTTTGTAAATATTGTGAACGAATTTGTGTAAATAACACAACACTGCGTATTCATGAGAGAGTACACACTGGCGAAAGGCCTTTCAATTGCGGTATATGTGATAAAAAATTTAAGAATAAAAGTACATTAGTCCGACATTCTAGAATTCATACAGGTGAAAAACAATATTCGTGTGATGTGTGCAAAAAAAGTTTCAGGCATCGAAATAGTTTGATTATACATGAACGAAGGCATACCGGTGAAAAGCCGTATGTTTGTGATTATTGTAGTAAACAATTTACAGATAATGCTGGATTACGACAACATCGTGTAGTTCACACAAAAGAAAGAAATTTTCCTTGTTTACAATGTGACAAATCTTTTTCATTTAAATCCACATTAGATATACACGTTCGAATGCATTCAGGTGAAAGACCATTTTTGTGTAACATTTGTAGCAAAACATTTCGACAACGTACTCATTTTCAAACGCACATGAATGCACATACTGGGGAAAGACCTTTTAAATGTGGAGTATGTTCTAAAACATATTCAGATCGAAGTGGTTTAAGAAAGCATAAATTAATACATTAATAAGAGGGAAATGTTTTTTTATAAACATCAGAAAATGTTAATACAATTCTAGTGAATGTATTTCTAGCTTAATACTCTTTAAAACAAAAAATGAAACATCTATAATAAACACAATGTATAATGAAATATACATTGTATTGCTTTACGGAAGGCATGTCGAACTTTTTTGAGCAAAAACAATTTATAAATTAAATTCAAAAATTATTTTACATTTAAAAATATAATTTTGTTTATTTAAAACATTAAATTTAAACTGAAAAAATTATAAACTAAGTGGGCGTGTAAATAATACCGATTTTTATGGTGTAATTTATAATTTATTCATTTTAAAATGGAGGTTATACTAAGATAAATAAAATTTAAAAGACCTTAAAACACCATAAAAAACTTGTATTTTTTAATTTTAAAAAACATGAAATCGTTCGTTTTTTTTTTTTTTTTACCGAGACTATAAATAAAATAAAGTCTATTTGAGAAATAAGATTTAAAATTAATTTATTGAATTTAAATAAAATTTTGAAAAACATTTTTTCTTTTCCTTAAGATGTCCAAAGTTCTGTATTTTTACCCCCCCCCTTTTTTAAATCTTTAATAATTCAACAAAAGTAATGATTGCAGCATGTCCCTGTTGCAAGCGTGTAGTCAACGTGTTCGATTAAGAACATGTATCATATTTTTATTGTGTATTTTAGAATTTATTTAGGCTAAAATACATATTTTAGTTAAAGAAAATTTAATCTGGAAAACGAGTTAATAGATAAGAAAAATCGTGTATTAAATATACATGCAAGATTCAGATGTCATATTTTTGTTATTGCTTCGTATACTTGATTACCAAGATAAACTTATACATATAGTTTTTCTATAAAAAAATAATTGGATTTTAATAAATTAATGTAAAAAGAGGGGTGTTAGTTGAACGTTTGTATCCGTATTATTTCGTAGCTCCTAAATGGATAAACCTTTGTTCTTGAAAAATGGCTTTTTCTTAGCTGTCAATTAAAAAATTTGAAGAGGGTTTTAAGCTGTAAATTAAAGAAATATATTCGGCTGTTAATATCATCAACTGATTTAATCATAATGGTAGTAGCTATTTAAAAAATTAAATACAATTCCACGATATTTAAAATTATGTAAATTTTACTTTATTTACCAATCGATATATTTTTTAACCGAGATTGAACCACTACAAACATGATTTATCTTGAAAAATTTATATACTTTGTTTTGAAAAAGTTGAATTATAAGTTTATTATTTATTTATTTCACGAAGCTGAAGTCGAGTTAGAATATACAAAAATGTACTTGCGCAATAAGTCATAGACAAAATTGAATTGTCAAGAATAGAAATATTTTAAAATAGATATTAAAAATAAAATGAATTTGTTGATCAACAATGTTGATCTAATTTGTCGTGTTTGTTTAAATAGTAATATTGACTTGCATAATATTTTTACAAAAAATGAATCTTCGTATACGATTGCTTTTTCATTGATGGAATGTGCACCCGTAGAGGTATGTAAATTTATATTTCTAAAACAAATTTATCATTTATACTAAATTTACATAATAGATAGCTCCAGACGATGGCCTCCCACACCAAATATGCACAGAATGTGCACAAAAAGTGCAATATGTACAACAGTTCAAAAATCAAATAATATCATCGGATACAACTCTGCGACAATACATTCAAAACTACAATGACACAAAACCGGACGTGGATTATACATCGGAACCTGTGGATGTCACACCCGATATTCATATGTCATACAACGACATCCATGTGAAAGAAGAGGATTCACATGTTGGGGATGATGATAAAAGTGATTTGAAACCCATAAAACCCATGAAGAAACGAAAATCAAAAAAGAAAAAAATAGTAACTGATGATATATTAGATGAATTTGATGTAAAAGTACCCCGAATTCGAAAACCTCGTAAACAATATGATAGAAGAGTTGGTGGGCCTTTCAAGTGTGATCAATGTGATCGTACCTGTACTACAAAAGGTAATTTATCCTTACATAAGCGTACACATACTGGTGAAAAACCACATATGTGTGATTTTTGTGGTAAAAGTTTTGCTTGGAGTTCATATTTAATAAGTCATAGACGGACACATACTGGTGAATATCCATATCAATGTGATTTTTGTAGTAAACGATTTGTACGTATCACAGAGTATAAAGATCATAGACGAATACACACTGGGGAGAGGCCATATAAGTGTGATGGCTGTGATAAAAGTTTTAAACAAAATTCACAATTACGTGTACATAAACGTATACATGCTGGTATTTTTAATTTTGAATGCGATACATGTAATAAACGTTTCAAAACAAAATATGTTATGATTAAACATAAACGTATACATACAGGCGAAAGACCCTACGAATGTCCAATATGTTACAAGAAATTCTCACAAAATGCATCACTGTTTAATCACAATCGTCTAGTGCATAAAATCAGTTCAACGAGACCTGTTACTTTAGAAGCCTATAATTTGAAACTGGAAAAAGATTTAATGGAAAAGGCAAATGTGTAAACAATTTTTAGTCGAAATATTACTATACAATATAAAATCTATGACATCACATTATTTATTAAATAAGAAATATTATTCTAAATAAAAATAAAACATCACAATTGAGATTATGTTTTTTATGAAGAGTTTTGGCTTATTCTTAAATTACCTTTTATAATATTAGCCGAAAGTAGATGATTGGAAAATAGCCTTAAGGAAGTACGAGCGCCAGGCGGGGTGGGGATAGGTATCGACTCTAGCGCGGTAAGGGGAACGCAGTAACCATATGATTTTTTTCAATATATAGATATACATTTAACATTGGCTAGTGGCGGCATTTATTTTTCTTTTAATTAATACACTTTAATTAGTCGGGCAAGTGTAAATGTTTTTGAGTTAAATTTATCACTAATATATTTACTTTCATCCATAAGTTTTTTAAAAATATTCACCGACAGTTTTACGAGAAAAATACAGAAATGTATCAATGTTTGAAGGTTACCCCATAAGACCAATGTTAAATTGCTCAACTTTAAAGTTAATTATTTATTTAAATGATCGGGCAATCTCCTTCAAATTTTTGGAATTTGTTTAGACATATTTAAACTTTGTATTAAAAAAAAAATCAAGCCTTTTATCAAAAGTTGCCTTGGTGCTCGTACTTCCTTAAGTGGTTATGTGTTTTTGATAGTAACTTTTACAGACTCTATTAATAAAGTCAATAATGTAATGCACATTGTATTTTTTTTTTCAATTTTCGCGCATAAATACTTCAAAAAATACTTATCTAAATGTATGAAGACTTTTCGCGAAAAACATTTCTAAATCTAAAATAAAACTTCGATTTTTACTTTAGAATTCTTTTTTCGGGAAAAACTTCGACATTCTAAAGTTTAATATACCAATTTAATAGTTTTTTTTTAATTATGGAAGAAAAATTAACTAAGTTAATATTTTCATTCAATGGTTAATATTCAGCTAATATCAAAGAAATTAAAAAATATATTTTTATTTTAAATCTGATGACCGACCAACCCATTTTATACGATCGCTGTTAGAATAATACTTTCTAGTTTGTATACTTACCCTTACGGTACTGTTAAAAGGAAAAAAAAAAGAGTCAGAAAGTATTTTCTCGCCAATGCCTTAACACATTTTACAAAATACTTCCTAAAGCGCTGACTCAATCCACTACAGAAACTTTAAACTACAAATATTTTTAATTTTAATAATAATAAATGTTTATTTAATTATAGTCTCTTGATAGCCACTAAAGATCGATATCACTTTATTCAATAACGAAAACAAGCTATAAATGGCAAATAAATAAGAGAGGCAACGCAAAAGTATACATACAATGAGATTGACTCCAAGTACCTAGATCTAGACAGAAGTAAATTTTAACAAGGCAAGTGAATCATATTCGCTTTTGATAGATTGATTGACATAATGAAAAATCCTAACATTTTATAAAAAAATTTTTTAAGCAATTGTTTAAAAAAAAAAACTAACATTTTTTATTTATAATTTATTCTACCTTTTATAATTCAAAAATTGGATCATGGGTCCATTTAACCCACTGGCCTGATTTTGCTCATTCACGAACATTAATTCACTTTTTAGGTACAAAATTTAACCCCCTAAAATCAAGCCCCTGTTTTCGTTTTTGAGTAATTTTGATGACGGGCGAACAGACAAATAGAAATGGAAATTATTATATGTACACCTGTATAAAAATTTTGTTTGTGCGGTTAATATTTTCTAACTTACAAACTTTAGGTTAAAATTAATATACTCTGACATATTATGTATATGTCGAATATAAAAACACAATTTGAAGTAATTTACAAATAAAAAAAAGTTTCATATTTCAACAAATGCAAAATATTTTTATTTCAAATTGTAAAAATAATTCATTTAGCAACCAGTTTTATAAAATAAGAAAGTAGTTTGATCACATTAAAATACAACATGAAAAACTAATTGATTAATGAATGAATACCATATTTGGGTCCAAGAAGAACACATGATAAATATCTTTTTATAGAAAGAAATATATTGCAAAAACTTGATGAATTTTTACCTAATATCCCTATTATTTTATATGTATAAATTTCCCATACATTAAGAAGTAGTGTTACAACTACAAGCTTCGAGTAATTGCCCACCAACATCGCCTTCTTGAAATATATTAGAATATGAACTCTTTAGAAAGTTAACGTGTCCTTGTAAACTGCGAATCCGTGATTGTGCTTGTTCAAAATTTTCATTTAAATTATTTATTTGGCACTGCATTTTTTGTCGAATCTGTAAATCAGAAATAATTGGATTAACATTGAACCAAAACATGATTTCAGACAAAAAAGGAAATTGCGAAGATTTCAACAATTTATATTATCTACATTTAGCGAAAGAACGGCTTCATCCCTAATAAAAACGCCCGATTAAATCCAATAGAATTTTGAAATGATTTTTAATTTCCAATTCAAAATTTACGATTGAATCCTATTCATTTCCGATTCAATTTCTATTTAATTCGACATTTTTAAAGAGATTTCTTTGCTCCTGTAAACGCATTTCTACTAAATACAATCGTTTATATAAAAAATATTACTTCATCTCGCTCTTTTTGTGCAGATCGACATGATGCTCGACTATGTACTAACTGGCGTTCCATATCTGAAATCTGCATTTGTAATTGACGGCGTAGATTTTCAGCACGTTCTTTAGTTCTTGCAACTTGGCGTGCAGATTCTTCACGTAACTGTTCTAATTGACTGTTTAATTGAACAATTTCATGAAGTTTTTCATCTAACCGTTTTTCATTTTGAGTATTCAATTCTTCTAAACGGCATATTTCCAATCTAAAAGAGAAAACGCCATAAAATAACTATTCAAATTTCAAATCAAAATAATATTACTTAGCATTGTCGAAATCAAATTTCATCTCATCATATTTTTTTTCACAAATATGCAACATTTTCGTTAATTTTACGACTTGATCCGATGTTGTTGAATCAGTTTCACGTGCTTTGTCAATTTCTGATATAAGTGCCATTTCCTTTTAAAAAGTATAAAAAATAATCAGATTTATTTGATTTTTCTAAAGGTCTTCTTTTCCCTTCAAAAAATTACAAAAAATCGAAAAAAATGTAGTTGTCGCAAATTTTCATTAAGTACTTTTGTCGCCTATAATTATAGCTAATGTCCATACGGTTTTTTAATAAAATTTTATTTTTTACGGTATTTACTTTCTACATAAGTCAATTTATATGAAAAATTTCTCACCAAATGATAAGAATTTCATTTGAATCGAAATTTTGCAAACTTTACCTAATCGTACTGTTAGTACGATTCAGATGTGCAGTTTTAAGAAAAAAATTAATAACACCATAACGTGTAGTTTTAGAAACATCGAAAAACTTTACTCTATCTTTTGAACGTTGTAATTCTAATTCCATTTTTTCCGCATTACGTTCTGCCATTAATTGTAATTGTTGTGCCTCTTGTAACTTCAATTGCGTAGCTTTTAAAATATCTGGTAATGGTGTTAATTCTTGTAATTTTTCTTGAAATTGATTTTTTACTCGTTGTATTTCTAAATTTACTTGATCATTAATCCGTTGATTTTCCATTTCCATGACATCAATTTGACGTCGCTGTTCTTCAACAATTTGTTGTGCTTGTAAATATTTATTTCTGTAATCATCTAATTGAGCTGTTTGATCACCAACAATTGAACGCAATTCGTCTAATTCATCTTGGCTTTCTCGCAATTTTTGTCGAGTTAAAAATAATTGCTGTTCTTGCTCAGCGCGATATTCTTTACTACCGAGAGCCTATAGAAAATTTCTAAGTTATAATGCAATTAAATAATAAAAATTGAAAAGACTTCTCATACTTTATAAAAATTGACTTGAATCAAAGAATTATTAAATAAAATTTTAGTAACTTAATTTTTTATTAGTAGCCAGTAAACGATATTTTTATTATATTGCACCCAATAAAGTGAAAATTTGATATTTTATAACAGACACGATATATTTCAATTTAAAAAATATGTACATACATAGACTGCTAAAATCATAACTCTTTCTTTCGGCTTTGCCGTAGTTAGATAAAAAGTCAAAGAACCTTTATGTAAAATTTGAAGTAGTACAATTTTTTCTATAACTTTTACTTTTTTCGAACCATTTTTGCGATTACGCCTATTTTTTGATAGACGCCGATGACTAGGGAAGTTTTAAATACTTTTTTCGAAATCAAAGGAGTTTAAAACATAATGCATCAAGTTTCCACCTTGCTGGATGTAACATAAATTAAAAATTTCGTTTACTGGATCCAAGCCAATCTGACTGAAAAACAATTCCGTAAGATTTGAGAGTTCTTTGAACTTAATTCTTAAACTAATGTATACTCGAGATATTTCCATTTGTAAGTTTTTAACTTCACGTTCTTTATCTTTTAAATTCGATAATGCTTGTTCTCTACCACATTCAGCTTCATTAATTTGCTGTTTTAATGTTTCAGCATCTGCACGCATTTGAGCTACTTCTGTTAATTTTGATCGAAAATCATCCTGTAGTCGAGCATATTGCTCACGCAATTCTCTCAATTGTTGTTCTACTGGACCTCCACTTCCTGAGTTTGCTAAAACACTTCGAAGAGCATATCCAGCCATGGGACTAGCTCCTATTATGCGTGTTTCGCCTTCCTAATGTGAATATTATTTACAATATTTTTTTAATATACAAATAATTCTGGAAAATAACCTTAAACACCACATAAAATAGTTTGAGGCTATTTTTGATTGCCTAAGTAATAGAAATGAAAATTACCCACTTGTGGTTTGCCACCTGAACCGCTGCATGGTCCCGAAAGGCTACATGGCCCCATACATATTTTACCACCACCACCACCCCCTGAAAGATGGTAACATGTACTGTTTGTTCCATAAATTCCAGATTTTCCTCCTACTGCACGACGTTGTTGTTCAAGCATCATTCTTTCTCGTTGCACGCATTCAAGTTCAGATTGCATACTTTTTACCTGTTCCTCCATTTCTCCAAGTTGTTTTTCCTATAATTGCAAAATTTACTTAAATTTTAACAGAAACAGTAGTTGTTACAAAACAAGCCTGCGATATTTCTTATGCGAATTTTACTCATTCAACAAAACCAAATTGTTTAAATTAATATTGAATATTCGAAAATGCTTTTATTTATAATACGTGTTTTAAACAAAAAATTGCAAAAAACATTTTCAAAAGGCGTTAATACTAATTTGGAATGGATTATCTTATTTTTTTAAACTGTAGTCAGATTATCCTTTACATAGTCCATCCATCGTTTTCCGGATCTATCCACCGTTAACATACCAAGTACCGTATATCTTGTAAAGGATTTGCGATACGAATCGCTCAAGAAACTATAATAGAACTGGTCATAGACTACATTTGTGGATCGTGAAACACCACTTCTTTTACCATCGTTCGGTACTATAAAAGTTTCAGTTTTCTGATTAGGACACGTGCGTTTACAAAAAAACATTGATTGCTAAATGCAAAACACGGTATCCTCAGTGAGCGAAGTTTCGAGATATTTAAAGGTTCAAATTCGTGGTTTGATTGATTTATTAATTTTATTTTTGTTAGTTTCTGCAATTTATTTATGCACACATGCTTCAGTTGTGTATACCAACACCATTCATACGTACTGTTTTATGTATAGATCCGAAATGTATCTAGTTATAAAATAATGTAAACATTATCTTTACTATGATTAAATAATCCTTAACATTGAACTATCGATTATAGTTTGATTTCTAATTGATATAAATTAGGATAAATAATTTAAAAACATATATTAGTCTCCCCATCACCATATACTATAATTATACAGATTACGTACACTGCCAAGTAATTAAATTTATTATGGCATGTTTGTGGGAAACAGCTTGAATTAAAATATCTTACCAAAACATGCGTTGTATTTGAATAATTCTGTAGTCTTGACTCTACATCTCCAGGACAAATACCAGGAGCTTTTCCAGGACAGCTACACGCCATTGTACGATCCTCGTTTGCTTTATGACCAACACTACCACAACAGGAATCTCCCTTAAAAACAATATAAGTAAGTAATTACCATACCCGTAGACAAATTTACCGAATAAAAAATGTAAGGAACTTTAAGAAAATGAAAATTGTACTTTATGAAAAATAAACTCAATACTTGGTCTCCAATTCAGAAGTTCGAGTGAATTTCATACCTAACTCTTAACGTTTCTCAACTTCTTTTAATGTAGTATCAAATATATTACATTACTTTCCATTTATTATGGTTTAAACTCAAACAATTTTGTATTAATATCGAAGAAATTATCATAAGCAGTATTTATAATTACACTGTATACGTAATTCGAAATTTGTGCGTGGCTACTACTGAAACTTAACACGGTCTAAAAATTTTAATCAAACTTACTGGAACTTTATTGAGTTTTTCGGATAATAAAGTATTTTCTTTAACAACCACACGCAATTCAGTTTGAAGACAATTAACTTTTTGTCGAAGACTTTCTACAGTTTGATCTTTATTTATGATCTCTTCTTGTAATTGGTATCTGATTAAAAAGAGTGGAAATTTATTTACATAATCACTTTATTTTATCACCATATTTGTAAAGATTTTTAGTTTAATATTTAAAAAATTTATCCTTTTTGTTTTTAATAATTTGTTATTCAAATATATATAATAACTTGTTATTCATTTTATTATGTATCCATGGTAATATTTATGACTTTCCTATATTTATTATTAGATTACCTTTTACCTTCCAGATCAGCATTTTCAGCTGCAAGTTTTTCTTGCATGTTGTAGCTTTCGTTTAGACGTCTTGCGAATTGTGGCATTACACTCTTTAATATGAAAAATAAATATATACTTTTTTAAAATTTAATGTATCATTTTTTGACAAAATTTCCTAAAGGCTACAATATTATCTATAATTATCCATAATTACGATAATTATTACGTGCTCGTGAAAGGGAAAATTCCGCTTATCAGAACTTTGGTAAAGGACAAAATTGTTACACTAAGCATAATTAAACCATACACAAATTTTTTGAGAGCATTTGTAGATTACATGATATGCTCTATTATTTATCAACATTATTATTCATAAATATATTGCTTTAGTTGCCAGATATCCTTAAAGAAAAACAAAATTTAATTCTTAATTTTAAATTACCACAGAAGGAGGTAATAATGGCGGCTCAAATTTTGATTGCGTTGCTGGTGATGTTGATGATGGCATTGTTTTACTACTATTTTTAAATTTTTTATCTGTATCACAAATTATTAATTTTGGCATATTATTTTCAATTGTACCACAAATAATAACTTTTGGTAGCATTTCTTCATCTTTAATTTGTCTTTGTTTTTGAATTTCTCCAATAACATTATCATTACCAATGTTTTTATCAATATGATTTACTATCATTCGTATTTGTTGTGTTTTCGCTTCAAATTCTTGTAAAAGTGCTGCTAATTGCCTGTTTTTTTGTTCTAATTGAATATTTTCATCGTCGGTCATATGCGGTTTCTATAAGAAAAATATAAATTTTTTTACGAAATTTTTATTTTAAAATGTAATATGTACCTCTAACAGTTGAGCAACACTCTGTTTTATCTCTGCTATTACTGCAGCTGTTTGTTGTGCTTGTCGCTCAGCCTCTTGTAGCTCAGCTACTACCGCTGTATCATAATCTTTTCTTACTGGATGGCTATATTTTTCAACAGTATCATCAACATTGGTTAATATATCATCAGTGTTCTTAAATTAAAAATAATACTAATGTAAAAAATACACATAACTATGGATATTCAAAAATTGTATAACCAATAATCTTCATAAGCTCTATTGTTAGAGAAATGGTGCGTATATGTAGCATCGCTCTCTAAAGAGCCTGGTTCTTGGTATTTGAGCTCCTAAGATGATTTCTAAGTTTTTGTACGTTTCAAGTAATCGCCCCCCAAATATGCCTTAACCTAGATATGGAGTGGTGGACAAAACAGCGGTTAACTGAAAGCTTTGTTGCTACCCGAAACAAGCTAGCATTGAATTTTTAAAAAAAAATTTGCTTCGTCTTGTAAAACGCATGAAAAATTAGGAGATTGTTAACTATCATCTTCACATTATGGGGAAAAATTACCATTCGTTTTTATTTGGCCTTTCTTGGGGAATTAATTTTTTAAATAGTTAAAAAATTATGAGTTTTTTAAACAAACCATTGTAGTCATCGCTTCTCGGGTTGTTGATAAGTAATGCATTTGAATGTGGTCCGTTTTGAATGAAATTTCACGTCATTTTTACACCCCCTCCTCCAAAACTTTTAAAACCGAAATACTATATACCTTATTTTTAAACGATTTAAAAAACTAATCATTTTGAAGTTAAAATGTACAAAAAGTTAGGAATCACCTCAGGAACGCAAACATAAAGAGTCAGTCGATTTAAGGAACATTGTTACAACTACATATACGCACCATTGCTATAACTACTAAACTTAAGTTTACTATGTATAGATTTTATGTACAGATAATAAAAAATTAATAAATAATTTTAGTTACAGTTACTGCTTTTCTTATTTCTTGTAACGATTTTTGCAAGCTTTCTTTTAGACTTGGATTGTCCATTAACGTTTCCTCTATTCCTTCTGCCATATCTTCAACCATATCCTCCACATCTCGAAGTGCTTGCTCCTATAATACATTAAAATAATAAAAATCATAGTTATTTTTTATATTTTAATTAGAAACTGACGTTAATAATTTCATCCTCTCCAAATTCTCGTCCTGCGTCACTCCTGCTAGTGGAACTACTCAAATCACTTGACATTTAATGCAAATTAATAAACAGTATATAAACAAAATAATTTACTTCTTTATAGACGCGTTGAACAAGTCTGGAAAAAGTCAAAACATTGAATTTGTTGTTGTAATTATACTATCTTGTAAAACATTTTATTTTACAACTGTTTGTAGAAAAGGTTTTAATATCTAATTTTGAAATATTTTCTAAAGTTACTAGCAAAAGAATAGCCTTCAAAATACTTCACCTTAGTAGTAGATACTACAATTAAGTGATTCACAAATACCTAATTAGTTCATTTAAATTGTCGCGGAGAAGGTCGATGTAGTTAGAATGTTAATTATGGTCTCTCAAATAATTAATACCGATTAAAATTTATAATATTTATACGATTCAAAATTATTTTACTAATAAAAATGTTAATAATAAACATATTCAATTACGAATTGATTAAATATTTACACAAATGATCGTTGCTAAGAGTTCCATAATTTAAATGACAACCGCTTGAATAAAAAACTAAAAATTAATTTTGAACTTCGAATATTTATTTAATCGTATCGATAGTAAGTGTATCATAATATTTACAAAAGTATTTTCAAATAAAACTTACCTTTCGTCAGAGATAAAAAAATAATATTGTTTTATCTTGTAAGATATGTTTCAAAGGATACCAATAAAAGCCCAAAAGAAGTGGATCGCAAAACAATTTTGACATGACGTAAATATTTCTATATATTCATAAATTTAATATGGTCTAAATCATGTTTTTCCTTTTATGAAACCTAAGATACAGTTTTAAACAATTTGATTCTGAAAAAATAAAATTGGTTTTTTTTAAGTTTTACGAAACTGAGAGGTTGTCGAAGTTTGTCATTTTCTAACATTCTAAGAAATGCACATACCAACTAGCAAATCTTCCATATTTCAATGTTTTATATTTTTAGTTTTTTATTGAACTTATTTTATATTTAAAAAATAAAAACTCAGCAGCTAAATTGTGGCTCTATTTAGCCCATCGAATTTAAAATGAAGTGTTTGAATATGCAAGATAAGTCAGGGCTACAGGTTTCGTAAAATACGACCAATATTAAACCTTTTAACTAATATTCAATAAACAGTCATATATTCTTTACTAAATAAATATACATACTTAATTCAGTTTTTCTTTAGGTAACTTTTTTAGTTCTTAACTTTTTATATTTAATCCCAGGGTTAGAAAATTATATAAAAAATTGTATATTCTATTAGACTAGTGTAGAAATGGATATACAGACATCTAAAAGCAACCTTAATCTTCACCAGCTATACACACTTGTGTAAATGAAACAACAACAAAAACCTTTAAAAATAATGTTTTATTAAAATGAATTTGATATTTAATAAATTTTTCACAAACAAAAATGAGTCATGTTTTTCATTTTTTTTCAAAACAAAAAATATGTAGATTATTAAAAATCACATGTGTGTTTTCATTGTTAAAGATGATTGAAATTATACGTAATAATATTTTGTTTAATTATAATCACCTTAATCAATCAATAATATAATATTCAATAATTGTCATAAAACGAAATAATCAATACAAAAGTATGAAAATATTTATGTAATATTTGAATTATCCGTTTGTCGATTACTACCACTTGCGCCCGCTAAAGTCATTTTATTACTGGTTGTTGGTTCTGCATCACCTAATATGCCGGTGTTGGTTTTATTTTCCGGTTGATCCACTATATCCTAAAAGGATAATTTTAGTCAATAATTAATGAACTTATAATCTTAACAAAGTACTTGATCAATCAAATATCCAGTTTGCTTGCAATGAACAAGTTTTTGAATAAAACATTTATTAATTACCCTGAATCATTTGTTCGTAGATTAAGAATGGATTCAGCATATAGCTACCATTGTTAAAGCGTTAGTTAATTAATATCAAAGAGATGTAAAATGTAATATTACTAAACACGGCACACGCAGTTTATATTCTCTTGTACGGAAAGCAGTGTAATATTGGGGACTTTATAGTGTTATGTAAAAAAAATTGTTCGAAATAGTTAAAACCAATTTTATATTTATTTGGTAATTTTAGAAAGAGTATATCAGTTTTTTTGAAAAGTGTCGTCATCTCTCTATACTGGCCATATATAGTATAATTTATATAGTATAAGTACAAACTATGAAATGCTAATCCGAATTTTTGCGTCGTTTTAAAAGACCTTTTCAGCGTGTTATATTAATAATTCATTTTTTTGCTTTATATGAAAAGAGATTTTTTACAACTCATTAATACAATCGAAAAATTAAAACAGATCATTAACATTGGATGCAATAGTGACACAACTCAAAAAATACAATTCTTTTACTAAGTACATTTTTTTTGTTTCGAATCATATTTTCTAGGAAAATGTAGACTTATAAATATCGAAGGTAATCAGAGATAGGCGGTGTATTATAATTCCGTTTTATAGCACCTAGAACACCATTTATGGGGTTTTTAATTATGTCATATATATTATACATATATATTTTTTTCCGCTACTTTTTAGCATAACTAGCAGTCCATTGCACTCAAAGAGTTGAAATGTATTTTTACCAAGCAGAACAGTACTTTTAGTTGATTGATTTCGGCAATTGAATGAATTCCCAGAGGAAATTCCGCTTATTTCGATGTGTTTAGCCTTGCGCATCTGGCAAACCCTTCCAAATTGAGCTAGAGAATTAAAAATTTGTATATAAATTAAGTTAGTGTCAAGGAGATAGTTCTTGGTGATTTCAATCTCCCAGGCCATTTTTCTTCTTTTTACGAACGAATATTAGTTTGGTGATTTATAGGATTCGTGTTCAGAAGAAACTAGTTTGAAAATAATTTAAAATCAAAATTGTGGTTTGTTGTAAATTTTTCATATAAGCGAAAGCTTTAAAGTTATTTAAAGTATTAAATAATTTTAATACTTTTACAGTATTATTTACTGTAATCCATGAGCAGTATTTTATGACAGATATTATCCGAAAAACAAATCATTATTTTAGTATCAGTGGCATGGTCTAAAATATTAGTAAATAATTTTAGACACTTTTGAATATTTTTCATCAAATAGTTTAGAAATAATCGTTATATTAAAGGATTTTTAAATCACTTACTTGTAAATTTTTTATCTCCACATCACATGATGTACTTGCACCAGTTTGTAAAAATGCCATACTTCCTCCACCCTCAGACGATGTAAGTGACACTGATAATGGTGGTGATGAATGTGGGCTGGGACCACCAGCACGTTCACCGCTACCAATATCACTACTCATACTCACGGGTGATCGTAGTACTCGTCTCGATACATACTCAAATCGATCAATACGTGTATGTAGTTCTAATAAATTTTCCTCCATTCGTTTTATTATTGCATGCTGTGTGTTGTATTTTGCTTCTACAGCCTTTAAAAAAGCATCACAGAAGTTAAACATATTTTAATAAAACTTTCAATAAATTATTCTTACATTTAATTTTTCTTGATACTCTTCTTTCACGACTGTTAAAATACGTTTTTGTTCGGAACATATTTCATCATGTCGCTGTACTGCATTTTCTAAATCTGCATTCCGTACTTTTAAAGCTTCGATTTTTGCATTACGACTCATTAATTGTTGGTTTAGTGCTAAAATTATAAAGTTAAAATTTCAGAATTAATATCGGTGTATATCGTAAAATATACTTAATATTAATTTTTTTTTTATAATACAGCTTGATGACAATTTTTCTTGTACATTTGCTCCCAGAAATAACGAACTTTGATATCATTTAAATTACTGATAAAGAGAAAATACATAGGAAAACTAGGACACTTGAATTTTAATTTATAGTTACAATAGAGCCTGGATAAACGAAAATTCAATATCAATTTGTTCTACGAAATTTAAGAACATAAAACCAGCAGCTAGTTCCACGAAAATTAAGGATGGATCATAAATAGCACATGTTAAATACGCAGTAAGAAAACATCGTTTTCTTATGGATGTTTCTATTTCTCACTTATACAGGTTTTCGGGGATGAAAATATCCGGAGCTGGCACATATAGTAGTTTTCTCGCTTAGCCGGTACTCACTACCCCAAGTATGACTTTAATATATTTTTCTAATGAGATATATAATTTTTCAGATGTATAGCTGTATTATTTTTAAACATGTTTACAGAAAGAAAAGAACATTTATGTATCAAATAATGCGTACTAACCTTCAATTTCCTGAGCAGAAGCTTCAGTCATTAACTCAATTTCTTCATCACGACATTTTAAATTTGGTAAATCGGCAAAACGTTCTTGATATTTTAATTGCAATTCACCTAATAATATATGCTCTTTCTGTAATTGCTCGAAATCAGCACGAACCTGTTCACCAGCAATTGCTTGTGTTACAGCAAAATGCATTTCATTACGTAAATCTAAAAGTGTTGCTTCTGTTTGCTGTCGTTCTGTGTTAGCTGCAATAATTTTTTTATTTTGATCTTGGATTGCTTCTTCCATATTTTCTTTTTGATGTTTTAACATCTTATTTTCATCTTGAAGTGATGTACATTGTTTTTGCCAATAATCAATATCTTCTTGTAATCTCTTCTCATTTGTTGAAGATTCTCGTTTTTTTAATTCAATTTCAGATTTAAGACTTTCTATTTCTTTTTGTAATAAAGCTAATTGATCACGCTGAAAAAAGTTTTGAAGAATGTATTTTGTATTCAAATAAAAATGGTAAACAAAAATAGTACCCCAAGCAAAACTTATCAGCCTTTCACATGAAACAATAGGAAGGAATATATAGATTTAGATTTCTATGATTTCAATCTAATATTTACATTTAAATTTAGAGATATGTTGAATCATTTTTATAAAATATTAATCAAAAAAGCAATCTTAAAAAAGCACTTATATGCCCTTAAATATTTTACAAAATAAATATTACGTTAGTATTGCGCTTAAAACTTTATGCAACTCCATTATTTTAGTTTAAATTTTTTTCTAGTAAATAGTTGCAACAATAAAAAAGATATGTCCAAAAAAGCAACGAACTACTTAGCAAAGGAAAAACTTTTTAAAGTCACTGTCTACCGACTAGTTTTTAAATACTTATTGACTAGCAAAAAGTTTTTAATATAACCGAAGCATTCCTATTTATGTTCTGATAATGGATAAATGAATGTATTAAAAGAATTAAATTACCAATGCATTATTATACTCTTCGAATGCCCGATTACTTTTTGCTTTACCCATTAACCGTCTATTACGCTCAGAATGAACATCACGACGATGGCGTTCAAATTGTACTTGTAAATATACTAATTCAAGTTGTTCTCTAAGTGATTTAATTTCTGATTCATAACTTTTAATTCGGCGAGAATCTTTCTCACCAATTTGTTTAGATGTTTCTATGTATTTATCAAGCATATCATATGGCGAAAATCGCACAACCGTATTTTGTTGTTGGTTTGATGATGAAGGAGCCGGACTAGGCCCAGATGATGTTTGTGTATATTCAGTATTTGTTGTTTCCACTGATGGGAACAAATCTAAAAATAAATGCTCATATGGTTGAGGCCATGTTTCAATTGTTTGAATACCAATTGTATTAAATTGTTTGGCCACTTGTTGTTCTGGTACATTTCCATTCAACGATGGTGGACATGGTGGAGATAATACTTTATTATTATTATCTGAGACTAGTATAGTATTTGTAGATTCAATTTCATCACTTTCATTTAGTACTTTACTCAATGGCTCTGATGGCAACACTGTAAAACTTTTCTTCATTTCTGGACATGAATTTGCTCGTCTTACTTTGATGTTTTCATGTATGTGTATTCGATCGTTAGGACTGCTGCCTGTTGAATAATCTTTAAAAAAAAATAAAATAAAATTTGACTTTTTTAACATGTTTTGGAGTCACATATCAAGATTTTACTAAAATAATAGAAAAATAATCGACTCAAAAAAAAAAAATTCCGCCGTTTTCCACAATCGAGAATGCTTAAAAGCCAACTGTGGGAAAATTCATAGACTGGTTTTGCTCAATCACGAATTTAAAATTACTTCTTAAATTAACATGCATTTAATAGTAACAAGACAATAATTCTTACCTATAGAAGATGTGTCTGCCACACACTGACTATAAAATCTTAATCTATTTACACGCTTCACAAGATGTATCATTGATTGAGAGTTCGGCATATGTAATCCACCCATTGTACACGGTGACCCTAATTGTTGTTCACACTCTTCAAAATCCTCGTTATGTGGTTCATTATGAAAATCTTGTAGTACACTATCACAATTCGGATGTTGATTTGTATGGTGTAATGATAATGATTCCATTAATGTTGTATCATTATTATGATTACGATATTGTTCGCCTTGTTTAACAATTTCTACAACTTCTTGGTCCTCTTGACTGATATCTTGGGTTACCGGTGATTCAAAACGAAATCCATTTTTTTCTGGTTTTGGTTTTGCTACATGCCAATCTTTTGCACCTGGCATTGGTGCAGTTGTTTCGATTGGTACAGGACTATTTGGTACACTTGAATCATATGAAATGACACGTAATGGACTTGTTGGATGATTTGGTGTTTTTGAACGTAAATTTGAATTCGATCTATGGTCTGGAAAAGATTCATTTACCTACGAAAATAATTCCATAGTTTTACAAATTATTTACCAAAATTAAAAATAAAATTTTAATTTTTAGAATTGATTGGTTAGTATAGTCAGTATGAGAAACAATTTTCTCGATTAACTCAAGTGGTTTCTCAACTTCAACTTCAGTGGAAAAAGAGTATAGGTTAAAAATGTAACAAGTCTTTAGCCTGTAGTTTTTCTATATTTTATGACAACTAGAATAAAAAATAAAATAACATATTGCTCCATTCCGCGTACTGTATTACTTTTTGAGACATAAATATGAAATACACATCATTGCCTCCAGAGTGATTTGTGTAATCATAATATAAGAAAATCTTTTGAAATTTTGCTCTTTTTAATGTATAATCGAAAATGACGATTAATTATTTACGTTCTTCTAAAACTTTATTAATTGAAACATGGAAAAATGATTAAGCAGAATATAATTATGTTTTATCGTATTTAGTATTGTATTTTAGATTATTAGTCATAATAATCAATTATTTGACGAGGAAAAATTGTTAATCATAATTGTTATGAAAATAAACAAAATCTAATTCAAATATGAAGCATCAATATCTAGATACAAATATGAAGAAGACAATATCTAGTTCAAATATGAAGCATCAAAAGCATTAATTTCTAAAAGTATACCACCACCGTGAAATTTTTAAAAAATGAGACACAAAATGAAATTTTTTTTTACAATTTTCAGAATCTATGAAAAATGAAATGATGAACCTACCACACTCCTATCATACATAAGACGCGATAGACGACATGAATCGAATTTGTTATGATCGATGAAACTGCTTACAATTATATCTTTACGTGGTTGTTCAAATGCTGAATGTGATGAGTCGGTAGGAAATTTAAATGCGGATGATGTATCTTTTTTCATTGGTGATGATGGTTGTGATTGACTTAAACTTAATCCAATATCACCCCATTTTGTTGGAAAATTTGTTAGTGCTCGTACAACAGATGAATTTGGTGGTACCGGTTTTGTTGATAGTAATCTTAAATCCTAGAAATTTTTTTTAAACAATAAGCTTTAATTTATAATTTATGAAATATAAAATGATGGCAAACCTTTATTGGTGTTGTTTCTGGCGTAGCTTCAACTGCAGCCTCTGGTGGTGACGTGCCTTCTTGATGCGCATATGTTGTATGGGATATGATAGCTTGTGGTGTAGAACTCTATAATATGAATATATCAAAACTTAAGACTTTTGAAGCAAAATGTATATTTTGTAATGCTACACTTTTATTTTCTATGATTTAGATAGACTGATAGACTGAGTACAGTTTAATGCCGCAATTGATAGGTAGAATTTATATTCTAAGAGTAATTATGAAGTGAAGTTGGTATCATTATCAAATTTTTTGGACTCAAACGAATCTCAAAGCTTTTATCTATATAAATTTACAAAAATGTTTCGAATTTACATAATTCGAATTCGTGGAATTTACGTACTGTCAACATTAATTGATTAAAAAAGATCAAATAATGATTATGAACAACATCTAGAAATTAGAGAATTGAAATTCGAAATTTTAAATCTATTTTAGATCTATCCAGATGACTCAAATCTTTATATGCTCGGAGGAATTTTTAAAGGTAATTAAAATAAAATAAAAAGCTTACATTTGCAATAGGTGTATGTGATATAGATGTTGTAACGCTAATATCAGAAGCTGGTGGTGATGTTGAATATTGAAAATAAACACTTGGACTAAACGTTGAACTATCTAATTCATTTGTCAAACTTAAATAGGATGATGGATGGTAACTAGATGTTTGTATTGAAAAATGTATTGAATCGAAATATGAAGATGATGTATTCGAGTGTTCAGTACCCGGTCGTGATGATCGAAATGACGACGTTAAACCAGAAAAAGCATCTTCACGTAATCGTTCTGATGGATCTAATGTTAATTTGGCACACTCTACGATCACATCATGATGACCCATTTCTTTCCATCTATAGGATTTAAATTTACAAGACAAAATTAAAATTATTCCATTAATGAATTTAAAAGTGCATACTTTCAATTACACATTAAAAAAAAAAAGTCAAACAAAAATATCTGTTTCTTTATCAAATGAATGGAAATTTCAGTTCTCACAGTCCATTTGCTTACTTACGAAGAAAAATATTTGTTATAAAAGTAACTAAACAAATAAAATTATTGCAGGTTAAATAATATACTACTAATAACATACTTGCTTTGAACTATACATTTAATAAATACCAAAAATCTAAATGATAATTTGTAATAAGTGTAATAAAAAACATAAAGGGATTTTGGAAATAAGTCATATTTGATAGTTTTTCATAGCTTTTAAGATTGAAATCGATTAAGCACTGTCGGATATTGTCTATCTCAGTATTTTTTCTTACGCGGTGCTATTTTCCCATGCTCTGTACTCATTTGACTAATATAACGTGCAAATAATCTCATTATACGCTACTGAAGTATATTGACATCTCGTGCTTAATTTTTTAAACTTTGCTTCCGTAAAAGAAGATAACGATATAAACACGAGATAGTGATATAAATATTTAATTATTGTTTAAAATATATAAGGCTTTTATACCACTTTCTACTTTTACGGTACCAGTCTTTACAAAGATACAAGAGATGAAATTATACTTTAATAGCGTATATAAGATAATATAAAACTATATAGTTGAAAATTTAAACCATTGGACGTCATAACTAAAATATATTAGTTCCAAATGAAAATTTTGGCTTTAGATATTCTACACAATATATTTATAAAATAAATTTTTACCGATTTGTAGTAAGTTCATTGTCTTTGGAGGCTGTTACCAGTAAAGGA
This sequence comes from Chrysopa pallens, assembly GCA_020423425.1. Lineage (NCBI taxonomy): Eukaryota > Metazoa > Arthropoda > Insecta > Neuroptera > Chrysopidae > Chrysopa > Chrysopa pallens. The sequence continues at coordinate 52,252,916 of CM035593.1, read as the reverse complement.
TGCATTTTCACTGTCTCCAACATTGGCTAAAATCAAAAATTTTTCTAAATAAAATATATAGAAAAATTATTGATAAAGATTACAACCTTAATTGTATGACTAAATACAGCCAAATGATCACGTGGTCCATACACTTGACGTAAATATGATAAAAAATTACACGGATACATTCCATATAGTCTCAGGAACAAGGCATACATCCCGACTTGCAAATGTACAAGGCATTCTTCAGAAAATTTACCTGAATTATGCCGGTTCCAAGCGGCCAAACGGCTACAAATAAAAATTAAATTTATTAAATTTCTGCAACATTTAGGTTTATTAAACTTACCTAAATATTTCAAAAATATCATTTAAATAAGGACCAATATTTGCTGGTATCATCGGGAGTAGAATAATAAGAATTAACAAAGCACTCATCAGTGGTAATATTTCCGTTTCAGTCTGTTACAGAAGAAACATTCGTCTTAAAATGTGAATTTAAAAGTTACAAATTTTGGATTTTACCTTAAGTAATTTTAACAAATTTTTGAGTAAAGGATGTTGAGTTATTTTATAAATCCATGATGGTTGACGACGAACTACATGGCCCAATAGAGTTAAAGCTTGAAGTTTAATTGGTTGTCTAAGCCCCTCATCAATCCTTGAACATTTATAAATAAAATCTTACACAAATTCTAAACTTTACTTAATAAAAAATTTAGTCAGAAGTATTTAACTTAAGTTCGAAATATCACTTAGTATCAAACTGAACTCACCGATCATATAAATGTTTAACGTGAGGTTCGCGGGCTGCACTAACAATTATTTCAACAGATCTTATAGAATTTGTTTGCACAAAATAATCGAATAATCCATTTAATAGCCAAGGTTCTTTAGCTAAATGCAAGATAAACTATTATTTACTGAACAATATACATCAAAATTAAACTTAAAAATTTTGCTTACATGTTACAAAATTTTCATGGAAACGTTTCTTGATTTGTTCAGCCACGTTTGGTTCATTTGACTCCAAGGAATTGAATAACTCCATTGTTTCCATAAATTTCGTATTTTAGAATTATTATGTGAGCCAAAAAACTGACCATACTCTCTAAATATTGCGAAAATTCGGTTCCTGTATTTATTTTCAAATATTATAATTCGTGATGCCCATTGTTACATTCGACATGTAACAACCTAGATGATTGTTGTTTGAGAAAACAAGAAAAAATTTTAATAAATTAACTTCAAGGCAGAAGAAATATGATTTATATATTCTACACAAATTGAAAGTACTTTTTTGACAACTTACTTTTCATTTGACATTTTACAATTTTATAATTTATTTATGAACAAATTTTAATTATTAAAGAAATTTTTTTGTTAAACCATTGTAAAAGATTGTTTTTTCTTTTTATTTAATAAAAATTAAAGCATAAATTAATAAATACGAACCTATGAATTTATTTTTTTATTTAAGGGCATATATGTATGCTATCAAGATTTACTGTAGTTCACTCCGATAGTCGGATATATAGGTTCAAATATTTTATTAATCTACGAATCTTTATCTCTTTCTTTTATTTATGTACATGATGTGTTAGACAAGGTATGAACATATCATACGGTGATACAGGGGAGTATTATAAATAATATTGCTACATATTTTTAATTATAAAAAATTTAACGAAAGGTAAAACATTAATTTATTTTATAATTAAAAAAGGTACATTATAAAACTATTAGTTATATATAAACGAAATTGTTTGAATTCGAATTATCCACCATGAAGAGATGAAATAAAAAATATGTTATCATTTCCTTTAATTTCATAGTCAACATCGCCCTAAAATAATATAAAAATTTTATCTTTGCGTGCTTTTTTTTTAATATTATGGCCAATACTTACCAGCAATTCCCAATCAACGTCATTTATAGCAACAATTATTCCTGGCCGTCTAAAAATAACAAAATAATGGAAGCTAAATAAATTAATCATATACAATTCTAGAATTAATTTGTCACGTATTTTAATAAAAATAAAAGTGTCATGAAGATGAATTTACCATTTATTTAATATAGCTGCTGAAATACTTACACTGTATCGCCTCTTAAAAATAAATCTGGATTTCCAGTTAACAGATTATCTTTCATCCATGTTAATAAATTTTTAATTGTCCCTAAAAATGTGAATTAATTAATTATTTTAAATTGATTTAGAATTAAAACATAACATCATAATATACAGGTTGAATTATCTTTCAATGAAGGTAATACTATTGAATGTTTTTTAACATTGTTAAAAAGTGTTTCCGCTCCACCCCTGGAATATTAGTACAAATAATTAAGTATAAATTGTTTCAACTACTTTTTATAATTAAAAATTACCCAAATTCAATTGTTATAGGCATTCCATTTTGAATCACAGATGATGCCATTGTTTTTCGATAATATAATTACGAATCAGTCGAAATTTTTTTCGAAATTAGATTAATTCTCAATAAGAAAATTCAATTATTTTGGAGGTTATTTTTATAAACCATAGATTAGATTTACTTAATTGTGGTGTGATTACAACTATAGATAGTAATTGTCAAATTTAAAATCAAACAAGATTCCTTTGGTTTAAAATTTAAAAAGTACTAGGTTTGATTAAAAGGAAAATTTCGATCAAATTTTCTATAATTATGAATTCCTTGGTGATAAGATGAAAGTTTTCATGACTCAACGTTCTGGTTTTTTTTTATACGAGGAGTTAAAATTTCAACGTAGGAAATAATATAAATAATGAGATAATGGTTAAAAGAAAATTTCATTTTAATATAATATACCACCTAATTGGTGAAACAATTCGGCGAGAGTTAACTTGATTGTTGGCGTGGCGCCGTAGTTGTAGGTAATGCGTAAGCGACTGTGCGCATTCTGTCTTGAATTTTTCCATTGTAAAAAAAAATTGTCCATACTAAATGGTTTGTAAACATAGATAAAAGTCGGTAAAATATATAACCGATATATTCTCTGTAAACAAACAATGAATTGACAGATTGAAATGAAACCTTACATACGTTCATATGAAGAATGTACCAACATAACAAAAAAATATTTAAATTAGTAGAAACGCCATCTCTTATCGAACTGCAAAACTTATTGAACATCCCATGTATATTTTAACAATGTTCATAAGCCTTAAATAAATTTTTTAATATAATTTTAAAATAAATTTTCCAGAATGTATAACTAGTTTTGAGAATCGTTAGAGGCAGTTTGAGAATGAACAAAAATTATTAAAGAGCTAATATTTTTTAAGACAATATCCCAATTTGCTGTAATAGTTTCAAATTTTAAAATCCACTAAAATTACTTCAGAATGTCCTATAAAAGAGTTTGTGTTAGAATACAGCTTCGGTAAAACGATAATTGTTTTTCTATCAGAAATAGGAATACCATAGATTATAATACCTGCTTTCGGGAGTATTTCTATTCAGGCGTTGGATTTTCCAAAGGAGTGTATTAACATTTATCGACACTCAGTTTATAATTGAATACTCCGTAAGTATTCTGCTATAAGAATGTACCAACATAACAAAAAAATATTTAAATTAGTAGAAACGCCATCTCTTATCGAACTGCAAAACTTATTGAACATCCCATGTATATTTTAACAATGTTCATAAGCCTTAAATAAATTTTTTAATATAATTTTAAAATAAATTTTCCAGAATGTATAACTAGTTTTGAGAATCGTTAGAGGCAGTTTGAGAATGAACAAAAATTATTAAAGAGCTAATATTTTTTAAGACAATATCCCAATTTGCTGTAATAGTTTCAAATTTTAAAATCCACTAAAATTACTTCAGAATGTCCTATAAAAGAGTTTGTGTTAGAATACAGCTTCGGTAAAACGATAATTGTTTTTCTATCAGAAATAGGAATACCATAGATTATAATACCTGCTTTCGGGAGTATTTCTATTCAGGCGTTGGATTTTCCAAAGGAGTGTATTAACTATCGACACTCAGTTTATAATTGAATACTCCGTAAGTATTCTGCTATAAGAATTACATGCAAAGCTCGTTTCCAAATAAAGTGCTAAATTTTTTTGGTTGCTATACACATTAATAAATATCATTTCTAATTATTGTAAATTAGAAGTTTTTAATATCGATGATAATGTATTAATGAGTGAAGCTATGCTTATTAAAATTCTCCCATCTAGAGAAAGACAATACACAAGAAGTTTTTCATAAAATTTTCATAAATAGTTGGGTAAATAAAAATACACCTTTTTTATAAACAAAAAAATCTTTATTCACATTGTACCATACTGTTTTGTTTTTAAACACGGCGGTGATTGTTCAATAAATGTTAATGGATTTACTTCAACTGCAATAAATTCATCGTCTTTCATATGATTGAAGTACACTAAATGCTAAAACAAAAAATAACAAAAACATTAATGATGATTTTATATTATGAGAATGATTATTATGTTGAAACAACAAATTATTGTTTTGCAGTAATAATTTAATATTTTTGTCATTAAACAAAGAAAAAATTATTAAGCTATTGATAATTAGAAAGAATATGCAAAAAGTTGATCACTGTCTTAAGAACTCGGAATGCTATACATGTTTCTGGCTTGGATGAATAATTTTTTTTAAAGTGTTTTAAATGAATATTTTTTTTACTGTTTTACGATTTTTACATAACAATGATATATTGATATATGCGATAATCTTTCCTGCATCATACGTAAGAACTGTCGCGAATTTGTACTAGTTATTTGCGCTATAATAGATATCTTTTTATGATCATATTTTTTAAGAAAATCAATTAACTAAACAAAATATTCATAGACCGCATAAGACCTAATTGACTCTTTTTTTTTTGTTATTGCAAGAATGTTAGTATGCAGGTGGTGGTAACAAATAACACCTGAATTAATACATTACCTTGTATTTTTTTATAATACAAAATCCATGTTCTTTGTTTGTAAAATTATGTGCCTCAGTATCGCCAATTGGTGATTCTATACGAGGAATTTTTGCTTTTAATTCAGGTAATTCCTAAAAAATATTATTGTAGTAATTTTGTACAACCGTGTAAGACGTGTCTTACTGGTAATAACTGGCAAATTGAAATTATTAATGGTTTGTATATTATTTAAAATTTGTACCTTAGCTTTATTTATAACATAAATCGCAGAATCGTCATACATAATAATAACATTTTTCGCTCTTGGATCGTGAGTAACACCTAATATTGGTAAAGATCCATTCCGTCCAATCCATTTACGCGTATTTTTTGTTGTCAATAAACTCGAAAATTCTGTAAATTTGCGCATTTGAACGTTGTACTCGATTATCTAAAATATTTAATAAAGAATATATTTATATCTAAAGAAAGGGAAAATAAAGAAAATATTTGTATTATAGATGAAATTGTATAATAGAAGAAAATATTTGTATAGTAGAAAATAAATGTAAAATATTTGTACTTATGATTAAATGTAAAATTGCTTATTGAATAAAATTTATTTATTATTATTACTAATAATTTGAAGTTTATTACCTTATGGTCAGCATAAACAACAACTAATAAACAGGGATTATTTTGAGTTGATAAAGCTGTAGCTGGACAATGATATCTAGGTAAAACACAATAAAACTTCCATAATATGTGTTCTTTCCCTTTATTTTTCTCTTCATTCCAAATTGCGATTCCTCCCTGGGTATCCGTAGCAATCAAATATTTTCCGCAAGGTGATAGAGCCAAGATATTTATTGTATCTTTCAATTCTGAAAGAATATATATTAACATTTAGAATCATGATAATCAATTGAATATAAATTTTTTTCAAAAACTAAACGCGTTACAAAAATTATGCGTTCCTTTCGGTATAAAACACCTTCACATTTTTAGAATATTAAAATTAATGAAATGTTGTTTGCTTATTTTCTTCCTCTCTCTAGCTTTTAAATAAGAAGATGGAATACTAGAGACAGAAAGTGAAAATATACAGGAATGAATTATACTTACCATAGGAAAATGTTAGATTCAAAAATCGTTGATTCTAACAAAGTGAATATAAGAAACACTTATACAGTCTTTGATGACATATTTAATAACTGCTAATTTTAAGTTTGTTCACGTTCATTCATTGGTAATTTATGAGCCTGATTCTTACAAAAAAGTAGCATATACAAAGAAATACACAATCTTCACATGAAATCAACAGCCATGCAAAAATTTCTAAAAATATTAATTTTTCGGGAAAATTACCGAAAAATGGGTGATATAACGTTCAATTAAGTTAGAACGACAATTTTTCAACAGTAAATAGATACTTCAATTTGAAGCTTCTTGTTTTAAAGATTAATTTACAGATAAATAAATTTAAAGTCAATATTTTCGCACTATTTGTGACAAGTGATAAGAGAAGATTACGATATCCGTGACGCCACGATTTTTGATGAATATTAGTAAAAGATTCTAAAATAAGACAAACATTAAGAATACCAATTTTCGAGTTACCGACACTTTTTTAGTCCTTACGTTCAACCTGTTATTATAATACCCATTTGATTTGTCGTTTTTATGTGTTTAAAATCTTCAAAAAATAGTATCGCCACGGATGTCGTAATCGAACCAGTGAAAATTTAAACTTCAAGTCAAGTTTAAAATTTTAATATACCTTTAGTATGCGTAATAGTTTGAAGTAATGTAGCTCGATTTAATTCATGGGATAATCCAATTACTTGAATTACGCCTTTAAAACATGCCAAAAATGCTTTTTTATTACAAGGTGAGAATATAATTCGGAAACCTGAAGAACAATCTTCCGTAATTTCATCAAGACGTTGAATTTCAATTGAATCGTTCAATGTCAAATTATATACACGCAACTTTGTAGTTGTACTATAAATTAACCATGTGCCATCATCAGAAATTGCACTACACACAATATTTTCAGCATTTTTACTTTTTACACATAAAAGTTTTTCCGGTCGTTCATTAAGTGGTAAAATTCCTGTATATTTTTCATCATTTTCTTCCGTTATGTTTGGCGTTGCTAATTTCCAAATTTCTAAATGTGCGTGATAACGTAATAAACTTAATTTATTTTGTTTTGATATCGAGACAATTGGGTTTTGTAAAACTGGTGGATATTTGACTAACGTCTTGGGCGGATAATAACTCATAGCTAAATATCCATCAACACCAGCCGAATACAATTTATCACTCGCAAGTATTAACGTCCGAACATCATGATCATGAATTTTACGTTGTATACTTTTGACCCATTTAAAATTACCCGCTTTTAATTGCACTTTTGCAAAACTAATGATAATTGGATCAACTCCTGCACAATAAATTGTTTTTTGGTCATCTGATAAAACAATACTAAGCACGTCAGCTCGATGTGATACATAACTCTCGTTATATGTACCCATGTTACCATCCCAAAAAGTAATTTTCCCCCGTGAATCTCCAGATATTATTGTAAAATCATCAGTAACAGCTAAGCACCAAACTATTGTTTCCTGATTATTTTGACTACGTCCTGTCACCATTTTGTGTATTGCATGTCCGGATTTAACATTCCAAATACGCACTGTATCCATACTTCCAGTGACTATATGCTGGTCTGTACAGTCGTATTTCAAACATAGTATTCGACCTTCTTGTTTGTCTAAAAGCTTTTCAAATGTAATTTCACCTTCATTCATTGCAAAAATGTTTATGTATCCTGCTTCTGTACCAACTGCTAAATGTGTTTTTGATTTGTTCACATCTAAACACCAAGCTGCACCAGATGTAACTGGAACATTATATTTTGGTCGTAAAGTATTTAAATCATGTTCTGTTACAGTTCCACTTATTTCTGCACTAAACAATCGGTTTCCACACCATGCTAATGATTCAATCCCACTTTCAACACCAGTATCTCCAACCAGTGTTTTTTCAATAAATGGTGCATATGATATATTCCATATTTCGATCGTTGCATCTGCCCTAAAAGTTTACTTTAAATTAGCGTCATAGTCTTTAGCAAATTAACTTCTATAAAATTACCTGCAAACTGCGATTTTTTTATTGGTTGGCTCATAAGACATACATGATATTGATTTTGGATATGGCTTATAAAATCCAATATTATGAACTTTACAAGAAGGCATTGTGTTAGATTTAAGAAATAAACAAAATAATCAAGTTAACATAACCCATAAACTGCACGCACATGTTCTGTTTCAACTATTTGAATATTTGACATTAATAAGCGATTGAGTGTTGATAATGATGTATCTAAAGCCTGTTTAATATCTACCTCGATAAAATTTAAAATTAACCTTAAACCTTAAGAATGAATAAATAAAAAATTCGACTGAATGAAGAAACTTTGTGCAATCTGCTATTTATCTGTGTTTTAACTGTTAATCCCGATATTCAAAAGTACATCATATCATTTATAAATCTGCATTTATTTGATATATTACATTATGATAAGGTTGTTCTACATAAACGTATGCCGTATATCATACGCAAGCGATTTAATGTGTAAAAAACGTTTTAAAATTTTAGGGTACCGACACGCTTACATGAGGCAAGTATTCGACATTGAATATTCAATAGTATTCGGTCTGGCGGCTGAGCGAGTGATTCCTCGTTGATTAGGACAAGTACTCGCTCGAGTATGTTATCTACTTAGCTACTCGGCCGAGTTACCACTGATGTTAACGTACTCAAAATATCCTATAAATGTAAAAAATACATGGAAATCATATATAATACTACTTTCATTACGACAACGTTCATGAAGAACACGGCTTAAATATTTCCTCTTTGAAAATTTTAATAATCGGTCCATTTATATTCTATTTTAAAAAGAAAACCTTTCAATAACATTTGCAGAAATAGTTTAAAGAGTTGCAATAAATAAAACCAAAGAACAAAGACATTCTTTGGTAAACCTAACAAAGATTCAAATTTTTTTAATGATTTTAATTTTTAAAAATTATGTTCAACGGATTATTTTTTTTTAATGAATAAGTTAATTAAAAATTAAGAAGTAATATCCAAATAAATTATGCGAATATTAAAGTAAGTTTGAGTTCATACTTATTTCCTTATATTATGTAATAAACCACTTATTAAAAATTTACGCAAGTCATCTATAGTGTATCACAGTGCTCAAACCTCATACGAGTTAGCGATCTTTCAAACAAAAATAGATAATGATAGATATTAAATATTCTTCCTGATTTATAATAAAATTGATTGACGTGTTGTCAACTATACATTTTTTAAAATTTAAATTTAATCACAGGAATCATGCCTGGATTTAGAACTACTCTGAAATGTATATTTGGTCCAAAATTATATAAAATTTACAGGGGATCAGCCGATCACAACAATGTAAGTTATCTAACGTTAAAGCGAATACAAAAAATGCATACAATTCTTTTTAATTTTAGAAACAGTATGAAATGTCAGGTCTCGAAAAATACGGAGATCAAATTGTGAACACGGTAGGTCAAATGAATATTGGAAATCGATTTTTTTTACTGTGTACTACTTTCTATTTCTTCATTTTTAGATGAATATTGTGTGGAATTTAAGTTTATATACATCACCAATTATTATATTGTATTTATATCGACGTAATTATTTTATGCCCGATGGCTTGTATCTGTTACTAAAATTCACTACAAGTATAGGTGTTGTATTTGCAATGTCATTGTATATGCGTGGTTGGGGACGAGCACATCAACCTGTGTATATGCAATTTTTAAAAACATTGGAAATCTATCAAAAGAAAATGACTTTCGATAATAAAAAAGCACTACAAAAGTATGATTTTGATTTTCATGCTTGGCCTGTTGAGTATCGAGCCACTGCCACACACAGGTGTGGAATTCATTTAATAAATTTGTAGATTCTACATCTGAAATGGAATGAAATTAATTGCTTTTATTAGTGAATGTTTTATAAAAATCATAAATGTATATAACAGTTAAAATAGACGTTAGTTGTTTATATACCGTAATTTTAAATTCTATCTGCGAAAAGTTTCAAACAAAGGCGTTTTTTCTAAAAAAAAAACGAATTTTTAAAATTTTTGGAATTTATGTTGATCCATGTACCTTTGGTATTATATTACAATTTAATACATAGGTTTTTGTGATAAAATTTCGTGGATTTTGAAAAAAATCAGACTCATTTGTTAATTCCAAAAGCAATTTCATTACAATCATCTTTTCACCTAAAAGTACAATTACAGAGTTTCAGCTCAATTTCCGCGGAGTAATTAATCTAACTTAATTGAGATATCATATTGTAACTTTTTTTATAGTTCACATTAAAAGAAGTGATATATTATCTTAGGCATAGAAAATAGACTTAGAGTTTCCTATCTAACTATAAAATAATATTAATCATAGAAACCAAGCAATCGTGCCGCCGGTATTTGTCTTTGTATATTTCTATGCTACAAACCTACGGAGAAGAGTCAGATATTGACAACAAAGTGTCTTTTTAAAGAATCGTCAATTTCATGGTGATATTGTTTAGTCTATCTATATTATGTCTTATATATCTATATATATTATAATGTTTGATAATTGATAAATTATTACTTATATTGATTAGCACCGACTGTTTTGCGTTTTTAATTTTTGCTAAATATTTTGTATGGCTTAACAATTTTTTCTGAAACGAATTACTATATCTTAACAATACAACTTTATAGTTTGAAAGTTGACCGAAAACACGATTTTTATTATCTTATTCTCATATAGTGGGGGAATGTGACACACATTTGTGAACAGCAGTGATAAAGAAATTTAATAAAAAGTTATATTCTATTTTGAACCAAATGTAATTTTAAAAATTATTATTTCTACATTTTCCATTCCATTTCTGATTTACAATTCGAAAATGAAAATTGAATTATGTTTTGTAATTCCTCTACTTACATTGTATTTAAAAATTATGATTTTTTGCAGTTCTGTATCAAAAGATAGTTTATTAAATTCAATAAACCGCTCTGAAACATTTTCTAGTGTTTTAACGTTACCATTTGATATAATAGCGTATTTAGCGATTCATACGTTTGGTATAAGGTTGATTTATCCAGGATCCATTGGTATTATTCAGTCACTTTTAGGTTCGTCTAATCTAAATTTTATTTATCTGAAAATATATTTAAACGAATGCATTAAAATTTTTAGCTGCTAATTTATTTCAAGGCCGAGCTCGATTGATAGAAGCTTTTAATGGTCAACGAACAAAATTACAAACATGTGATAGTAACGAAATCGATGCTATGTTTATTGACAATCGAAAGAAAACACCAATTGGTAACATTTTGTTTATATGTTCTGAAGGGAATGCTGGTTTTTATGAAATTGGTATTATGAGTACACCTATTGATGCTGGATACTCAGTATTAGGCTGGAATCATCCTGGTTTTGCAGGCAGTACCGTAAGAATTTTCCTTTTACTAGTAATATAATGTTTACTAAATATTCTAATTACTGTAGGGTCGCCCTTATCCAACTCAGGAACAAAATGCTATAAACACAGTGGTTCAATATGCTATTCATGAATTAAAATTTCCTGTTGAGAATATTGTTTTGTATGGCTGGAGTATTGGTGGATATACTACAACTTGGGCATCTGCTGCTTATCCGAATGTTCGAGGAGTGGTATGGAAATTTCGTATTGTTAGAAGGGTGATGAAATGTCAACGCGGAGTGTGGAATTTCCTAGTACTTGCAAATCAAATATTTTAGCCAAAAATTTTTTTATAAATAATTCAGAAGCGGTAATTTGACAATACGCCTGGACACTCGGCGTTTAGTTTACGGCATTGCTAATTGTTTGGAAATTCCTTCGCCCGCTGATCATACACAACCCTTAGTTGTGCAAATTTGTTTAAATGGACATTCACATTTTATATGTACGTTTATATGCAGGTATTGGATGCTTCATTTGATGATATTATGCCATTAGCTCTTCAACATATGCCTAAATCATTAGGGCCGATTGTTCGAATAGCTATTAGAAAGTTTGTTGATTTAAATAATATTGAATTTTTAAAAGAGTATCCAGGTCCCGTGTTGTTTGTTCGTCGAACAGAGGATGAAGTTATCTGTACCGAGTAAGTATTAATTTTCTTCAATAAAATAAAATTTTATCCGATGAAACAGTCAAATATATTGAAGAAAAATTGAGATAAAATTCACTGCCACTGTGAAAGTTTCAGTTGAAGTATTAGTCCTGTGATTAAGAGTTTTTAGAAGAGAATCTTCGGACCAAACTAATTGACGAAAAGTTTGGACAGTGTAGGGAATAATCCTAGGATCAAAAGTTATATAGTGCTAATATATCTTTCAGTCTGGATATGAATAATAGAGCTTGTGTAATGTGCTTCGGTGATAGTTAATAATCACCCCTAAATACAAAAAGCACCTTTTGGTAATATATAACTTTTGAAGAGGAGGGTATGATGCTTTTTTTTGCAAATTTTCATCACTATCGGTATGGTTCGACAGAATTCGGAGATATCAGTTTTATTTTACCGTTAATAATGAAACTTTATAATACGTACATAAATTTGATTTATTTTTTAGAGAAAATAATTTAGCAACAAATCGTGGAAATTTTATAGTATCGAAATTACTAATACATCGTTATCCATTAATATACGACAAAGAACAAATATCAATTTTAAATAATTATTTAGCATTAACTGGATCTGAACAAGATGCATATGTTGTCAAATATGGTTTAACTGATGAAGATGAATGTGAAGCACTTCTTCAATCCTATATTTTGCAAAATTCCAAATCGTATCCTATGCTAATTGGTGATGAAATGGATACAATAACAAAAAATAAATTAGCGTTATATTTAGCAAGAAAATACCTTAAAGATTATAAATCCAGTCATTGTACACCATTACCAGTTGAATTTTTACAACAAATTTGGGATACACCCGCAAATAATTCATCTAGTTTAAATTCTAGTTCATAGTTATTTATTTAATTTTTTTCACGTTGTTTTAAAACATCGAGAAAATTAAAATTTTGAAAATCATGTACTATAATTTAAGTTAAAGGTCGCTTTTCATATCTATATAGTAATAGGACAAATTGATCTTTTAAACCAATGATAGGATAAATTGTCTTTTAAACCAATCCATTTCTTTGTATTCATAAATAAAAATACGTAGGAATTCGTTTTTTAAAATAAATATAATACGTAAGTATTTTTATAATAAAAGACAGTGAAATTAGGCTAGAGGGTATTTCATTTGCAATTGAATGAAAACTAATTTCTTAATATTTATAGAGGCCTATATTATATACAATTATCTAAATATTGTGTTTTAGAATGGTCGTGTGTGTGCAATACAGTAATATACAATAAAACAATTGTATTATCCATAGATATCGCAGCGTGGATACTGGGTCAACTTGTTTTCTCCATCGACTCTTTTGTTCGTTTTTGTAGTCTAGCTGGTTTATTTATATTTAAATTTATTCATTCCAATCATAGCTGTAACGAATAGCGGTAAAATTTACTAATTGGAGTGGGTTTCTATACGAGAGGTTAATTTATAAATGATATCGTATGCATTAGAATATTAGGGCTGTTTGTCTCATATAGCCAAAAATATTATATTAAAATTTAATTTTTATTAATGTTCATCTTATAACAATGTGATAAAATGCGTAGAGTATATAACAGAGCTGGGGCACTAGAGGTAACAAATTTAGCAACTAAATACTGCATGTTTTTTAAAAATTGTTTAGGAAACAACTTTTGACACGTTGTTAAATCAGAATTGTCATATCAATTTTGTAATATACATTTTATATATTTTTTAAATAACTTTGCTCTATTTAATTGCTATTTTTGACATTGTCTTTATTCAACACCTAACGTATGATTCTGTACAGAGCCCTGCGCAACTATTTTCATAGCGAATTCAAGTATAATTTCTCAATAAAAACCAGAAATGATACAAAATAATGCTTTGAGAGCAATTTTATATAATATGTTAATTCGGTTTTGATGAACTATTGAATCTAAAAACTTAGTGGTTGTGTGTCTTCTAGGAGAGGAGGGTTTGAATCCATCAAAGTTTTTCCCATGCGTATATCTTTGAGTCGTAAATGAAACACAATTAGTGCAAATGTTTATAAACTAAGTCTGTAACAAACTTTATTTCAAGTTAAGACTAGAGTTATTGCGTAGATCCATACGGGCGTTTGTTACGTATGTTACGTATTGTATTGTAAATAGCTTTGTTGGTCCACAGCAGCGTAACTTTGAGGTTTATCAGCTAATAAAGATTGAGTATGTTTTGACATTGCCTATAACAAAATAAAAATAGTTAAGGTAATTATAAATTATTATGATTGATTTAAGAATTCGATGCATTGGTTGCGCTTAGTCAATGGAAGAATTTAAAAGCAAAATTATGACTTCTGAAGATATTGAGAATTGTTAAGATATAGAAAGAAGTAATCATTTTGCTTGTATTGTTTAAATGCATCCATTTTTCTGCAGAATCAAGATACATCTATCAACTATCATACTTTTATTTAAAAATTATTTGCACATTTATTTGTAAATTTATTTTATAGTATAACTACTGTTTTTGCAAAAATGATTTTTTTTGGCTAAAATCATTGTGTGAGTTTTATAACTTGTGTCAAGACTATAGCTTAACATAAATTTTTATAATCTAAATAAATCGAACAAAGTTTTTTTTTTAATTCAAGTTGTGATGATAATTATCTTAAACTTATTTGAAGATAATTGTATATTAAGGCAGGGTATTAACGTTAAGGCCATCCTGATCTATTGAATCTAAGAACATTCATGTATACATGGTGAAACATAGTTATACAATCATGCTTTTACGCATGAAATCGACTAACATCGATGGAATAAATAATATTTTTTTAAATTTCTAGTCAGCAAGCGTCACAGCGTCTAGTTAAAACTTAACGTTTACTTACTAATTTGTAATAAATGATTCTCATTTTATTAGAAAAGACGACTGGTGAATTTCTATCAAAGCGACGAGGTGATGCGAAGGCATAGAATATTTCCAAATTTGAACTAATTTAATAATCGTTATAGTTATTTTCTTTAGAGTTGATTTTTGCATAGACTCAACTAAACTGTGTCATATGTAATATAGAAGATCTCAAAGCCAATAAATTTTGGATATCTAACCTAAATTTTCATTTGAATAAAAATGTTATTAAAAAATTCGCGAACAAAATGTTTGTAATAGATTATCTATTTGTTGGGCTTTTTCGTTCTAAAATTTTTGATCGATCAGAATGATTTTGAAAAAAAAAGACCATCCCGCCTTAATTAATTGGCTATTACAATAATAAATATTTTATTATTATCGCTTTTGTGAATGTAAAATAATTTGATTGTGATTCGTAATTTACCAATTCATTAAACTTGTATTGTGTATGGGGTTCCCTTATAATGTTACTGCATTTAAAATTTAATTTTTCAACTTTATTTTTTTATATTTTTTTGTAATTTAATTAATATTGATTTATTGGATTTTAAATATGATGTTTGGGTTGTATTAGGTATTTATTATTTAATGACAACGATAAAAAGAATCATTGTTTTTCATTATGGAATTTGTGAATTTATTTGTTATATTTCAAATAATTAGTGAAATAAGAAAAATGTATCATATTATTTTTGGATAAGAGGCATTAAATTACAGTAAATAATCATTTAATTTAATTTGCAGCACTTGTATTTAGAAAAATTGTACTATTCCTTATTTATTTATCTAGATAAAAAAATTTAATAGCAATTTTAGACAAAATAGAGCAATCTTAAATTTACTCTTGATACTATTTCGTTCTCCTCTTCTCTGAGTTTGTCTAAAATGAAAAATTTTTACAAATTATAAAGGAAGTCGAATCGCCTTTTCCTCATTACAATAATAAACGGCTTTCGATTAAGAATTCTAGAACAGAATTTTAAATACTTGCTGTTATAAGCTTTATTTGAAGATGAAATTTGAAAAGAGTTTAATATGGAATTATTTATCCGTAGTAAAGTCATGAAAGGCAAAGAAACACAGTTATGAAACATAACTATTTTTAATTAGGTTCCAAGCGCGATAGTAAAAAAGCCGCATTTTTTAAAATTGTAAATAATAGGTTATTGGTTAATTTCTGAACATCCTACGGTCTTATTAAATGTTTCCATGTGGTAAAATTATACTTTACTAGATTTTCAGAATAATGATTAATGTTTTTTTAAAATTCGAATACTAGAAAATTATTTTAAGGCATAAAATTTACCCTGTTTCGACACTTTTCCCTTATAGGTTAAATTAATAAATTGTCTTTAAGTGGGGTATAAATTTTATTCAGATTTTAATAAATAGAAAAAAATAATTAGCGTGAAAATGTCAGAATCCGATGGCGGGCAAATCGATGTACTATTTTTTTTAAGAGTGATTATCCAGAGCAGTTATTGACATAAAGGAGTGTGCTTCTAATAAGCTGTTGACTTACATGTAATATACATTGTATTTCTTACAATTTTCGTGCTCACATAATAGTACGGAAGACTTGTTGAAGCGTTTTTCTGGGAAAAAATTAAGATAAAATAAAAAATTCGATTTCAAACCATTTGGATAAGTATTTTTTGAGTTATTTGGGTGCGAAAATTGAAAGAAATACAATTCATGTTATATGTAATTTTAGTCAACAGCTTGTTAAAAGCATACTTATTTATGTCAATAACAGCTCTGGATAATCGTTCTAAAAGCCCATGTCAACAGACCGTTTTCTGTCAATTAGAGCCATAAAGGAAGTACTCATCCAAAAACGATAGTCATCGTAAAAATTTATCGCCGATAACGTCAAACCTGTGAAAAAAATAAATACACAAATTTTGAATATGTGGAAAAGCTGTGAACTTTGAGTCAGCTTTGTAACACTGGGCGAATATTTATAATTGTTACATAAATAAATTTATTTTATTACTATGTAGGCGTTTGGGGATTGATTGTAGGCGTAAATAAAAAATATAACTTAATTGCCTAGGATAATAACTACAAATGGAGAATAATTTTATGGGTCATGGTTAGTGTGAGTAGGTAGGTATATGTGATGTTATAATGTTACTTTGTGAATAATATTGGCACTATTCCGAATATGAAGAGTTTACATAATGTACAGAGCGCACGAATAACTAAATATAAAAAACAAGTAATTAAAAAAAAAAATTAAATTAAATAAATAAGTGAAACATACAATATTTAGAAAATAGGTAGTATGCTAAGGTTTATTTATACATATAAATTTACCCTAAAAAATAATTCGGGATTATGATTTTGACGTGACTTATGTGACTTCAGTCTTCCCTGAGATTTCTCATTCATAATTACTCATAGAAATAACGATTTGGATGCTTTTTTATTAAAATTAAAAATTGGATATATTCATTTATATCATAATGAATTCAAAACTAAGACATTAGTATATGGCACCTATAGTATCCTTTTGGTGCCACCTCTACAATAAAGAAAATTTATAATGTAATATATATTCAGACCCAAAAAACTTCCCTACCTGAATCTTCCATGTATATACAAAATTACAAAATACTCTAATTTTATGGTGTATTTTAAAATTTATTCAGTTTAAAATGGAAGTATACTTTATAGATTAAATCTGATAAATACCTTAAGGGGGGTTATAAACACCTGCTATAAGGTCACTCCTTTATGTAATATCTTTCAATTTTCGTGCACGTTCTTCAAATGTAAACTTATTATTCAAATGTAAGAAAACTTGGTATGCACAATCTTGATATAAAAACGGAACACGTGTCGAAGAGATTTTTATTATCGACAATAATTTATAAAGTTTTATTTTATATTTAGAAATGTTTTTTCCCGGAAAACTCTTCGACAAGCCCTCCGTTTCATGTTAATATTGTGCATATCAAATTTCAAAATATTTGGATAAGTATTTTTTGAGTTATTTGGCCGCGAATATTGAAAGCTCTTAACCAATAATAATTGTCCAAATTTCAAAACATTTGGGTAACTATTTTTTGAGTTAATTGTGTGCGAAAATTGAAAGATTTTACATAAGGTGTGTGCTTTTAGTTATTGCTCGCAGTGTAGAAGTCCCACTATTTTATCTTTAGCTTGTATAATTGAAATAGATCTAAAGATATGTTATTATATTATTATATAATAATATATCTAATAATATTATAACATTTTTATAATATTATATATAATTATATATAATAATCAAATTATATTAAAAAGAAAACGCATTTGATACATTTGATAACATATTTGATAAAACATGAATGCGATTTCAACAGAAAAATTCTTGATTTTGTAAGGACTAGTTGGCGATTGAGATTTTTATTACGCTAACAATTACATATTTTTTTGTTAACCCATTTTTAATTAATGGTGTCCCAATTTTGCATAATTTTATTATCTAACTTCTGATTAATAGAAAATTAGTTAATATTTTAGGCTAAAATTTTCATGTAACATAAAGTTTATAAAATCTAAATTTGTTTTTACGGTCGTAACTTTTATGTAGTATGTACTAAATTTCGTATATTTATTCTATGTATAGTTCGTAATTTTAGAAAAACTATTATATACCTAGAAAATAAATATGTTTAAAATATTATGATGTAGAACTATTTAATAACCAACGACGATAATAAAATAGCACTGTTGTGTATAAATAAAGATATAATGTAGGTAGGCGTCGTGTCACTAACAGCTCAGATGTACAGCAGATGTAGTTTATGAAACGCGATGTCATATTTCTCGAATATAAAATCTATACATAAGAACATTTGGCACACTAAATGAAAAGTGAAAAATGTGGAAAATACACAAGTTAAAAAAATAATTTATAATGAAAATTAACAAATGTTTTAGCTTGATAGGAAGATTTTCTTTACGTCCGTTTTTAAAGGAATTTATTATCAAAATCATCATTTATGATGAAAATTTTAATTCCGTTTAAGCTGAGAAGGGATGCTGTTTTGATGCCAGTTATCAAAAGCTGGTAGGTATTAAGGGTAAAATATTTTGGAAATGATGAAAATATACGGTTTTGGATATGGGATATATTTACAACCCAGATTTGCATATTTTCTTGCCTTCTAGACGAAAAAGAAATTGAGTCAAATTTTTTCGAGATAATATACATCTGTACATAAATACAATTATTTACACTATTTTATTAATGTATAACTTATATACGAACATTGCACATAGTTTTGTGTTATATGTACAACAATGTGGTAGTTTCTACATGGATATGCAGATCTGCGAATTTTTATCATATTTTTACCTACATAATACAAAACAGAGTTTTCTTTCTCACTTCGCTTGCAACACTTAAATAGAATGAACTGTTTAAATTAAGTGACTATAAAAATCTGGGGAGGGGGCTAACAGAAAACATACATTTTTCTATTACACCAAAATCGAACAAAGCGTATCAAACATAGATAATGAGATAATGTAGATAGATAAATACATAGACAGGTAGTAATAATTGAAATATAAAATTATTATTATTAATTAAGTATATAATAAATGAAGTATAAAATTATCTAGGAAAACATACGTCTCACTTCGTTTGGTCACTCGATCGATGGCTAAATAAACCAGAAATATAATAATCTTCAAATTCGACCATAATCACTCAAAAGTGAATCTAACTTGCTTTAAACATAACAATATATATTGCGTGCCTTTAAACAAAATAGTATAATAAAGAAAATAGTATATTTGCGTGTGTATGGTAGTGTGTGTAATATAAGCCACACCACACTTATATATGTATGTGTCATAGTGTGTATAATGGTTTTTGTATTGATTATATTATTTTTTCCATAATAAAAAAAAATAAATAAATAAATTGAGCATTATCCAGGTCTACTCTATATAAACTATAAGTGTGCCAAATTTCACACTCCTCTGTCTGCCCAATTTTCGTTAAAAGGGGTACAAAGTTTTTGCATCACTTATTAATATACAGATTTTTCAAAAAATTAGTTGATTAGTTTAAAAAAAATTAGTTGATTAGACATTTAAAAAAAAATTTATAATATTTATCCAGCTGAATCAGTGATTGGTAGAATAAAGTTTTGTATACATATTCATAGAAAGATAATAGAAGCAATTTTAAATGAACTCTTTCTTTCTAATACCATGTAACAATATTCTCTTAAACGAAGTATATGCATGAACTTAAGTATGAAGAAGGTATAGGTAGGTATATATAGATAGATAATATGTTATGTATTATCTATCCATCTATGGGTAGATACCCTTCCGTTATCGATACAAACAATCCATTCATTAAACTGAAACGTTAAAGTAAGTTTGTAACTTTTGTATTTCAAATAGTTCGATTTTAATAAACCTATCCATCGTATCTCCATTAAATCGTATGCAGAGTTAAGGAGTATTATGTTTTTGATAGAGCACAAATAACTTAAAAAATAATTAATAAATGTACAGAAATTTGACATGCAAAATCATGACATATCGAAAACTTTTTCGCAAAATTTGATTTTTACTTAACAAATATTTTTCGAGATAAACTCTATTCTATACACCCTCCGTTTTCGAGTCAAGCTTGTGCATATCAAATTTCATAAAGTTTGGATAATTATATTTGAGTTATCTATGTGCGAAAATTGAAATAAATACTATATATCTACCTTATTCCTTCCATAAGGTAAGGAAAGAAAATAAAATTGTAAAACCAGTACCATCGACTATATTTGTTATACTAACTCGAACAGATGATATAAAAATTTTCATAATGAAAGTTGGCTTTTATAGTTTTTAACTGAACAATTTGATGACAGTGTGGCAGGACACGGTAGCTTCTAGAGTATACTAATCGATAACTCAGAGAGGAACGTCTAGTTTATTATAGTTTTTTATTACATAGTTCTTTTCTTAACTACCACAAATTTCTAGTGTTTAAAAAAAAATTTCATATTTGTCTTATATAGACTACATTTTTTAAATGCCTTAAAAAAGTATACTTTAAATTTACATCAAAGGAAAGAAAATGAAAGACAAAATTAATTAAAAAAAGAAAAGTGAGAAATCAAGAAACGCATAGGATAAGAAGAAAATGATAGCATAAAGTAAGGAACAAAATTTAAAAGAAAAGTAAAAAATCTAAGCAGGAGACATATATTCAACAATAATTATTGTATAATATATCGATGTCGCATTGGCCAATTAAGAGGTACAAAAATACCAAATTTCAAATACATTTTTTCCTATTGTATTTATAATTTCTAAATTTCATGCCAAAATTCGATTTTAAATCGTTTATATCTCATAAACGGAGCATTTAAAAATAAAGAAAGTTTATTTTTGTCCCACTTACACAAAAAAATCATTAAAATGACTTCATAACTTATACTTTAATAATATGTTAGGGAGGTCGTAACAAAAATTGGACCAACAATTGCTCCGGTCAAAGAGAATCCGTTGGATTGGGCAACATCCACATTTTTAAGATTTGATCCATTCTTAACACAAATCCGTTGCCAAAATGCGGTCCTCGATTTTGTATACTGAAGTACTTTCAGATCCCCCTCTATACTTGCAAGTAAAATTTTTTATTTATGTTATATTTTTTTCAGCTTTTCCATATTTTATTTATATTTTGCTTTGTTGCATTAAATATCAAGGCATTTTAATTGCTTGTTTTAAACAACAATACGTGTATGAATTGTATGTCCTACATATTACGAGAAAAATATTTTTTTTTGTATTTTATAGGTTGTTAACTTTCTTATAAAAGAAATTATTTAAATTGTCCCGAAAATCAAAACTGGGAATGACAAACACCCATTTCGCTGTATTTTCTACTCTGTTGTAGAAAATTAACAAATACTAGTGGACTCTAGTTCTGATCCGCACAAATTTAATATAGTGAGAAACAACAAATAATCTCCATGCAATTCTGAAGCATCAAGTATTGGATTACATCTATGTTTTTCTCTTCTCAATCTATACTTAAACGCGATTTACCCTCATGAATTTCTTATGCTACGTTTCTTTCTCCAAGTGTTCTTATAGTTTTCTATTCCAATATCTCGAGTTTTAATGAAGAAAGAGGGTTCAGGTCTCTACGATCATCGTAGTTTGGCTCTGCGTTCATCCTGTTTATCAGGGAAAAGCATTTTATATGTATGGATTTGAAATACGTTGATTCATACAACTTTACCCCCTATTTTCACCCTCTTTGGGGTAGAATTTCGCGTTCAACTTTTCATCAATTTTTTTAATATATAGATTACTGCTTTCCTCGATATAGTACCTTTCCTTGATCTTTTCTTGGTATTGATAAACATGCAATGCTTGATTTTCATTAAGAAAATTACATGTCATTATGAATGTATTAATTACACATAAAATCGCGCCTAAATGTTTGTGGAATTTTCACGATAGTCAGTATCGAAAAACATTTTGAAATCATAAATTTGACTTACTAAATGAAATTTATGAATTATTTTTCATAGAAATTTTGTAAACGGTTTTCTAATAAAAAAGTTAATATATTTTATTTAAATTTTAACGATTGGAAGTTAAAACTTTGGTCAATTTAAGTTTAAAAAAAAACGAACAGAGTTATATTTAATATCTACTCATTTTCAAATTGAAATGTATGCGACCACAAACTATGCAATTATTCTTTTGATTAGTTATAAAAGTGTTTAGGATTAAGCGAAAGATTATCTTGTTTCCACTTTAGCTCGCACGCTGTATGATGAGATGTTAGTTTGTTTAAATATAGGAAAATATATCTTCAAATATGTAGTCAACATCATTGAATGGATTTCTGCTGGGGACCAAAGTATAGTAGAAAATATTTTCTACACGTACTTCCACGCTTCATCACGCATGTTATCCTTACTCCTATGTATATATTATATCAGGAGTGACCAACATGTGTATACAAAAGATCTTTTATTATTAACATGTCTCATGATCGACCCCTTGCCATACCCATAATCTACCGTGTGAAATGAGTGATATACACGTTTAAGTACACGCTTTTAGTAACACAAATATTCGAATCTGGTTTTTTTTGTTATATTCTTACGCTTGTTTTAAAAATATAGCTTTATAAAGAAAATACATAATCTACATTCATTCCGAGCCAGGGACAGCTTTTAACTTTTAAACTTAATTTGTATACTCGAAATATATAATATATTAGAGTATATTAATTTTATTAGTCTAAAATTTGTAACGCTACCTAATATTGACGGCACAAACAAAATTTTGGTGTAGGTGTTCATAGAAACACCTAATTAGTGCTCAAATTTGGTTAATTAACACATATAGGTAATAACAATACAGATTATTATACATATATACATATATAACTGTATAGATTGGATATTTATATAATTTTATGATTGCTAATTTAAAAAAGTCCAAACAATAAAACCCAATCATATGTCGGATATCTAAACAATTAACTGTTGATAACTGTTAGTTATCTTCACTTGTTTTATTAATAATTTTTATGAGAGTTCCAAAAAGTTGTAATATCATTAGTTCGTAAATATGAAAGACACTGATGGTGAATTTGTTTTTAATATTTCAATTGCGCGATTTAATTGCATACTCGAAATTGATATATTAAGAAATATAAAAATCTAGTATAGATAGGACATGCGTCCAACAAGAAAATAGAATTTTGTCTGTGCTGACGGTTGCTAATGTAGGTGGGACAAAATAATCTTTAGACAAACTTAAAAAATATACACGGATGTCTGTCTAAAAATATCTAAGTCTTTATTCAAATCATAGCCTGTAGTCTGTACAGTCGACATGTTGGCCACCCCTGTTATATTCTATATATACCATGATAACAGTTTCTACTTGAACGGTCATAAAAACTGTCGGTTTCGTTCACGTTTTGTTTGTTCCTTGTTGTTGTTGGTGCCACTATATCGCATCAACGCGACAGCATGCGTTTCGGTTATTGAATATGACCGTTTGACTACTGAATGTAACATTTTTATAGTATTACAAAAAATTAGGCTACGAATGCCAGTCACACTATATCTATTAATTAAGTAATTTTTTAATAAAATTTTTTTGTAGTTGTAAATCGATGTTCTATAAGTATATGTGAGCCATTTGACTGCATGGTTTACTGTTATTCTTTTGTCGGGATATATACAAGGTCCGCGCTATACGGTGGGTGCATCAAAACATTCCAAACAAGTTCGGCCATTTTTCGGCGGCTTATCAAAAATGGATGTGGCTTAACGTTGCCGTGGACTAACTGTAATGTAAAAATAAAAAAAGTCAAATTGAACAACATAATAATAAGTAAAAAAACTCAAGTTTTACAATCAATTGTAACAAAAATTTATGTGCCATGCCATACCGTTTCCTATTATTTATATATTCGTTTTCTATAATATAAACAAATGTAGGCTATTACTATTGTTTATATTACATTGTTTAACATGTTGCCTATTCACGATATTTTTGGCAATGATTTTCGAATACATTTTGTTTGTATCTTCTTAATATGATCTTTTTCAATAGTTAATTACAATATAAATTAGCTGACGTAGGCATGTATACATGTCGTAATAAAAATTTATTTTCGGTTTACATTGTTATTGGCTTGGTAAAATTCAGAATGAGAAATTTACAAAAAGGACATAACTTTCACGCACAAATAAATCATAAAATAATTATCCAAATGTAATGAAATTTAGTGTGGCCAGACTTGACATGAAAACAGCGTACTTTTTCCCATAAAAAATTTTTAAAGAAAAAGTTAAAATTTAAAAAATTTTTTAAAATACGTTTAAATGTCCTTTTTCCAGAACCTTATACCGCATTTTTGGTATAGCTGTCATCACCAGATTGCTTGCGGAACTGATTATCGAAGAGACTACATAAAACTGGAGGTGAGAAAAACTGCCACGCTTTAAGTCAACTCAAACTTTCATCTGCCATTCTTCAAATCAGTAAATCCCAAAAACCCTGACCCACAGTATTATTTGTTTTTGATGATTATATACAAAGCCATATTTGAAGTTCCTATCTTTAAAAAAAATATCGTAGTTGTATAATATTGTAAGTGTGAATACCCAAAATAAAAAACCAAAAACCCACCATTATTTACTTATATTCATTAGTGAAAATAATTCGTATTTTGTTTTTAACATCAAAGATCAAAGACTTTCATGCACAGTACACCATTCCCCTTAAAGTTGAAATTTCCAAAAATCATTTTTAGCGGATTCCAATTTATTAAGTATAAAATTTATCTATATTCCAAATTACAGCTTCCAAGCAAGATTTGGTAGTTCTGGCTATTCGTTGATAGTCAGTTATTACATAGTAATAGCTAGAATATTCATTTTAGCCGTAGCATATATAAAGTTAATATTATTTATTATTTAAACTATTATATATAAGCTAACATTAGGATAACGACTAATGACCGTACAAATTCAGGTTTACTTGAAAATACAACATTCAAACAAAAAGTAATTAATAAAGATAGATAGGATAAAATTTTATGTTTCTCAAAAATAGGAGTCAGTATTAAACTTGTTAATGGTATAATAGTTCACTCATCTGTTAGAAATTCATAGAAAATGAAATAAAAACATTAATTTTTGACATTGTTTTATTTGAAGATAAAAGCTAAAGTTAAATACATACATTTTTGAACGTTTCAATTTGATCTAAATTCTCCTCCTGGACATGCAGAAGCCTGGCAAACTTTCTTATCCTTCCTTTTATACATATCTCTATAATAAGCCGATGTATATTTGCGCATCTTATTTATTTTTAGAGGTTGAGTGCGAATTTTTCATGCTAATGTTGAAATTACGTTCATTATAACTATTAACCATAATTTTAATCATAAATAAAAAAAATTTGTGAGACAAGGAGACTTTGAATAGAATATTATAGAATATTTCGTATAGGATTCACATTGAAATTCTTTTGAACATTCAAAAAATGATAAAATAAATTAAATTTTATTGATAAGGCATGATACAACTAAAAAATAACCAGAAAAGTAATGATTTTATTTGTGGTACTAAAACAAAATTAATTGATTTGTTTTTTGTGACGTCACAAGGTTTTAAATAATTAATTTTTTGAAATCTTAGTAAAATTTTAACCGATTTTGGGTAATGCTTTCCATTTATAAAAAATCAGCGATACAATAACAACATTAGTTTTTGTGTTTTTTTGACGTCACCAGGATTAAAAAAGTTAATTTTTTCGATATCTAGGTCAAATTTTAACTGATTTGACTGAAATTTTTTTTTGAAACCTACTAATTTTGGGTCAAACATTTTATTTTTATCATAATAAATTCGCTTTCTTTAACCCTGATATGAAATATCGTAATTTGGCTCATAATATCTTGGTATTTGTTTAAGACATGTTTAATATAACCTAAAATTTGAAAAATTTTACCCCAATTTCGTAGGATTACATATTTTGTTTGTTATAATTGAATAAAAATCAAGCGTTATAGAGTAAATTTAATTTTTTTGGTTTCTGTGACGACAACAGGTTTAAAAAAATTAATTTTTTCGATATCAAGTTTTTACCGATTTGAGTGAAACCTACTAATTTTTCAAGCCTTACATTTTTATCATACTAAATTCGATTTCTTTAACCCTTATATGAAATTTCGTAACCTGGCTCATAATATCTTGATATTTTTTATAGGTATGTTTAAATAAACAAAAAAATAAAATAAAAAAAAAAAATAAAATTGAAAAATATGACCCAAATTTGGTACGATTACATATTTTGTTTGTCAAAATCGGATGAAAATTGAGCGTTATTGTTCGATTTAGTAAAATAGGCGCCTATTGAGAGTAGAAAAACTACTAGTGAATAACATCCTTTGAATATATATATATGTATTTTTGCCATAGCAAGCAAATAATAGAAATATTCTATTTTATAATATTATATGCTTTGCTATGATTCTGTAACAATTGACCATGACCTAGAAAACTTATAGAGTAAAAACAAATATAACGGCCGCTGGCGCCACAAAATACCACCAAACACATCATTCATAACATTTAACAACCTGTATTTCTAAGTTTAAAGAGAGTAAATGCTATGAAATTTCTATTTATTTTTCTCTTTGAAATGTGAACAACGCTTTTCCTTTCCGTATATCAGAAAATCAATTATAAATATTAGTGCAGATAATTTGGACAATAAATATTAATTTGAATATTTGTTGTTTTTTTGTTGTAGATTTATTATTTGTTCTTCTACCAAAGTAATAAACAAAACTTGGACAAAACGTTTTAATAAAAATTTTAACAAAAATTAGAGTCTATAACTCCGGAGATTTAATTTTTAATTTCGATCAAACTCCGTTAATTCACACCTAAGAGTCGTAGCGTATTGTGGTATAGCTTATAATAGGGTATAAAATAAATTATTTATTAAATCCACTTGGTAATTCTCGAGGAATACACACAAAAATATTAAAACCTCTTTAGCTGTGTTATATTAGTATAGAACAATCATAGCCGTTGGCTCATTTTTTATACAATGTCTTGTCGATAATTATCTTTAGTTATAGAATTTGATAAAATATAATTTTCATCCGGTAAACAGATCTTAGATCGAAGCGTCTTAGATCCACGTATCATTAGTATCCTACTCGTATTGTCCAATACATTTTTTCTACCAGTGAGCAGGTGACTACTACCCGTTTACAAACCACCTAATTTTAAACAGTAAGAGATAGATGAAAAGAGTCTGAGGAAGATAAAACACATGTTTGAGTCATTTTTTTAAAAGCTCTTTACATTTCGCAATATGTGCTGAAAGCCATTTAACCAGAGTAAATTTTGATGGGTCCTTGACCCACATGACACAATTCAACTAACGATAATACAATTTACTCTACTGGCACACTTAAAGACGCTCTTTAAGTCTAAAATACACACCTAATTTCAGAATGTTATCTCACTTGAGATAAAATATTTTGTTTATGATTACCCATGTTCGTTTGTTGGTAATGGGAAAACTTATCTTATTTTATGAGATTATTTATTTAAAATGGCACCATGTAGATGGCAAAGTTTACGAATCGCGCAGTTTTGTACATCCGTGTTCTCTAAAAAACGAGTAACAGTTAGTTAATTTAATATAATATTTTTGAATTGCTATGTAATTTTCAATAATAAATCATGTCTTCTGCATGGATACCTGAAGATAAAATATATTATTACTTATAAAAAGTAAAATTTATTCCTAACCTTATAAGGGAAGTTATTGGAATAGGTTGGAAAATAAAAAACCATGTATGACAAGATATTTAGACTCTACATAATTCCAGCTGAAATACAGTTAATTAACACATTGTATAATGAATACCATTGTATAATAAATGTGTATTATAATTAATATAATAATAGTTGTAATACACTTTATTTTCCATGCAACATTCATATAAGAAAGTTCGTGGCGCAACAATATTGCGTTTCACCCTTTACGACTAGTTATTACATTGTCATTACAAATAGAATAAAATGAAAATGATTTTGAATACTTTATGATCTACAATGACAAGATCATACACTTATTAAAATATAAAACTCTGATCCACCACGTCGTTACTGGAGTATTTACAACCAATTCATGACATTAAGTTTGTAGGTACGTTTAGCCTTTAAAGGAAAAGTAATAACAATTTTGTATGCATTTTATGTAGACAATAATTGGTGTCAAAAAAATTGACAAAAAAGTTATAAATATTTCTAAATTAAAAATTTAAATTTCCTTGTCTCCAATTACTTTTCGAAGCAAATGGTTAGGAATCTTAAGTTGGGAGATTACTAGCGCTGATTTCCAAAGGTAACTGGCTACAGGGAAATAATTTAATTTTTAAGCTTAGAATTCTGATTTGGATTTTTGAAGTGAGTTATGTTTGTTTACGAAGAATTTTTATTTCTGATTAATATATTATACACAACCACGGAAAATGTCCTTGACTGATACACAATGACCGAAAATTCACGCAATAATATAAAAATGAAAAGAGAAAATCTTTGAAACCATTTTCGCGAGAAACGTGAGAAACCTGAAATCACTTAAATAAAGTCAGCCACCTGCTAGGTCCCTTACTTACTCGTCTTTGGAGCATCACTCACTCAAATATAAAATTTGGATATTATAGATCTTTTGGGTTGTATGAATTGTTCCCATAATGGATGGCTCCAGAGTTTCAGATCCAAACATTCTGTATTTAACATTCTGGAAATTTCTAAAACGTAGAAGTAGGATTTTGTTGCGATACAAAAATTTAAATTAAGCGTGGAAGATTCAGGTTGTCGTGTTTTGTGTTTATTTGAGTATACCTTATCTATGTTACCTATTAAATTTCATAATAAAATTAATAAGAGTGATATTATTACATACCAAAGATACTGCATGAGAACATACTATACGTAAACCTTGTAAAGTTTATGTTTAATTTAGAATTTAACTCCTTTTTATTTCTTTATTTTTGTTTGAATGTTATTGTAACCATTTTATCCTTCAAAGTTTAAAAATTAATGAAGTTTTACTTCATAGTTAGGTTGTTATTCACGTATCATTATTTCTAATTACATTAATTTTAATGTATTTACTTTAAATAAGTTTTCAGATGCTAATTAAATTAGGGAAAAAATACGTATTTGGTTTGTCAGAAAATGGGTTACATACATTTTTGTATCATCATAAATTATGTCATATAATATATAACCATTCGCGTTGAATTTATCTTTTATAGGTTAGATCAATGATTTTCTGATTAAGTAAATTTTTTAATTCAAAAATAACAGTAAATGTTATTTTCTATTAAGGCAATATGATATATTTTATTGGTATCGTAAGCTAAAAGCTTGTTTGCATGAATTTTGAATTATAATGATCATCAAGATAACTCGAAAAAGATAATGAGAGCTACTAATTTGATGGCGTATTCTATACCGAATAAATAAGTTCGTAAATGAGCAAAATCGATCTATTGGGTACAATTGGAATCCATGACCCAACTTTTAAAACACAAAAGTTTGAAGAAATATTCAAGAGTAAAAAATTTGTTTCTAGCAAAAACCCTATGTTTGAAACATTTTTTCGTGAGCTGTTTATGTTTACCACGATATTTGCTTACATTTATATTAACTCATGGATTGTATATTTGGACTATTTAAATAATTAACACTGCAAGTTGTTATCGTTTCGTTTTCTTGGAAAGTAAGAAATTTTTAAGATTATTTTGAAACGGAAAAGATTTTGGAGTACAAGGTTTCTACTTTTCTAGGTGATTACAATCAATTTTCACTGCGCGTGATACCGTATAGTACTTATGTCTTTGTTAGCGGAACTTTATTTATTTTGGATATCATTCACAGTTTTTGGGTTCGATGTACATTTCCTGTGATAAATCTATTCACCTAAAACGTACATACATTTTTTAAAATGTTATTTTACCAGCATTGAAATTATTCTAATATTTAGGGAGCATTAATTTCTAGTTTTCGAGCTGAAAACATTGCTTGTATCAGAAGACTAAAATGACCCATGTTGTATGGTATTTTGAATATAATCCGCTGAATACATACGTTGTATTTTTAAAAATTGATTTATGAATATTTTCCCTCGTTATGTTTTTTTTTTTAGGAAAGATACATCTTTTTCATGACACGACTACAATATTTTCAAAATATGTTAAAATCAATATTGCCACTTTTAAACTGGGGAATGTATTATTAAATAAAAAATTCCTGAAAATACCAGCGTCTCTCAATATTTTTGTAGAATGTTATTAAAATTTTTTTTTGAAATTTTAATATTATTATCTTGATCCTATACACCTCTTTAGATAGTAAATGTAAATAGTTTATAAAAAATTTTCATATAAAACATTGTTTTTAGAGAAAGTAACTTGTTGTATTTGAACTTTATTTCGATTTTTTATGGTTTTAAATAGGGTCATGCATCCATGGAATCTAATTGACCGATTTTGATCGGATAATATAAAAATTTGCTTTTTCGACAAAATTCATTATTGCAAATAATACAATTTTCAAAATCAATATGGAGAGCTTTTAAATTAAAAAAGTTCATTCTACTTTACGCTCTATTCAAGCTTTTATTGATGGCGTATGTAAAAATCCAGACATGACAAATACATTGTCAGTTATTAAAATGATACCAAATTCTTCAGTATTCCCAAGCAATAGAGGGTATCTAGGGAACTGACTTTATTTACTACAAGAAAGCGTGTTCTTCAATTAACAGTTAACAATTATTATTGTTAAATTAAATTTCTTGTTCGAATTTTATTCTCAAATTATTCTAACGTCTTAACTTTCGAATCAAATTCAATATTACATAAAATTCGAACTGTATCAAGATGATGATCACATTAAAATTTTAATTTCCCTTTTGTACTTTAAAATGGTTATAAACTTTTTATGTTTGTAAACCCATATAGACAATGTGTTGTAATTGTATATATACATGCAATTATATTAAAACGATTGTTGTAACAATTCCCTTATGAATATTGAATTAACTAACAACAATAATATACCTACCTACACAACATAACATTTATTGTCTCTTCAAGTCACTTGCCCAGGTACGATACTATGTAGGTGGTTTATCTCTTTATATTTTAGCGGTGCAGGCCAAAAAAGTCGCATGAAATTTAGAGCTGATTTATCAAGGACGGTTGTCAAGATGAACGTTTTGTTTGTTGTTTGCATATTTACTACTAGTAGTTCTGTTAGCTTTAGATAGTTTACTCAAAAATAAACTAAAGACCTCATCCTACCTAACAAGGAGAAAATTTTTTTTCAAATTTTTTCAAAAGAAAGTTGCGGATACAATTAAAAATTACAGGTTTTCCTATTTCTGCTAATTTTATTTCACATCGATTGCAATGACAAAATCCTGAATGCGATAAACAAGTATACTAAATTTCATCAAAAACGAACAAATCGTTCAAAAATGTTGTATTTTTAAGTTGCAAGCAATTTTCAAATGTTTTTTTCGCATCATCGAATTTTTTTCGAAAAATTTTATTTTTATAGTTTTTTTGTTCATAAATTTTAAAACGCAAGTAGAAGCCAAGAAAAATTATATTTGAAACGACATTTTTTTACTGTTTTTCGTTATTAAATCGCTTATAAAACACCAATATTTTTCGAAAATAATTTAAGATCTCAAAATCGGCCATAGTAAAAACTTCCCATCGGGAAATTAAATATAAGTTATTAATTATCGTGGAAATTGTCTCCAATCACAGTACGAAATATTTTTGAAAGTCAGCTTAACATAAAACAAAATGTTTTAGTCTGATATAAATGAAATGCCACTAAGTTTTTACAAATTTTGTACATTCATTACCAAAATTTTAATAATCTTTTTAAGTTTCACCACTCACCTAGTAGGTTGTAATTCTCTTCTTATTGCATGCAGTTAGTTATTTACAATTGTTTTTGTCAATGTTTTGTACATCGTTGTTTGTTGTACAATGTAAATAATAATTTAGGTTCTTACTTTGCATAACATCTTTTTTATGCTTTAGAATAAAGGTGAGCTTAGACTGTAAACAAATGTCATTCATATACACAAATAAGAAATGTAATAACTTTGTTTATTAAATTTCTGAATATCTTGTTTTATTTTCAGTTTAAATTATTCAGTTATCAGGTGTCAATGGTTCTGTCGATGAGACATAGCTTGCAACAAAAATGTAAACATGAGGCTAAATTTTTGACATTTTTAAAATGCATTAGATCAAAAATTACGTAATACTGAGGTATAACCTCCGTTCTTCAGACATATACGTCTACAATAGAGGAAACCCACATCATTATTCTTAATCTTTATTTAAACTACACCCGATTTTACATTACAATTAAATTTATGATGTGGGTGGAATGGGTTACTTTGTTGTTATCCAAGGGACGACTGTGTAATCAATCAAGCACCCCGTTAATTATAATCGAATACCCAATTGCTGCCTGTATTCGAACCTGGAACTTCTTAGACTAAGTAGCTAGACGTTTGAGGGTGTTAGTGCCATTACTCGCTATACTACTGACCTGGATGATTATGTATAACTTTTTTGATTAATTTCATTTCTTTGAAAATTATGTATAACTTCTTTGTGCATAAAATTCAACTTTTGTTCTTAATGCTTTAAACACCTTTTGATGAATGAAGATAATATTTACTAAAATTTTTTTTAAAGTTGGAAACAGTACTTCAATAATGAAAACATCAAACGAGTGATATTAAAAAATGTCAGCCTATAGAAGGAATTTAATCAAAAATTGTGTCCAAGTCAGTTGAAACTCATACGTCAAAATGTATATTAATCTTATCCAAGGATACATTGCCTCAATTGGCCAGGTTTTAGCATCCTTGAGTGTTTACTATCTGCGTATAAAAATTAATTATAATTATATAAACTTTTGAAATTTTTGAAGTTTATACCAATAAATATAGCGCTCGATATCTTATGCTTAATACTTGATCGATATCATATGCATTCGTATTTATTTTTAATAATGTGGAAATGTATTTGATTACCACAGCATAACAAAATAATAACGAAATTTCTTCTTTAATGCAGTTCTATTTTTTAACATAAGAAAGTGTACACGTCAAAATTTAACAGGGTGTTCGCCGTTAGAAAAATTAAAAGTTTCAATTTACTAAGTATCGGGTGGTAGCACTTTCAATATTTTTTAAAGTCAGTCTACATATCTTTCCTACTTGTTATTAAATTTTGCTTTAATTGGAGCAATGTAAATTCAATGGTGTGCGTGTAACGTGCGAGTTTCATACTACAAAGGAAATAATAATAAATAGTACAATTTAAAAATTGAAAAAAGTTCACCTAGTTTCGCTATTTACAGTTTTTCGATTCAGCATAATTCATGACTGGACCAATTTCAACTTAGTTCTATACCAATTATTTCTATACCAATATTAATTTTGTTCTCGACATAATAAAGACGAAAATTCAGAATGAACATACGTACGTATACACACCCAGTCATGTACTTAAATACTGTAGCATTCAAGGAACGTGAAGAAATGGCCTCATAATGAATACTTGCCATCGGATAGTTAAGTATAAGTTATTAATTACTTTAGAGATTGTGACGCTATTATATATTTTCTGAGCCCAACAAATTTTTTTTTTTTTTTTTTTTGAAAATTTATTCAAATATAAAATTTTTTAATCTCATAATAATGAAATGTCACTCATAAAATATTTTTCAAAGTATAACTCGATTTAAAATATATTTTCTTCGTTGTAAATGTAACATAACTTTTGTTTACAGTTTTGTTAAAGATATAAGAAATAAAATAAAGAAGTATAAATAAAAAATTTATCAAAATCATCTTTGTAGGTAGATGGGTAGGTAAGGTATACGAAGATTATAAGAAAACATCCTCAAATATTAAACAAAAAATAATAAAAATATACCGTGAGTCTTTCCAGGTAATGGACTCGAAGCAGGGATTTCTGGATTTATGCGAGCGCGTCACATTAAGATATTGGAGATACCTTACCCTTTGTTGAGTACCTCCATCAAATCTTGGTTGCCTATATGGTGCATAGGGTAGCCGATTAGAATATTAAAATGGAAAAATTGATTGTTGTATTTAAGCGAGCTCGTCTGATTAAGATATGATTGGTTGTGTAGTGTATTTGATTATGTGCTGTGTAGTGTATTTGACTGATCTGACGATTTTAGCGTATTTTAAACCTGAAAAGTTCGTGAATGAGCAAAATCGGTTCATTGGATTCAATGGATCCATGATTCAAGTATTAAACCATACGATATTACAAAAAGGGTCGATTATGATATCTATTAATTTTACATATTTATGTATAAACAGTATGTACTACATATTTATAGTATTTGTTGCATGATAGTAATTAAAAAATTAATACTCAACCATACGTTCAGTAACTAAACAATTAGCACTTTTAGTAATTATCTTAATTTGGGTTTTTTAATTTTGTAGAAACACACAAAAAAGATATATGAGAAACACTAGTACAAAAATGGTGGGAGTGCAAATAACTCAGTGTTATATGCAGAATGTATAGGAAATGTTTAGTAATCGTCGCTTCCACCATTTTTGATAATTTATTTTATCTAACAAAATGGTGTTTATTAATTCTCTTATAATTTTGATTTCAAACAAACTTTATTGTTACTTTCATTTTTATTTAAAGCTGTATTCTAAGTTTAGTACTCAGCATAATCTGAGTGTTTAATGTTAAATTATTGAAGATTATAAGTGAGAATTTTATGTATTTGTTGTAAAATTTGATATTCGTTCTAATACCTAGAACAATTTTTTGTATTGTAAATACATTTTCCGATTACAAATTAGTCATCGCTAGTATAATTTAACTAATTCTAGTTTTTTCTCCTGGCAATTAAAATTAGTCTTGTTAATTAAACCTCTTAAAATTATTCTTATATTGTCTCTTTAGATATTTATTTGTTTAGTAGATGATAGTTTCAAATTCAGTTTAGGGAAACTGTTATCACAAACAAAATTTTGTGCTTAAACTGTACTTATTATACTTATTATACTCATTAATCAATAATTTTAATATACAAATTCACCAATTCAATTTTTAGGCTATAATTGAAAACATTCTATATACATTTTTAAGATCAGCCTACACAAAAAAATTGCGCTTAGATTCTGAAGAAATTTTTAAGAAACTGTATTGAATATTGGGATCTATTGAAGGGGCTCGTTTATGACTACAAATTATGTCGCTAAATATGCATAATATTTCGGATTAAAAAAATACAAATTCGTAAATTTTTAATGTATCAGGCTATATACAAGTCGTTCAAAGATATTGAATTTATTTCGATTCGACTGTGATATAATTTACTATGCATATTTATCACATTCAATAAATTTTGGGAAAAATCTCCAAATAACTATATACTAGGGCGATGGAGTTTTTTGCATCCAATGTGAAATAATCAGGAAGAAATAGGGATCAAGTTAAGAAAGTGCGGTTTTTTGCAATCGGTATGTTAAGGTTAGATTGGAAAACTGTAATTTTTTTAACCCGTCTCCAATTTTAGAAAATTCTCAATAATACTGATTTTTGTTATGTAAACAAAGTAGGCAATTGATGTGAATTAAAACGGTCAGGAAAATAGAAAAAAATTATGATTTATTTTGACCTCAGCCACCTTTTGTGTAATCCAGGGAGATGAGCTTTTTGAATTATTGAATGAGGTCTACAGTTCGCAGAATTTCAGGTTTGATTATTGATTTTATTTAATTTATCATTTACAATGCACTACGGAATGCTAACGAAACAAATAAAACGTATCCTGCATAAATGTACGTAAAGGATAACATTATTCATATAAAAATGTATACTTCTACCACCCACCCATTTCTAAAAAGATTCAGAAATACTAAAAAAAAAAAAATTGGCAAGTCATTCTGGTTAATAAAAAAGAAAAAAGAAAATAAATACGAGTGATTGTATGTATGTCCGTCTATCTATCTATCTGTTCGTATCTGTGAGTGTATGAATTGAGTATCGAATTTTCTTTATAATCATAATAACAACTGAGTCATCAGCAAAACATCTTGGCACATTCAATTTTTTAACTTTATCTTTAAAACGAACAAAAAGAGTATCATTTATTTCATCTTTTCCTGTATTAATGCAACTACTTGTCAATATAAGAACTTGTTTTGATGTTTTGAAAAATTATTTTTAATGAAATTCTTCAAATGAAAATTATTTGAGATAAATCCTAAATAATTTTTCAAATTTTTGGATTTGAATTGTAGGATGTAGGATGCGAAATGGTTTCATTTAGAGGCATCTCACAGGTGAGGCGAGAATAATATAGATAACATACGGAGAATCTAAAATGCTAAATATTTTCCCACCAGAATTTGTAGTTGTTCAGTACAATATTATTAATTGATAAACACGTGGCGATTTTTAGATTTTCAGCAGATTCTCGTTTTTGATTATCCTGGTATCATATTGACTAGGCTATAGGCGTACAAGGAAGTTATGAGATGTCATTATTAGATTTTTTTAAATAAAAATTTAGAAATATTCACCACAGGATTTATTTTGTAAAGAAATCTTCACTATGTAAATTTTTCAGAAGAAATTATCCTATGATTTTAAATTTGCATTTAATTTTGTTAAATGTATTTAATTTCCCAAATACATTTACTTATTAAGAAAAATATATTGCATGTTACGAATTTTATGTGAAATTTATGATAAAATGCTGTTTAGCATAACATTACAAAATTTAATTTGTAAAGGAATAACTATTATAGGAAAAGTACAAAATTTATGTAAAAATAGTGGAGTTGTGTATGAAATGAAAATTTTATTTGTGTAGTTTTCCAACAAAAAAATCGATACTGAATGAAATGAATATAATACACATATACTACATATAACATATATACATTTTTACATATATTTTTTTTCATTCTTAAATGAATTCGTTAAGGTCCTTATTTTTTTCTATGATAGAAATAGGTATACATGTCTTATGTTCTACAGAAATATACAAGTTATGTAATAATATGGAATCTGTTTTACCTTCAACATTATTTTATCCAAATTTTTAAGTTAACGAATATCTATCGATATCGTAAGTATTGTGACCCTGTTTTTGGAAAAGTTCCAAATTTTATTTCGTGTTCGTTTGTTCGTCGGGTAGTTTTTAAGACACATTTAGACGAACGCACATTAATCCAAAATTATTTATCGAATATTCAGCAGTCTAGAAATATCTTATATATTAACACCCACCTTTCAGAGGATATTGGTGGGGATACAGCTATTTCTTTTTTTCCACTTCAATGACGATGTTTCGTGAATTATAGTAAAATATTTCAGGTATATTTCGGAACTGAAAAATTTAAAATAAAAAATTTAAGTAAATTTATTAACAGAATTTTAAATATAAGTATTAAGGACTTAAATTAAAATATTTTATTTTACTATTCAGTTCAAAATAGATCACTTCAAGAGTAAATGTAAAGTAAATTCATGTTTATGGAAAGTGTCTTTTTAGATACAAAATCGAAGTTCTCAGAAACTATTTATTGCTCAGAACACAGGTTTTGGCCACGTCTTGAGCTTATTTTGTAGCATCTTTTCTGAAATAATTAAAACTTTCAATCAATGATTGCAACAGGTATAACAATATGAACCGATTTTTATTTTGTGTAAGTTTTTATGTAGGCCTTTTGAATCTAAAAGTTATATATGAAGCTTCATTGAATCTCCGTTCATTTGTAACTGATTCATTATCCAATAAATGGAAAATTAGCTGCAACTTAGTAGCTATTGATAAACAATACTTGGGATTAATCTCGCCATTGATGCTGTTCGCTTGAAAATAGTGTCTATGCTTGCTTTGATTTGAAAGAAGATAAAACAGATCCGAGAAATATGAAAACCACCAATGCTGACTAGCTACTGCACACAAGATGGAAAAAAATTTGTTTGTGTCCACTGTTGTAAACTATGTACTTGTATATGTGTATTTGGAACATAAGAGTGTTTGTGCTACTAAAGAATATTCTCAATGAGTGTAGTGTATGAGAAAATAGTGTAGTAACTGAGCCCCAGGCACTGTATCTCATTCGGCGCCTACATTTTTAATCGTAGTCTCTTTATAGCCGACGTCGACGATGAGAGAAACATTGGGTTTTGTTGACGATAATAAATTCACTTCCATAGAACGAACTGAAATACAACGGTGCTGGGTTTGCTTGACTCTGACATACAACATACAAATATTCTGATGTAGCATTGTTATGCGCATGCTTGAATATGAATTTTCACTATGTATGAGCGCGCCCCCATGTAGCGACGCACCGTAAACAACATTTAAACATCGTACCGTATATTCGTTGTTCGTTTAGTCTGTCGTGTATCAATGTTATAACCTATATAGTAATCATAATAATAATAATCATACACAAAATTCTGATCGTCGTATAATACGTAATACAACGACACACGTTTAAACGGTCTTATAGAGAGACACACACACAGCCCTATAACTAACTATATAGTTGTTGTTATTTAATATACACAGCAAGTAACCGAGAACGATCGCGCTATATTACAAATATAGTGTTGAGTTTGAAACGTAGAACATCATTGTTCTTCATACTGTGTGAAGAGTTTTCATACATATGCATTACATGAATGTATATACAGTT
Source organism: Chrysopa pallens (assembly GCA_020423425.1). Taxonomy (NCBI): domain Eukaryota; kingdom Metazoa; phylum Arthropoda; class Insecta; order Neuroptera; family Chrysopidae; genus Chrysopa; species Chrysopa pallens. The sequence continues at coordinate 52,213,516 of CM035593.1, read as the reverse complement.
GCCTATATATACTTAATATAAAACGGATATCGTCGTATATTTTTATAAAATATTTTTGGTTTCTATTGTAAGAAAGTTTGTATTTAAAGTTTCAATTCATGCTGGTTTTTTAAATAAAATAAAAATAACTATTTGTATTATTTAACTTACCGTGTGTCACGTGTGTTTTGTTTTATTATTTTAGTTTATCTTTGTGAATTTCAAACAATGAATTTTAATTAAAACGATAAATAATGTTATTAAAAAAACATTGTGCCAAGTGAATAATTTCTGTGTAAGTTTTACTAAGAAAAAAAGGTAAGCAACTATTGTTAAATCATATTATTTTTAATTTGCGCGGGCTTTTCGCACATTTTATTCTCATGATATAATAAAATTGAAGGAGTTTTTATTATGTAATCGACATACATACATACTGTTTATAACAATAGAGTGGAAATGAGTGGAAAATGATAAAAATTTGAAATTTGTTTTTATTTTATTTTTTATATATAGCTCGTCTTTTGTTTTGTAACTTTTTAATCTTTTGTTTCGTTAAGTCTTTTGTTTTAGTTTTTATTTTATTTTGTATGATAGAAACAATATCAATTCAATTTTGTTGTTGTATAACCGGAATGGAAAAGTTTTTCTTCATGAATGGTCTTAATTTATAGGGTGTTTTATAAATTTGTTTTGATTGTGTAAATTAAAACAAAAAATATTTACTGTAATATCTTGTAAATATTTATATAATAACTGGAATTTAATTAACTTTCAAATCTATTATAAAAAAAAAAATGAATAGTTTGCTTTTGTGGTTGATAAAATTACGTAATAACTTATTTTATACAGAGATAGTGCAGAAACAGTAATAAGATAAAACAACAGAGCCTTAATCGAAATATTCACGCGGCCAAAGCACGACCTACAAATGTCTATATATAAGATACTAGCGGACGTTACGCGGTTTAATTTGCGTAGTTGCCGTTCCCATGGGAAAACAAGGATAAAAAGTAACGTATCCTAACCGGATTTAGTATAGCTTCCCAATAATTTTTCAAATCGGTCCAGTAATCAATAAGAATTACTGAACTATTCGTTACTCATAAGCCTTAAGGAATGATTTAATTTTCTGAAGTCTTTGATTACCTCCAACTTAAAAAAAATTATTCAGTTAAAAACATTCATTGAAACCATATTGACAAATTTTGCATTAGTTCTTAGACAAATAAGAAAATATAATTAGATTATGACCAAAATTATAACCAGAAAAATTCCCGTACACAATTTGATTATTACTGTAAGTGCTGAATTTTATGATGTTAGAATCATAGACTCAATGCCTCATTTTCCATTCTCTATCGATAGATAAATAAAATGCATACGACAGTTGAAATAGGTATGATTTATGATTTTGTTTCAAGCCCTTGATTGCAATTTTTTTTAAGCGAAACAACTTTTCAAACAAACATTAATATGCTTCTTAAAGAAAATTGTGTCGATTTTTTTCTTTCTTTCTTTATTGCATACATTGAGTTAAGATTCTATATTATTACAATAATTATTTTGTATTTGATAGACTGATTTTTTGTTTACTTATAATTAAGACTTAAAAGATTTTTTTGTATACAGCATGGTAAAGTATAAATCTGATGAAATGCGGCATTTGAAACCAGAAGATATGAGCAATTTTTGTATTTATACTACTAAGTGTATATTTATTTATTCGAATACTAATATTTGATATTTAAGTTTTGTAATTAATATCATTACAATACAACGTGTTTTACGCAATGAAATTAAAATTGATCGGATAGCTTTAGTTATAATACTGCATTAAGCAATCGGATGCAGGCGTCTAAGCAACTTTCAACAAGTATATTATAAATTGGTGAAGATTGAGTATCATCGTAATGCACAGGGAAAATTTAAGACCGCTGTTGGGGTAAATGTGAGACAGCACTAAACCTAATTTGAGACTATTTTGGCAGTTAATATGAACCCATATATGGTTTAAAACAGTTAAGATATCTAGGTTTTACATACCAAAAATAAAAAAACGTTTCTAATTTTCTAACTATTTTGACCAGGAATAATAAAAAAGTGTAATCGATAGAATTACAGTGATGGAGAATCGCTCTTTCGAAGGCAGAACTTTTGTTGAAGGTCCAAACTATCCAAATTTCTACGTAGTATCTGCCAAAATTTTTCAGAAACTAATGTTCGCTTTTAATTTTTATAAATGTACACTAAATTTATATTAATTTTTTTTAAAAAGTTTCTAATTTATATTAATTTTTCAGCAGTTTTATAGGAAATGTTTTGTTTTATAGAAATAATTTGTTATTTTTTGAAAATTTTAATGAAATAAATACTTGAATGCTGTCTTATAATAAGTTTAATTATCAACCTGAAAACACGTCGTCTCATTTTTATTCTTGTTTTACTCCAAAAGCAGGAAAACTATGTGACAGAATAAAAACGTTTTTCTAGAATACTTAGTTTTTGTAAAAGTTTTATTCAGTTGCTAGTGTTGCTCAGTAAATTTATCATTGACTAAAAACTTTTTTAACTAAAATTATCATTCATAAAAATTAAAAGTTTTAAAAAATAATATTCTTTATTAATAATATTTTTACACCACTTGACCTTAGATGTATTTGAAGTCGCGATGCTTATGGATACAATTCGTTAAAAAATGTCATATGTATAATATATTTTTTCGCTGTGTTGTGGTGAACATCTGTGATCTATAAATTGATACGGAATAGTGAAAAACTGCAAGAAACATGTAAATTATCTTTTATTATGTAATTAGACAGACCTAAAGTATCTGATTTGTAACAGTTTGTGTAATTTATTATTGAAAAATCGGCCACTATGGTTCCAGGAAAGCCTATAAAATTTTGTATAAAATTTTTTTTTTTGAAAAGGTACGCTCAAGTGCCTTTGCTTTTAAAAAAATCAAGTGCATTTCTTCTGGTGGAAATGGACCAAAATTTGTTTTATGATGCAAATAAGACTTAAGTTTTTCAATCATATTTTATTTCAGTTTCAGTGGAAAATTCAAATAAGGATTGTACAGTAAGGAATTGTATTTGTAAGTTTTAATCTTTTTACAATATTTGTTATTCTTTCTCATAAAAGTATGCGTACAATGATTAGTTTTAATGTAATTAATTTTAACTGACAAACATTAAATATACTATAAATAATATTTGTTATGAATAAATATTTTTTATTGGAATTTATATATTTATTTTTAGATTAAAATTGAATCAGTATTTCAGATGCAAAAATTTATTAGTAATACATTAAAAATTTTTTTATGGAAAACATCACGATCTTTGAGAGTGGCCTATCATGAAATGATGTCTTTGTTAAAAATTTTTTTATTATGCTTAATTTTTTTTTAATAATTTTTTTAACTGAATGCATAATATGTCAAGAATATTGTGTACAAATTTTAACTCGATTGAGGGAAAATTGACGAAGTTACTTGCGAATTTTAGTTGGAAATTTGAGTGTCTGGTAGTTTATTAGAAAACCGATGGATGAAACGATGGCGATTACGAAGTGTGAAGGGGGAATTTCATAGAAATTTAAGTAAACGCCATCAATCATTATTATTTACTTAATTTTGCCCATTAAGATATGGTATTTACAACTCTAATTTTAATCATTATCAATAAAATACACTAAATACTTAGTCAATAAATACAGTTATAAAAAGGTACAAATATATATATGAAAATGAATTGCGCTTATCTTCCCACTTTGGTAAAAAGTCACTTTTATTTTGATCCCCCCTTAGACTTTCTACCCGTGAAATATATTGGAAATTTTTTTGGATTTTAACAGCAAATTCGAAAAGTTTTTATTTTACTTGAGACTAGATTAATAAAAACTCTACAATTCGAACAGTTATTTATAAAAATCATATATTAACTATAAAGGTCTGATTTTTTTTACAAATGGGTTTAATTTGGGGTTGACAATTTTTGGGGTTAAAAAAAAAACAGAACGGCCAGTGAACTGTATTCTAAATTCGTGTTTATTGTAAATTTATTTTGTATTTCAATGATTTTATATAATATAATTTTCTACAATAATTCAAACTCTTATCGATATAAATAATAATCATAATAATAATAATAATAGAAAAATCCAATAACAGTTTTCAATTCATTTCACTGTTTATAAACTCATATATAAGAGGAAACACGTAAGCTCCGTTTTATTTCAACTATTGAATGCTATAAGCAAGTATATATATATATATATATATATATATATATATATATATATATATATATATATATATATATATATATATATATATATATATATATATATATATATATATATACCATTGAAACACATGAAAAGAATATATTTAACACTTAACAATATATACCTAGAAACTAAAAAGCTCTTCCACAAAATCATCTATATAAATATAAGCTGTGAAATTGTTATGAAATTCTTTAAATATCACAATACCAAACAATTTGATTTTGTGATTTTAATTTTTTTAATTTATTTTTTAATAAAAAAAAAACAAACTGTGGATAAAAATTTATTAAAACTCAAATTTTATAATCAGCATATAGAATATTTCATAGTATATTAGTTTTATTCTAAAGCTTGTAAGGCTAGGTATTGAAAGCTATAAAAAAAATGTTGGTATAAGTGTTCATTCTCCCGTCCGTTTGTACGTCATGAATATAACTGAAAAACGAAAACTTATAGCAAGTTGAAAGGTGACGTATTCTTGGCCTAAAAAGTAACTTTAATTTCATGAATGAACAAAATCGCTCCAATGAGTCGTTTCAAACAAATGTTGTTTGTGTTTTTTGATTATCTTACACATTTTTTGTTTATAATTTTTTTTTCAGTTTCTGAAATTGAATATCTTTTAACTTAGATTAAACTTGTGTCATCAAACAAACGATCGATTCATTTTCGATTATTTTAATTTATGCCAATTAAACAAATGTACTCGCCAACAAAGTAGTTATTTGTATATCGATGATTACAGTGATCTAGAAGTGAAAGTTAAAATTTATCTTCAAGGTATTTCTTCTTTTTTCTTTTATAGAGGAAATTTTATATGAATATTTTAGTTTAAATAAATGAGTTGAGATTTATCAAAAATATGAATAACTCATAATACTGCAGCCGGGATTCCAGAAGCTTGTAGTTAAAAGCTTACATACATTCTACATCAAATATTAAAATAACGATGATAACTACTGTTCCCATGAGATAAAGGTATTATATTAACGTAATAATAGTGTCAAAATCTACAAATGCGGATAGTATTATATTAACTCAAGTATTATAATAAAAGAACTTAAGAGTTAATTTATAAGTTTCTTGAATTTGTTCTAATTTTCGGTTGAGAAATAAATTAAGTCAATTTTAGGAATTTGAAGAACATTTTTTTCGTGTGTAAAACGATCCTAATTAGTGGTGATACAATACAGTAATCTATTTATCAGGAACTAAATCAAAAAGTTTAAAATTACCTTTTTAAAGGGATAAACCCTCAATGCTTCAGAAAATATAAATGTGCAAGTAGTAAATTAGGACACCCATAGCTTTTCTAGGATGTTCACTTGGGTTTGATGACAATCGAGATATCTTGTTTTTTTCGTCCTATTTCTCTTTTTTCAACCAGTTTATGTGTTAGCTTTAGATACCACATTTTGCCTTCTTATGATCTGATGTTATTACTATCAGTTATGTATGGAAAAAATTTTGCTTCAAATATCGAAAGGAAGGCTGCATTCTAATTTAATTCCTTGTACCTTGGGATTCTACAGTTTTTTGACGTTCTAATTTAATTTGATATTGATATTGAAATCCTGTTTTAAAATAAAAAATTTTCCCATTTGAAAAATTTATTTATTTTCATCATTATTGTTGTAACATTTGTGTTCAATTTTATGTTATTTTAAAACATTCTCGCACTAAAAGTAGATGATATACGAATTTAGAGTGGCAAATCAATAAAAGAACAAACAAATAGGTGATATTATTGGAAATATATAGTAATATATTTTCTTTATATTCGCATTATTTGAAAATAGAAGAAAAACTTATTTATTCCGCATAGCACAAACAAACAACACATTTACACAGAATATCTCAAACGCATAAATAAAAATACAAAAAGTGATATTTTATCCCGTTCAAAAAAAAAAAATAATAGGTACGGATCTATTGCTTCTATCCATATTCTATGAGATTGTCAGATTTTATATGTTGGATACAGTGTGTGTATTGTACTATTCGATATAATGCATATTTTTATAAAATACAATTGAGTAGTATTTTTTTCGGGCAGGTGGAGCTTGGACTTCAACAATTTCATATTGTTCTATTGGAAAATGTTGAGTGGATACATTCTAGTAACATTCATTGTAGTAAATGAATCGAATATCTGTCTGCAATTGTGGTAAGCTTATGACATAGGTTAAATTTAAATCTATACTAGAAACCATGTTTATGGATAAATTTTGAAAAACATAACTTGATTTATTTGATTGTTAAAAATGATAAAAGTTGTATGGAATAAACTGTCCAACAGAGAACCAGGTCCCACAGTGAATCTTAAGTATTTAACATTAAATTATCCATTGTATTAACAAAACATGTACAATAATTGAAGAGCATTTACGTAACGTGTATATTGCCCAACAATGGTATTTTGAATAAATATTGTATTAGAATTGAAATAGTGTGTACAAACAAAAATTTTTTTGAGTAAAAAAGCAAAAAATTTTTTTCGAAATTTTTATTCCAGTTCCTTACATAATCGTAATGTCAAATAACTTTTTGAACATTACTGTATGTTGACCATTTAAAATAGGTATTTAACCAAGTTAAATTTACAACAGCTTCGATTTTTAACCATAAAATAATTAATGCCTCATGCCCAACAGTGAAACATCAGTAAGAAGTACACAGTGAATTGGTAGTTTACGTACCCCTGATAATACGACAGCAGGTTATAAAAGTTGTTGTAAATAGAAAAAAGCCAAAATTTTGAGATTGTTTTAAATTTATTAGCTTGATAGGAGAATGAACATCAATGAATATTACTGTATATTTATTTCGCATCCAAAACACACTTCTAACATAATGGCGGTGTGTATGTTAGTTACTTTATGGTTTGTTTGTAGATAAAAGTAATGGGTAGGAAACCGTGTAAAGTGACTCTCATTAATAACTCCAGATTTTTTATTTTTGTTAGATTCTTTTACTGGCATGTGGGATTGTTTTCATATGTGTGTGTGTGTGTGTGAATGTGCGGTTAGAACTGTAAAATATTTTCAATGTTATTCCCTATTCGATAAATTTAAAAACATTTATTATAAAAGGATTGAATTGTTTTGTTCTTTACAACTTATGGTTAAGTTGTTTTTTTCAACTTTATAGACTTATTTTTTTCAACAGATAGATTTACATAATTAGTTTTTTTTTTCAAACATATTTGAAAGATAGGATCACTTAAGCATTACCATATTGAAAAACATTCTTCAAATTAAAGATGAATTGGGGTCCAGCACTTTTGCCCATCTTATTACATTTCCATGACAAATATTCCGACACTTAATATTTTTAAAATTTAAAAAAAGCATACTATGTATTTGATCACAAGTAGTGTATGTCTCTTGTAATTATATATGGTATAGTTAACACAAACAAAAGCTGCAGTCACATCAAAGAACGCAACAAATAGTCACAACGAGTATTATCAAAATTGAAATGAAAAAGTAAATGAAGACAATAGGTATATTCGTGAAAATATATGAAAAAATGTTTATCAGATTAATTAAACTAATTTTAAAATAATTATAAAAATTAATTAATACACTTCTAAAACAGCTGTTTTTAATAAAGGTAATGAAATATTGAGAATAATAAACATTATATTAACCCTAAATAAATTTTTATGATATCTTTTTTTTATACAAATAAAGGCCTTATATACCACGTTCATACAAGCCAATTAAAGTTGAAAACCTTTTTTATGATGTTTATAACGACAACAACAATAAAGGTTGTTGGAAAGCTGTTGTTGTCTTAGTGACCTTTTTAGTACCAACTTATAACACACAAACATGATGATGGTATTAACTTTGTTTTTCTCTTTTACTTCTTGTGGGTATTATTAGAAACTTTATTTTTATGTGTGTAATCCAGTAAAGTTTTAAAAAATCAGTTGGATACCTGGTGTAAGAAGTATTCTTTTTCGATTTGTTGATCTTGAAACTAGATACTGCCCATTATGCAGCTATAAAAACTTTGTACTTTTAAACGGTTTGGGTAATTTCTGATTTATAAACTATGCGAAATCATAAAATCATACTCTCCATCAATTGTTTGTTACCTTTTTCTGTTATTTTTTATCTTGTGATAAAATGTATTTGTTATACGTGAGAAAAAAGAAATTTGTAAATTTTTTTGCTATATACGTGGTTATATGATTGAAATCGTTTTTTTCCCTTTCACAAAATATACATTGGAATTTATAAAATTTCTATGAAAAAACTTTGTATTATATGTATATACATTTCGAGAACTAAAAATTATATCATTATATCTATTCTAGATATTTTTTAATCCCAAAGATAAAAATATTGAGCGATTCTTCTAACGAACAAAATGGAAAATATTTTCATATATAGATGAACTGTTTTTTTCTAATATTAAATTTGATTATTTCTATGTAGCGTCATAAAGTGGCACCCTCTTTTTGTTACATTATTATATCATCAGAAATCTAAACTTATGGAAACGTTTTTTGCTCTATATACGATATTTTGTTAGGAGAGTATGTGTGACCGTGTAATGTTATTTATTAAGATTAAAAATATGTTTTTATACACAAGAAAATGTACAATTTACCATAGATTGAAGCAACTTGTGATTACATGTACGCTTTGTTGAGAATTGTAGATGTAAGCAGAGCTGTACCGTATCCTAGCTAGATGTAAATATCTAGATATTGTTTAACGTCTAAATAAAGATAATATTATGCTTTATTTATTTGTATTTATAACTATATACCAATTTTAATCACTTCTTGTATCTTTTAATGAACTTCAGATACAAAAAATTACACCCAAAATTTAAATTGATGTGGTTAACCAGTTCTGATTGATGAAAACGGCTCCAATAAACGGGTCAAAACCGTATTTTATTCTGAATAAACTACAACAACAATCTCCTTAATTTATAAAGTTCATATTCCGAAAATGTTATTTAGCGGCGCTAATCAAATATTGACACCGCTTGTCTTAGGAAATGTTCGGAACCTTATTATTGATCATGTAGCGAATAACCTAAATAATCATGTAGCTTTGTTCTAAAAATAAAAAAAACAAAGTAAAAATAAAAAGTAAGTGAAATTTAAAATTGTCCAAATGTAGTGGGTGTAAAAATATACATAGACATAATATTTTAAAGATTATCATAGATGCAGTAATTTTCTTACTCGACATACATCATAAGTCAGAGTATATTCATTTGAGTCTAAGGTTTGTAACGCTATAAAATACTAACTGCAGAACCAAAATTTTTCTATAGATGTTCATAGAATCATCTAATAAGTCAATTTACAAGATAACTCATAAAAGAAAAGAGATACCAAGTTGTATTTTGATAACGCAGGTATAAAAACTAAGACCAAATTTGTGAATGAGCAAAATCGATCAATTGAATTCAATGGATCCATGACGATCCATGAATGTTCACCCATTAAAGATAGAAGGAAAGTCTAAAGACAAAAAGTGTTTCATTTGTTTCAAACATTTTTTCGTAAACTGTTTAGATTCGCGTTAATTTCAACTCAAATTTAGATAATAAGCACATCTATAATTACAAGCACATATATAATTTTATATGTGTTTATAACTGTATGGACTGCAAATTTAGAGTATTTTATAAATGCTTATCATTAAAAATAGCTCAGGCATGGATACTGAACATTATGTCGAGTATCTAAACTATTAACTCTGTTAATATAGCTTAGGAATCGATGTCCTGTAAAATATGGCATATCTAGAGATCCGGGCTTATATTTTCTTATTTACATTCTCTAGTCGCCAGCTTCCTTTAACGTTAAGATTTGCATGATGATACTATTTATCATAGATTACATTCGGTGCAATCACCTCGAAATGTATAAAAAAATATTTTCTATCAATTATATAAAAAAAAAGGATTTTATAGAAGATAGATGTTATATGACGATATTTAAAGTTTGAATATATAACCAATGCAGGGAGAAAAAACGGTAGAGATTAATAACACCTTATGTATACCATTGTGAGGGTAAGTTGAATGAATTTTCCTTCATTTTTCCTTTCCGTTCTCCTTTATATATTTAAATAAAACTATAAAGCTATGGTAATTGTGTTAGGAAAATAATTTTAACTTGTCTTTAAATTTGTAACTTTCAACATATCAGTGTAAGCCTTTTCCATACTGTCACTTAACAGTTTATTTTATATAGCTGGGAATGAATTTAAGCTATCGACTATGATATTTAGAAAGAAATTAAGACGTTCCTGATTTTTTAATGCAGGAATCGGTCATTAGGAAAACTTATTAAGAAAAAACCGCATAATGCTATTAGATAAAAGGGGGAAATTGTGAAAACGTACCCTTTTCATTTCTTTCAAAATATCTCGAAAAGAAAACAAAATTAAAAATTCTTTACATAAGCCTGATTTATAGGTAATTGAAGTTCCCATCAAAATGGAAAAATCAAAAAGTTTAAAAACCAAACATGTTGAAAAAATAAAAAAATTTCGAAGTATTGTGATTTTTGGCTTTTTTCTGCCTATAAGTGTTTTATGACTCAGAAGTAGGTAGGCATATGCATTACTTCATAGAAAAATGATTAGGCAAAATTTCCCTTAAAATGATTGGTCAAAAAAACAACAAAAGTTATAAATGTGGTCAATCAAATATAGCAATTTTTTGTGACTGTTTTTCGAAATTAAATCGGTTATAATATGAGTGCGAAAAAATTTTTGTGAATACGCCAAGAGTCTGAATATATTTATTCGAAATTTCAATATAAACAAATTTAAGTCCGACAGATTGAGTAGACATAATTTATAAATTCAGAATGGTAAGATTTTGTAATATTATTGATTGGATATTTGTTTGTGTCTGCAAGAAATATATTGAAAACATATTTTATTTACTTTAATAATGTGATGGGGTAGAGCAAATTCCTTTCCATATTCAATCAAGTTTGAATACCATCTTCAGGTGGTATTTGTCTACCCATATTGAATATAAAATCATATATTAAATATATTTTTTTTTCAAATATACACTTGCATTGATAAAAAATTGAGTGGGTAAAAAAAAATGATTGGAAGTCAAGAACTATTAAAATTAAAGTGAGATAATGATAGAAGAGATGATCTCAACAAAATTAGTAATTCATGCAGCATTCAGCAGAAATAATAATAGTCCATTAAAAAACGAAAAAATAGTGTATAGGATAAGTTCAGGGAAGATGGTAATTTTTAGGAGGCGCTTTAAAAATGAAACTAGTACCGTTTTTTTCCAAAATATTTATTATAAACAAATTTTTAATCATTTTATTATAAAATAACATAAAGCAATCCACAAAGTTTAAAGACACCTCTCCTGAGATGTCCAGGGGAGATGACCATGTTAATTATATCAGTTTCATTCCTTTTTTTATTTTTCGTTGTTTTTTAGCTTGTAACTTACCCTCCTTGTTTTTCGTTGTTCATTAGCTTTGTGCGTTTGAGTTAAGTTAAATTAATACCTTAGCCCTGTTTGACCCTGTATAGAGTATTAGATCTCGCCGTTGTTTTGGATTACAACGAAACAGTTACTGAGCTTTGATATAAAGTTGTATTCAGTGTTACATTTATCGGGCACTATACTCTGTTGTAGCCATCTTTACCAGTCCTTAAGTGGCTATTTCTCCTTAATCAACTGGTTGAATAAGTTATTATAATGATAATTTTGAGGTAAGAATGCAAAACATCTACAATTTTATCCTGATTGGTATAAAACTAAAAAATTCTGCTTATACATAAAAATTTTTTTTTTTTAGGAAACCCATTAACCGGTGATTACTAACTTTTGATTTAATTTCATTATCACTTTGCACGTGCTGCTGGTAGCGTACGTTGATAGATGTGAAAAAAGTATAAAATATTACAATCTACCAATTGGCTGTAATAATAATTGAACTCCCAATCTTTCCCGTACGCCCAGCACCTTCAGACTTACCTAACCGAGTGGCCTTAGCTAGGAAATTTGTTTAATACTTCCCAGCTCTTTGACATGATATATCGTTTAATGGTCTGAACCTTTGCAATTTCAAGGTTTGTTTGCGTAAGGACCTGAAGTATTTTAAAGAGAAGAGGAAAATTTTCTAGAAAACATAAAACTTTGAATAGATTTTTTAAATTAATTACCTACATTTTTTTATTAAAATACTAAAATCGAAGTAGAGAGGGATAGAGTTTTTACAATAGGATTGAATAATCTAACTGATATTTTGAATATTACTGACTATGAAAAAGCAGTAACAGTGGTAACATATATAAAATCCATACAATCGAAAAGGAAAAGTTAGTTATTTTGATGCCACGTCACATATTCAAATATAAAAAGCAAAGTCGTTTTCTTTTCTGGGTTGTCTATTATTATGTTAAGAATTATAATAATAATAAAATCAAACGGAAATGATAAAAAAGTACTGCCCATACTTACTGCAGGCTATATATTTTTTATATTCAACTAAAAACATGAGTTTGTTGAAAATATAACATAGCTAATAAGTTCAATTTAATTAAACTTTGCGTTAATGTCTGTCATATGTAATAAGATTTTTAAAATTAATTCCTATGGTTTTATGTATGATTATAATAAATTTATCAAAAATAATTTATATAATATTTTAATCACATGGTTAGGTAAATGGGTTATTAGCATGCATATGGTTTAATAAATTAATCCACAATGATTCAAGTACCTACAAAATTATATGCTTGATTAATTAACAGTACTACCTGTAAGTACGTATAATATCTAATTATAAAAATGACAATTTTTTTAATAGATTAGTAATTATTTTTTGAAAAAACCAACAATTTTTAGTAACTACCTATTTAGCTAATCATTAATCTAATTACTATTATAAATGCGAATGTGAATTTGTTTCTTTGTGTGTCAGTTACACTTTTGCATCTTCAATCGATTCGTATGATATTTTACACGTGTCAAGTGTACACATGGAGACAGAGAGTATCTTGCATAATTAGGATAGTTGAGTTGAATTTTGTATGGCGATAATCTTCGAAATGGATTTCAATGAAACTTCTTTGATATTTAGAGGGGAATGATGAGAGTGAATTAGACTTCTTATTGTAGTTTCTACTTGCAAAAGGGGTCAAGTATTGTTCAAATTTGTGTGAAATATTTCTTGCAAAAATTTCAGTTGAGTTCTTCACGCGTTAAACATGCAAATTTTAACGGATGGTTTGTCTAAAACTAGTGACACAAGTTATGAAAAATTTTTATGTTCATGTATTCTTAGAGGACACTTCTAAGTTAGTGTATTGAAATTTTCTAAAATATTTTCAGACAACTGATTTTCTTGGGATAAATATATTTATATATTCGGTGTTAGAAATTTTTATTCATTTGTAAATTATATATCATTATAGGGCATAAATACTTTTAAAAGTAAAGTAAAATTTTAAATTTGTTGTAAAAGTAAATCAATTTAGAAATGGTAATGGATTAGGTTTATTTAAAGAGGATATGACAATACATGTATCGTAATTTCATGTTTTATATATATCCAATTATATGAAATTTAAGTATATGTAATTTACATACACTTAAATTTATTGTTAAAGTAATATAGTTTAATATCTTCACAAATCAATGTAATCGTATACAATACGACACTTTTAATATGAACATGGCGTATTAAATAATTATATTGTTTATAATTTATTGAGAAAATTTTATTTTGTGTTAAAATTTATTATAGTAATTATTCTATTATTGTTTATTTATTATATGTTTAAGAGAATTTTTTTCTTTTTTTTTTTTTTAAATAAATGGCTCATCAAACATGCAATATAGCGTGTTATCAACGAAAAAATTTAATGTACTAAAAATAATATAAAATTTGGTCTTTTTGCAAAATGTAATCAAAGCAGTTTCATTCAATTTCTTGACGATTAATTTCGTTTGTATTCAGCATGTGATATTTTTTATTGTTATATTTATGAAAATTCTGGAAGAGTTTGTATAAAATAACAGGACTTTGTTTTTTAAGCCGTTAAATGTTTGTTTTTCTATTACTATCTTTAATTAAATGGCAGCTAAAAGTCTTGATTATAGAAACTTTAATTTTCAGTCGGTCGGCTGGGTCAGAGTAAATACTTTTATCAATCAGATATTCTATTATATTATATTAACTAAGCTTAAAATTATTCAAATTTAACCTACCTTCGTGGGGTTTTTTCAAAAAATATTAGTTGAAACAAACCAAATAATTCATTTTGGTTGTACTCTGACGTACAAATTTCATATAAATACTTTAGTTTTCACATGATACTCCTCTTTTAAAAAAAATATTCCCTTTTACGGGTATAACAAATAGAACGCACCATTTAGTAATAGAATGAAGTAAATGCATTATATACGTGACAAACATATGTAAAACAAGTAAAGTAGAAAATTCATAATCGAATAAATATAAATATAACGTATTAGTTTGTTTTTATAATATACTGTACATAATAATGTTTATAAAGGTTGATTGTAAAAAGTTGAAAAATAGAATGAGTGGCCAAATTTGTTTAAATCAAAATTTTTATCCTTCGGACATTCGGTATAAATGTTCATAGAAGCACCTTTATAGTCAATTTTCGTATAATTCGTCCGTCCATCCGACCTACATCTAGATAACTAAAATATGGAGAGATAGCAAGTTGAATTATGAAGGATGTAGGTCTAAAAAGTAAATTTAATTTCATGAATGAGCGAAATTGGTCCATTGGGTCAAATGGGTCCATTATCCAACTTTTAATCCATTAAAGAAAGAAGAAAAATAAAAAAATAAAAATATTTTTTCGTTTGAAACATTTTTTCGTAAACTGTTTATATATTCAACTAAAATTTTAAAAACATATATAACTAAAACTGATATTATATATATGTATTTAAGGAAAATCAAGACACCCATGTACTAGATTTTCTTTAAGTTAATATCAAGCTTTGCTAGAGAAATGTGAAAACAATTTGTTAAGTGACAGGAAAAAAGATAATTTATGGTGTGGATTAGATTAATATAAAAATTATATATTTGAAGTGGTACCTGCACATACCTGAAGTAGAAACTTTAAATGTTGTTTTCTAATAAAGTTTATTCTTAAATTAACGTGTTTATTAAATTAAAAATTCAATTACGTTTCTTGTATAAACACAAGCAACAACATTTAAATTCATTTAAAATTCTCTTTATTTCTGTCACTTGACAAATTGATTTCACATTTCTCTAGCAAGTTAATCTCGGCTGAGATTAACTTTAAGAAAATCAAGTATATGGGTGTCTTGATTTTTTTTACATATATATATATATATATATATATATATATATATATATATATATATATATATATATATATATATATATATATATATATATATATATATATATATATATATTGCAAGTTAAAAAGTAAACATTCTCTATATTATAGATATAGAAAATTTGTTGCAAAAGGATAAAAGGGTGACAAACAAACTATAACATTACACTTTCCACAAAGCACACGACACAATATTGATTTTTAATAAATATTAATTTTACGAGTATATATTTATGTTGTGTTTTTGTATATTATTTGGATGGTGGTTGAATGGTGGTTGGGTTTATGAGTTTTAGGTTCTATTAAGTATTAACTAATATTTAGACTAGATTATATGGACCCATTTGAAATAAAATTATTTGCTACGGTAAAGGTAACGGTTTTTATATTTTAAATAAAAAAGCTAACTCGAATCGAAGGCGCACATAACATAATATCTGTAGTTGACTACCAGAGGCAAGGATGTGCTTCTTCTATTTGTGGTGTAGGTGTAGTACATCGGTATAGCAATATACGATCACGGGTTGCATCCCCGATACGTGTGTGATGTTTTAAATAATTACCATCTTTCAGTAAAATTTTGTGAAATACATATAATGTGTTAAAACAACAAAAGTTGTTAAAAATTTATCAGTTGTATAAACTCATATAAAATGGAAATAATAAGCTTGTATTCATATTAATATTAAAATAGCTAACGGTTTTGCTTAAGATTTCTTAAATGAAATTCCGTTAGAATCTCTGTCTATAACT
Source organism: Chrysopa pallens (assembly GCA_020423425.1). Taxonomy (NCBI): domain Eukaryota; kingdom Metazoa; phylum Arthropoda; class Insecta; order Neuroptera; family Chrysopidae; genus Chrysopa; species Chrysopa pallens. Next base: position 52,197,101 of record CM035593.1, on the reverse strand, counting down.
TTGGGAAATAGTTCAGTATATTACTGGCTGGTATACGGCATGTTTCATCGTTAAAAGAAATAATTTTGGATATATCGTTTACGTTTGAACGAATATTTATCTAGAAATAGTACTATATTAACTTTCTTGTTGATAATCAATACATTTATTGATGTTGAAAGATAATAAATAAGGAACCACAATCCAGCTTCAAACTGAAGTAGTTTATGCTAACAGGATGCCCAGTCAAAACCATCTGTATACAGTCCTGTTTCATATTAATTTTGTATGTTCTAGGTTAGTGTATCTTGATTTTAAATCTTAAATTATGTTCAACTAAAAGTGAGATATGTTAAAAATGATTAATAGTCTAATGTATTGACTTATAAGTTTTTCTTTGCTCCTAAAACAAAAAGCAAACCTTATAGAGTTAAGAAAGTTTACTTTAATTATATTATTCTTCGACCCTATATAACGTCTGCAATTTCATCAATTATTTTCAGTCTAATTTGTTTAAAATTGGCTTAAACATCGCCGCTTAAAAGTTGTGAATATAACTGAAAAAGTTGTTGTGATTGAAATAAAATTGATTTCCTCTTTTAATCTATATCTATGATTTTTCTCAGACTACCTTAAAAATTAAACAGAAATTATTTTTAGAATGCCAGCGCCCATATCACCTTGTATAATTATTGAAGACTGTTTTGTAAACAGTGTTTTACCCAATTTTAATTTACTATCAATATTTGAAAGGTAATATTAACTACAGAATACAAATAATAATTATCGAAAATGTTATTTGATATTATATTAGTTTCAATGTGTAGGTAATACGTTACACCTGAGAATATATTTTATGTAATTATACGACGTTTTAGTGTTGGATAAAATGTTTTATTTCAAATTGGGTCGTAATTTATATTACGTATTTAAAAGCTCCAGAATGAAGGGGGACTTATGCAATATCTTTCCTTCACACTTTTAAAAATAGTTATAAATTATTTGTTTCATTTATCATGGTTAACAATTATTTTTACAAATCCCATTACCGACTTCAAAAAAGTTTGAGGTTATCAATTCTTCTGTTTGTATATAGATTTTAAGAATTTTGCGTTTGTTTCAATTTTGTTCCATCGGTCCAAGTTTCATATTAATTTGAAGAAAAAATTTCAGCACAGAGGGGAAAGAGGGGACAAAAACCATTTGTAATGCTTAAATTTTATACAAATGATAAAATTTGCATAGTTGTAAACACAGCACTCATAAGTACAAAATAAAATTTGGAAAAACTTTCAAAAAATGAACTAAAAAGTAAAAACTAATGTTTAATTAAAAACTTCAATAAATAATTCCTAGGTGATCACAGGTGAAATACCGTTCGAATTTCGAAGTATTATTTCGTTAGCTAAGAAATTGATTTTTAGTTTTTAATTAAAAAATATTTTGAACACGGTTTGTATCTCAATTTAGGCGTGTTGGATAAGTATCTTGAAGTCGGAGCCCCTTCCACAAATTTTGATAATTTACGTGATTTTGATGAGTGTTTATATAGAATTTTGAACAATATTTGGAAAGTTTCCAAAAAACAGTAAATTGAAAAAATAAAGAGGTAAATAAATAAATAAATAAATAATAACTAAAAAGAATTTAATTTAAAATAATTTAAACGCCCTTAGTAAGGATTATTTTTCTTTCCGAAGCACGAAATATTTTCATAGCAGAAGAGTACGGTATATATTCGGTAAAATAATATGGTGTGTACTGTGTGTAGTTAACCACACTGTAAGGTTCAAAGGTTTGGATATTAATTGATTATAAATTGAATTCAACAGTTCAAACTATGCGCATTTAAAATAGTCTATTTGAATTCAACAGTTCTTAATGTCATTTGTATTCGCATTCATGGCATGTCGTCTCTTCATGTGATAACTATATATTATTTCTTACATTTATTAGTATGACTTTAAACGTCATATGTATGATGTAAGTATTTTTATAGCTAAGAATAACGTAATATTAAAAGAAATGTAGATAACAACTAGCATTGTTTAAATACCCGACATATGAATCAATGATTTAACTTATTTTTATAGATTAGTATTTAAAAATAATAGATAATAATAGTAATAGTATTTAAAAATAATAGATTAGTATTTATAAATTAGTGAATTTTTGAGTGTTTTGTGATTTGAAAAGTTGTTTGAAATCCTATCATTTAAACCTCCTATGGTAATTCACTTATAAGACTCAGTGGACCGATTTCGTTCATTCAAGAACTTTAACTCAATTATTAGTTTAGAATATGCCACAAATATTTCAAGTCGATTTCTCTTTTCGTTTTTGAGTGTACAAATCAATCGGACACTTATTTTGATGTCATTCTATGTTGTACTGCCTTTAATACGTACTAGTGTTACAAACTTTAGAATAAATTTAATATATTTAATATCAATTTAATATTGCTTGGATAGTATCCCTGAAAATAAAAGTATGATACTACTTGATACTATGACGGAATTTGAAAATACTATTGAAAGTAGAAACTTGAATGCTGGGGTATGGAAAGTTGTATGTTGAATAAATGTTAACGGTAGCTTTTTGCCAGAAATTTAAAATTTATTAAAAAAAAAACTAAAAAGGCACGCTGGAAATCGATCGTTGAACGAAGATTTTTAGTAGAAAGGTCACTAATTGAAGCAAGTTTGAGCGTTTATGTGGGATTTTGAACATGCTAAATGCTCTACACCTATACGAATTTAGGTCGCACAAGCGGAGCAAGCTTGTACAAAATTCCTGCATGCTTCCTTATAATAGTTATAATAGTTGGCTTAAAAATAGAATCATGAACTACAAAAATTTTTTTCATTGTTACTTGTACTATAGAACAAAGTACATAAAAATTATTTTTTACTTTTTCATAGTTTTAAAACAATATTTTAAATTAAAGAATAAAAACCGTACATTAATCAAACATATATTTTCCACCATATGTGTTTCCATAAACTATTCCGTACATATTCAAATTCATACATTATGAATACAATAATTACATATAACTTTTGCGTGAATCTACTTTCAGTATAATTTAAAGTAAATATATTGTTTGTGTGAATAAGGGATCTTGTGGTTTACCTACAATAGTAGAATGCAAAACCAGAGAAACAAAACAATATAGAAAATAAGATAACTTGCGTTATAAATTGTATTTACAATTTATTTCAACGAGAATTTTAAAACAAAACGTTGTAAATTTATCAATTTTCTTTTTGTGAACTATTTAACATACCTTTAGCGAACTGCGTTAAGTTTGAGCTTTCATCAAAGTCCCTAAAATATAATCTTGTTACAAGGTATCTGAGGCAAATAAGGCCCACCAAACTTAAATGTGGTATAAATGCTATATTTTGTCGATTTTAAGGATAGAATTAAGCTCTCGGCTAAGCTTCTTAATTTGATTTACCATAAAAGTTTAAAAAATACATTAAAACAAGATTAAAAAACTCTATTTTCAGACATTATAAACCACCGTAGTTTAATAAGGCCCATCAGTAAACTTCATCAGTAGTTTTTCTTAAATTATCTTCAAAATTACTTCTTAAAATTGCCTTAAATTTCGAAAAAACAATTTATAGAAATTTTACTAAACATTTCCAGTGAAAATTGCCCTCCGGGCGGCTAAAACAACTTCTTAAAACGTATTGTCTTTTCTAAGACAAACTAGGTAAATCAAACTTAAAAATGGTAATTTTTCCTTCAATAACAAAATATTATACGTTATAATACAGTACGAAAATATTGGGACTACAAATTAGTCAAATTAGTTGCACCTACAAAATTGGTTACTGTATAAATTACAGTCGACGAGGCAGCCATCTAACTTCTTGAGGTACGTTAGTACAACGCATTTATTTATGTCTTCTACGCAGAGACGATTGCCCAAAATACATAGCGTGTACTGTAAAAAGTACACAAAATAAACAAGAATATCGAATTAAAGGAAATTTATACAATATTACCATTTAAGCGTGCTAACTTCATACAGTATAAATGATGTAGTGAAAAACTGTTGAAATAAATAGGTGTAATAATAAATTATCATTTTCACAGTACAAGAAAGTTATTTTTTGTATTGTAAAACATAGGCTCTTTAAACTAGGTATTAAAAAAAATAAAATTTCGTCTATTGTCATGGAGTTAAGCTTAGTGGCGCCATCCTTTTTTTTAAACATAAAATATTTGTTACACGTATAATAAAAAATTATAAAAATGGATTATTGTCGTTGCAAATACAAATACATATAAATAATAAAAGATTAACATGATTTCGCATACTAATAAAATACTAGAGTCCCGTTACAGCGGTCGAAATTAGATCATAAACACTGAAAAGTGATTCTACTATAAGTGTGCCAAATTCCATATTCCTCCTTCCATCCAATTTTCGTAAAAAGGGGTACAAATAGGTTTTTTGTATTTTTATATTAAGTACTAAATTAAAAGATTTACTGTAAGATGGAGCCAAGAAGTTAAAAAATCACCAAAGCGTTATTCACATTTTGATAGTCACATTTTTAAGCAACTAGTCATTAAATTTAGGTACACGTATTAAGTGCTACGAATGAGAGATTGTACTCTTAACATTGAATGAATTTTACGTTGTCAAAAGAAAATGAATAAAACTAAGAGTTTTGAAATTAGACTTATTATTGTAAAAAATAAATGGTCAAGTTAGTAAAGGCTACTTAGACAGTTAGCGATCAATTATAATAATCAAAAAGGGGGCGTTTGGTTGATCACACTGTCGTTGCTTGGAAAAGAATGAAATAGCCGACTTACACCAACAATGTAATCACAATATAATTGTCACCTTGTGTATCTATAAGGAGGCCTGTGTATCTATAATTGTCACATCTGTGCCTTCAGGTGATGGGGTGTTCTAAAAGAGGGTACAGAGGACTAAAAGGTCTAGGTAATAGAAACGATTTCCTTTTTAATATACTCTAACTGAAGTCGAAAATTTTTTTTCTTTATTAGACATCGATATCTTATAGTGAAACTTTCCTTTGTTTAAATTTATATTTCTCCTCTATTTTAGTAAAAATATTTCTTCTGTACGAAGTACGTACATGGAATGCCAATCGATTGAAATTAACTTTGAAGCAAGGGAAATGAAAGTATCGTTATTATACATATTTACAAGTAAAGAAAAATATATTTTTGCTCCAAAAATACTCTGTATTATCTTGATTAAATTGTTACAACAAATCGGTTGAGAGTATATATATATTGAATATATATATATATATATATATATATATATATATATATATATATATATATATATATATATATATATATATATATATATATATATATATATATATATTGGATATAATCGATATGCACGCATAAACTTCATAAACAGATGTACTATTTACATTTAATCAATATGAAACTACTACTATCTACTTTGTTACAGTATGTTTCAATTTTATAAATTTGGCAATTATTCAAGTATATTGTTATGATATTGGCATACATTTTGTACTACGCCTGGAATATAATATTAGCATTAATAAGCGGTCGTGGGTTTTACAGAGTCGGGAGCAGCGATATTCAAACGTTTTTGACTGTGTCCCTCATATATAATAATCATAATTTGTATAATCTTATCATATAAATTTTTCCAAAAATGAATTTTATAATTATAATAAAGAATATTAAATAAAAATGTGATGACTCCCCTTAGTTTTGCAGCATATCATGAAGGGTCGAAAATCAATCTTGCAATAGCACTTTTTCTTCTCGTATAAATTTATCAGATTTATTTATTCAATAATCTTTATTTTTCTATTTTGTAGTCTTTACCTAAGAAAATCTCAAGTTCGTATTTATTTTAAGGTCAATATAAACTAGGCAAATTTAGTGTCAAGTTTTAAGATCTGAGCAAAAAAGCACAACAATTCGACAGAAATAAAAAAAAAAAACAGATTTCAATTACAAAAATTTGAGCATTTTTGACTATTTTGTAGAATTATTGATCCATTCCTTTCCTTCGTCGAAAATAAACTGCTTAACAATATCAAAAAATTCTCAAACATTTCTAGATAAAACCTAAGAATTTTTTTAATTTTTGGATATTTTTATAAAGCTCTAATTTTCGAATATATCACTATTTGTGTATAAAAAGTGGCTGTTAATTTTAGCTCAAATCTGATAAATTTAAATAATACAAAAAAAATTTTAGTTTTTTTCCAAAAAAATTAACTGAATCTACAATAAAAATTCTTATTTCATTTAAAAAATAAAGTTGACTCTAATTTCATCTAGAACTTACCCACATAAAAATGATTAAACAATTTTCTTGAATAAACTTATTATACACGCTTGTTTGCAGAAAAAAAGATCTCTGTGTTTCTTGGATATAAAAGGACATAAAATACAGTGCTTTATATAAAGTAGTTTCAAGAATGTTCATCACTATTTTAGACCGGCATTTTCAATTGTGATGATGCAATTTTTTCAATCAACGTATAGATATCGAGCCGGCGTAGACATATTAAATAAATAAAATTATTTAATATTTGTGTTCCCTTTTATCATTTATGCCCAAATTTTATAATGGAAAAAAATGGCATATTGTAAGTTCCTAAAAGGTACTTATTATTATTATTATTATCAAAAAAGTTACCATATAAACCCCTGAATTACATGACCTTTCTGTCTGTTAGGTATAAAATAGTTTTTTTTTTTTTTTATATTTTATTTTTAATAAATTAGATACGACAAAATATGTCATATTATTGAAGTATATAATATTTTATAGCCAAAAAAACCTACATCCAATTGATATATTGAAACGACGAATTCATATAAATATCATTATTATACTTGTTTCAATATTGTTAGTCCGAATTTGTGTATTATATAAAATAAATTGACATTGTGCAAAATTAAGGAAATCTACATAAGAAACTTAAGGCAAACTTTTATACCTGTATTGCAAATAATAGCCGGAGAGGTGAGGGACAAAGTAGCACAAGTATTTTTTAAAGGTAGATTTTTGATATTCTGACACATTTATGATGTAAAATATCCTGCTGTCAGTCAGTCTGATTCGTTAACGTTTGCCGGGGGATGGGCATTAAAGTTGTAAAAATACCATGGACGTTGCAAATATTTTCTAAACGCTAAAAACTAAATTGCGAGCAATATATAAAAAAAAATGTGGGCTAAAATGTTATATATTTATTAATCCTCATTTTAAATGATAAAATTTATCAAAAAACTTATTTGTAGTTTATTAAATTATCTGAAAGCTTTAAAAAGTCGATGGGAAGTTCAAAATTTTCTGATCATTTTTTGTGTGTTTTTTAGGATAATTGAGGTAAAAAAATTCAAAGTAATATTTATGTTACGATCAACTAGTTTTCAACATATTGCATATACACCCAATAAATCGGTCGCTGTACTTGTTTTCTAGCGATATCTCGAAAACTATGCACCCAAGCCTTAAATATATGTTATTTTCAAATTCTACGAATCAAAACTATGGTTCCGAAGGGGGAACAAAAAAAATTTAAAAAAAAAGTTGCGAAAATTCGATTTTATACGATGTTTATTAAAGTAGTTTGGCCGGTAGATTTAAAAAATAACATCTATTTAAGATTGAATACAAAATAATTATAAAAGTACAAAATAATAATAAAATGTGAAATTAATCAGATTTATTTATTCAAAGAAATTTAAAAAATATATGGTAATTTTTATATACTCACAATTATTTCACTTTTAAAAATAATTATTCGTAAAAATAGCAAGGCAACTGATTTCGATCAACTCGAATATTATATTGTATAAAAATTTGTAATGGTACCCACGCTTCAATAGCAGAGAAATCTGAATTTCTGGTTTTGAGTGAAATGTTACTACATTAATATATTAAGGATTATAATGATATAAGGTCATGTGCAATCTGTTGGCCCTTTTTTGGTCAGACCCTGTAAATATTATTTTTATACTGATAGGATTTTGTGTGATATATATGTTGTTAGGATACCATTTCATTTACTGCCGTCCTTGTAAATTCAATGAATTTGTCCCTTTGTTTGTCATTTTATTCGTTTAATGGCCATCAAATTTGATCACGTGTGCTTTGATGACATTTTCCATCATAAAAATAAAATAAATTTATTTCCTGATATCTATAAAAAAAGGTTATGTTCAGTGCGTTGTTATTTTCCGTGTTTATAAGCCTCAAAAGGTCTACCTACAAACAAAAATAAATGAATTAGAGTTCCGTCGGATATGTATGTACGAAATAAACTAGGTGGTTAAAAAGTCAATCGAAATTTATTTTACAAATATATTAAAAAGTTTATCGTAGACAAAACAACGCCGTTATACAAATTTATTAGTATGTAAATATACTTTTTGTGATTTTTAACGTGAGAAGATTTTTGTGGTTATGTAAGAATCCTTAAAAAACCGCCGAAGAGTTGAAAAAATTTTGTTAGGTATTTATGGGTTTTCTGGGATAATTTTGATCCAAGAAATTCAAAAATAACATTTATTTTAATATCGGTCGACTAGTTTTTGAGATATTGCATGAATTACATCTGCTAAATCGGACTCTGAATTATATATTTTTTGATATCTCAAGAACCGCGCAACCTATCGTTAAATAGATGTTATTTTTGAAATCTACGAGCCAAACTACTCTTATTAACAGAGTTTTTTTCGAAATCGGATAAAATTAATTTTTTTCGAATATTCGTAATTTTTTAAGGGGTACCCCTTTGAAAAATTTCAGAAAATCAAAAATTTTTTTTGCTGCGGATTTGTATAAAATATAGGTTTTAGAGTAATTTTGACCCGCAGATTTCAAAAATAACATTTATTTAATGATTGGATACGTAGTTTTTGAGATATCGCTAAAAATTCGATCCAGAGGCCGATTTATCGGATGTAATTCATTCAATATCTCAAAATCTAATCAACCGATCGTAAAATAAATATTATTTTTGCAATTTTTATACCTCAATTATCCTAAAAAATCCATAAACAGTGAACAAAAAATTTTGAACTTTTTAAAGTTGTCCTTATACAATCGCAAAATTTCGAGAAACTATAAATCAGTTTTTTGATAAAATTAATTATTAAAAATACAATTAGGATTTAAAATACTTCAATTATTTAATTTAAACTTTAAGTTTTAATCAAATTATTTTGTATTTTTATAAATACTCATTTCGACTACAAACTAGTAATCATCAGTATGAATTAGCTAGTTGTCATGATTCTCTGAGGAGAAACCGTCCCTAAATTAGCAACGAGTAACATCTCCTCAGAGAATCATTACACCTAGCTAATTCATACTGATAATGACTACTTTGCAGTCGAAATACGTTTTTATAAAAATATAAATTTGATCTAGGAAACTGCAATAAATCGAAATTTATTGAAAAATCCTAGAGTTCTCATTAATAATTATAAAATTTAAGTTAAAGTTAAAATATTGCTCACAATTTTCCTTTCAGATTTTTGAAATTATTTTTTTACAACTTTAATGCTCCGGCAAACGTTAACAAATCAGACTGACTAACAGCAGGTTATTTATCTACATCATAAATCTGTCATAGTATCTTTCCGGCTTTAACGAATTAATTTAAAGAATTTCAGGTAGTATACTATTTCTAAGTTTTCTAATTCATAAAAATTCCCCCCATTAATTTTGATGAAATTTAAATCATTTTGCAATTTAAAATTTTACTTTTCCAAATAAAGAGTTTTTCAAGCACAATGTTTAGATGTTTTCTTCATATTGAATGTTTTTGTATATTAAGGAACACCTTTATCGTCAGAGTTCTTCTCTATCTAAGAATTCTTAGATATATTCTCGAAAAATGCACAAATGTTTCTTGAACATATGTAACAAGGATGTCTGTATACATTCGATTTTATTTTAATTAAGTCTTCATATTAGTTAAAGTAGTATATATTATAATATTAGTCGTTGGGCGACCACATTTTGGATTAAGAATTGAGAGATAATACTTTAGATAAGCATTTTCCCTTGTAATTATTGGTACTTGAAGTTTTCGAAAATATTCGATTTCATATTGTAATGAAAAAACCGATTTTAATTATTTTGTAGGCGTAGATACAAGTTGGATGGCTTAGTAAAATTTTTTTCTATTTTTTTCATACGACAATGGTTACAAAATAAAAGCAAACATCGGAAAATTTCCAGTCAATGTTTTGTTTTTTAATAATATTTTCAAATCAAACACCGTTAAATTTCCATTCAATATTTTGTTATATAATAGAATTTTGTAATCGGTGTATACGGATTATAAACCATTAGTTTTGCAAAGAGAGCTATCAGAGCTTAAAGTTTGTTATAAAAATGATTTATGGAATGTTTAAACATAGTATTACTTTCATAATCTAATTCAAATCGTTTGAGGGTATTAAAAGTTATAAAAATATTTTTAATGCATAATACGTAATATCGAAATAAGTTTCTTTATAGGTCAAGTTCTTTAACAGTAACAAATACACAAATACAAAATAAAATGGAAAAATAATGAATGTTTGCACTTTCTTAAAAAACATGTCTATTTCAAGTGTCTTATTTACGGTAGATAAAAACTGATTTATGAAAAAACAATTTGGATTTTCCTGAAAAAATTTCCCAGATAAAAATAAAATTATACTTTATAATTAAAAATGTTTTTTTTTTTAAACAATAACTCTTCGACAAAAACTAGGATTTCATGTCAATATTGTGCATATTAAATTTCATAATATTTGATAAATATTTTTGAGTTATTTTTGCTGGAAATTTCTATTGATAAACCGATTAAGATTATATCAACCTGGATGTTTACTTAAGAAACTGCTAGGGTAGTTTGTCCTACTATGTATATAGCTATATTTAAAAAAGCTTATAATCGCATAAATAATAAATACATGAAAGCTCAACAGTTATGTTGAAAATATGTTTAAATCACGAGTTATTTCTATATGAGTGGTATATGTTTGTTTATATCCAATAATATATTTTTATCTTAAGGCAATGTAATTTAATGGTACATTGAATTTGTAAACAATAAAAACGCACTAGTGTTTACTTTCCTAAGTGGGTTATGATATATTTATACTTTGTAGGTATGTTGATAATCCAAACGATAAAAAAACTTTTAAAATTAATTTCAAAGTATTTGTTGTTTTAGTCGCAGTTTGGAAAATATACAAATAAAAACTGATTAATATGTTTTAAAATTGATGAATTTGAAAATAAAATTATTTATGAGCAATTTTCTCTATGGAAGAATAATGCTTTAGAACTATTCTACATAGTCGAATATTCGGATAATAATTGACATAAATATCAATTAATGAACGTAGATGTCAAAAATGTCATGCAAAGCATTTTCGTACGACTATCCGACAAAGAATTTCCCGATTATATAGAACAGGCCTCAACAGTACTAGTCTAATTTTGAAATACCTTTTAGAAACGTAGAAATTTTATTTCAGCAATGTGGCACATAAAAACATATTTTGGGCACAATTCAACGCAATTTGGGCGCAATGCTGCTTACTTCAGTTCTAAAAAAACCTCCCCATAAAATTTATACTTTTCGCAAAATTTGGTGACAATCCAGCACACCATTCTTTTTAAAATAGTTCCAAGGTGGGGTTGCCAAAAAAATAGATTTCGAAACTTAACAATAGCTGACTGTATTACCTGCTTATTAATACTGTGTTTTAGTTTTTTTTCTCTCTGTAAGTGAAAAATGAAATTTAGTAAGGGACGAAAAATAAGGAGTAGATTTATAGTATTTTTAATACTTATAGCTTTTTACTAAATAATAGAAACTAAGCAGTAGTGAGTGTTGATTTTTACAAAGGTATCATTTAAGTATATATAAGTATATGGTAATTTAGTTAGACAATGAAAATTTTATCATCACATAAATTATTTACCCAAAAAAAGGCTTTACTTTATTGAATAAACTCAATGTAATTATTCCATTGTGGTTAAGAAACTTTACCTAGGATTGAATAAAATTAAAAATTTTGACTATAATTTTAACCAACAATTTTATTGATTCCGGGGATAAAGTCTGACTCTAGGGGATAAAACTTTTATGTTTAGATAGAGAACTGAACATACATACAGATAAATATATGTATATATAAGTAGTAAAAACCTTATTTGATCCTCTAAATATTAGATTAGTGATAAAATAGAGACAGAATGTACTCAAGTATCAGATCTATGTACTGAATGTCTCAAAATTTATTTTACATATTATATAAAATTATGCATAGAGCTGTTGTCCTTCGATGGAAACATCAACCAAATTACAGAATAATTTGTAGTCTTTTATCAGTACAAATTTAATTCCTATATGTGAAAATTTAGCAAACGTTTACACAATAAAGGAATTATTCTTCAGACTCCCAATTGACACTAGTAGCTTTAGGGAATATAAATATAAATAGCCTTCTAATAATACATAAACAAGAAAAGCTATTCAAATGGGAGTAAAAAAGAATTGATCTTGATCCGGATCCCGTTACTACATATATGTAGGAATTATAGGTAGTAAAATAGCTGACACCGTCGTAAAGAAGCAACAGTTTTACCGATTCACCTCCCATAATAACGAATATGCCTTCCAAAGATATCAATAAACTAGCACATAAACAATTGTTGGAACATGTGGGTTGGTCGCAAGGCTATCTGAATTCAATAACTTTAGAGAGAACATTTGGCTGATAACTACTCACATGTCCACAAGAGAACATTAGTGTCTACTTATACAAGACTGCAAATCGAACACACAAACGTTACACTTAAACATCTGTTTGAAAGGATCAGGAAAATTACGAAATACCACACATCAATGTTTAAATAATATGCAAAGTTTTAACCAAGTGTTGGTGTTTCTCAAGTTGATCAAATTGATTGAAGTGATTTAGTACATAATTATGTGTGATAGTGTTTGATTCCCATTTGTTTAAGTTTTGTAAGTGATGGCAAAGCGTAATGGTACAGTAACAATATGGTTGGTAATGACACAAAAAAATCAATCAAAAAGTCAAGCAACCTAAAAAAATGTGTGTATAAATGAAAAAATAATTTATTTACTGTGAATTTGTGCCTAGAGCAAAGCTAAGCTTTTTTATTTAATACAAAGTTGGTTTTACCTGCCGGATATGTAAATGTTTTTTGTTTAGCCTAAACTTTTCAAATGCTACTTTTTCAATAAACTTTTTAGATATCTGGTATATACAAAAACCAAATAACCCACACCATTGGTAGAATATAGAACAGTGTTGTTGTACTTTTCTAGTAAGACGTATCGATCGATTGAATGAAATTTTGTGTTAAAAATTGAAAAATAAAAATTGTATAGTCATATGTGTTTTTTTATAAGGGTGTAAAAATAATAAATAATTTTTATGTTACAGTATAAATCTTTCATTTCATAAAAGTTATTTTTGTAGTTTCCTTTATTTTCAAATAAAGTTTTTAATAAATTTTTTTTTCTTTTGGTGAAAATTTTGCACAAAACCATTAGAAGAAATTCGATAAATTACCTGTAAGAGCTACAAACTAGATGCTTTTGTAAATCTATAAATAATTTTGTTAATACAATTTGCTATTTTGAATAAAATTTAATTCTTTAGTAATTTCAGTCTATTAAATACATATAGAAATACAGTCTAATTTGACTTGTAAATAATAATAATGGTTTGACATCAATGTCAAAAATTGACAACTATGTAGTTACAAAAAAAAACCTAATTTTCAAACATTGTAAAAATTTACAATTTGCAAACCCTTTTTAGAAACGCACCAGAAAAAGGATTGGAATAAATAATCTATTGTTAAAACAGTTCTGGAAAAATAGTTCTCACTGTTAAAATTCTCATTTTCTTGCTTCTCTTTGTGAATTTATTGTTTAATATCAATAGAAAATATAATTTTAATGTGTACTGTAGAATCGTATATTCGTAGGGATTAATAATGTTCTCCCCCACAAAATATTTTTAATAGGCTTTAAAAAAAAACTTTGTTTTTATTTTTTGTTGAATTTTATGACCAACATAAACTAAAAAATGTGATTTTCTTCATTAGCTCCTAAATTTTTTACGAGTGATAATAATTTCAAATTTTTATGATATTCAAAAATAAAAATTAAAACGAATTATATGCGTATTCTTTTTATGTGAAAATTATGTAATAAGTGGAACAACGAACTAATTAAATTTCCCTAACTTCCTTAAAACCATTTGATGATCATTTTTTTATGAGGCAAAAATTTAAATGAATAAAATTTTGTGGTGGTTCACTAGTAAAACCAGGAACCACGTTTTGTTGATTAATTTTATTGTGTAAAGTTTAATCAAATGTGGTAAATGATAGAAAAACCAGAATTTTTATTGGATAAACCATTTTAAATTGTTATTCAAATTTCATGTGATCAAAACGGCTTGTTGACTGAAAAACACATTAGTTAATAGAATAAAACTACGTATAAAAATTATTACTATTCTTTACTCATCATACTTTAGCCTATTTTTGGAAGTTATTACAATACCTAAAAGACCTACAGTTAAAGAGAACTGCCTGCATTAATGAAAGAGTGCTAATAAAGATGAATTACATTAAATAAACTTATTAATACTATGTTTTCCTGTATTGTTATAGTTTAAAGATTATATAAATTTCATATACACAATTTAAAAAAATTATTCGGATGTTTTAGTGTACACTCCTCCTATTCGCGGAGGCAATAATTCGCTTGATTTTTGCCTGATATATGATGACAATTTCTTATAGGACTGTCTGATGGTATGCGTCCCTTAAGCTGAATTCTTACTGATATTCACGTGGGACGTTCATTCGATACATAATTACGTAACTTAAAACTGGTAAAAGCTTTCAGTAAAATTAGTTCAGTCCGATTTTATATTATATAAAAAAATATCAGAGAAAACAAGATATGGACTTTTTTTTCCTTATAGTTTGTTCACTGAAATGTTTTGTGTAAACAAACCTCGCGAGTTAATCCCACTGTTGGAAATACAGTGTATATATTTTGAAGTGATAAAAAAAGTCCATGGAAAACACCCCATTCTGGTAATTAGCATTCTATAAAGGAGATGTTGGTTTATAAAGTAGATTTAAATTATTAATGATTCGTTTTATTTTCTTATTTGAATTTTTTTAAATATACTTTGCGATATTTATACGTATTGTACATAAATTATCCTCGAGCAAAAAACGATATTTATTAAATTTATGTGCATATTCGTACCTATGCCTTCTTATGTTACCAAACACTTTATATGTTGCATAAATTTATGAGTTTATGTAACGTAACAATATAATAATAACATATGCAATTGGTAATTTGCCAGTTATGTATGCATAATATTTTATTGGAGAGACTTAATGTATTAGTAAAATGCATCCATATTTTCTCATTTATTTATCTCAATTTTCATCAAAGTATTATGTATGCGAATAAAAGAATGTAAAACATTTATTCTCGTATCTTTATAAGTACAAGTATCTATCGACTGTGGCCGAAATTCGACCAACATTCAAAGATCTGTGGTAATAAGTATTCGACCAAGTTAACGTAAATAAACGCTCATTATTTTAATTTTCTTCAAATCTTTGAGGCAGTACTTTTTAAATGCACACCTTTTTTTCAGGTTTAAATTCGAAATAAAAAAACGGTTATAAAAAATATAGAATAAAGACTCCATTCTCTATTTATTTGGTAAAATGGAAGGAAAAAATTTTCAGGTGTTTACAAATTACTCCTATGTATTTGTCCTGTTGGTGCCGTTTCATGAGAAATAACAGAAATATATTTTCCAAACTATATAAAAAAATGTTATCTTCTTAAATCGTATAATCACAACATTGAAAATAAGAAAATATTTGGATACTTATTATTTTTTGATTACAACAAAGTTTAAAATCATTAAATAACCCAATATAAATATGGTACCATTATTCAGACTTAAGCAACAACAGTCACAGTCAGTACTGGTATGGGTGGTCGTATAGAAATGCTGTGTTCTTAGTAAAATCCTATAGAAAATACTAAAATCAAATTTTAACTACTGACTATAGCTGTTAAAAATTGAAAAATCATTAAACTACATGGGTGAATAATATTTAGTAGGTAACTACAAATATTATAACTTTGATATCACCACCTCATAAAATTATGATAGTGAAAAACCAAAATATATTAATTTTTAACGAAAATTGATTTCAATATTCGACGAAGTGTTACGGCAATAAATACTCGGCAAAATAGTATTTTACGATACTTTGATTCAATGCTTTTCGAATGGGATACATTTCATAAATTTTTTTGGATAATAAATAGCAAAAAATTGGATTTTAAATTCTTGTTTGCCTAATAATAATATATAAATTTAAGAGTATTTGAAATGTGCATTTTTCCGTATACAATTTTTATTGCTATAATATATTTATCGTTATGCGAGAAATAGATTACCCTAAATTGGAATATTATTTTTACGGACATATTTACAATATGCATTAACCAAAAAATTTCAAATACTATACGCCAGGTAAAAAAATTATTCAAATACCATATTATAGGAATTTGCTCTTGTTGGTATTTTACAGATGTTATTTTGTTCTAATACAGTCTGCTGCTTTGAATAGGATGCAATTGGAAGAGTATAGCTTTTACCTGTTATTTATTTTTAAAACAAAAGAATTTTTTATTGGTGTAAAGGAAAAGCTTTGTGACACATACCTCATTTTTGAACATTTTTAAACTACGTTCTATTTTTTAAAGGTATTGAACAATATTGTAGATCTTAGTCTATTAAATAATCCAAATATTGAATTATTTATTGATTTCGGTAAACATATTTACATATTTTCTGATGTATTTTGTGAATCAGCATCGTGTGAGGTTTTAAAAATATTTTCAAGAAAGAGACAGAAATGAAAATAATCTCTATTAGCTTACAACTTCTTTGTTTTTGAAATTAATATTTTATTAAATAGTGATTGATTTGTTAAGTTTTGCAGGTGTATTAAAGCTCAATTAATTATTCATTCTTCAAAATTTGAATTGACTAACTTTTTAAACTGCATTGTTTAGTTTCGGTTAAATAATAATTATAATAATATAATTGTCATGAAACACAATTGTAATACCTTTAGGGTATATATTACATACGTACACTTTTGTACCTATTTATGTAAATATTCAGTATTATATCCATAGGTAAATCGTAATATAACTTACGTTTAAATAAATATGTTTTAATTATATGAATTATAATAATTAATTAACACAATTTAAACACATAGAATATTGACAATTAACTGAATGAAGTCATGATGTTTGTTTGGAAATTTATATATTGTTTGTGAAAATAGGAAAATGCTTTTGTTATTGGTGTTAATAATGATCTTTGTAAAGTATATTTATTTCCTGTTTATTAAAGAACAGATCAGTAATTAACTTTTTGATATCTTCTTTTTTAATGACTTTAACTTAATTTTATGTTATAATTGTGAATTGATAATAATGTTTGTCTTACATATAAATTGTTAGTTGACAATAATCTCATTTTTGAATTACGGAACTTTTTCTCCTTAAAACTAAGCGATAAAAACCATTGAAACTTTAAAATCACATAAAATCACCTGAATAATCTAAAAAAAAAAAAAATAAAATTTCAAGTTCGTAAATGATTAGAATCGTTTCATCCTACGTACCCATAATACCCATGCATATGTACATTCTAATACCCATCTTTGCAATGATTAGATGTATGAAAAATGTTCAAATATAAAAATTTTCAATTTTTGTTTTAAAGAATAAACGTTAATTTTTACCTGAAACATTTTATCATAAATGGTTTAAATTCAACTTTATTTTAACCTGTAGCGGTTTAAGGGGAGGTATATATGTACGACTACCAACGTCCAGGCGCAAAGAAAGCCCCACGAATTACGAAATGACTTTAATGTATTTTCTTTCAAACCGACTTCAAAACAAGAACCACTTTCAAAAAATGAATTAAATAGTAAAAACTAATTGAAATTAAAAAATTCTATAAATATTCCTTGTGACTAATTACCTTTCGAACTTTGTGACAATCTTATTCTTAGCTAAAAAATTTTTTGGTTGGCTGAGAAAGGTAGTTGGGCATAAGGAAATTATTTATAGAAGTATAAATTTAAAATTATTTTCTAATTTTTTAAAATTATTTTAAAATTATTTTCTAATTTTCTAATTTTAGGGTGGTTCTTTTTTAATCAAAAATTTTTATATGAAGCGTGAATCGTGATTGTAGAATGCATATCAATTTCACTAATTAGAATAACACACCCACTTCAAATCCTTCTCTGTTTTTCGAGTTCATACAATATTTAAAACGTTAAATTCATTCATTGCTATAAATCTTCTATATATAAAGTACATGTAATGCGAATAAACACAATAGTTGAATAATAATGAATATAAAATAAATACAATAAATCTTAAATAATAATAAAATGAATATCATTTATATAAATCTTAATGATGGAACACTTTAATTATGCTTATTTCTTGTTAAATGTTTTGTCATTTTATAATTAAAAATATATATTGGTTCTGATGGCATTTTCAATTAAAGAAGATCTGTCTTGATCATTATTTTTTCGTTAATGTTCGATTTACTGTGTCATTACTATGTTTATATGTAATTTTTATTTCTTTTGTATAATTTAAATTCTGATAATTTAATTAAAATAATAAGTCAAAATTAAGCAACATTATTTGAACATATCTTATGAGCAATGACATTCATGACAAATATTTGGTCAGTATCCTTTGGTCATCATTACTTCTTGTCATTAAAGTTTGGTAAAACCAAACGTATATTCAGGCTTTGTCTATATCGATTTTTTGATATAATTTGTTTTTAAATCTTGATGAAATTAAGTATAAATGTAATTAATTATCTAATTTATTATTTTATCAGTCCGAAAATGCGAAAACGTACAATATTCGAACCACTAATTCTGTGTACCTTTTAATTAATTTTTTTAATTGACACTAGATGGGTATAGATGCAGAATCACAATCTTTAGATTTTTGCAAAATTGACCAATTGGGTCGTATGTTTCCATGTCCCAATTTTTAAGCTATAATATATAAAAGGAAAGATCAAATACCAAAAATGTTTAATTAATTTATTTTTTTCAACAACAACATTTTTAAGAAACGTTTTCTCAAAACCTATTAATGTGTTTTACAATTTTCATTTAGGTTTTATTTCCGGGATAATGTGATCAGAACAATTATTGCTGATGATGATGACAATTTTTTTTGAGAGGATAATATCTATTTGTTTTCTGTGCGTTTATTTCTGTAAAGAAAAATTTATCAATAAATATATGCCAGTTTATTTTAAAATAACAAAATAAAATCTCTGTAATTTCTCATTTTTCACTTCTGTCGGTAGTACCCAAAGTCGTAAATCACTAATGGGGGTTCAAATAAGTTTGAATTTACAAAAAAAAAAATGACATATACTGTTTCAAGACGAATATACAAAAAAATAAAATTGTTACATAAAAAAAAAAATGAAATTAATTTTTGACAATCTGTTACAATGCATGTCATCATGTGGTTGAACATGTTCTCATATCATCTTCCGCTATATATAATAATTCTTTATTGTATTTTTGGTTTATGTGTGCATTATTGTCATATTTCATCATTGTCTTCATTCGTTTAATATTGTACGCGCAGGGTTATCCATCAAAATTTATTTTACACGTTTTATTTATATATTAATACGTGAAGCAAAAAATTTGTACGCTTTTTACGAATATTGGGCGGACGGAGAAGTATGAAATTTGGCAAAATTATAGTTTATATAGAAAACGACTGGAGAATGCTAATATTTGTTTTTGATTATGCATAAAAAATACCTTAAATCAATTTAAAAAAAACATTACACACACTACCATACACGCATATATAATAGATGTGGCTTATTATAATACACATGCACATATGCTCTTTTGTTTAATATACTGTTTTGTTTGAGGGCACGTATGCATACTGTTTTGTTTAAAGACAGTGAGATGATTTTGAGTGATTATACTCGAATTTCGACCGTTGTAACGGGACTTCAGTTTCTATTAAGTCACTTGCAAGTGTATCTTCAATTTTGAAATTGATTTTAGATAGAAACTTGAACTTTATAGCTAGAAAACGAATTAAATAACAATGCAATATTATGGCATTATATAAGAAAAGTATTATAGTTGCGTACAAAATTACTTATATTTTCTCAAAAAATTTAAAATTCCATACTTATTGATTTATTATAGTTTTCGCTTTTACGTTATTGTGATAGCTCACAGTAAAGTTTTCTATTCTTCAATGCAAAATTCATTTTCACTATCTTTTGTCCAATACTCATGTACAATTCAGTTTTATAACCCTTAATTTTCATCTACTTATATGGTTCGAGTAATCATGTCTATTATTCCAAACATTCCCTTGCTATTCTTTTGTAATTTTATAAATAAAATCGCCTATGTATTTCCATCGTTTTTGTCGCCATATATTTCTAAGGCAGATATTCTAAAATTTACAATTTTAATTAACCATTCTGTACTACATACAAATTTGGGAACTTCCTGTATACATGAACTTATTGAGTTTTATTAAATTAAAAATATTTGTCAAAAAATAGTCTGTCAGTTTATTTTATATTTCTATTTTATATATATAAACAAACAAATCCCAAATTCAAAACATGCATTTATTTTACCACTGTTATTAATAAAAATGATGATAAATACAGTTTCCTTTATATGTCGCCTTTTTCTATGTAAAAATCAACTTGCTACAATTTATTGGATGTTTCAACTAATGTTACAAAATTATTTTTAATATTTAGTATAAATGTACTAAAATAAATTTCAATTACATTCTTTTAATTTAAGAAATATGGCGACCGGATCCTTGGAAGCTTGGGGCTTCTTATGAATTGTCTTAGTACTTACAAGAAAATGATTGATTATAGTGGTTGATTAGTTCAGTTTCTCATTGTTTTTTGAGATGAATGACTTGCACTACGTACAATGTGACTATGTGCAATGTATATGCCATTGCATAAGATTAATTGTATTCCACACTCAAAGCCAAATCACTTCATGGAGGAAAATTTGTTCATCGTAACGAATGCTTCCAAACAGACAGAAGTAACCTTCTTTAGTTTTCTATGATTTTCCATTAGGCTTGGGTATAGCTAATACTGGGATAGTTTCAAACAAATTTGGTCAATATTTTATAAAATTAATGTATTGTTAAAAAACGATTGAATATAAGAGATTGAATTGGATAGCAAAATTCCTGTTTTACTATGTTTACTTATTTTAACTAACTTATAGCTACAAAAAGTACGTTTAAAAATAAAAAATAAAAATAGCAGCCAAAAATTGCTAGGTAGTTTTGATTCCAACGCGACCTCTTAATATTTGTGGAGTAAAATCCCTGTTTTAGTTTGGGGAATCACAATTTTTACCCTTAATATTTATAAACAAACTTTCAAAAGATAAAGACATCGATACAGAATAATCAACATAAATATCAATAATCTTCTTGTAAACAAACAATATGCGTACCTTTCGTGGTCACAGTAATGTTATGACTTGCAGCGAAGGATATTATTGATTAGTGTCGATGTCATATGCTTTTAATTTTAACTGTATTGGTTCATTATTAATAGAAATGTGACGATGGTACTGACTGTTAAAAGCAGGTGAAAAATCTCCATCAATTTGAATATTGGCTCCTAATATTTGATATATGCATTTTTTATTGACTCACCGATATTACAAAAGTAATTACAGTGCATACGATTTTAGTATATTGCTTCGGTTAGCTGTGTAAGCTAATTAAGTTTATTGAACATATACAAGAGTTGGTTTATGTACCTATGTACAAGATGACACATGCAACTGATAATAAAAAAAAGCAATTAGATATAGGGTTATATATAATTCAGGCAGTATTATATTACAACGTCGTATATATTTTTAGACGAAGCTATTTAGAAAATATCATCTCGATTTTAAAATATTGGTCGCATCATATGGGCAAATTGAGTATTTGTCTAAAATCACTAAATATGAATACTTATTTATAAAAATCAATATATAAGGATTTTTGAAGTAGCTCATGACGATAAAAATATTTTTTAGAAACTTAAACTGAATTTATTATGCATTTGTATTAAGTTTAAGTAATTTTTGACTCTAATAAATATCATAAACGACCTCGATATACTTAAATACTGAGTTTATAAATGTTTATTTATATTTCGGGATTTTAGGAAAACAATCCACTTTTTGCATGGATTTTATCCTAATTCGTTTCTGAGCATTGTCTGTATGTTTCTGCAGAGACATGTTTCAAATAAAACTTGTTGAAGTTTTTCGTTTCAAATGAACTTGAATATCACTAGAATTGAGTAGGACACCAGAAATTTAAACAAACAGATTCATTGCACATCTAGGGTTAATATGAAGACAGAATATCAAGTAAATTAAGGGTAAAGCATTCGATACGATAGCTCTGCCATACTCACACACAGACCAATTTCTGAAAACAACTCTTCTGGACTTAAAGGACCTGAATACATGTAATTCTAATGAAAGCTCGTAATCGAAATTTTGACTCCAATACTTTTTTTACAGCAAGTTGTAAAAGAAAGTAAAAATAATAAATTAAACATTGTCTTCTTATCTGAGAGTAGAACACATCAAATTCTCTTACATTGTCAATTATACGCTTTCAATAAATGATCATATGTAATTTATCGTTTCACTCTGTACTGAAACAGATGTATATAGTGTTTTGTAATTAAATCACGTTTACATTATTGTGTGTGAACTACATAGATGTAGATGTTATATATATATATATATTTATATATATATATATATATATATATAAATAGATTCTATTAAGTTTTGATATAATAAAACCGTCCACACTCATATATTTGAATGTTTTGAGAGATACAATTGAATGCTGATGATGAAAATGAAAATTATGGACATCCCGACTAGAAATTATCCCAATACTTATATTGGGGCCCAATTGGGAAATGCAAGGGCTTACCCAAAAGGCTTATCCCGGTTGGGATCTAATTGGGTACCTATTGGGATAGCCCAATTTAAAAATAAATAATTGGAGGTGAGTTTGTCCTTAACGGTAACTAGCTGGGAACTGATCGGGAAATCCCAATCCAGAAAAATAATTTAATATAGGTTTTACTGCACTAGGATTCAATTAGGAACTTATTGGGACAGCCCAAAGTAAAAATCAGTAATGCTAATAGTTCTTTTTTTTGTCTGGGCGATAATTGGGAATTGATTGGGAAAACCCAATGCAAAAATTAATGACAACATTTTGGTTTTACCGTACTCTGACCCTTTTGGGAACATAATGGGATAGCCCAATGTGAAAGATTTTGTACTTTTCGCCTTTCTTTTATAATTTTTATTTTGAATATTTTGAATATTTTGAATAGAGTGTTTTGTTACAAAATTACTCATTAGATAGTGTTCGGGAGTATATTGAGAGTTGTATAGTTACAAACTTTTCTCTATTAAAAAAAAAATGCACATCTCTTAAAATGCTAAATAAAAAAGACATGTCTTAATTAAAAAAAAAAAAATTATATATTTTTATGTGATGTGTATAAAACATAGTGATGATTAACAAGCATTACAGTGATATAGTTTCAAGGTTAATATATGTACTGTCACACGTGTTTAGTGACGTCACCCAAAAGAAATAGAGGGAGAGCCCGTCATCGCCAGTCTTACCACATTGAATAAAGGCTAAAAAATTTTCTGTGCAAGTACCCTACAACAGGTAAGATGGTTTGGTTAATAAGAATCTCGAACCGTGGTGGCTTTGACAGGTTACAGGTAGGAAAGATGAGCATAATTGCTACCCCAAAACATTATAACATAATACGCAATTTTTTAGTATGTTCTACAGGATACTATTAGAATATCATACCATCCGTTGCCAGACATTTTGTAGGGTGGCAACCCCCTGCCAGATGCCTTGAATAAATAATAATTCAACTTACGTTATAATATAAAATCTGATTTTTATGTATGTTACTTGATCAACTATTCAAAGATGTTTTCCAAACGACCAAACAGTTTCAAAAGTTCTAACATTCTTCCAGACATAGTTGAAGTTCGGATATTCTAATAAATAGTATCCTGTAGAACATACTAAAAAATTGCGCATTATGCTATGTTTTTGGGCAGCAATTATGCTCACCTTTGCTAACTGTTACCTGCCAAAGCCACCACGGTTCGAGATTCATAATATCCAAACCTTCTTACCTGCTGTAGGGTACTTGCACAGAAAATTTTTTAGCCTTTATACTATGTGGTAGGACTGGCGATCACGGGCTCTCAGTCTAAAAATAATGTTTACTTCCAACAAAAAAAGTTATTAACAAGTCTAAATCTGTAGATTGTACGTCGTAGTGCAGTGAACGAACTTGCATAAATTCATTTTAAAATGTTAATTTTGTTTTATTATCAGAACTTGGGAAGCGATAGCAATTAATTATTTGAATTGAGATTGTTGAATAAATCTTTATGTGTATTTTAATGTGAAAGTTTTTTAAATATTAATGTGAAGAAATAAAACGAAAAAATTAAGCTGATTATTTCGACATTAAATATATAATAAGTTCTGAATCAATTGATGTTTATTTTTAAACGTTTAGTTAAAAAATTAGTGATTGTTTAAGAAATAATTTTGTGTTAACTTCTTTTTCAATATCTTCTGATACTATGTAAGTAATTGCAAAAAATGAAATCTTTTTACTTCCATTTAAAGTGCTTGTAATTGATATATTAATCTTTTGAATTTTGTTTTGTTTCAGAAACAAATCTAAATAACAGTTAATGCTTTTTTTGGGAAAAAATTCCGATAATGATATCGATATTGTTCGAAGTTCTTGGCTGACATGAAACAAACACGACCAAACGGTTTATTGTAAATACATGCCACCTCCCTATGATGCGCCGAAATTTCGAAAATTACAAAATATGGTTATTTTTTACAGGGCTTTGCGAAGAAGAAACTAAGAACGAGATTGAGTCTCCAAAAAAAAAGCTAGAAAAAATTTAAATTAATGGATCATCATTATCATCTAAGATCAAAGCAAGATTTCTTCTAATACTGGCGTTTCTTCTATGAACATAAATCTTCATCGATTGATTCTAAAGGAAGTTCAATGATATATACAAAAATTAAAAAATTAAACCAAATTACAAAATACAAAAAAACAAAAAAACAAGACCGAATAGTTCTGATTCCGAAAAAAAATTGTGTTGTTGATACCTCATTAAATTAATCAACGAAAAGTTTATTCGTGGAAAAAAGTTTTGTAAAATCTGTTGAAAATCAATTATTTGTATTCTAGTCGAATGGTTCATAAAGGAAGCCTTTTTTATGACCATTTTTTATTGTCCTTAGTTATACCTCTTACAAAATTTTAATTCCGATGTCAAATATTCCGCTGTCTCAGAATCCGAAATAAAAAATAGAGCTTCCCTTGTGAAACGATTTAACCATAAAGTTTCCTTGAAAATTGAGGTCCTGGTCAAATATAAGGTCACTGTAAAAATTCCTCCCTTTGTACCTAACAACTTTTGTTCAGGTCATTTATTATTAGAGTAAATTTACGAGGGGTGTCGGCAAGATATTTAGCTGCAAATATTAAAATAGCCCACCGTGTAACCACTTTAAGAAAGTTTACTATACGATACTACTTAATTTTTAAAATATAAAAATAAATACAAAAAAATAATAATAAATAACCAAAATTGGTCACTGTCCATTACTTTTTATAGGATGTTATTAATTTTACCAAACTTTGCTAAAATATTAACTTTCTTGCAATATTTTACCATAGTAAACAGAAAAATCTATAAAATATAACATATATATTTTTATTGTTTGTATGAGTATTCGTTATAAGAAAAATCACATTTCATTTGATTTCATTACCTAAAGCTAGTAGCTCAAGCTTCATATTGTTAGAATAAATACGTTTTTCAGTAGCTATATTTGCAATTTTCAATGTTCTCTATTTTATTACCATAGATAAATGTAATTTTCTACATATATTAAATCCATTTAGATCTAGTTCAAGAAATAATTGTCTTTGTCATAACTCCTATAAAGCTTCAAATAATATAAGCGAAGATTATTATCTTCTGACAGCTTTTCGATATGTAGAGCTTAAAATAATCTATGTATGCATTTCTGTATTTTAAGTTCTTTAATACCGGGTGCTTGTTAAAAAGGCACCGGAAACTTACTTTTCAGATGTTTTTGTAATTTTTTTTCTTTGTAGCGCACTTTTATGCTATATAAGTTTTACTTGAAAAAAGATATAGGGTAAGTCCGGGGGAGATGGCCGTAGCTTTTAGGAAACGCTTTACAAATCAAACTTGTGGCATTTTTTTCTAAATATCTATCTTTAATCTAATAAATAATACTTAATTAGTCTAATAAATAATACTAAAATTTTATCACCGTGAAACTATGCGTGTACACATGAAAAATTTTGAAAAAAAAAACCGATTGGTTCCGTTTATTATTGGACTAGCAATCACTTGCGTATGGCCATCTCCCCAGGACTTAATCTATATTTTTATGAATAGAAGAAGTGTCAACTGATTAGTTTTTTCAAACACAAAAAATTACAACAAAAAGCTGTACCAGAATCATTTCATGACCTTAGGAAATAACAGTAAATTTATTTATATAGTTAAATAACGTGATCATATAGAATTAACAATTTTTCTGTTTGTTTATTATATCTGTAAAATTATTTTTGTTTATAACTATCATTTTCACAACAAATTTGTCGTTGTTTATTATAGCAAAAATTTCCATAACGTATAAATGAAAATTTATATGAACATAAACACTTTTTTTATCTAACAACAATAAAATAACAAAAAAAGGAATATGTATATGTGAAAAACTATACAATTTTATTTCGTTTTAGGTTTTGTAAAACTATTCATGATGAAAATATTTGAATATACACATAGGTATAGTAATTTATACATAGTTAGGCAATTTGCTGCTGTGGAAAAGTACATGATTATGTTTCAAAAGGAAATTTTCCACTATTTAGGCAAAAATTGTTAATAAAATTGAATTGCTTTGCTAAAACGCATATCGTAGCATGGTGTCCGTGTAATTCTTTTTATTTTCTTTTTTTTTTTTTTTTTTGGTTTATTACAACATACTAACCTTCATACATAGAGATGTATCTGCTAAATAAAGTACATTGAGCTCAATTTGTGAAATTTGATGAGTAATAAAATATTAATTTTCCACACATCTTTTATCCTTAATGGATATTTTTAATTTATATCCTGTGCCTATTCATTGTTGGAATTTAACTTCAGAACTTCGCATAAATTGTTAGAAGTTTTGAAGTACTCTAAAGTTTCAAACAATTGGATGAAACTACCTATGATTTAAAATTTATCATTGTTTGAAGATTATTAGATTTGTTATGTATCTTTGCTATACTTAGAAGTATAGCAAAGTTTTGAAATTCTGTTTTGTGAATAAATTTTGGTTTTGAAGCATTCATCTAACAAATTACCAAATTATAAGAATACAATTTTCAACTCAAGTGGTAATTAGTTTGAATTTCTTTTACATGCTTACTTATACTCAAAATAGAAGGCATGGTAATATTTCATAAATATCTTCCTTCTTTGTTTACTTATTGTTTGGTTTTTTGGAGTAAAAGCTGATAATGGATTCGTGTATGCCAAGTGAACTTTATCACACATTCATTCAAACATATTTCCCTACACATATTTATACACATTCACCCACACATACCTCAGCTATATATATTGAGAAAAAAAAGAAAATTGACGTCGATATTTATGTAACCAATTGGGATAAATAACAGTTGACAAGTTTTTCATCAATACTTTATTTTCTATATGTAAAATTATGTAATATTGCCAACTCGTTTTTGATGTTTATGGAATGATCGATCTATTACATTTGATAAAAAACAGGCATAGTTTGTGTTGAATATTAAAAAAATTGAATTTTGATATATGTAAAATTCAGCTAAAATCTTTATCTTCAAATACGTTTTAAAATAGATGTCCATAATTCTTAAACTAAACCGACAAAACAACTTTTCTTAAAAATTTTCAAGTATTATCCTTTTTGTTATCAAATTTTCATCCAAAAAAACCTGAATGCTTACAGGAAGACAACAAATTTTACCTGATATTTCGGCATATTAACTGAAGAAAAATTATTTCCAACGTCAGTCGGCAACAGCCTTTGCGTCAATGAGAACAAAAGGATGGAAAAAATAAAAAATATATTTTTAACAGTCGATATATTAGAGATTATAATTATTGAACTGTTTGTTTTACTTATTTTAATGGGTTTTTTAAAACACGTCCTCAGTACCCTGTTCGTGAAGCTATGACGTGTCTATTGAAGTACTAAATAAATCTAGTTAACATTCATATTTTGTTTTTGTTAAATTCGAGTACTTATACAATAATATATCTAGAGGACAGTAGTCAATGCTTAAAAAAAGATCATTTTGAATCATTCTCAATAAATCAACAAATATTAAACTTTTTCTAATATTCAGTCTAATAAAGAAAATCTCCCTGTACTTCAAGTACATTGCTTTTTTTACAAATGGGTATACAAACAAAAACCATTTTGGTACAAAAATTCTATGAGATTTATAAATTCTTACGTTATTAGTATACATGATGTTTTTTTTTTAGTTAATAGAAGCAAAAAAGCAGGAAAAAAAGCTGAATGGAAACAATTACTTTAAACAAAATTTGTATCATTGAAAAAGGGTCAGGTTAGTCAAGGTCGGACAAGTACAAGGGTATCACTACATACATTTCAGACGGTGGGCCTTAAATTACTTAGACCTTAGTTGGCTAAATAAATGACGGTCAAGTTTATTTAAAAAAAAAAAAAATGAAATCCCATATTTTTAAAAATTAATTTTGTAATCTTTAACAATAATAATCTAAGCAATTATTTATTACTTCCCTTTAAAAAATCGATATTAGTTCTCATTTAAAGCCTAAAACTTAGTCTCATAAAAATAATTTTTACTTTTTATATAATTCTGCGTATGCCGAGTTAAAAATAACATCGGTATAATATATCTATTTTTACGGGTATATCTATATTTAGTGTTATCATAAAGTTAATCGATAAACAAGTTGGAAGAGTATTTAGAAAAGTACGGTTTTTATTTTATTTTGAGATATAAAAAAAAAAAGAAAATCTCACTTAGATAAAGAGAGTAACAATGTTCAAAGTACAAAGATATATATTACCAGAGGAGTATTTATATTTCATTAGTCTAAACAAATATTAAACAACTTAATTTATAAAAATATTATTGTAAGTATAAAACATTATGGGTTGACAGTGAACAGATTCGTGGATTATATCGGTAAATTATATTACAATTCATATTTTCTATGTTATTATGGGCACCGTGCCTCAAAATGTTTTCATTCGGTTTTTTCTATGGTTACGGAAAACTAGTTTATCAGTCAATCTCTGTGACTGATGTATGATATGATATTAACATAAAAAATTTCTCAAAATTTATTTACTAATTTAATTAAATAATTATTTATATTTGCAGTTGAAAATAATTATGCAAACTTCTACTATTTTTATACAATTTATATGCAAATAATTTTATTTTAATTTTTAGACACTCATAGCATGTTGGTCGATTAAGAAGCCCGTTCTCTGATTTGTTAATATCGTATATTAGACTTTATTTACCCTTTTTGTTGGTTTCTTTTTTAATTTTTTAAATAAATATTTTACAATAACACTTTTTTTTTTAATTAAAAACGGTAGACTATAATAAAAAGTTCTAATGCCAACCAGCTTCTTTTTTTTTTTTAAATTTTCCATATCTTTTTTAAAGTTTGCTACCTAACAGCAGGCAACTGATCGATACTGATGATAGAGGCGGCTAGTGGTTTGTTAATATTTGCTAACGTTTCAAACTTTAGATTTAAACTAATATACGTTAACATATTCTATGTATATCGAATGCAAAAATATATTTTATTACAGATTGAAGATTGATACGAGAAAAATAACAAATATTACTACACAACAACTAAAACACTAATCAATGGATTACATCTTAATCCATTCCTGTATTTATAAAAACCATGCATAAATGTCTGCCTGCTAGTAATGTTATTTTAGTGTATCAAATACATTTAGAAATTCCGAAGTAGGTATTATTTTTGATGTGATCAATGTTTTTTTAAGCCTTTTGTAATAATAGAGAACTGGGTTCTTTGATAAAAATATTTTATTATTTATCAAACAAAAGGACAATTCTTTTTCTTTTGTATAAATTAAACATAATGTTTTAGTGTCATTTTCTTCCTAGCTATTACGAATGAATTTAATATTTAATTGTTGTTTTTATATAAAATAGTAGATACCATTTTCGTTATTGATGTCATTAAACTTACTATGGAGTTATTTAAACGATGAGTTCTATATTGGATCGCACCAAACCTTTTTAATAAATGAATTTATTGTAAATTTTTAATTTTTTTTTTTACTCAAATTTTCGGAAGTGTGTAATAAAACCAAAACTCATTTTAGCTGTTTTAATTAACTATACCTGTTTGACGCTTATTATTCCTTAAAATAAAAAATAATCCGTGACAGACTCTTTTGTTTAAACTTTGAAACCGTTTAGTTTGCTGCGAATAAAATAAAAGATAAAGTATAATTTTAATAAAAGTCTGTTGTTCATTCCAACAAGCTTATCGATGTCTACTTGGAATGCGACAATGTTTATTCATTTAAAGAAATCGTGTCAAAAACCTGAATATAAGAGGAAATACAAGATTTTTCCTTTTGGCGCATAGATTATAATACATAGAGGAAGTAGAAAAAAGAAAGAAGTGCCGGTAGTAACTGTGCCGAAATGGCTGTTTTGTATTCGAAAATGATAAATTTTTTTACTTCAAACTGTATGTAGTAAGTCGGATATAACATACTGCTTTTTTATAATTTCCTTGCACTTCCACCATATTTTATTAAATACGCCTCTTATTTTAAAAACCGAAAAAATAGCTTTTATACCTTCCTACCATAAAAGCTTTGCATTTAAAAATAATTTTTATTTTTATTTTAATACTATTAATTACTATAATTATTATACTTGATTCTTCCAAGGTTTACAT
This sequence comes from Chrysopa pallens, assembly GCA_020423425.1. Lineage (NCBI taxonomy): Eukaryota > Metazoa > Arthropoda > Insecta > Neuroptera > Chrysopidae > Chrysopa > Chrysopa pallens. The sequence goes on along the minus strand of CM035593.1, from coordinate 52,165,705 downwards.
TACACTGAACATATGATATTAGAAAGAATTGTATATCGATTAGTTTATGTCTTATAATCATCTTTAATTAGAAAAATGCTCCAACAATACTAACATAAATACACGTATACACTACATTTTATCGAATGGGAACATGTTGATATTTAAAGGAATGCTATTAAAGTTTATTTATGTGATAAATTCTATTTAATTGGTTTTATATCAATGATTATAGTCAAACCTATTACAGTTATAGCCTATATACATATAATTCTATGGTTTTTATTGGGAAATATATTCTAGTTCATAAAAAAATGAATGCGATCTTCAATGCTATGGCTGTGAACCGTTTATTGAATTTTAAATGAGTAATAAAATGATTTATTTCATTTTTTTATTAAAATTTTACAGGATGATTTGAATTATCTACGACAATTATACGTAGATAATTGCTGATACAAAAATTTTATGAACAATTATAATCTGTCAACTGGATATATAAAATAAAAATACTAGATACTATAAATATTTAAACTATTCTGTGATTTCTCTAGCATTCTAACATTCATAAATGATAGATGTGGGTATTATTATTTATGATTTGACGTGGGTAAATTTATATTTGGTTTTTATTGAATAATTTTCGGTATTTTTTCCGATTGTCAATTGCAGAGAGAAAATTTTAATATAAAAAGCAACCTCAAAATTATTTTCCACCTTTTATCATAAAACAAATTAGCTTAGGAAAAAGTTTACATATAAAAAAAAATTTATATCAAAACTCGTGACATGTCAATATATGCATCAATCATAAAATAAAGTGACAATGTCAACCTACGAACAAACACAGAGCTATAAATATAAATAGTTTATAAAACCTAAATTTAATACGAATGAAAAATGGTTAAAATTCAACTTTTTTAATATAACAAGAAAAACTAAATAAATGCATTTGATGGACAGTTCAAATCTTTTAAAATGTTATTGGCATGTTTCACCATATTTTTGTCTACCCTAAACAGTGTTCCCTAAACAGTTAGGATGTGTACCTAAGCTTTGTATAGCTTATGGCAAATCCTATTTCAACAAAACTTGAGGAGATGTTGACTTGCGTTACTTTTTCAACCATTTCCACTCTCAAAAGTCAAGAAGGCGGGCGAAACTGTGTGAAATTTGTTTACGAAAACTATAGCTTGCGTGTTAAGCAAATAAATTTAATAATTTATACTTAGTACAAAAGTTATTGAACTCTAAATCATATCTGAAACAAAACCGATCTACTTTAAATGATATTGAAAACTTTATTAAATCATTTTTATAAATTAAATAACACAAACTAAGATAAACATTATGATATAAAAGGCAATTTTAGCCTACGTGACTTAAATTCAAATTTAAAGAAGATGATATTAAATGATAAGTCATGAAGAACATTGTTTTAAAATACAATATAAATGATAAATGCGTAATATTTATCTTACACAAATTAACAAACACTGTTATTTATATATTTAAGGTATTTAAAACATAAAATTAGGATACTAAAATTAACTAACTTTGGATTTTCTGAAGTATTTTAAAAAACCTTTCCCATATTGTTTCAATATGTGTAAACTACAAGTATATACACTGTTCACTCATAATATAGCATAACATGAAACTTATTGAGAAGGTTTTCAATATTAAGAAAGGGGCAGGGCTGAATTTGGCTTATGTAGTGTCCTAGAAATATTCGAAAATACAATACATTAAATATAAAAACAAATTAGTAGATAACCCAAATTTTTAATATTTTATAGTTAACGAAATATTATTATATAAAATCTGGGAAACTTGTTGATCAATTAAGAGGGTAATTATTAATGGATCGGTAAAGTATCCAAATTTTTGTTTCGTTAAGTATTAAAAATTCTGATCATTATCCACTAATTTATTTTTTCTTCAACTGCCGAGGGAGCTTTTTTAATGACAGGGTTTGAATTGGGTTAAATATAAACACTAATGTATAAATAATGCATGTATCTCACGGTTTTCCATTGTATTGAACGTTACGAAAAAAATGATTTTATACAATTTTGGTTACATATCAAGACAGCGTATGTTTTTTTTTTTTTGTTTTCTTAAACTATATTTTAAATTGATTGTTATTTTATAATATCGGTATCAGAAAGAAAACAGTAAGCAATTATGTTATTCAAACGGTTTTCACTGTAGTTATTATTTTACGATGTTAACATCCTTGTCAAGCTTTAATAATACAATAGACAACAATAGTGTTTCAGTATTAAAAATATTTCATAATAAAACAATAAACATATGACATTTATAAATATAAACTGTATATCTATCGTGTGTGAAATGAATACCTACCTACCTATATTTTACAAAAAAGATTAAATTTTACATAAATTGAAAAACGACCATAGTTTTATTATTTCATACGAACAAAACAATGTTATATAGCTACATGTGCTTGAAGCGCTAGTGGTAGCTTACATTGGCTATAAAGGTGTATTATGTATGTGTTAATAATATTCGTAAGTACAGTAGCTTCCAAAGGATATTCTTGAATAATAATTAGTGGATTAAATGTTCATTAAGAGGAATTAACACAAAAATGAGACAATAATAAAAACAAATTTTAATGCCGTATATACATTGTATTATTCTCAATTTGTGAGCATAAATACCTCATAGAAAATTAATTATACGAAATTTATGAAATTTTGTATGCTAAATCTTGACATGGAAATGTAGGGAAGTTGAAAAAAAATTTTCTCAAATTAAAATCAAAATTTTATTTTTAGAAGTATTTTCAATGTCAAGATGATATTGCGTGATAATATTTTTATGCGCGCAAAATGAAAAAAATACCTTGTACATTTCATTAGAGATTGGCTCTATTATAAAGGTCTCGTTATTAGAGGGATCGTTATTAGAGGGAACTGTATGTTGCCAAGATGCAATCTGACAACTATCTTTGCTAAATTGTGAGAAATTCATGCTTATACTGATGATTTCGTAATAGTTTTTACAAGCAAAACGATCACAAGAAAAGTGTCTGAAATATTAACGATTGTGGAAAGAAATAGGATCTTATGATTAAAGAAACTAAAATAAAATTGCTAGTAATATTCACAGTATAGAAGAAAAATATCCAAATGTTCATGCCAAAAAAATTAAAGAATGTCTTAAGGAGCTACGTTAATGGCTACGTTAATGGCTGACTGAAGGAAATCTAAGAACAATGCGGAAATTTAGATTTTACGAAAAACGAAATGTTTAGTTATAATATCACAATAATATAAATTTTAAGTTAAGGGAGGCGATATCAGGCGAGAGTATTTTGATACAAAACAATAGAAAAAAGAACAAAGGAAAGCAAAGGTGTAGGCGAAATTGCTAGGGATGTAAAGAGGGACTTAAAAGAAATTGGACGAAAGAGACACAAAATAACAGGCTATGTGTCGAGAAGATCTGCAACGCCGTAGAGCTAATTATTGAGTAGGTAGGTCATTCTTGTAAATGAAAA